>QJPP01007189.1:127500-812038 GCA_003996215.1 Jaltomata sinuosa | reverse complement strand
GGACACCATAAAGTCGAACTATTTCACTAATATACAACTTGGCATAATCTTCAGCAGTATAAGTTGTCCTGACTGGCAAAAAGTGAGCTGATTTTTAAGTCTATCTACAATCACCCATATGGAATCATACTTTCGATAAGTGCGGGGTAAGCCTGTAATAAAGTCCATGTTGATCACCTCCCATTTCCAGGTAGGTATCATTATACTTTGAGTTAGACCTCCGGTCTCTGGTGTTCAATTTTACCTGTTGACAATTCGGGCATTGGGCTACAAACTCTGCAATATTTCTCTTCATATTATTCCACCAATAAATCTGTCGAAGATCATGATACATCTTCGTCGCTCCTGGATGGATTGAATAGCGGGAATAGTGAACTTCTGCCAGAATTTTCTCCCGAAGCTCCCCGACGTTAGGTACACATAGACGACCTTGATATCTCAGAACCCCATCCTCCTTAAGCTCTATTAGTGGTTGCTTCTGTTGTGGAATTTCCTCCCTCAATCTTACTAATTCTGAATCATCATATTGTCTTTCTTTTACCTCTGTCACTAGTGAGGATTCCGCTGTGCTTTGAATAACAACTCCCCCATTACCTTGGTCTAGTAGTCGAACCTGCAAATTAGCTAACTGATGTAGTTCTCTTGTCATCTCAATCTTTCTATTTTCCACGTGGCTCAAGCTTCCCATGGATTTGCGGCTAAGTGCATCGGCCACTACATTGGCCTTTCCTGGATGGTACAAAATATCTACGTCATAATCCTTTAGTAACTTTAGCCACCTTCTTTGCCTTAGGTTTAAATCCTTCTGTTTGAATAAATACTGTAGACTTTTGTGGTCCGTAAACACGTCTACATGGACTCCAAACAAGTAATGGCGCCAAATTTTCAAGGCAAATATAACTGCTGCCAATTCAAGATCGTGAGTAGGGTAATTTTGTTCGTGCTTTTTTAGTTGTCTCGAGGCATAGGCAATAACTTTACCATGTTGCATTAAAATGCAGCCCAACCCAATCCTTGAAGCATCACAATAAACAACATAACCTTCTGTGCCCTCTGGCAGAGTTAAGACAGGTGCTGAAGTAAGTCTGTCCTTCAACTCCTGAAAACTCTGCTCACATGCATCAGACCACTGGAACTTGGCAGCTTTATGAGTCAACTTTGTCAATGGTGAAGATATAGAAGAAAATCCTTCCACAAACCTCCGGTAATAACCTGCTAAGCCCAAAAAACTACGGATCTCTGTAGCATTCAAGGGCCTCGGCCAATTCTTTACTGCTTCAATCTTTTGGCCGTCAACTCTAATACCTGCGTCTGTAATTATATGGCCAAGAAAAGCCACTGAAGTCAACCAAAACTCACATTTGGAGAACTTCACATATAATTTATGATTCTGAAGTGTTTGCAATACTGCACGTAAATGATCAGCATGTTCGGCTTTGGACCGCGAGTAAATCAGGATATCGTCAATAAATACGATCACCAATACATCTAGGAATGGCTTGAATACCCGATTCATTAGGTCCATAAAAGCTGCTGGGGCATTAGTAAGCCCAAAAGACATTACTAGAAATTCAAAGTGGCCATACCTTGTCCTAAAGGCTGTTTTTTTATTTTCTTCCCCTTTAACACGTAACTGGTGATACCCCGACCGCAAGTCAATCTTTGAAAAACATTTGGCGCCTTGCAATTGATCAAAAAGGTCATCAATCCTTGGAAGCGGATACTTATTCTTGATTGTAACTTTGTTCAGTTGTCGGTAATCGATACACATTCTCAAGGACCCATCCTTCTTACGAACAAACAAAACTGGTGCGCCCCATGGCGATGTACTAGGCCTAATGAAACCTTTTTCGAGTAGATCCTTTAATTGTTCCTTTAACTCTCTTAATTCTGCAGGAGCCATCCTGTAAGGGGGAATTGATATTGGCTGAGTATCTGGGAGTAGGTCAATGGTAAACTCAATTTCCCTTTCTGGAGGGATTCCTGGAAGCTCATCCGGGAATACATCTAGGAACTGACTCACCACGGGAACCGATTGAAGAGTCGCTGGTCCATCCTCTGTGCTTCTTACTCGAACTAAATGATAAATATAGCCTTTAGAAATCATTTTCTGGGCCTTAAGGTAGGAAATAAACCTAACCCTTGGCGTGGCAGCATTACCTTTCCACTCTAGGATTGTCTCTTTCGGAAAATGGAATTTGACAACCTTATTTCTACAATCGATATTAGCATAACATGCAGCTAACCAGTCCATGCCCATAATGACATCAAAGTCAATCATATCTAATTCGATTAGATCAGCTAAAGTGAGGCGGTCATAAATCCACACTGCACAATCTCGATAAACTCGTCTAGCTATAATAGATTCACCAACCGGCGTAGATACAACAAAGGGTCTAGGCAACAACTCAGGGCCTGCCTCCAACTTACCAGCAACGAGCGGGGTAACATATAAAAGAGTAGAGCCAGGATCTATAAGTGCATAAACAGCATGAGTAAAAATAGTTAATGTACCTGTAACAACATCAGGTGACGATTCCAAGTCCTGGCGATTGGCTAGAGAATAAGTGCGATTCTAACCACTACCTGAACTGGATGCTCCTCCTCCTCCTCTACCTCTACCACGACCTGGTGTTGCCTGTTGTCCTGTCCTAAGGGGATGAATAGTAGATGAAGAAGTTGCCATCGACCCTGTAGGCTGGGACATCTCACCCCTACCTCTACTCAGACAGTCTCGCATAAAGTGACCAGGATGCCCACATGAATAACAAGTATCTGAACCCAGGCGACATATCCCAGGATGCTTCCTACCGCACTGAACACAAGGTGGCAAAGGTGGCCTCATCTGACCTGAATTCCCCTGGCGATAGGAACTAGATGCACCAGAACTGTGGCCTGGTCCAGTCTGAGAAAAACGATCATACCTCTGCCTTTGCAACTGATATGGGGTACCACTAGTAGGGTGGGGTGATCGCCTATTAAAATGTGGCCTAACATTACCTCGTGGCTCTACATAGGACCCAGTAGATCTAGCCCTCTTATTCTGATCCCTTTCTCGGCTTTGGTTATCTCCAATTTGTACCTCAAGATCCTCTGCAGTCTGAGCAATAGCCTGTATCTTAGAAATATTCATATCCTCTTGTGTGGATGCTATTGTTAATCCCTTAATCAATTCATCCTTAAGGCCACGCACATATTGATGAACTCTAGCTCGCATCGTACTTACAATATCGGGGGCGTACCTGGCTAATGAATTAAACCTGAGGCTGTACTGTCGAACATTCATATTGCCCTGCCTAAGGGCTAGAAATTGATCAAGTCTGGCCTCTCGAACCTCCTGTGGAAGATAGTGAGCTAGGAAGGCCTCTGAAAATTCCTCCCATTCAGCTGGGGGTGCATTTGATCCCCTAGACCGATCCCAAGCCTCGAACCATAAAATGGCCAAATCTCATAACCTGAAAGATGCAAAATCCACTGCCTCCACTACTGTTGCATGCATGACTCTAAGTACTCGATAAGTCTGATCAATAAACTCATGAGGATCCTCACGTGGGTCAGAGCCTGTAAATATAGGCGGACTTAGGCTGATAAACTCTCGAGCCCTAGAACTTTCTGAGCCATCTGACCTAACACTCGCTGATGCCCCAATTTGTTGTTGTTGTGTGGCTACCATCTGGGTCAATAATCGAACAGCACTCCTGATGTCCTAGTCCTCTGCTTCAGGTGGAGGAGCTACAGGTGCTGGTTCATCTCCAACTATCTGAGATACCACTGGAGCAGGTGGGGTCAAGGGTACTGGATCCCCTCTAGTCTCATCAGGTACTTGATAAACTGGGATCTCTGGTGTCGGTGATTCACTTTGAGCCTCAAATCTATCCAATAGGATAGGCAGGGAACGACTAGTACCTTCCCTCGTATCCGTTCTAACCCGTCGGCTACTCATTTGTCTGGTCACAGGCATTTCTGTAAACAAGGAATATAAAAACATGAATTAGACTTCAAACATCTTATGACCTCGCTCTATTGCACGATCTAGCAAATGAAAGAAGGATAACAATTCTTAAATTTCCCATAGCCTCATGATTATAGGTATGGTGCACAACACACCCATAAGTAAAACTCTACTAGACACGGCTTGTAGACTCCCTGGGATTCGACGTGCTCTGATACCAAGTTTGTCACACCCCAAACTATGGGAGGCATGACCGACACCCGGAGCCCCAAAAGGCCGAGGGTGCCAAAATAGAGTGTATCTCTGTTGAACCTGCTGGGGGTCAGAGACCGACAAGGTCTCTAAGAATAACAATTTGAAACACTAAAAGCTCAATAGTAGTTAATCAACTCAAGGCCGACAAGGCTATTATCATAGTAGATAGCTAATAACAAGGTCGACAAGGCCATACCCAACACTGATATACATATACACGTCTACAAGCCTCTAGGAGTAAGTAAAATATCTCATATCCAGGACAGGGCCCTGGACTACCCATAAGTTGTACAATATGAGAATAAACTAGGGAAGTGTTCACCATGGCATCGTAACAATTTCGACTTAAAGCTTAACCGGGTTTTTTTCTATATGTATATCACGATGTGATTGAATTAATGGTATCATATAAATGTTTCTCAACCAAATAGACGAATTTCCTTCTCAATTCCCTCGAACTTGAGAAGGTGAAAATTCTTATTTCAATCCTAAACATCAAGTAGATTAATCTAGTTACAGCATTAATCATAAGACGAGAGTTGGTAGTCTCGAATCCTCGTAGTTAATCAAATTTCTCGGTTTTAATCTCTTTGTTCAAGCAAATCAAACCTAGGTATGTTCTAATGTTTGCAACCATTAGAAAACGTAAATAACGTATGATTTAATCACGTGACAACATATAAATTGAACCCTACGCTACCCGGAATCTATTTTGTTACTCTTGCCATGGCTCCCACAACCCTAGTTGTGGGGAGTTTAGCCACTCATGCTAGCAAAACGAAGTAAAGAAATCATAGTATTCATATGAGAAGAAAGAATTCTTACAATAGAAAATTATTACTTTACTTTGAACTTCGTAGAATCCAAGCACCAATGGTGAAAATCCGAAGAACAATCGAAGAAGAAGAAGAAAACGTATTGTGTCGTGTTTTCCTCTCAAAAAGTCGCTCAAAAATAGTCGCTAGAAATATTGGGTAATAATCCATAAAATAACCCTAACATAGGGTATTTATAGTAGTCCAGGAAATAAAGTCCAAAAATAGAATTTTCGGAATCCCGCGTCGCGTTGACGGGTCACCTGACGGACCATCACGCATGTAACGGACCGTCACTTGAGCCGTCATAGCTAAACAGTGAGCTCCTAGGCAATTTTTTTGGTAAGTCATCGGGCTTGTGACGACTTGCTGGTAAATTCTGGTAAGTCATTCGCCCAGTGACGACTTACAGTGTTTTTCTTTGTTTTATCTTGGTGGCATGGGTGACAGTCCGTCAGGTCAGTGATGGGCCGTCAGACGGGCCATCACTCCTAGGCAGTGCTCAATAAATTGTTGTCTTGTCCTGGCGGCCTGGTTGACGGCCAGTCACAAGTGTGACGGTCAGTCATGCCAGCCGTCAGGTGTCACACCCCAAACCATGGGAGGCATGACCGACACCCGGAGCCCCAAAAGGCCGAGGGTGCCAAAATAGAGTGTATCTCTGTTGAACCTGCTGGGGGTTAGAGACCGACAAGGTCTCTAAGAATAACAATTTGAAACACTAAAAGCTCAATAGTAGTTAAGCAACTCAAGGCCGACAAGGCTATTATCATAGTAGATAGCTAATAACAAGGCCGACAAGGCCATACCCAACACTGATATACATATACACGTCTACAAGCCTCTAGGAGTAAGTAAAATATCTCATATCTAGGACAGGGCCCTGGACTACCCATAAGTTGTACATATACATAACCTGGTCAAAATATAAGCTAGACCTCTGACTCGTCAGCTCCAGGAAGAATGGAGCTTACCAAAATGGTTGAACTCTGCAACTCCTACTGAAGAGGTCTGTCTGGGTATCTGTCTGGACCTGCAGGCATGTATGCAGCGCCCCCAGGCAATGGGGACGTCAGTACGACAATAATGTACTGGCATGTAAGGTAGAAACATGAAAGCAAGTCGCAAGTAGAAAATCTGAACAAGATATAATATGAAACTTGTAAACTGTAATTGGTAAAACTCGCTAAGCTCTTTCTCCTTTATTCTTTTTAGAACACACACATGTATTAACTCACACTGCAACTCACTCTTTATAACCCACACTAAACCACAATAGCGCCTCGGCGCACCCTATATATAATAGCCTCAATATGGAAGTAGCGCCTCGGCGTACACTATGTATATAATGGCCTCAATATGGCAGTAGCACCTCGGTGCACACTATGTATATAATGGACTCAATATGGTAGTAGCACCTCGGTGCACACTATGTATATAATAGCCTCAATATGGCAGTAGCACCTCGGTGCACACTAACACGCAAACCACGCATAATAAGTGTATTACTAGATTGACCTTCAAAGCTATTCTTGTTATTTATGAAGGTTCATTTAGATACCTTCTTTAGCCTTGGCTTACTAGGTGTTGGACTCAACATACCAAACACATATAAATGGGGATTTGACTTGCTAACTTTCCTTGTATCTTTCTAAAGCTTGATTAGGGATCACAATACGAAGAAGAAACTTGACAAAAGGATAACTTACGTTTCGTGCAAAAAGAATCAGATTTTTTTATAAGAAAGCGACTTGAATCACCATAATGTATAACTTAGTTCCTTAAGACTTTTTGAGTTACCAAATCAGCTCTCTTACAACAGAATACTCAAATTCCTTCTTTCGAAGATTTAGAGCTCTATTTCTAGATTCATGCCGATAAGGAATAAAGAAGCCTTAACATACCTCGTTCCTTCCGAAGATTGCGCTTACCACAACTTGGACTTTCCTTTATTAAGTTAATCTACAACACAAGGGTATAATGAAGCTAATATTAGCTCTTAAAGCTGATGCAACTTTCCCAAAACAGTAGCTAAACATTTCCCGGGCAGATTTACGTATTTTGCATTAATTAAAGGTGTATCGTCACACCTTTCTCCCCTATCCAATACACATCACACACAAACCAACCTACTGCCTCCAATAATACAAAACACATCAAACAGTCCCTACACAACTCACCATGCCGAAATACAATAGCAACACATTGAACCCACGGCTTCCGATCTCCGTCCCGTGAGTTCTTAACAACAATTCAACAACAATTGTCCATCCGAACTTCAATCCAAAAATATGATTATGGGCAGAGTACTTACCACACTTGAAGGTGTGCTTTATTATCTTTTTATTGATGCCTTGAAAAGCTTAAGTACCCCTACACATACACCAACAAGAGAAGAAGAAATCTCTTAATTGTTACACAATTTCTATGTGTTAAATCTTAATAAAGGGGCTGCCATAGTTCATGTCTTTCTTACCATAGGATATCCTAGCTATATGTAGTAGATTAATACCAAGATAACAAGTTGTTTAACTCACCTTAAGCTTGAATGAACCTTGATCTTCTTAGAACCATAAAGAGAGAGAAGGGCTGCCAAAAGGAAAGGAGATAAGAGAGAACTTTTCCATCTTTTTGTGATCAATATTGATCAACAAAAGGTCTGTATAAAGGGACCTTTTTTGGCCGACTTTTTTGAGTATATTTGGGCAAAAATGGGTCAAGAAACTTGAGCTAAAATTACCCTTTGCTTGGTCCTCAAAAGGGTTAAGTTTTGTGGCTGAATTTGGGCTTCTCTTGGGTCAAAATGTGGTCAATATTGGTGGCTACCTTTTGTAGTTGTTTGGGCCAGATTTGGTTGTGCTTTGATGGGCCAACTTTAAGCTTCATTTGGGCTACCATTAGGTCTAATAATCCATGGTGTTTCTGCCTGTAATCGGCCCTCGGAACTTAGTTCGTTAGCGTAGGTAGGTGATGCACTTACTACACCTAACCTAAGAGCATAGATAAGTCGAGCAAGTACCTCACTCGTTTTATATCATTTTAAAAACCCTCATCCTTATAATTTAACTTAACACTTATATACATTTGACCATTTCAAATTCTAGGCCAAAGTACCCCTTCACAATCTCGAGCTCAAATACCTTCGTCGATATTTACTTAGTCACATAGGTTTTGAAAGGTACGGGGTGTTACATCAGGCTTAACCAGTTGAGGTTTTTGAACCATTTTTCTTATGTTTCCATCTCTAGCTCCATTTCCTGCAAATATAACAATAAAACATCAAAAAACAACAAAAGTTGCTTGAAAACTCCAGAGTATTCTTAGTTAAAGGCGTCAAATGTGTCGTAGAATCCCGGCACATCAATATGATATATGCAAAAGTGGTTAGTACTCCTCTTGATAAAAATTTTAAGTTGAGTACGATCCAGAGTTCATCAACTGATGAAGAGAAGAAGGAGATGTCTTTTATTCCCTACTCCTCTGCAGTTGGTATTTTGATGTATACTGAGGTTTGCACTTGACCAGATATTGCACATATTGTTAGTACCGTTAGTAGAATTCTTTCTAATCCTAGAAAGAAATATTGGGATGCAATAAAATGGATACTAAGATACTTGAAGGGTACTGCAGACATGGAGTTGTACTTTGGTAGTGGAGAGCCTGAACTTGTTTGCTATACGGATTCTAATTTGGGAGGCAATCTTGACAATTCAAGATCCACTTACGGTTATATGATCACTTTTGCAGGGGGAGCTATTTCTTGGAAATTTAGACTATATAAGTGCATAGCTCTATCTACAGAAGTCGAATATATTGCTATCACTAAAGGTACCAAAGAATTGCTTTGGATGAAGAAATTTATGAAAGATCTTGACTTTGAGCAGTCATGTTCATCTTATTTTGTGATAATTAGAGTGCTATTATCTCACCAAGCACTCCACTTTTCATTCTAAGTCCAAGCATATTAGTAAAAATTATCATTGAATTAGAATATCATGGAAGAGAAATTATTTGAGATTGATAAGATACACACTGATGACAATCCTTCAAATATGCTAACAAAAGTAGTGATTGCAGATAAGCATGAGTTTCGTAAAACTTTAGCAGGCATGAAGCCAGTGCAGAGTTCCTCCACTTGAAGATCTATTTGGCCTCTTGGACATAAGGAGTGTTTGTTGGTCTATGTCCCATGTTTCAGCCAAAGGCCCATGGCCTAAGCCTATTCTCTTTTGGTTTTCAATCCTATTTGGAATGGGAGTTGGATTTATTCCTATTTGGAATTGGATTCTTAATCCTATTTGGAGTTGGTTTTGGCTTAAGGAGAAAGCACCACACATCATCTATAAATAGGACTACCTAAGAAAATTATTCAATGCTCATTAGTATTTGTATTTGAAAGACATTAGCACATAAGAGAGATTTTTGAGAGAGCTTTCACCAAAAGAGAAGAGAGAGGAATAGGTTTCTTCTTGCTGTAGTTTTTAATCTCCGACCAACCACCTTCAATCATGTTTGTCAGTTCATTCGCTGTTAGATCGGGATAAAATTTTGACTGAGTGTTCATAACATCTTGGTGTTTGATTTGAATGGTGGGGATCAGATTTTTTAGATCAACATCATCCGAGTTTGGGTCCCAAACAAAAGCTCTATTTGGATGATTTCTCTTGATTTATTTTGTTGGTGTAGCTATTACTTCTCCGTATTTGGCACTTGTTGTGTATCCATTTGGAAGAATATTTGTAACACTCTTATTGTTATAGTGGAGCTATTTAGATTTTTGAGATCTCGTGATTGTTACCTTTAATTTGAAGGGTTTTTCCATCTTAAATTTGATATTCTTTATTCGGAGAATGGCCTAAAATACCCTTCAAATATTGAAAATGGTACAAATATACCCTTCTTCCACCTTTGGGCTCTAAAATGTCCTTTTCATCCAGGAAATTACATGGAGTGTCCCCAAAAGTGAGTGATCTTCAATTTTTGTCCCTCATAAGAAAAGTCTTTAAAGAATATCCTTCCTTCATTTTTATGTATAGAACAAATACATTGTTACCCCTCTACACCATAACTCTTCATGTTCATTTGTCTCTCAACTTTTAATTTTCATTTTTTCCTTTTTCTTTTATCTTTTTAATTTTTTTTCTTTTTTCTTTTTTTTCTTTTTTCTCATGTTTTTTTAATTCTCGTTTTCTTTTTTCTCAACCTTTATTTTTATCATTTTTATTTTTTCTTTTTCTCTCAACTTTTTTTTTTTTTTTTTTTTTTTTTTTTTTTTTTTTTTTTTTTTTTTTTTTTTTTTTTTTTTTTTTTTTTTTTTTTTTTTTTTTCTTTTTTTTTTTTTTTTTTTTTTTTTTTTTTTTTCTTTTTTTTTTCCTTTTCTCTTTTTTTCTTCTCTTTTTTTCTTTTTTCTTAACCTCTATTATTTTTTGCTAATGAACAAAAAGTTGGATAATCCGCAAAAAAAATCTTCTTTCTTTGAAATCGAAGTAAACTTAAGAGCGTGCTTTGTTGTTTGGAAGTCCTTTGGAACAAGTCAACGCTCGTGGGGCATAACTTGTTGTTTGAAATTTTTTTGAGCTAAGTCTTACCTCTAAGGCAAGAGTTATAGAGCATCTTATAAATTAAGACACAATGAAGTAGTGTTAACTCTTGCCCATATTGGGGCATAACTTGTTTTTTGGGAGGCCCTTGGGCTAAGTCTTGCCTCTAAGGCAAACGTTATAGAGCATCTCATGATCAAGACATAATGTGCTAGTGTCAACTCTTGCCAATGAGGCGTAACTTGTTGTTTGAAAGTCTTTGAGCTAAGTTTTGCCTTTAAGGCAAGAGTTACAGAGCATCGCATAAATCAAGACACAATGTGGTAGTGTCAACTCTTGCCCATGTGACGTAACTTGTTATTTGAAAGTCCTTGGGCTAAGTCTTGCCTCTTAGGCAAGCGTTATAGAACATCTCATAAATCAAGCACAATGTGGTAGTGTCAACTCTTGCCCATGGGGTGTAACTTATTGTTTGAAAGTCCTTGATGAGGTAGTGTCAAGTCTTGCTCGTGGGGCATAACTTGTTGTTTGAAAATTCTTGAGCTAAGTCTTGCCTCTAAGGCAAGAGTTATAGAGTATCTCATAAATCAAGACACAATGAAGTAGTGTGAACTCTTACCCATGGGGTGTAACTTGTATTTTTTGAGAGGTCCTTGGGTTAAGTTTTGCCTCTGAGACAACTGTTATAAAACATCTCATAAATCAAGGCACAATGTACTAGTGTCAAGTCTTGCGCATGGGGCATAATTTGTTGTTTGGAAGTTCTTAGGCCAAGTCTTGCCTCTAACACAAGAGTTATAGCACATCTCATAAAACAAATAAAAGTCGAGAAAAATGATTAAAAAAAAGAGAAAAGAAAAATTAAAAATCAAAGAAAAAAAATAAAAATTGAGAAAAAAAGGAAAAAACCAAGAAAAAAAAACAAAAAAAAAAAAAAAAAAATAAAAGTTGAGGAAAAAAAAGGAGAAAAAAAATGAATTGAGAGGAGAAAAGGAAAAATAAGATTGAGAAAAAAGAAAAAACGTAGAAGAAAGAATAAAAAAAAAAATAAAAGAAAAATAAAGGTTGAGAAAAAAAGAAAAAAAAAAGATAAAAGAAAAAATAAAAAAAATAAAAAAGAGAAAAAATAAATATAAAAGTCGAGAGGCAAATGAGCATGGAGAGTTATTTAAAAATATTTGAGGTATAGAGGGGCAAAAAGGTAATTGTTCTATACATAAAAACAAGGAAGGCTATTTTTGTAAGACCTTTGGGCTCTTAAATACCCTTCTCATCCACCTTTGGGCTCTTAAATACCCTTTTTATCCATCTTTGAGCCCTATTTTGTCATTTCCCTTAAAAGACTCTTTAGAAAAAATGATTAGGATTTTCATTTAATTAGTTATCCCCTTTTCATCTACCTTTGGGCTCTTAAATACCCTTCTAATCCACCTTTGGGCTCTTAAATACTCTTCTCATCCACCTTTGGGCTCTTAAATACCCTTCTCATCCACCTTTGGGCTCTTAAATACTCTTCTCATCCACCTTTGAGCTCTTAAATACCCTTCTTATTCATCTTTGAGCCCTATTTTGGCATTTCCCTTAAAAGACTCTTTAGAAAAAATGATTAGGATTTTCATTTAATATGTAACAGTATTTTATTGGTTGTATTTTTAATTAATCAAAATCTATTAACTCACAAACTCAATTCGGATCCCAGATTTGGCTCATCTCCATTTCTCATCTCTCCATTTTTTCAAGTTCTTATTCAGATGAGACACATGTCATAAATCTAAATTAATGATTGAGATTTAGTCAATTAATGATAAGCCTTAACCATGATTAGAACAATAGATATTTTATATATTTGCTCTAAAATATAAGGCAATCCCACAATTCTAGCCATTAAATTTATTTTTAATTATACTATTATTTAATTTATCAAATATTCAAATATTTGATTGCTATATTATTTACAATACAGGAAAAAAGTTATACTAAATTCTAGTAGTAATTTTTTATTTAAAGCGGCAGGACTTCTCTTCCAATATTGAAATTCCCTTTTAGAATTCAAAATCAGTAACTTGAGTGAAAAAATAATAGCAAAAAAATAAAAATAAAAATGATGCAGAATAAAATTTACTCAAGGCAAGTAAGAATTTTTTTTTTTATAGTTAGGAAAGATATCTTGTGCAACTAAAATTGTGAGATTAAAATAATATTTTAAAAATGAATATATGAAAGTAATTAATTATTTTAATCATAGTTAAGGCATATTTTTAATTTACTATATCTCAGCCATTAATTTAAATCTATGGCTTATGTCTTTAATCTAAATAAGAATTTGAGAAAAAGTGAGAGATGAGAAATGTAGAGGAGCTAAATCCAGTATCTGAATCGAGTTTGTGGGTTAATAGGTTTTGATTAATTAAAATTTTAACAAATAAAATGTTGTTACATATTAAATGAAAATCCTAATATTTTTCATATGGGATATATTAAGGAAAGGGGCAAAATAGGACCCAAAGGTGGATGCAAATGGTATTTTAGAACCTAAAGGTGGATGAGAAGGGCATTTTAGAGCCCAAAGATGGAAGGAGGGTATATTTGTACCATTTCCAATACTTGAAGGGTAATTTAGGCCCTTCTCCGTTCTTTATTTTCTCTATTTTTGGGTTTGTCGCTTTCCGTCGTAACAGAAACTTCCTCCTTATTGAACTTCTGCGGACTCAATGTAGTCAATTAGAAGAACATCTTCTGCTAACAGCGCTTACAATCGATCCCAGAAAATCTTTTGGGTTTTTTTGTCGAAACTAGTGTTGGCGCAGAGTGACTAGAGGAGGCTACATTGCTCGTATAATCAATCACTGGGGTATGTATTTCTGTCATATTTGTTATTGAAAAATAATAAAAATTAACTACTGCTGAAGATTTTATTTCAATAAAGTTTTTATACTCTTCAAATCGAATATTAAATCGGAGTAGAAAACTAAAAAGGTTTAAGTCTCCAAAATTATAATATAGATGAACACAAAAAATTAATTGTTAAATTCCTTAAGCTTGTTGATAAACTGTGTTTAAAAAATAGTAAATTATATTTTCAAAATAAACTACAGAACAGAAAGTAAAAAACTTTATATATAAAATATACGATATCACATAATTCAATGTGTGTCCTTAAGGAATTAATCTCCTCATTGTACTCGAGGTCATGGATTACTTCCTCACGTGATAAAATGGATATACATGTTATAGGAGTAGTGGTACCTCAAACGCTCACAACTTCGTTGAACTCAAATTCAGTAACAAATCACACAACTATATTTTTTTGTTTATAAGAAAATATGCAGAAAAAGTTCAAAAAAATTTGATGCTAGAAAACTCCTATATTTATAGCCAACAAAGGGTAGTACGAACATGTGCTATTGTTCCTTATCGAAAAAGTCACAATTCATCAAAAAAGTCAGAACTCATCGAAAAAATCACAACCCATTGAAAAGGTGCTATTCAAATGTGTAAACAACATAAAACACAGTAGTTTGGTCCCTAATTACGTTTTATCCCACTACTTTAAAATATTACATTTTCCCTGGTAGTTTAAAAAAGGAAAGGAGTGTATCCTTTGTATTTTCGTGTATCCTGGATACATATAACCTCTTCATTATGGGGCTTTAAAAGGAAATAAAATATTTATAATTAATGAGGAGTAAATCATTAATTGTAAATCTATTACTATTAACAGATTTACAATTAATGAGGAGTAAATCAAGCTTCAGTCAGTTACAAACGATTATGCAGTATCCTAGTTCCCTCAAACGACTGGAGAATAGATAAAGGTTTCAAACGCACTTTCTGGAAGGATTCTCATCTTGAATCATCCATCTCTAATAATGCAAAACAGCTGAAGGTTTCCTCGGCTTTTTTCGAGATAAAGCATGACGTTAACCACGATCTTGCTTAGGCACTCTGGAACGTGGATTGCATCTAATGTATACGATAAATACAAAAGTGATGGTATTATTTTGAATGATTATGATTCGTATGAAGTTCTTATTTCAACGATTTTGAATCATTTGGAGATTGATATATTGAAGTACGATATACAAGTCAGATACATTGTTGAGGGTAATGAATCGGCAATGGAGATCAGAAATAATATGGGAATGCGACTTTATATGGAGTTGAAGAAGAAGAATTTCACTTTTGGGGTGTATCCTTTGATAGTAACTACTGAAGAAAAATCAGTCGCTGGCACCATGTTTGGGGAAATTGCCTACGAACCAAATACGAGCGCAATTGCATGTATAGAAGGGTATGAAAGTGGTGTTCTTGCGATAACGGGTGATGATAACGTTGATTCATTAAGTGTGATGGATATGGATGTTGATCATGTGATTACAGACTGTAATCACAAAGTTGTAAGAGTTGACCAACTCTATAAGGATAAAGACACACTTGTGTCGGTGATGGCAAATCATGCAATTGTTAATCGATATCAGTTTAGAACCGAAAGATCAGATAAGAAAAGGTTAGTTCTCTTGAACAGTATTGTATCCATCTTTAATGCTTAGATATGGTCGATCCACATTGTTTAAAATGAACATTATTCTGTTTCTGTAATTATGTACTGTTTAATGTGTATCCAAGTATATAGATATTTGTATGTATCCAAGCATATCAACATGTATCCAGGTATATTTCTATCAAATTTGAATTTTTCGTGTATCCTATTGTGTTTTTGTGGACTTGTATCCAGGTAACTATCTAATTTTATATGTATCCAATTATATTTGATGTATTTCATGTAGCCAAGCATTTGGTAGATACACAGTATTTGAATTACAAAATAGATATAATAGTCTGAGGCTGCAATTTACACATATGATTGCGATAGACATCTGCATTTTTCTGTCATTCATTTGGTTAGAATAAAGTGTGTTTTCTTAAAAAAGTGTATATTACTTATAAAAGATATACACTAATTAATTTTGCGCATTTCAGTTATTTAAAACGAATATATACATTTTGTTAAGTAATAGATTTATTTAGTTAACTAGTATTTCTCTGTGTGCAGCTATTACCTGATATGTAACTCTGAAGAATGTCAATGGTCGTTCAGATCTTCGAGTCTTAACAATTCGTCATTTTTTTTGGTGAGAAGTTTCGATGATGTGCACACTTGTCAATTGAAGGATAAGGTGTTCAATCAACGTCAGGCAACTACTGGATTCATTGGTGGATTAGTTGCGCCAAAGTGTGTCAATCATAAAAGGAAAATCTCACCAAAGGACATTCAAGAAGACCTTAAACGTGACCTAGGAGTTGACATTAATTATATGAAGGCATGGCGTGGCAAGGAGCGGGCTATGAAGATGGTGCGGGGGGATCCGACGGATAGTTACTAGCAGTTGCCTGGGTATTTGTACATGCTGGACCAAGTGTATCCAAATTCATACCTACGTATGCATAAGTCTCCGAGGGATGAGTTCATGTATATATTCATTTCACTGAATCCAATGAGGAGAGGGTTTGAATATTGTAGACCAGTAGTCGTTGTGGAGGGGGCTCACATGCGAGGGGCATACCAGGGGACATTTGTATCTGCAAGTACTCTGGATGGTGCAGGTAAAGGATGTATTTTGAAATTTTTTTTTTGATAAACATGTTGATATGTGTTTAATTTTATTTTTGGTGTGATACACATTCCTATCAAAAGAAGTAAATTTGTGTGCAGTTAATTACTTTCTATTTTGAAGTTAACATTAATTTATTTTCAGGCTGCATATTACCACTTGCGTATGGCGTAGTCGACACTGAAAATGATGCCTCCTGGACGTGATTTTTTGAACAATTTAAAGGTGCCTTTGGTGAGCGTCCAAACATGTGTGTGGTGTCAGACCGTAATGAAAGCATAATTAAGAGTGTTAGCAGAGTGTTTCCAACTATACCACATTATGCATGCATATGGCATCTTTGGAAGAACGTCTGCACGAATTTTCGAAAAAGCAGAGATAGACTAAGTGATGTGTATTACGCGATGGCAAAAGCATACAAGGTAGACGATTTTGATTATCTTATTGGAAAGGTTGACAAGATGGACCATAGAGTGAAAGATTATTTGTTTGAAGCCGGATACGAGAAATGGGCAAGACTGCATGCGCCAATAAATAGAGGGCGGATTATGACTTCCAATATAGCGGAATGTATCAATGGGTGTTTATTTGATGCACGGGAACTGCCTATTTTTGAGTTTCTGGAAAAAACGCGAATATTATTTGGTGAATGGAATTGCAGTAATGGTGCAAAAGCTAAGTATACGGGAACTCCGTTATGTGGTAAATTCCAACAAATGCTAGTACTAAACGAGAGTGAATCGCCACGAATGACGGTATGCGTTTCTACTCCTTAAGTTCAAATTCTTTTTAGTTTCAATAATGAATCTGACACAATTTAGTTCGATTAGAGATAATTTGATAGTTTGACCTATTTTTTTTTCAGGTTAAACCGTCATCTGATTTCTTATACACAGTAAGTGTAAATGGAAGAAAGTACATTGTTTGCCTAGAAAGAAAAACGTGCTGTTGTGGAAGGTTTCAGTTGGATGAGCTACCATGTCCACATGCAATTGCTGTTCTGAAAAGCAAAAATATTGATGATTTTGGACCTTACTGCTCAGATTACTACAAGCCGGGAACACTCGTGAAGACATATGAGCTGCCTGTTTGTCCACTACCAGACCAAAAGGAGTGGAAGATACCAGAAAGTATTTCAGCCGAGTTGGTTTTGCCACCTATTTACAGGAGGCCACCAGGACGTCCCAAAAAAGGGAGACATAAGAAGTACACTGAAACGCTTTCAAAAAGCAGTAATTGTTGTGGAAGATGTGGCCGTAAAGGTCATAACAGGCGTAGTTGTAGCTATTTTCCAAAGAAGAAGCGAAATGATCTAAGTTTGTAAACTAGGATCCGTGATAACAGTAATTGGTATAAAATCATGTCCAGTAAATTCATTTATCTGTTGACAAATATTACCTGATTATCTGTTGCTAAATAATTCTCACCTTCAATAAAAGAGCAGTTAAAAATAGGAGTATTGTATATTAACTGGTAAACTCGGAAATATGTTTTAATCTAACTGGATACATGTAGGCACCAAAAAAATTTGGATACACATTAAATCAACAACTAATTTTGTACTATTGTATACACGGAAAGAACATGAAATTAAGCTTTTGTACATGAATTAAAGCTTGGATACACTGTACAAAAATACTGTTGAATACATATCCAAAGTTTAACTATTATTGGATACATGTCCAATGCGTGGATACATGACCAATGCTTGGATTCATTGTGCAATATTGTTGGATACATGTCCAATGTTTATATCTCATTGGATACATGTAGACACCAAAAATACTTGGATACACATTAAATCAGCAACTAATCTTGTACTATTAGATACATGGAAAGAACATGAAATTAAGCTTTTGTACATGAATAGAATCTTGGATACACATTAAATCAACAACTAATTTTGTACTATTGTATACACGGAAAGAACATGAAATTAAGCTTTTGTACATGAATTAAAGCTTGGATACACTGTACAAAAATACTGTTGAATACATATCCAAAGTTTAACTATTATTGGACTCAACTCAATGAAATATTTAGTACAAGCTTACAATATCAATGATCAGTAGTACAGATCAGAGATCAGTTCGAAGGATCCTCCCACATCATGCACCGCTGGTATGCTGGCTCTACATCATTTATTTTTTGCCTTCCACTTTAAATTATTTTATGATATATAATATTTATAAATATATATATATAATGTATCGATATGGTATAAATAGTTATGTAATGTATACTTAATGCATATGTAATGTATCGATATTGTATAAATAGTTATGTAGTGTATATGTAATGTCGATATTATATAAATGTTGTATAAATGTATATATGTGATATACAATTATGTATCGATATTGTACAATCCAAAATGGATGCATGTATATGTAATGTGTATATATGAGTGAGCTTGGAATTTTTCTCAAATAAATCAACCATTGTTGTTCATATCCATTGAAGCAACAAAGAAAAAAAAAGTACATATTTTTCAGACCATACACAAACTAATGTTTTCTTAATTTCTTTCCTTTTGGTATATTTTTGAAAAGAAGAAGACCAAAGCTAGCTAGCTATTTGGTTGGCATCTGATAACGGCAAATAGGGCTAAAGAATGAATAACATTAGGATTTGGTGGTATCACATGATTATCTAAAAAAAAATTTAATTATGTCATTACTTAATATTATATAATCCTATTTTATCCTTTACCCTGTATTATTTAATTTATTTTTTTTATTAATTTTGTTAGGATTAACATGAATTTAACAACTTAATATATTTACAAGGCATAATTTATGACAAATTAGTATAAAGAAAATTGTCTCAATTATTTATTAGCAATTATTAATAAATTTAACATTTATAATAATTTAGGACATTTTAGTAAACTTACCAGTTACGATACCGTATAATACAGTCAACCCAAACAACAAAAATATTATTAAACAACAACAAAGAATACAATCTATTCAAACATTATATTTATCATACAATATAATACCATACAATACAGTACTGTACCATACATTATAAACTGAATTTCAGTTTTGGTCCCTAGGACAGAAGAAACAATAGATCCATATAATGCTACTGAAGCAGTCAATTCGAAATAGAATTCTATTCCACTGCAGCCCTTCTTCATTCATTTCGGTCTCTGAACACGTTCGTTACACGTGTGTTCTATATAAATTTTTATATACTAGTGTATATCTTGAAATAACTGTTCAAATTTTATAAATGGTTAGTGAAAATATTTTTACTTTATCAAGTTACATTTACTTGTCGTGAATAGGTAACTTATCTTATTTTTAAAATTAAAATTTACCTTTTTTTTTTGGAGGATTACTTGTAATTTGTAAATATGTTTTTGATGACCAAGTACCAAGTATCGTATATATAATTTTTATCCCGCCAGTATATAAAATTTAAACTCTAAAATTTATGCATATATATTCAAAAGAAATTGATAGAACTGTAAATTAAAAATTAAATACAAAAAAAAAACATTATTGAATTTTATTAATATCTCTTACGAATAAAAAGTCTATACTCTATGAACAACTACATCTCCATTATATCTTCCAGCCATATGACATTTTCACGACCAAAAAGAAGAAAAGAAAACTTATGACCTTTCAGCCTTTCGCAGTTTTCCTTAAACAATTTTCAGTTTAATATATTTACAACTAACTTAATAAATCTGTCTAGAGGAAAAGAAAAGTGTTCTTCTTCATATAAATATATAAAAAAATAAAGATAAGTTTAAAAATAAGTCTTTAAACTTCCTCCTAAAATAAGGAAAACGAAGTTGAATGGAAGTAATTAAAGAAGATAAATATAATTGTACATAATGGTATAATATTCAAGAAATTAAGTTTTTATTCATTCATGTAACAAATTTAGATGACAAAATTATGAGTTGCATCAACGTTTCCAAAATCGATTTTACTACAAAAAAAAAAAAAGCAGTTTCGAACTCATAAGAAAACAAATTTTAACAACATTATTATGCAATACTACGCATAAATTTGCAGATAATGTAATCAAATTTATCCAATCAAATTTCATTTTGTTATCCAATTTGTATTCGAAGAATAAAACAGAAAGCAAAATTGCAAAATAGTATGCTAAACAGCAAAACAATAAGCAAAAAATATTTGCAGAAAAATTTAAAAAAAAAAAAGATGAAGAATTTAAATCAAGCCTACTGTATTCAAAGTGTGTCTTTAAGGAAATTATTTCCATCTATGTACCTGAGGTATGGAATATATCCTTCTAGGATAGAATGATATACTCATCAGAGTAGCAGTATTTCAAACGTCGGTGACAACAAACTCACTCGACAGCAGTAAACCATACAAGAATTTTATAAAGTGCAAGAAGAAGAAAAGTAGAAGATCAGAAAATTCGTAAGGAATATCTGAGGGATCAATAGGTATTTATAGCCAACAAAGTGTTGCTTCATGAAGAGAAGCAATGGTTCAAAAATGATGCAACTCTTCAGAAGAGATGCACTGGTTCGGAAAGGTTACAATGGTTTAGAAAGGTGCAACTCTCCAGCTGAAAAGTTACACCCTTTCAGCCTCTGTTTCCCTTTTATTTCTTTTTATTGAACTCAACAATCCCCCTCATGAATGGGAATGACCATAGATAAGGAAATGCACGGACAAGTGTGTGATTTACAAGAGAGGATTAATTGCATCTGAATAAGTAGGTTTCTCTTTGAACTGTCCATAGTAAGCTTATATTGAATGCACTCGATCAATCTGTAGATGCGATATCTTTGGACTCTTCAAACTTTATTGTACACCTAGAAAATACAAGTCACACAACTAACCCTTAACCTTCTATGGTTCTCACGGTTGTATTAGTTTCATCCATAGATACCGTCTGATTTTATGAATGCATAGAGAATTGGCCTTTAATATCATTCTCCTTGAAGCAGTTTGCAGTTCACACTCACATATATATAGGTGATTTTTAAACGTTTAATCCTATTGATAAACTATTTGATCATATTCTGCCAAACTTAGAAAATGTTTAATCCTATTTATTTGATATAGTTTTTTACTTAATTTGAATCGATCTATGATGCCTACTGAGTACATATGGATCGTACTCACTCCTAATTTTCTACATCATTTTGATGCAGATCATGGTACGAGTTGCCCTCGTTGTTCCTGATTCATGCATGCAACGATTACTGATTCAGAGTTATGGTGAACTCCTATGTTCGGGCACTGATCCAGCTCCTTCTACTTTTACTTTTGTCTTTACTACCTTTGGAAAGTCTGTATCTTAGTTTTGATGTTTGAATTTTAGGTATCTCTCTTGTACTTGTGACTACTGAATCTTGGAGATTTCATATTTGTATCTTCAGTTTCCTTTGAGCTTGTTTAAAGATTTTATTTTTAGTTGATGTGTATGGATTCTTTACTTCTTTGCATTATCGTGGTTATTATATCGAGTTGTTGAGTCAGGCTTACCTGCTATGATCGGGTTGTGATAGGTGTCATCACAATCCATGAGATTTTAGATCGTGACAATATAGCAGACTCATCATTTAGCTCTAGCTTACCTGGTATTTTCTTAGTAGAAGTATTCTGATGGGCTCCGTGTAATATATGTGTCCTGCCCAAGGTTAAGTAGAGCCTCAATCTCATCATAGCTTTTGGATAAAATTTGCCCTTGAGTTGTAGTATCTAGAAGAGATTTCGAGTCTAGCCTCAACCCTTTAATGAAATATACCTAATGATCTCATTGGGTTGCTGGTAGTGCGGACAATCTCTCAAATATCTCTTGTATCTCTCCCAAGCTTAGGGAAGATATTCAGCATCTTTCTTAATAAACCCGAAAATCCTGCCTCTAAGCTCTTTTGTTCTTCTTGATGAGAAGAACCTGTTGAGAAACCTATCTGACATAAGATCCCATGATATAATTAAACCGGCAGGTTCACTCTGCAACCATTGTTTCGCCTCTCCAATCAATAAGAAAGAGAACAATGTCAACCTCACATATCCTTCTGATGCATTCTGGTAGTGGAAATCATTACTCAAGTCAATGAACTCTTACAAGTGCTTGTGTGGGTCTTCATGTGGTTTACCCTCAATTAACTTGACAAGTGTTCTGCATTAGTCACACCATGTCTTCTCTTAACTTAAAATTTCCTGTGATGGTTGGCTTAACAATAGCCTTAGAGGCATTTTTCCATTTTGGCCTCGTGAAGTTAAGCACGGGAACATGTGGTACGGCAGTGGGCGGGACTATAGCCCTAATTATTGTATCATTTGGATCATTTGAAAGTTTTGGTCCATTCACGCGGTCACCCATAACTCTCAGACCTCTGAGAAGACGTTCAAGCTTGTGATCAATGGGAATCAAGGATTATCTTGACTCCACATGTTTAGCATAAATTAACTTGTAACCTGAAAGAAACAAATATACAAACAAAAGTTAAATATGAATAGTTCAACGAAAATTCAAAGTAGTATCAATTTTAAATCAAGTCTCCAGCAACGGTGGAAAAAACTTGTTGTGTCCTTTCTCACACGCAAGTATACGCGGTCGTACAAGTAATACAACATATGAATCCAGATATTGTAACCAAAAGATTTAACAAATTGATTAACTAGTTTGAATTCTTATGTAAGTAAAAGCAATTGCGTAAACAAGTAGTGATTTATTGTGTTATAATCCATGTTTGAGAAAAGATCCAGGATTATGGTATTTCGATAATATAGTTGAGTTCCAAACCATAGGTTTAGTTGATTTCCTGAGGTTGATTTTAACCATATTGTTGAGGTTTTTTCAAATAACTCTAGGTCTTCTCGACTATTCCTAACGCCTATATGTCTATGATCGTCGGTTGATAGTGAAGAGCATGTGATTTCTCTTCCGTATCAACTAGGCAAGGCTAACGGGTATATTTCTATCCACGTTAGTGAATCATTCCCCCTTTCCTATAGAGTTCACAACCAAGACCTACATTCTCTTATTGCGTACGTAAATACCCTATTTCTAGTCTAATTTACGCACCATAGATAGTGTTTGCTAGGTGATCAAGTTAACAATTAAGCACAATCAAAAATAAATAACTCAATAAATAAAAATTAAACTAAGCAATATGATAATTAAACATCAATCTTCATGTATTTAACCACAATCCTAGATACTAAAGGTTTAGCTACTCATGAATCTTTTGGAAGAAGTGATTTCATGAGTTTACAAGATAAAAAAATCAAAAAAATAAAATTAGACCTAGTTCTTGAGCTTTTTCCTAGATTTTTGCTTCTCCAAATCAGATCTTATTCATAAAAAATGTAGAAGGGGAATTTATATAGAATTTAGGAATTCCCTTGGGACTTCAAAAGCAAATCCAAGTCGGGTTAGGATTAATCCCTGCTCGCGCCACTACCCAAAAACGGAGCAGTGGTGCGGAGAACAAATGAACTTCAGCCACCTCTCCAAATCCGTGCCCCTCACCCAAAGTAGGGGAGTGGCGCAAGCTTGTTGCTGGAAAACTTCAGAAAACAACTAAATCGCGCCACTGAGCCAAAGCAAGGCAGTGGCGTGAGCTTGGCAGCCCTTTGGCCCTTTTTCACTCGTTTTGCGATACTTTGCGACGTCTCTTCTTTCTTGATTCCTTTTAGTTTTTTCATGCTCTTTTTCTTCTTGTTTAAGCTTTAAATATCTCAAGACATCCCTACATAAATAAAATATGAAATACAAGTGTAATTCACAATATTTCAGCTCAAGACTATACTAAATAGAGAACAAATGAGAGGCGAATAATCGTATAAAAGCATAACTTTTAGCCTCTCATTCGTCATCAAGATGCACATCTACATGATCAATCCTTCATCATCTTTCTACAAATCCATTTCTATATCAGTTGATTTGATTCATCAAAGATGTCATATGAACACTTTACACATTTTATCCTTTTATTTAACAACTTGTATGCTTTGTTGTGTGAGGTGTATCCAAGAAAACTTCCCATACAACTTTTAGCACATGATCACAAATTATTTCTTCACTAAATTTTGTTTTTGACAATCCAAAAATCAGATCCTTCATAACTAGTTTATTTAAAAGGGAACAACTAGCATGACCAATTCTCTTATGCAAAAGTAGAGAACTATCAGTAATGACACTGAGACAAGTAAGATTTAGCCCTTGGCAAACAACAGAAGTGACTAATACACTGTTATCCTTATCACACATCTGAGAGATACTCAGCAGATTATGCTTCAACCCTTTCACATAATACACATTATCTATAGCATGAGATAATGACTTGCTCACTTTTCCTATACCAACTATTTCTCCATTTTTACCATTTTGAAAGGCCACATTACTGTATTTGAACTCAAAGAGTGAGAGGAAGTGACATGCTATTGATAATAATTCTTTTAATTGTTACTGAAAAAATAATTTTTTTACATGTTTTACACTTAGCATTAATTACTTATTTCTCAAATCATTTTCAAAGACTTAATACTAAACATTAATTAATATGGGTATTATTGGTAAAATACTCATATTAATCATTGTTTGTTAAGGAGAGTGCAAAGTCCAAAGTGGAAAAGTAAAAATGGACGGAGGGAGTAATTAAGTAAGTAACCTTCTAAAAAAGGTTAGAACAGTGCTCACTTAGTTAGGGTTCTTGATATTATTCAACTACTCCCTTCGTCCATCTTTACTTGTCCACTATACTAAAAATAGATGTCCAGCAATACTTGTCCAATTTATGAAATCAAGAGATAATTTTACACTTAGTTCCTAATTTACCATTATCATTAATTATAGTCATTTCCCTGTTACATTTTTCAAGACATTGTATTTATTATATTCAAAGAGTGATACGGTAAAATCACCCTCTTATTTATAGTTTCTTAAGAAGTGTGCAAAGTCAATAGTGGACAAGTATTGTTGGACGGAGGAAGTATTCTATATCAGCTCATTTTTCTATTTATTACCGTTTTAGGTATTAAGCAATCTCCCAACTTAAAAGAACAACGAGACCATCATTTTAAGAACAACACTTTATCTCATACTAACAAAGTGAAGAGGATACATATATATCAATATAAATATATTAGGATCAATGGTAAGAACAAATTAAAAGAAATGCAAAGCAGCAAATGACACATGATCTGAAGTCCATAGGTCTCTTTCTCGAGCTAATTCCTCGTGCCCTGCAGATATATATGTATGTCTTGTGACAAAAGATGGATAAAATGGAACTTCAAGAAAGGAGGATACATGGCAATGGTACTGATGTGGTTTAGGTCCTTAGGAGCTAGAGATATGAAAATATATTGTGAAATTTTTAGTAAGATGGAGGTGATGGCGGATAGTTGTAGTAGTAAGCAGGTGGAGGCGAAGGAGATGGTGGGGGAGGTGACATGTAGTAATATGGAGGAGGAGGAGAAGGTGATGGCAGGGGAGGAGATTTATAGTAGTATGGAGTAGGGGGTGATGGTGATGGAGGAGGTGGAGATTTATAGTAGTACGGTGGTGGAGGAGACGGTGATGGTGGTGGTGGGGACTTGTAATAATAAGGAGGAGGTGGCGATGGTGATGGAGGTGGTGGGGACTTGTAATAATAAGGAGGAGGTGGCGATGGTGATGGAGGTGGTGGAGAGTTGTAAACATATGGCGGAGGTGGTGATTTATAATAGTTGTAATTTGGAAGTGGTGATGGAGAAGGTTGTTGTGAAGACTTATCAGAATACGAAGGTGCAGGTACAGGTACAATCGATGACTGAGGAGATACTTTATCACTAGGATATGGTGCCGATGAATAATAATATGGAGATGGAGCCCATTCTGAAGGTGAGGGAGGTGAGGTATTATCGTATGGAGATGGTGATAGTGGCGATGTAGTTGGTGAATTTGGAGCATTCTTGTTGTAGTAAGAAGAAGAAGGCGCTGGGGAAGGTTGAGGAGAGAACCATTCTATAGGTGATGGAGGGGACAGGTTAGGGTAAGAAGGTGCAAGTACAGGCGATGATTGAGGAGATGTCGTATAACTAGGAGATGGTTCCCATGAATATTCATATGGGGATGGTGCCCATCTTGAAGGTGAGGGCGGGGAACTAAAATCATTTGGAGACGGTGATAGTGGTGATGAGGTTGGTGAAGTTGGATAAGTAGGCGAAGGCACTCGGGAGGGTTGAGGAGAGAACCACCCTAAAGGTGATGGTGGACTAGAAGTGTAATAATCCGATGATGATGGTTGTGGTGATGGAGATGATTGACGTGGTACTTCGTCAGGGTTAGGCGTAGACGTTGGTGCTGACTTTGGAGATGACTTGTAACTATAATACTTTCTCCATGAATAAGATTTATGACTTGCTTCTACACTTTTGGCTATCAAAAGTATTGCCACAAACCATACAAGATGTGGCCAAAAAGAAGCCATATTTCTTAGAGGTAGTATGAAGAGAATGAGCTGAAATTGATGAGCATAAAGATGAAGAAAGTCCCTTTATATAGTCTTCTCATGAAATTTTGGTAAATTTGTTTAGTGAATTTTGTTGCTCCTAGTTGGTAAGTAGACTTGTTCTTCAATAGTGACAAAGAATAACATGAGACGAAGTCAAACATAAAACTTGAGGGCAAATGGAGCTACATTTTGCATTCGGCATAAAAAAACAGTCTTGCAAATTTTATTTTACTATATACATAATATATCTATGAAGAACTTCCAAGGACGGCTTTAAAAGATCTAAAAGAATGTTTCATTAATATTCATCCCTCATGGAAAAATCTTTAAAAGTATTAAGTGGGCGTTTGGTCATGAAATGTTTTTACTTTTTTCCGGAGTTGGATTTCGAAAATGGTGTTTGGCCATAAAAATTTGAAAAATTCCAGAACAAGAAAAAATTGTTTTCACTTTCACTTCTCTCACAAAAAGTCAAAAACAACTCTAATTTATATTCATGGTCAAACGCAACTCCAACTCCAACTTCAACTCTAACTCCAATTTATATTTGGTTTTCAGGGCCAAACGGGCCTAAATTTGTTTAGATTTCAAAATTTTTGTGGAAGGTTACTTATGTCCTTTGTTTTTTTCGACCCATAAAACTCCAATATATATATCTATTTTATTTTATTGTATGCCTGGTACGAAGGAATATGTTCTTGAAAAATATTTTTTTGAAAAATATTTTTTAAGAAGTGAGTTTCTACTTATTCTGATATTTGGTAGGTAAATAAAAAATATTACCCTAAAAATATTTGTATATAATTTAGACAAATACTATGAAAGGTGGGATGGGAAGGTAGGAGTGTGGGATGGTGGGGATCAGGGCTATGGAGGGTGGGGTGAAGATGAGGTGTGTTGGAGGGTGAGGAGAACATAATCAATGTGGAATGTCACTAGTGCAACTCGTTTACCCTACTTTCATTAGGGAAGTCATTTTCCTCATTTTTAAGAAATTTATTTTCCTAGAGAAAATATTTATCATTGACCAATCGAACTTGAGAAAATCGAAAAACACTTCGAACACACTATTTTTGCTGTTCATAGAAAAGGGTGAATTTATAGACTCCACTTTGCTTTGTCTTAGATATAAATAAGAAATAAGTAAAGAAAACAAGATCGAACTTTCAACCAAAAAATAAAAAACAAAATACAAGAAAAGTTATTTGTAAATGACTGCCTACATAGAATTCATGAAACCTAAATTTGCACACCAGTTATACATATTATTTTGCATATTAACCAGTATTAGGATTCAGAAAATGTCCTTTGTAGAAAGTGTTACATTGTAGACTTGAAACTGTTTCATGTTATATAGGAAGAATTGATCTTGCGATCCATTACAAATGTTATTTTGGTTATCGGACCATTTTCTCTAGTGATCAGTTAAAATAACATATGAAATCGGTAAAATAAAACACATTTTTGTAGGGTCATTTTCTTCCATTCGTAATGTAAGTGCCCAAAACAATAATGAAGCCTCTTATATTTCAGGATTAACATGTTATTATCAAGTGTTACATAATGTTACAGGAAATGTACAGAATGCATCATATGAAGCTCTAGGCTTTTATCTATTCAGTATAGTACAACCATCAAACACTTAGCTTTGGCCGAAAATCAGAATCCACAAGTAATCTTGTAAATTCATCAGTGCAAGCCATTCGAATACGCTCTGGAGTGGCCGGATTATCAAGAGGGAACCAGTCGCTGTAACCAGCCTCCGTCCTTGCAGATTTTATTGCGTTCTTGATGGCGAAAAGAACAGCTGATCCAAGAAAGAAGGGTGGTTCCCCTACTGCTTTAGATGAATGGATAGCCTTGGTGTTTGGGGCATTCTGTTGGCAAATGTCACGAAGATTGTTAATGGCGAAGTCAAGACATGGTGTGCAGATGCATATGGACTTCCAAACAAAATAGGAATGTTATTGAAAAGTTGAAAATTATTCAAGAAAAGAAACAAATTGGTGCCTGTAGAAGTGTACTTGAAAGTCTAAGCAGTTCAAGAAATGGTGCATATCAGCTCATTGATGATGTCGCTGAACCAAATTTTATGGAACACAGAGGAAAGAATGTACTAACAAATAAGAAAATGGCTTAGATGTATTCAGCAAACAATGAACATCTAGACACCTAATATCAAGGAGGAGATGGTGGTGAAACTTACTTTCAAAATAGAGACATTAAATTTGAAAGGCACATCATTCAAAGATGGAAGCTTGTAATTTCCGGGTCCACATGTGAATAGGCATCCAGGTGGTATCCACTTGTGTGCTTTATCGCCCCATTTCAGTTCTTCCAGTGCTACCCATCCAAGGCCCTGTACAAATGCTCCTTCTATCTGCATAGAGTATGCATGAATGTTAGCAAAGCTCCATTTCAGATCGAAAGATTCAAGATCCAGCCCATCTCCAAATGTGGTAGTGCTTCTATTTCTTTCCAAATATAGACAATTAGCTGAAAGTCTGCAACTGGGAAGTAATGGCACTAGACATAATATATGCAGGTCATCCTTGTAGATATCTGAACGTTTGGAATTTAAAAGATAAACAAAAAGAACATTTGAAAAGTGTCCTATCGAGTTCAGTACTAACAATTGGAGAATTTCTTCAATTCCAGGAAATGGAGATGGGCTTTAGAAATCTGCAATATATTCCTCCTTGCTCCCCATTCAAAACAATGAAACACAAACATTATCTACATGTAGATAGATCTGGCCAAATCCACAACTTGCCAGACCTTTAATCATCAATCACTTCAGCATTTACTAATCGATAGTCTACTTTTAAATTCATATAAGTAAATTATGTCATTTAGCAGGCCAGTTAAACAATGAAAAATTCAAAATCTATATGTAAATAGTACAGAGAGAACAACAATGACCTGTCCAATATCAATCGCTGGATTGAGGGAGAACCCAAGGTCTAGGAGAATGTCTGCTCTCCTAGTATGGAAATCGCCTGTCAATGTGTCAATTTCAACTTCGGAAAATGCAGCACCATAGGTGAAGTAACTAAATGGATTGCCTTTTCCAGATTTCCAGTCAAAGTCAATATCAGGTGTAATGAAGAACCCATGAGCAGAAAGGTCTATTCTCTCCAGGTAGCACGCACTGACAAGCTGATAGTTAATCAAAGAACAAGACATCCAGTCAACAGTTAATGTTTTTCTATCATCATCAAGACAGTGCTATAGAAAAAGACGAAAGTACAATATTTCAGAATCAGTTTTGAGATACAAATAAAATTTAAGACAGATAATAAAGGTTTACGTTGTACCATGAGGGGAGATACAAAATGCTTGCGGTATTATCAATCTGAAAAAGGTATTATATACAAAGCAATTACGGGAAAATATGCCATGGAAAGGTACTTCTGTATTTATGGTGACGAGCTTGCTTGGGAAATGAAATATACCATGAAGAAAACCTTCTTGTTCCATTGCGAAAAATCTTTACGAATTCTCTTTTGCTGATAGTTTTTTTTTTTGAGTTTGTTATAATTTGATGTTTTAATTCCCAAGATTACAATGAATACACTGAACATGTGGTCTTGCTATGGCAGTGGCGGCAGTGTCAATATTTAAAAAGGGGAACAAATAAACAAATTTGTAACAGATTTATATATACTTGCTTTTCATTTATACATGTGAAGTAACGTTGGCCCATTGGTCTAGTACCTGTCAAGAGTTCAATCTTTAGAAGCCCCATTTTTAAACAAAAAGCCACGCATTCAATCCTTCCAAACTCCATTTCTTAACAAAAGAAGGTTTAAAATTTGCAAAATTACATGTCCAGTGAAGAATCGAACCCTGGACCTTTATCAAGTGAGAGAGGCTCTCAACTAGTAGGCTGGGACATCGTGTTGTTGAGCGGTGTCATTTAATAATTTATTCATTTTTGCAAATTTTTCGTATGTAAACTCAGCAAAATTTCCCGACAAAGCGGTGTAGCGTGACACGCCTAACTTTCCTACGCCCCTGACTTCAGGTACGAGGATCTCTTTAATAGCACTAACTCTAGTCACTAGTCACTAGTCACTGTACACTGAAATTAAAACTTGATACAACTAGAGAAGAAAAAACTCTTTGCATTACCAAAGTAAAATATCAGCCTTGTTACTAACTGAAGGAATAAAGCAGGCGGGTGAGGTGAAAATACTTTCTTTAAAAATCGAGCTTTGAGAAAGTCGCTCATTGATCCAGCCTTCCAATAATCTCGTGACTAGGAATGTCATGATTCATGTCCCACGCTCTTGCTACATGCCCATGTTGCTAGGTCTTCCATCTGTAGCCATATCGCTGCATCTTAAACAAAGCACTATCTGTCCTCCTAGATGGACAAGTCCCTTCTTTGTCTGTTACTAAGTACCTTCCGTTTTCCTTTTATAACTCTTTGCATGCCTGGTTCAACTGACACAAGGTGTGACAAAACTAAAAAATTTCAAGTGCAGGAGATACGGTTATTTAAGAACTTGAAGCAACATAAGTCGAGCAGTCAATGTCTCAACTCTCTTTTTTGGTTTTTGGTGGGTGGGAGGGGAGGTCATATCTCTGCATCAACTTCTTACCATTTAGCGTTTTGTTCGCTTCTGATCTTGGATTATTTCCACCTTCCTTTTCTTCGCTTACCATCTAACAAATCTTCATCTTAGGCCACTACATAATTTGTTGTTTCTTATATAGGAACTCTTATTGGAGACTTCATCCTCCCATGGCTCTGAAAAAGCTGTAAGCAACACTAGTAATTATTCACATAACCTTGTACGTTTTCTACACACATTTAACTCCCTTAGACTCTATTTCCTTGCCCTTAAATTCCTTAGTAATTATATGGAACTAGCCAATAAGCCTGGTCAACTACTAGCCCATGCAAAGGCTATGCTTGAAGAAATGCCAGTTGCTTGCACTGTAGACTAATAATGTCTGGAACTTAGTACCTCCTCACAGAGCTAACTTCATGTGCCATTTGCATCCCTTCTTTTCATTCAAGTGCGTATCTACTAGTCGTTAGTTTCTGTTCCTTGGACTTCTCAAACTCAATTTAATCGGGTAAAACAAAAAGATAACACAAACTTAAGGTCTTGAATACTCTGATGAACTTTAAAGATAAAATTATCTTCTTCCAAATGATATACGCCATGTCATCTTCTTCACAATTGGTGCCTAACCCTGAAGAAGTGTGACTCTCACGTAAGGAGTTACTGTAGGAGGAAACCATATTTGGTGGTTACAATCAAAATAATTTGAAGGTGGGAAAGGAAGGTGTAGCAGGGAATATGCATATATCCCTTTTTATCTGAAAAATGAGGTCAGATTAGAGGTAGTATTTCATAAGAGGAAAAAAGAGAGTATGATACGGATCAAGCAAAATGGATAAAAGGAAGAGGAGTAAAGGAAAACGAAACAGACAATATGACAAGGATGATCACAAGCCACAACTGATTTGAACAGCCCACCATGATTGCTCTTTAATTTAATTTAGTTATCACTTACTGTACCTATTAGCCCATTAAATTAAAGAAATTTACGAGTAGAGCATTTTATCATTTCCTCCTCAAGCCGAAATCCCATCCATATTCAAACATAAGTCATCAACATATTTCAAATGATAGACAAGGAATTAAGTCAATCAGATTAGGAACGAAATAAAACAGATCAAATCGAAAAAAGATTACTTAAAAGCCAGCACAAAAAGAAAGACCTCCTCAAAAGAGCTGAAGTTAGACTTGGATGCAATAGGCTCCATCCGTGCTTTTATTTGCTCGCATGCATCCAATACTGCAGCTCCATACATGTCAGAACTTGCAGAAGCAGCTGTTGGTGATGCATTAGGTACCTAGATTGGCAAGAAAACTAGATGAGGCAGGTACTAATATTTTTCATAAACTGCAAAACAAAACTGACATGTGCTAGAAGAAACCCCCCACCCCCCCCCCCCTCTCCCACCACAAACCAAACAAACCACTGCTTGGCTGAAGAAGATCAGTTTCATTTATTTTAGGTAGCACGTGAAGGCAGTATCTAAGCTCAACATTTACAGACCAAGTAAATTCAAGTTTTAATATTGGTTATTAAGGAAGGGGAGCCTTGGGGTACGTGATAAAGTTGTTTCCATGTGACCACGAGGTCACGGGCGAGCTGTCTTGCAGAAATGCAGGGTAAGGCTGTGTACGATAGACCCTTGTGCTCCGGCCCTTCTCCGGACCCCGCGCATAGCGGGAGCTTAGTGCACCCTGCAGGGTAAGGCTGTGAACACTAGACCTTTGTGCTCCGGCCCTTCCCCGGACCCCGCGCATAGCGGGAGCTTAGTGCACCGGTCTTCCCTTTAATATTGGCTATTAAGTTTCCGTTTAGCTCATTTACTCTCATCACCATCTAGTACATGCCTAACCCTTTCCGTTGTCACAGCTAAATTTTTTTTTATAACTAGTCCCAGCTAATATTAGAAATAAAACAAGAATTATGCCATGTGATTCCCATGTATCCTCTCAGTTTGTTCACCAATAGAAGATTAGAACCTTCAAACAATGATATATTGATATTTGTCTCACACCCAATACCTTGTCAGTACTTGTGTCTGAAATGAATACTGCACTTAGAGGGATGTTAAAGGAAGAGGCAGCAATCTGAGCAACTTTTGTATGCAAACCTTGGCCCATCTCCACACCCCCATGAGTGACCAACACTGTTCCATCTGTGTAAACTTGAACAAGAGCACCTGCCTGTAGTCAATCAGTCAGTGAATAACCAACTTAAACTTTTGGGATTATAATTTTTCATAGAACTAAAATTATGAAACAATCAGCATCGAAAAAGGTGTTTATGAAGAACATGAACCTATATCTCCAGTAGAACTATTCACATCTACAACTTAACTTATTCAGGTGTACTTCACCTCTACCACTTGCACTTTGTAAATTGCTTGAAAGAATGAGAAATGTGTGACCAATAGGAGTCTCATGTTTTTAATCACATCTTGAAAGGGGGCAATAGTCTGTTGGTTCTACATAGTAAATGGAATGCTTTTTAACCTTATCTCAAAAGGAAGTGGAAAACTTAACCAATTACAGCAGTCAGTCAACAGGCTGCTATCATGCTCATAGGTATCAAAGAAACAGCTTAAATATATCCAGCCACCTGGGCTGGTTAGCAAATCTTTACTGAAAGCAGAGTCAGGAAAAATGAAGGCAATAATTACACTACTCACTACTCAAGGAACATGGACCTAACTAGGTATTTTAGGATGTACAACATAGACATCAGCTTACCTGGTTCATAGACTTAAAAGTGAAAGATATCCCAAATTTGGTTGGCACCATGGCAATCCCTCGCTTCTTCCATCGATTATGGCGATTGAAATTTTCAACTTCATTTTGAGCATTAATGAAGTCACAAGAAGATTTCAATTCATTCCAGAGACGCCCCAAGGTACAGTCTTCAACTTTTTGACCATAATGCAAGACTGATCCTTCACTGATGAAATTCATTTCCTGGTGGAAAAATGAAAATGAGAAAGCAATCCATATACATCATCACAAACGGCGCTAAAGAAAGTGAGGAACGGAGAAGCTGCTGATATGCATCACATATGAAGATAGACTATTCAGACAATCATCAGAAGCATAAGGCACACCTTTATTTCTTCTGGGCTTTTGTTAACTTCCACCGCAATCCTCTCTATCCAATTCTCAGCAATTAACATACCCTGTGGGCCTCCAAATCCTCTAAAAGCTGTATTACTAGGAAAATTAGTGAAGCATGCTTTTCCATTAATCCTCATATTTGGTATTTCATAGACATTGTGCGAATGGAACATAGCACGTTCAAGTACAGCGAGTGATAGGTCTAACGAATTTCCAGCATTACTGTAGATATGAAGATCCAAGGCAAGCACTTTCCCGGCTTTTGTAAAACCAACCTAACAATAACAGTATGTAAACTTTGTTTCTCCATATTAAAAAGAAAAATGCTAATAGAAATCAAAACAGAAAATGATGCAAAGCAATGCCTACCAAACACATCAGGAAAACGAATTAAACCAGACTTTGCCCTTTCTATCATCCTCCGTTTGAGGAGGCTTATATAGTCCAATAATCTATATCTGCTAAGTATTAAACTGATTAGTCCCATGTAACAAAAACAGCACAACAGGATGGGTAAGAACTTGACGAGTTTGTAGCCTTGATGGATCAACTCTTCTCCAATTATTATTTCTACACTGCAAAATCCAATGCAAATAATGCCTAAAGAGTTTATCTGTCTATGCAGCCCAACAATTCAATGTCTTTCAGTAAATCAGAAAGTGTACATATCCGTCCATCACAATATTTATAGAAACATCTACCATTTCGACATATCCCAAAACACTTGATACACTCAACTAACAAAATCTGTTCACCAGATACTAGTTATACTAATTCAAATTTGAACTACAATATCATGTGTTCCCACAAAGCTTGAGCAATAAATACCGCAGAAGTGAATGAGTTAAACAAGCTTTCCCATGCCATACAATTGTCGCATAGAATGAGTCTAGCTGTGTGTATCGTGATCATAAGCTCATCTATTTACCTTGTACTTTCCAAGAAAGCTATGTCTCTGCCCCATTATCATCATGTCTATATCCCTATCCAGAATAATTTTCACTGGACGATCCAACAGGTATGATGGAACAGCCGCTACAGCAGCAAGCATAGCAGACCTAGTCTCCTTGCCTCCAAATCCACCACCTATCCTTTTGGTCTTGCAAACCACTTTTGACATCGGAAGACCAAGAACGTGAGAGACATACTTCTGGTGCTTCTGAGGAGCCTGCAACATAGAAAATGATTGGGACACCAAATTAGCAGCAGATATTCCCCCTTTCCGAACAAATAAATTACAGATATGTAGCATCTTAAGCTGGATATTAACCTAATCCACATGTCGAACCAAACCTATCTAACAGCATAATAATGATCTCTAAGAAACCAGTTACTATCTAGAACCGAAATCAACAAGAACAATTCATGATTATTTCAAACTGACACCAAACTTAGATGACTATGTTTGATCACATATATATCATGAGAAGCAAGAGTGTGTCGAGAAAAGCTAAGAACTTTAGTAGGTTGGCTGTGCTATTTCTAGTTAAAGCGAGGTTTTGCAAACCCTTTCAACTTCGCGTCAAAAATTAAAAACAACAGTAGTCACAAAATAAGCATATAAAAAAGAATCTAATGTTCAAATATGAGTCATCTGAGCGTTTCAAGTATGGAAAACACACGCAGGATATACATTTTTTTTAAACAAGCTTTAATATCAATTACACTTTGGACGTAAGAGCAACTTATTAACTGAAATTAAGTTCCATGATAGGATCAAGGCCTTGGCAACTCAATGGCAGATGGCTAGCACTTCCCCGTATTACCACTTCTTTTAAGGATTATTAGCACTTACATCTAAACAAGCAAACCAAGAGAAGAAGAAAAAAAATATGACACCAGAATTAATGCCCTATAAACCTAGATATACTTGAGGAACTAAGAGAGAATGACTAGATTTATGTTTGAAGTACCTGGGTAGATGAGATCATGTGCACCTCATTCCCACTATCCACTGTCCATAATAAAGTGCCATGAGGCTCCAAATAGAAATGTTCTTGACCACCTACCCTAACTTCTCCTTCTATAATACTGTCGCATTGACCTGACTGGAAACACTGTTCAACATCACCCTTTGTCATACACCTCTCCGTATTAGGATGATAACTGTTGGCCTGTATAGCATCCTCTATCGATAAAACTGCAGGTAGCTCCTCATACTCAACATGAACCTTTCTAGCAGCAAGTTTTGCATTTTCATGTGTGTCAGCTACAACCACTCCGATAACCTACAAATGTTTACCCAGACAATAATTGGTAGCTATGAGAAAACAGTTGAAATTATAAAGCCATTCCCATATCAAAATCTTATTACAAGTTTACCCCCACTTAACATTGCAAGAGAAGCCAGTTTATTCTGAATATTAACCTAATATTAGTGTACAGATAAATTTGTGCATGGAGAGAACATCTCAGAGTATAGCATCATACCTGACCCACACAAGTGACAAACTCCGTGGCAAAAAGTTCCTCATCAGCAATAACTGGTCCAATCATATTCTTAGCAGGTACATCTTTAGCCAAAAAAGTTCCTGCAAATCCAGGAGAGGACCTGGCTCCTGAATCATCTATCGAAAGTATACGAGCATGAGGCTTTTTACTCAATATCAGAGCAGCATGCAAACTATTGGGTGGCATTGGAGCATCATCAGTATATTCTGCCTCTCCAGAAACCTGAAAATGGTCAAGTTTACCAGCCAAGATGTAAGTGTCAATTTTGATCAAACAGAGCCAATAAAAGGACGACTATTTCATCAGAATGACAGCTCAAAATAGCCACACTTTCAAAAGTTCCAATTTCCTATGCATAGACAAAGCTGTACACTATACACTTCGGATCATAGAAATACTTTCCTTCTCAAAAGAGAGAGTACCAGAGCAAAATTAGAACCAACAAAGGGACCCAATGTTGTTGATTGGAAATTAATAATAAAGCAATACAGTAATCCATTTAGTTACTAGATTCAAGAATTTTAAAGGGAACCCATGTTGTTTATCACTAGAAATACGCTCCTGCACAAGCCAGAAAATAGATAAACTGGAGAAAGTAGAACGTGACACCGTGTCCCCTATGCTGTTAGTACAGATTCAGTCCTAATACATACAACAAGAGAGCAGCAGCAGCAAGGAACTAAAAACCCAAAATTCACTTTATCATGAACCAACCACAATTGAATATTTTGTGTGCTTGTTTCCATCAAACTTGCAGAAGTAAGAGAATAGCTGCAGTCATGAACTCCATTAGCACAAAGCTCATTCCAGCCCTTATGTCAATTATGGCATAAGAATTAGTGTCATGCTAGGAGGAAGAATTCTTTAAGCATTTAGCTGTTGCTTCATGTCTGTCCACATGCAATCTAGATTTTATGCAATTATCATCTTCCAAATATAAATGGTTTTGGAATAGACATCAATAACTATTGCATAATTATCAAGCTATGACTGTTGTTACCTGAAGCCTTGATGAAATATGAACCTCAGGGGAACCCACAGAAGTACCATGCTTCCTGATCTCAAAATCCTGAATTGAACTAATGGATGGTCGAACAGATGAATCTACAGCTGAAACATGTGAATCTGGAACTTTCTCACGAAATGATGGTTGTCCATCCATTTGATGACAAACCCACAAGAAAAATTTGAAGAAAAAGCTAAACGTTAATGATTTTCGAAATTCAACCATCCCACCAGGTGCATCTTCTTTCAGCACAATGTCCTCCCCCAAAATTTTCAAAGCCCCCTGCAGCAGCTCTTTATTCCAACTTTTCCCGATTAAAAAGTCACTAGTTTTTGATGCAGCAAATGAAAGTGGAGCAACCCCACCATATACAATCAAAGCATCTGAAACTACCCACTTTTTGTCCTTCTCTTCAAGGCAGACACGCATCCCAGCATTGACGATGGCAATATCATCATCTCTCCTATGAGATTGCTTAAATTCTTTCACAAACTCGAATGGCTTATTCCAAGGCAAAGATACTGACAGTAAAATTTCACTCCTTGTCAGATCCACTTTACGATAGCCCTGGAAGAAATTTTTAGCCAGACATGTTCTTACATTTCCTTTGCAGTCAATTATTCGAAACTTTGCTCCTGCTGCCATCCAAAGAGGGTTCAAATCTGATATTGGGCTCGCAGTGCAGATATTCCCACCAACTGATGCAACGTTTCGTATTTGTGTTCCAGCAAACCACTTTATCTGCTCGATGAGAGATCGACATGATGATGTTTCATACTCAGGGCGGTCATTTCTTACCTTCTTCAATACATCCACAAGCTGTGACAATTTAACTCCAGCACCTATTTCTAAGCCATCATCCTCAATTCGTATATGGTTAAGTTCTGGAACTTGTGCAACAGATATTAATACAGGATAGTGAATACCTTTAAGCCTGACTTCAATTCCCACCTCTGAATTTCCAACAACTAACCGGGCATCTGGAAATCTTGCTTTTAAATCCAACAGATGTTGAAGTTTTAAGGGCCTGTACCACTTTCGTCCATTTGATCCACTCAAACTTAAATAAGTCAATTTCCTTAATAAAAGTTCAGGAGGGAAAATAAGTTCTTTGCTAGTGTACGTGGTTCCATCGGTCTCATTGTAAGAAAATGGCCTCCAGTCACAATCATTGCTTAAATTTTGTTTGATGGTTTCTTCACTACTTTCAGCCTTCGGCCCACATGAACAAGGCTTACCCGTTGAAGGACAGATAAACTCACCAGTAGTAATGCCTTGTAAAGATGTGTTGGTGTATAAAGCATTATTAGTTTTTGCGAATACTCGAAATGCGTCAAGAATTGGCCTATAACCAGTACATCGACATAAATTTCCTGCAAGGTTTTCTTCAATTTGCTCTTCTGTAGGCGGTTCTTTAGATGATCGTAGTAATGCATACATGGACATGACAAAACCAGGAGTGCAGAATCCACATTGCGAACCATGTGAGCGAGCCAATGATTCCTTTAGAATGTAGTGGACAAAGCAGAGGAGTTATAAGAATGCCACATACATCATCATCCATAAAAAGAACTTACTTGCATTAACAAAAGATGTTGAAAAACCATGCGAAAATCAGGGGACATGTGAAACCAATTAATGTACCTGAATTGGGTGCAATCCAGCCTTACGGTTACCAATCCCCTCCACTGTGATGACGTGCATCCCTTCCACAGAATATAGAGGAGCCAAGCATGCATTTATTGCATGGTGCCTATAGAGGAAAAAAAATTTGATCAGGTAAATATATTTTCATTTATATACATGGCCAAAATGCCTTATACAAGGGGTAAACCAAAATGGTAAAGAATCTACAAAATGATATGACCTATAGAGGATATATAACTTTATAAACTGAATATGATTTATGGAAATTTTTAATAGTAATATACTAACTAAATTGGAGGGATGCACCGGAGACCAATCAAATCAAGCAGACTTCACGTTTACCAAATTATTGCTTATAATATATTATAGGGATGGCAAACGGGGCGGGGCGGGGAGGTTGCGGGGCAAACCCGCGAAGACTCCACCCCGCCCCGCCCCGTCCCCCATAGCAAATATTTCTACTTTCAACCTGCCCCTGCATAGATTTTTTTTTTTAAAAATTCCTTTTTTAACTGAGTTTAATACTAAAAATGAAATTCATAAAATTCTTTTTTGTTTTCCCACTAAGTAATATTAATTTAGTATTAGAAAGTCAAATTCATAGAAGTTTAATTCTTTTTTTTTAATTCTAATTAATTTTTCGTTCAGTTTCTCAAAATCTCTTGTTCAGTTCACATTCGTAATTAATTGCTGAAATGCTTACTCATGTTTATATACCATTGTAGTATTTTATCTCCTTGCAAGCCCTTTCACTTCCCTTAATTTATCCCACTTCAACTCATAATATTAGTCTTCCTTAAAACTTTTCATTTTCTTCACCTAAATTCCTTAAAACTTGCTTCCGGTTTTGCTTCATGAATAAGCAAAAAAGTGTTCCACATCGAAAGGACGTGAAAACAAAACAAGTAGTAGCTCCAGGCTTGAAAGTGGAATATTGTGTTTGTACAAGAAATAAAAAAAGCTCAAGAAAATATAGTTTCAAAAGTGTGAAGAGAGGGAACCCGCCCCGCACCGCACTAATTCCTTTTAAAAGAATTTCAACCCGCCCCGCCCCTCACCCGCATAAAGCCAAACCTGCCCCGCCCCGCCCCGCCTCGCATAAGGCAAAACCTGCCCCGCCCCGTTGCCATCCCTAATAATATTATTCATCATTATGTTTTTTTAATCTCTTAACTATCCATATTTTCATAGTTTCTCTTTACTCTCTAAGCCAATACATTCGCCAAAGGCTCGCATTCCACTCCCCAAGAGAACTTCTAGCAGAATAAAATATCAATTCAAAGCCAGGGACTATCAGTGTTACAAAAAGCTCATGCTCAATGGATACTAGAATGAAGACTATATATATAGCACGATAATTGTTCATTTCAAGTTTCAGTATTAGAGGCCTCATATTGTTTCCTGTGGTGGTGCTTTCTTCTGAGCATGGGGCTTACATACCAGTCAAGGACTCACATAGTAATCATAAGAAACATGAATGCCTTGCGCATTTTTCGTGTAACCTCCCCAACTTACTTCTAGGTTAACCTAATATTAGGTCAGGCCGAAGCCAAAGGGTTCACAATCTGTAACAGTTTAGTCTGCTAGAGCAGACAGAGTGATAAAGTCTGAACTTTCCACCTCTAAAATTCTACAGAAAGCTTGTTTCATTCATTGAAGAATACATAACCAATTGAGGATAAAGAACATTTATTAAAATTTACTAGTATTTCATTTCTACTATCAGCAGCCATTTTCTATGACCATGCGGAGGGCTATCTGCAATCCATCTCGACAGCTATCATACTTCTTTAGACGTTAAACAGATATAACACCAGTTTACAGGAATGAAACCGTATCTCCTACAATTACCCAAGACCCACCTGACTTCCTCTGCTCATGTATGGCCAACTATCAGACAAACAAATGATATCAAGAGCGACAGAAGAAAAGAGAACATAGTTTCTAAAAGGATGACCAAGAAGAAACCCTTACCGCCTGATATAATCAACCACCTCATTCCCTACCACCCAAAATGAAAGGGAGTAACAATTTGAGGATTCAGAAACTTACGAGCAAGATCTCAGCTCTTAGAGTAATCACACAACTTATCAGAAGAAAAACATCCCATAGATCAAGACATGGCTCACACCTATCCAGCACAAATTGAAACCTATGCAAATGCAAACAAGTGCATAATTCAATGCTATCCGCTAAATCATGCATACACCCGCACACCCCAAAAGAAGGTATAAGACAGACTTGGAGACATAGATGGAAAGAGACTCACACACATTTCTTCAAATTCTGATCAAAATAAGAAACCATTACAGTGCATGCCCCACACCCACCTTCACCACATCCTAGCTTGGTGCCTGTCAAGCCTATTTCTGTATAGCCAAAAAGAAAGAGCAACTTTAGATAAACCACCAAAACAGAATCAGAGAGAGACTGAGAGAGCATAAAATCCAGATCAATCAACTGAACAAAATTGAAACCTACAAATTCCTGAAGGATTGGGCAACATAGACGCTAAGAGGTGTAGTAAGTTCTCAAGACAATGTAAAAATCATATTTATTAAACAGTAACAACAACTACATAAAAGCTACAGCCTGGCAGCAACTCGAAAATGGACTCAACAAACTTTTAACACTACATGAATACAACTGCATAACTCAAGGGGAAGTACAAACACATTAATTGCTAAGCCATCAAGCCACAAACATTTATGAACATGGGGATTGAATTAGACAGACGATGCCCACTTCTAATAAATAGAAAAGAGAGAAAAGGAAGTAATTGGTAGTTCAATGTTAAAATTTATGAAATATATGTATTAAACAATAAAGGTCTTAAGATTCAACCTGAAGTTATAACACCAAGGGGACAGAAATACAGGCTTCTTCCACAGAACTGCAAATGCCCACAGAAGAGTGAACACAATTGACAAGCTACAAGTCAATGGGGTGTTAATCACAGAACAAGAGGAGGTGAGCAAAGAGATAGTAGACTATTATGAGAAGTTATATATGGAAACAGAGGGGTGGAGACCTAAGATGGAGATGAGAAACTGTCGTAGAATTGAAGCAGCAGATAATTCAGCTTTGACTGCCAGGTTTGAAGAGCGAGAGATTCTGAATAGCATTGGATAGGATTAAAGCATGTGCAGGAGACAAAGGAGACAAAGCCTCAGGTCCAGATGGTTTTTCTATGGATTTCTCAAAGCTGCTGGGAGATCATCAAAACAGACCTGACTGCTGCCATTCAGAATTTCCATGAGGAAGGTATTTTGAAAGAAGTCTAAATGCTACTTTTGTGGCATTAATACCAAAGAAGGTGGGTGCACTGGAGCTTAATGATTTCAGACCAATAAGCTTAATTGGGGGAGTATACAAGATCATGGAAAAGCTACTAGCTGAAAGGTTGAAAAAGATCATTCACAAGCTGGTGGATAGACAACCGATGGCATTCATAAAGGGGAGCAAATTATGGATGCTATCTTAATAGCTAATGAATGTGTAGAATCAAGAAAAAAAAAAGTCTTCCTGGGATATTGTGCAAGTTGGACATACAGAAGGCCTATGATCATCTAAACTGGGAGTTCCTAATCCATATGCGGTAGAACATGGCTTTGATGCTAGATGGAACAAGTGGATCAAACATTGTATTAGTTCAGTGAGATTTTCAGTTTTGGTCAACAGAACACCTAGAGGTTTCTTCTCTTCTTCAAGGGGACTGAGGCAGGGTGACCCCCGTCTCCTTTCCTATTCATTTTGGCTATGGAAGGCATGAGCAATATGCTGCATACAGCTAATGAGAAAGGCTGGGTCAGGGTTTCCAGGTTAGGTCTGAAAATAATTTGGAGATCACCCACCTCCAATATGCTGGTGATACTTCGTTTTTTTGTGAAGCTGTGAAAGGTCATAACTAATGATAAGAGTCATCTATGTTCTATTTGAGGCAGTATCTGGATTACAAATCAATTCGAACAGAAGTTTCATATATCCAATAAACGATGTGGTGAATCTGGAAATTTTGGTAGATAAGTTAGGAGGAGTTTGGGGGGGGGGGGGGGGCACTAGGGGCAAAGTGTAAGTCAAAGGAGATGTCGAATGGAGTCTTGGAGAAATGTGAAAAGAGGCTAACAAACTGGAAGAGTCAATACCTATCTAGGGGGTAAGACTCACTTTGGCAAATAGTGAGCTTGATGCACTGCCTGCTTACCTTTTTTCTGATCAAGTAAAAGATTTCATTGATAATAACAAGGTCATCTTGGCCGTATACAAGAGGTATACCAAAAAAGGAGAAACCTACAAAATATGGTTCTCTCCAAAGACACCCAATCCTTTATAAAAACAAGAACTACATGGGTGCACCAAAAGAAAATAAGGGAACGGAGACTACTACTCAAATGAGCAAAGCTCATCTCCACCCCTTCAAAAGCTCTCCTATTTCTCTCTTTACAAATGACCCAGAGCAAGAGGAGTAACATTCCACGCCTTGTGCCTTCTCTTCTAGCTCCGCTCCTCCAACTGAAGATCAACTCCTTCACAGTTCTTGGCATTACCCACGAAACGCCAAACCATCTACAAATATCCCCCCATAACCTCGAGGCTAATTTGCAATGTAACAGAATATGATCCACGTCCTCACTTGCCTCCTTGCAAAAGAAACACCAACTCAAGCAGACAACCTTTCGTTTTCTAAGATTCTCCGCATCAAGATCACCCCTCTAGTGGCTAACCACGTGAAGAAGCACACTTTCCTCGGCACCTTAGGTATCCAAACCGAAACATATGGGAAACTCTCATCTGCCCTACCCAAAAGCTTCTCATAAAAGGACTTAACAGAAAACACATTATTATTCCCCAACTCCCAACTCAAAGTATCAGGTCCGTTAACTGGTTCGCATTGATTTTGAAGTAAAACTAGCAGTCTCTGAAACTCGGTCACCTCCCAAGCCTGGAAATTCCTTCTAAACCTCAAATCCCAAAAAGTCTCATTCCCTTGTGTCCCCCTAATTTGTTGAACAGACAACTCCCTTTGGCAAGAAACCCTATACAAACTTCGGAATTCATCCTTAAGCACCACGGCTCCACACCACTTTTGCCCCCAAAAACTAACTCTACTCCCCTCTCCAACCTTAAACCCAATATTATCATTAAAAGCTTCCCATCCCTTCATAATGTTCCTCCACACACCACAACCGAAAGGCATAATTATCCTATTTGTTCTCCATCCCCCTTCCATCTCTCCGTATTTATCTGCTATCACCCCTCTCCATAAAGCTTCTCCCTCCACCCCAAACCTCCACAACCATAAGCACTGCCTGCTTACATGATGTTTATATTTCCTGCGGTTGTCAATGTGATAAAGAGGATAGGCCGAATCAGAAGAAACTTCTTTTGGAAGGGCACTGAAGATAAAAATAGATTCCATCTTGTCAAGTGGGAAGAGTTGACAATGGGTAAGAAGGCAGGAGGAGTGGGGATGAAGAACTTGAAGCTGCAAAACTAAAGCTTAATGATGAAATGGCTTTGGAAGTTTGGTACCTGTGACAACATGTTGTGGAAAGAAGTTATTTGTGCAAAATATGGGATGGAAGATAATTGGATCACCAATATGGTGAAAATACCATATAGTTGTGCAGTCTGGAGGACCATCAGGAACCTATGGCCAATGATGAAAGCTCAGATTAGTTACAAGGTTGGTAATGGCCTGAAAGTCTCATTCTGGAATGACAACTCGATAGGTCAGACAACCTTGAACAGCAATATCCAGATCTACTTAACTTGTGTCTTCTCCAACAGGCTACAGTGGCAGAGATGTGGACTGGACAAGGTTGGAACCTCCCTCTCAGGAGGAATTTGAATGATCAGGAAGTGGGCAAGAGTGGCAGATTTCCACAACACAATGGTTTCTAGCAATATCCTGTCAGAAGAAAGAGACACTAAGATATGGAAGAAGAAGGGGAAAGGAGTATTCTCAGTAGTCAGCCTATAAGACACTGAACAACTCAAACCACAAGGAGGAGAATTGGCCATGGAAGATCATATGGAATTCTAAAATTCCTTACGAGGTGAACTGCTTCAGCTGGTTGTTGGCCAATGAAGTTGTTTTGACACGTGATAACCTAAACAAAAGAGGTTTTCATCTCTGTTCGGTGTTTCTTGTGTGGGGAAAAAGTGGAGACAATCAACCATCTTTTCTTACACTGTAAGTGGACAGAACAATTGTGGAGAATGTTCACATGCCTGAGGAAGATGAACTGGTAAAACCAGGCAGCATCAAAGGGGTTCTGAACTGTTGGAACTGTGATGGCAATGCTTCAGTAAAGGAGATGAGATGGAAGATTGTCCCAGCTTGTATTTGGTGGACAGTACGGAAAGAAAGAAATCAGAGATGTTTTGAAGACAAGAAGAGTGATCTACACAAGCTGAAGATGAACTGCCTAACCCTGTTTTAGTTTTGGTGTAAACAAGAAATTTTAGTACATGCAGAAGATATTTCTGATGTTTTAGATTATTTTTAAGAATTTTGTATCTGACGGGGGGATTTCTGATAGCTTGTAATACTTTTGAAAGAACTACATTTTTTGGATGTAGTATACCTTGTGAATATATAGAAGTAACTGTTACCATCCTCAAAAAAAAAAGATTCAACCTGAACCAATTACAAGATCAAACACCAGCTGAAGTTAAAACTACAGAAAATATATTAACTCACTTGTATGCCATAGAATAGTTGGAAGTCATCCCGGTACGTCAACATTAGCTAACCCACTAATATCTCTAAAATATAAAACAAAGGACAACAGGCCAGTGACAATAGTGAACAAGTGATAATAATCATTTATCGTTTGTTTGGTGACTTGCTTACACAGCGACTGGTTACCTACTAAAGTTATTTTTCATAATTGAACTTGTGTAAAGGTAGAAAATTCTCCTTTTTGTTCATTTCTCCTTTACTAGAATCCTTAGTTCAGCGGGTAACTAAAGAAGTTAAACCCCATAATCATATCCTCTTGTTACTCTTCCGTTATCCACATTCACCCTTCAAGGCTATAGTTCTTTTCTTCCTTCTCTTCCTAAACCAACAAATTAGATATGCACTAAGATGAATGCATCAATTTTTATAATATTCTAAAGAGAGTTAAAGAGATCGAGCAAGGAATGAAGACCGTACATTTGAACAAGAGGGGACTCTGCGGCAAAGAGTTGACCATCAAAGAATATACAAACACTAAAACCTCCATTCACATATCACTGACATCTATAGATGCATGTAATGGGACGAAGTACAACATTCAACTATGCTCAAATCAAGGAAGTTTGATGCAAGAACGTAAATACCAGTAGGACTTGGAAATTCTACAGCGAACAACAACAACATACCCAGTGTATTCCCAGAAAGTGGGTTCTGGGGAGGGTAGAATATACGCAGATCGTACCTTTACCTCAGAAGTGAAGTAAAGAGGTTGTTTCCAATAGACCCCCGGCTCGAGACGGAAATTCTACAGCTAAGAAGGATAAAAACTAGGGCTAATCTACTAGATAACAATATTTATTGATGTCAAAGAGAAGGAGTACAAGCATTTAGCATATTCAGCTCACTAGCAGACAAAAGAGTGAAACTAACTCTTAGTAACTAATGCAAATAACAGAACTATTAAATAGAAGACTATGGACTTAAGTGTATTTCCAAGTAAAAGGCTACAAATTAAAAACCTAACTAAATTAACTACCAGGTACAAGCTCCGGAAGCTCCTAGTACAATCCCATCTTTTCTGCTTTCTTTCTAATTCGGATCAAAGTCAAGCTTCCACTTTGGGAATCTCATTATAAAATGAAGTTAGAATGTGGCGCAGAGATATTTAAACACAAGTTCAATATTGCAATATGCATCCATCTGAACTACAACCTATCTTTTCTTTAAAGTTTAAAGATGTAAATTCTATAGGGAAAAAGTATAGCAGGTTCTTGTTTTCCCTTATGTACAATAGACATATCCTTTCCAAAGTTTTTTTCCTTGGTGAGGAAAAGACATACTATGAGTGGAACTTAGTTCTCCTAATCATGCATGTTTTAAAAACCAACTGTGTAAAGCTGGTTCCCGAGAGCTTCATTACAGTGATGCAGTCGATTGTAGTTTAAAAATATCTGGGAAGGTAAGATTGTACAAAAGAGAGTGATCTTCCACTCAGTTCATGAATATTTCCTATTTATAATGATACTTTTTCATTAAATTATTTCTCTATTTGTAGCCTTAAACTATGTCTTCAATTCTGTCAAGCAGACTTTAAATTTCTTCCAGGCCACCGAAGTGGAGAAAGAACACAGCACCAAATAGAACATTAAGAAACCCAAGAATATACTACCCCTGACATATGAAATCCTCAGATTAAACATAGCTGGAGAAAGCAGAGTCCTTTCAGCATTTAGATTTACACTAATAAAATTTACTCAATTGAACATTTACCAGAGAAACAAAACAGGAATACAGCTAGGGGTGTTCACGGTTTGGTGAAATACCAAACCAAACCATTTAAAAAGCCCAACATTTGGTTTGGTTTGGTTTTGGTTCTACTAAAAAAACAGAAAAAATAACCCTACCAAACCGATAAATTTTATAATTATTTATATATATGATATTAGTTTTTCATAAATATTTTATATCTTTTAATCATTAATTTAGTTTTAATCTACTTATTTCACATGCGCTACAGCACGTTTTAATCTCATTTCTTCAAAAACATACCTAAGCCTAACACTCTAAGTCTAATTGCCTAATTGTAAATATGTGGTGTGGTGTATTGCCAACTTTTAGATTTCTTTGTTAATGCATTCATTTACTCTTCAATGGCTTGCCTTTTTGATTTTTGAAGGGTTGGCCATTCTATTTAAAGTTGTATATTACTTCTTAGACATGTAAAGTAGAGAAACCTCTACAATTGTGTAACTTAATCATGTAAAAGCTTCAGAATAGTGTTGAAAAATAGTAAAAGATTCAAATACATTCATCTTGTGATAGTAAGTGTAACCTAGTGGTCAATGACCTGGGTTGAGCACCATAAGGTCTCAGGTTCAATTCTCAGCATAGACAAAAATATTAGGTGATTTCTTCCCATTTATTCTAACGTTGGTGGATAGAGTTACCTAATACATGTTACTGGTGTTGCATAGGGGCGGAGCCAGCCTTTGGCCAAGGGGGTTCGGCAAAAAATTATACTATTTATACATAGTTAAAATTATTTTTTATGTTTATATAGTAGATGTTGAACCCCTTCGGCTAATTCGTGTGTTCATTTCTTTAGATTTTGAACCCCCTTAATGGAAATCCTGGCTCCGCCTCTGGTGTTGCTGGTGGAAGGTGGCAGGTATCTCGTGGAATTAATCGAGGTGCGCAAAAGCTGACCCAGACACCACAGTTATCAAAACAAAACAAAAAACTGTTTGATTCTTAATATTCATTCGAAATAGTTATCTCATGTCTATGTTATTTTACTATTATCAATTTATCGTAAGCTAGTTATAACTAAATCAAACCAAAAATAAGCTGAAAAAAAACTAACCTCTAAGATATTCAAGAAGTGTCAAATGGGCTAAACCATCAGGCAACACTCGACGAACTCCATTAACATACAAAATTGCTTCCTTTGACTCCTCTTCTATCATTTCCTCGTTCATCAAAGAACCCATTTTCCAGAAAAAAAAAAATCAGCAATGAAAAATTGTTGGGTTTGATAATTGAAGGAGAGAAAAGTAGAGATTAATAAAATAAAAGGGATTTTGATGCGGAAATCAAGAGTCGGTTGGTCCACTAGATGATAGAAACAAGTTAGGCAAATATATATATTTTGTATTTTGTATGTTTTGAAAAACATGTTAGGTGACATTATCTGAATTAAAAAAATAATTTGACAGGGTATGGATATTAAAATAATAGGATAAATCTTTAAATCTCGTGATCTAAAATATATTATTTAAATATTAAAATTTAAGAATTATTAGTACTAAATATATAAATAAGGATTAACTTTAAGTAGATTATTAAAAAGAAAAAGTAAGAGACATAAATTGAATAGTATTTTTCAATAAAAAATAAAAGAGTAAAAAACACTTCAATTTAAAATAAAAGTATGTTTTCTTATTCATGTTAATCATCTTGTCAGTTGTCATCACTTAGTTACTTTTAAGTCAATTAGTCAACTACTACTTTTTACGATAATTTCGAAAATATTATTTTCAAATTTGAAAATTCAATCAAAATCAACTTTAATTTTTGTCAAACACCTCCAAAATTATAAGCTCTAAAAATATTTTTAATTGTTTGTAATAATATCCAATTCAAACCAATAATAATTTTAGAAAACCCAAATTCAAAATCAAAGCTTCAAAGTTTTTCTTAATGGTGGACAGTCAAGTCGTTGACCGTCCACTAATGACAATAGGCGATTTGAAAACCATCATTGAATTTTGATGAAGAAAAAAAAAGTAGATGAAAAAGAAGAAGAGAAGCAGAGAAGATGACAGGATGAAAATTAGGTGTGTGTAGAGAGACGAAAAGAGATGGTGTGTCAGTTATTCTCTATTAAATATCTAATATTAAGAGATTCTTATTCCCTAATTTATGCTATTTAAGGTAAAACATTGCTATTTATTGTAATATAAAAAACAAACTACCCTAGAGAATGAAAATTAATTCTTCCAAGTAGTTTTTCAGGTAAAAATTTCTAAAATATACCACATTTTTATAAGGTTATTTTCTTCTATTCATATCCTAAGTGCTCAAAACAAAATAATGAAGCATCTTATATTTAAAAAGTACATTCTCATTCAACACATTATTATCAAGTGCTACACAATGTTACAGGAAAATGTAAAGAAAGCATCATATGAAGCTCTAAGAACACTTATTAAGTACAGTACCACCATCAAACACTTAGCTTTGGCCTAAAATCAGAATCCACAAGTAATTTTGTGAATTCATCGGTACAAGCCATTCGAATACGTTCTGGAGTGGCTGGATTATCAAGAGGGAACCAGTCGCTGTAACCAGCTTCCATCCTTGCAGATTTTATGGCGTTCTTGATGGCGAAAAAGACAGATGAGGCAAGAAAGAAGGGTGGTTCCCCTACTGCTTTAGAATAATGGATAGCACCGGCGTTTGGGGCATTCTGTTGGCAAATGTCAAGCAGATTGTTAATGGTAAAGTCAAGATATGCATATGAACTTCCAAATAAAATAGGAATATCATTGAAAAGCCGAAAACTATTCAAGAATAAAGAAACAGCAGTTGGTGCCTGTATAATTGTACTTGAGATTTTAAGCAGTTCAAGAAATGGTGCATATCAGCTCATTGATGGAGATAGCGGTGAAACTTACTTTCAAAAGAGAGACATTAAATATGGAAGGCACATCATTCAAAGACGGAAGCTTGTAACTTCCAGGTCCAGATGTGAATAAGTTTCCAGGTGGTATCCACTTGTGTGCTTTATCGCCCCATTTCAGCTCTTCCAGTGCAAACCATCCAAGACCCTGTACAAAACCTCCTTCTATCTGCATCAAGTATATAAGGAGTATGCACGAACGTTAGCAAAGGTTCCAATGAGGTAGTGGTTCTAGTTCTATACAAATAGACAATAAACTGCAAGTCCGCAAAAGTGGGAAGTAATGGCGCTTGACATAATGTATGCAAGTCATCTTTGTATATATCAGCACATTAGGAGAAAAAACGAACAAAATAAACATCTGATAATCCCTATCAAGTTCAGTACAAACAAATGGAGACCTTCTCTAATTCCAGGAAATGGACACCTCTAACAGCCTTAGAAATCTGATCTCTGTTCTTTTTTCATGCTTACCATTCAAAATGAAGATTACGCATACATTACCTACACGTTGATAGGTATGGAAAAAGCCACAACTTGCAGCTTCAATCATCAATCGTTTCAGCATTTACTAATCAATAGTCTACTTTTAAATTCATATAATTAAATTATGTCATCAAGCAAACCAGTTAAGCAAATGAAACATTCAAAATGTATACATAAACAATATAGAGAGTGTAACAATGACCTGTCCAATATCAATCGCTGGATTGAGGGAGAACCCAACGTCTACGAGAATGTCTGCTCTCCTAGTATGGAAATCGCCTGTCAATGTGTCGATTTCAACTACGGAAAATGCAGCACCATTGGTGTAGTACTTAAATAAATTGCCTTCTCCAGTTTCCCAATCAAAGCCAATATCAGGTGTAATGTAGAACCCATGAGCAGAAAGGTCTATTCTCTCCAGGAAGCATGTGTTGACAAGCTGATAGTAAATCAAAGACAAGACATGTGGTTAGTGGTCAATGTTCCTTTATTGTCATCATGAAAGAGCTGTAGAAGAAGACAGTGCAAATTTCAGAGTCAAGTTTTGAGGTAGAAACACAATTTAAGTCAGATAAATAAAGAATTATGTTCTGTTGATGAGGGAAAGATACAAAAACTTGCAAAATTATCCATCTGGGCTTGGTAGTAGTATACAGTGTAATTGCACAAGAACATGCCATGAAAAGAAATTTTACTATTTGTGGCCAGGAGCCTTATTGGAAAACGAAATATACCATAAAGAAAAATCTGTCTGTTCCATTACCAAATGTCTTCCATGGTATATCGTTGCGAATTCCTAGATAGAGAAAGGGATTTTGGGTCTAACTCAACCTCAAAAATTAGCTCATGAGATCTAGCTCTGATACCATGATAAAGAAATCGACCTAGGGCCTAACTCAAGACCAAAGCTAGCTCATGAGGTAAGGATTTCCCAAGATGATATAAAGAGACTAATTTTTCCTCATCCACCATTGTGGGACTCAACAGTTCCCAAGAAAATGATGCAATATACTCCATCTTTGGTCTTGCATCAGCTATGGGATTTCTTTCCCAGCTTAACTCTAGTTACTGCCTACTAAACTAACACTTTATGCAACTAAGCAACAAGACTGCTAGCATACTAAAGATAAAATACAGGCTTTGAAAAATCTCTCATCATCCAGCCTTTCTATGATCTTGTGACCAGGAGTGTCATGATTCAGCAATATTTTGTTTCAAAAGTCAACTGTTCAACAGCATTCACCAAAATAGTTACACCACTCTCTTTGTCTACATATCCATGTGTTAAGTCCTCCATCTGCTTCCATACTCACTGCATCTTATACAAAATACTATCTTCCCTCCTAGATGGGCAAGTACCCGGAGAAGGGATATAGCAGACTAATTTCGCCATTATCTTCTTCAACTGTGATAAGCCAACTCATAGACTCCATCAATCATTTTTCGCTCGTTTCGGGATACTCTTTTTCAAAATAATGCCATTGTAGAATAGAAAAGTAGAGAGGAGAATAATAGACATCATTCAAAGATATATGAAATTTTGAGTAAAAATTTTTCCTTCATTTTGGTTAGAGCCAGGCCACATCTCAATAATGGTTTACCGATGTTAGCCCCTATATTAAATTTCTCACGCTCCAGATGCCTAGCCTGGGCGTGAGGGGGTGTGAAGAGTCCCACATTGGCAATGGGAAGGGAATTTAGACTCTTTACATGGTCTTGGGCAATCCTCGCCTCTTGAGCTAAGCTTTTGGTTTTTTTTAAATTGGGGATAGAGGAAGGGATAATGAGGAAGGGGATTACAAGGTGGGAATTGAACCCTCATCAATAAGGAGAAAGTTCAGGTAGCCAACCAACCCAAGGTCCATTTCTTTAACAATTGGCAAAGGCCACATCATAACCTTTTTGGGTTTTTGCAAGTGAGAAGGGGACGTCACATCTTTGCATCCACTCCTTTAGAAGTGTGACCTGCCGATAAGGAGGTTACTGTATTTGTGTCAAGAAACTAGGAGGAAACATTGTTGGGTAGTGACAATTAAATAATTTGAAGGTGGAAGGAAGGTGTGTCAGGACATATGAATATATCACTCTCCATCTGAAAAATGATGTCAGATTACTTCTTAAGCATTGAAAGATCAAGCAAAATGGGAAAAAAAGAAGACTAGGAAAAAGAAACTAAACAGACAATATAATAAGGTTGATCACAAGCCACAACTGATTTGACAACAGCCTCCATGATTCCTCTTTAATTTAATATTACTTATTGTACCCTATTAGGCCATTAAATTAAAGAAATTTACAAGAAATTCATAATTATAATTTCCTCCCATCCTTGTCCGTGCATAAGTCATCAACATATTTTAAATGACAGACAGAGAAGTAAAACCAGATTAGAAATGAATAACATAAATTCAAAATAGAAAACATCATTTGAAAGCCAGGACAAAAGGGATACCTCTGCAAAAGAGCTGAAGTTATTCTTGGATGCAATAGGTTCTATCCGTGCTTTTATTTGCTCACATGCATCCAGTACTGCAGCTCCATACAGGTCAGAACTTACAGAAGCAGCTGTTGCCGAGGCATTTGGAACCTGGATTGGCGCAAAAGCCGATGAGACAAGCAATAATTTTCATAAAGTGAATAACAAAAATGACATGCAACACACGGATTTTGAATAAAATTTGATGTGCTAGGAAGAAATTCCCGCCCCTCTCCCTATCCAAGGAACAAAGCACCGTTGATCCAAGGAAGATCAATTTTGCCTTCTCTGAAGATAGTTACTATCTACTTCACAATTTTTAGGTAGCCAGTAAAGGCAGTGTCAAAGCTCAATATCTACAGAAACTGAATAAAATTCAGAATATGTTCAAGTTCTTAATATTGGTTATTCAACTTCTTGTTTAGTTCATTATCTGTCATTGCCATCTAGCACATTCCTAGCTCTTTCTCTCGTCATACCCTAATTGTAGAATTAAAATATATGTTAAGTCACATGATTCCCATGTATCATTCAGTTTATTCACCAATAGACAATGATATATTGTTATTTGTCTCACACCCAATACCTTGTCAGTACTTGTCTCTGAAATGAACACTGCATTTAGAGGGATATTAAAGGAAGATGCAGCAATCTGGGCAAGCTTTGTATGCAAACCTTGGCCCATCTCCACACCCCCATGAGTGACTAACACAGTTCCATCGGTGTAAACTTGAACAAGAGCACCTCCCTGTAGTGAATCAGTCAGTGAATAACCAACACAGATATGTGGTATTATACTTTTATCATAAAATAAAAATATGAAACACTCAGCATCGAATAAAGTATTGTTTACGAAGAACAGGAGCCTATATCTCCTATGAAACTATTCTCATCTTATTCAGGAGCACTTAACCTCCATTAGTCCCAATAACTTAGGGAAGAAAAACGATTTCTGCACAGAACAAATTTTAATTTTAGCAGCACTATTGGAAATCTAACTAATGGAAATTGATATGGATTATCCAGTTGTGTAATTGTTGGAAAAGAAACAGATGGAAAAAATGTTTCATGAGCAAATCAAAGTGCACATTTGTGACTTTCTATCAAGAGAATCACAAAAGGACAAGTGGTAGAGTTAGCTCTTTTGTATGGTCAATAACAGTCATGTTTTAATCATGTTCATAGGTACTAAAAGAAAGTAAGAAGCAGCTTTAAAATATAGCCAGCAGCTTGGGTTGCTGAAAGCAGTGTCCAGAGAAAATAAAGGCAAAGACACCAACTTACCTGGTTAACAAACTTCGTTGTGAAAGATATCCCAAGTGTGGTAGGCACCATGGCAATACCTCGCTTCTTCCATCGATTATGGCGATTGAAATTTTCAACTTCTTTTTGAGCATTAATGAAGTCACAAGAAGATCTCAATTCATCCCAGATTCTCCTCAAGGTGGAGTCTTCAAGTTTCTGACCATAATGTAACACTGTTCCTTTACTGACTAAATTCATTTCCTGGTGAAAAAGAGAGACAATTTGTATATATTATCACCTGTGAGACTAAAGAAAGCAAGGGACAGAAAAGCAGGCAGCTGACATGCATCTCATAGGAAGAAAGACTATACAAAGATCATCAGAAGCACAAGGCATACCCTTATTTCTTCCGGGATTTTGTTAACTTTCATGCCAATCCTCTCTATCCAATTCTCAACCATTAGCATAACCTGTGGAGCCCCAAATCCTCGAAAAGCTGTATTACTAGGAAAATTAGTGAAGCAGACATTTCCATAAACCCTCATATTTGGTATGTCATAAGCATTGTTCGCATGGACCATAGCACCTTCAAGTACAGTAAGTGATAGATCTAACGAATTTCCACCATTATTGTACATACGAAGATCAAAGGCAAGCACCTTCCCATCATTTGTAAAACCAACCTAAAAATTAGAAGAGTATTCAAATTAGTTCTTCAATCCAAAAGAAAATGCTACTTCCTTCGTTTCATTTTATGTGAACCAGCTTGACTGGGCACGGGCGCATAGTTTAAGAAAGACAGACTTTTGAAACTTGTAGACTGAAACACGCCATGACATTTGTGTGGCCATAAAATCATGTGATTAAGGTAAACTGAGAAGTTCAAGTTGAATTATTTCCAAAAAATGCCTAAAGAACTCTTATCTGTTTAGGCTGCCCAACAATGCAATGTCTTTCAGTAAATTGGAAAGCATACATATTCGTCCATCAAAATATATATGACGACGCACTTACCATTTTGACACATCCCAAAAGGTTTGACACACTCCAATAACAAAAATCTGCTCACCAGATACTAGTTACACATTCAAATTTAAACTACAATATCATGTGCTTCCCACAAACGCTCGAGTAATAAATACCTCAGAAGTGAATGAGTTAAACAAGCTTTTTCCGGGGCATTGGCCCTTTTGTTTTTTGTTTTTTTTAAAAAAAAAAGAAGTTAAACAAGCTTTCCCATGCCATACAAAAGTTGCATAGAATGAGTCTAGCTGTGTGTAACATGATCACAAACTCATCTATTTACCTTGTACTTTCCAAGAAAGCTATGTCGCTGCCCAGTTATCATCATGTCTATATCCCTATCCAGAATGAGTTTCACTGGACGATTCAACAGGTATGATGGAACAGCAGCTATAGCAGCAAGGAAAGCAGATCTACTCTCCTTGCCTCCAAATCCACCACCTATCCTTTTTGTCTTGCAAACCACTTTTGACATCGGAAGACCAAGAACGTGTGAGACATATTCCTGGTGCTTCTGAGGAGCCTGCAAAATAGACAATGATTCTGTCACCAAATTTTCAGCAGAGATATTAAACTACAGGGATGTAGCACTTTAAGCTGGTTTTAACCTAATTCATATGTCGAACCAAACCAGGCTTACAGCATAATAATAATCTGTAGAATTCTTAACCAACTTATGGAACTAACTAAGATTGAAGCAATGAGAACACTCATGACTATTTCTAAACTGACACTGCCAAACTTAGAAAATTATAATTGATCACATATATATCATGTGAGTCTGAAAAGCAAAAGATGCAGAGCAAAATGAAGAACTTTGGCAGGGAGCTATGCTTTTTATAGTTAAAGATAAGTTTCGCATGTTTTTTTACTTCGCGTCAAAAAGTAAAGAGTAGCAGTACAGAATAATCAAGTAATAATGCATATAATGGTCAACTCAATGGCCGATGGTTAGGACTTTCGCTTATTACCACCTTTTTAAAAGGATTATTAGAAATTACATCTAACCAAGCAAACCACAGGTGTTATGGGGAAAAAAGATAAACAAAGGACCCAACACCACAATTAATGTCCTAATAAGCCAAGATATAATTGAGAAATCATGAGAGGATGACTAGATTTCTGTTGAAGTACCTGGGTAGATGAGATCATGTGCACCTCATTTCCACTATCCACTGTCCATATTAAAGTGCCTTGAGGCTCCAAATAAAAGTGCTCCTGACCACCTACCGTAACTTCTCCTTCTATAATATGGTCACATTGACCTGATTGGAAACACTGTTCAACATCACCCTTATTCAGACGCCTTTCCGCATCAGAATGATAACTGTTAGCCTGTATAGCCTCCTCTATTGATAAAACTGCAGGTAGCTCTTCATACTCAACTTGAATCTTTCCAGCAGCAAGTTTTGCATTTTCATGTGTGTCAGCTACAACAACTCCGATTACCTACAAAAAAATAGTAGCTAGCTTTGAGATAACATTCGAAATTATAAATCCACTCGCACACCTAAATAGTACAAATCTACCCACCACCACTTAATATTGCAAGATAAGGTGGTTTATTCTGAATTGTTAGAGTGGGTTAGGGTCCCACATTGATTTGGGAATGGATTGGTGGTCTCCTTATAGACTTGGGAAATTCTCCCCTCATGAGCTAGTTTTTGGGATTGAGTTAGGCTCAAGGTTCATTTCTGTAACATGGTATTAGATCCAGGACCATCCCTATTTGGGCACCATGTTATGTTGTCCATGCTCCAGTCAGCGGTTTGTGCGTGAGGGAACGGATTGGTGATCTCCTTATATGGACTTGGGCAATCTTCCCCTCATGAGCTAACTTTTGGGGTTGAGTTAGGCACGAGGTCCATTTCTTTAACATGAATATTAATCTATATTAGGGTATAGATATATTTAATCATGGAAACAACATCTCAGAGCATGGTATCATACCTGACCCACACAAGTGACAAACTCCGTGGCAAAAAGTTCTTCATCAGCAACAATTGCTCCAATTTTGTTGTTACTAGGTACGTCTTTAGCCAAAAAGATTCCAGCAAATCCAGGAGAGGACTTGGCACCCGAATCATCTATTGAAAGTATACGAGCATGAGGTTTTTCACTCAATACCAAAGCCGCATGCAAACTATCAGGTGGCGTTGGCACATCATCAGTATATTCTGCCTCTCCAGATACCTGAAAATGTTCACGTTTTCCAGCAAAAATATTAAGTGGTGATTATGGACAAACATAGCAGATAAAGGACAACTATTTCATCAGAATGCCATTCTGAGAATACCCAAACAATTTCAAAAGTTCGTAAGCTATAGACATTTATCAGAAATAGCCTCTCTACCCCACAAAGGTAGGGTTAAGGTCTGCGTACATCCTACCTCCCCAGACTCCACTTGTGGGATTAAAACTGGGTATGTTGTTGTTTTGAACTATATACATCACGATTATGGTAGAAGTTTCCTTCCCAGAAGCAAAATTAGAAGCAACAAAGGGACCCAAAGTTGTTGGTAATTATTAACAAAGGAATACAATAATTCATTTACTTATCGGATCCAAGAATATTAAAGTGAACCAATGTTGTTTATCGCTAGAAATATGCTCCCACACAAGCCAGAAAACATATGAAGTGGAAAACTAAAACGTGAAACCACTACCCAAACAAAATTTTTGAAAGTTAAATGTCTTAGTAGGTGTTTCGCCATAGATTCCAAATATTTATCTGGTGTTGTGTTTTATTATACTTTTTGTAAAGAACAGTTGGAATAATGTTCAACTTCAAAAGTGAAAAGTGATTTGGGAAACAGGTTATAAGTTGTTTTCCGAATTTGAAATACAACTTCAAGTTGGATTTAGGATTTTCACGGCCAAACATTGATTTTTAAATAAAGTGAAAAATCATTCTGGAAAAAAGTGAATAATTTTTATGGCCAAGTTGTCCTTAATCTAATCGCTTCTTGGTGTGATTAAATTTTGGATTTCACCAAAAGTGTTTTTGATTTTATCAGCTCGCTACATGTTTAGTTTTGTTGATGTAAGAGGGATGCTACACTATTGCAAACATATGAATCTGCTGGATGCTAAATGAATAAAGCTGATTTAACCTTATCCAAAAAAAGTAAAACTTGGTACCATGTCGCTTATGCTGTTAATGCATATTCAATCCCGATATATACAACACAAGATCAGGAGCAGCAGCAAGGACCTAAAACCCCAAAATTCACTTTTTTATGAAACAATAATAGATAATTGTTTCATGTTATGAATGTTGTTACCTGAAGCCTTGATGAAAGATGAGCCTCAGGGGAACCCACAGAAGTGCCGTGCTTCCTGATCTCAAAATCCTGAATTGAACTAATGGATGGTCGAACAGATGAATCTACAGCTGAAATATGTGAAGCTGGAACTTTCTCAATAAATGATGGTTGTCCATCCATTTGATGACTAACCCACAAGAAAAATTTGAAGAAGAAGCTAAATGTTAATGATTTTCGAAATTCAACCATCCCACCAGGTGCATCTTCCTTCAGCACAATTTCCTCCCCCAAGATTTTCAAAGCACCCTGCAGCAGCTCTTTATTCCAACTTTTCCCGATTAAAAAGTCACTAGTTTTTGATGCAGCAAATGAAAATGGAGCAACCCCACCATACACAATCAAAGCATCTGAAACTACCCATTTCCGGTGCTTCTCTTCAAGGCAGACACGCATCCCAGCATTGACGATGGCATAATCATCATCTCTCCTATGAGATTGCTTAAATTCTTTCACAAATTCGAATGGTCGATTCCAAGGCAATGATACTGACAGTAAAATTTCACTACTTCTGAGATCCACTTTACCATTGCCCTGGAAGAAATTTTTAGCCAAACATGTTCTGACATTTCCTTTGCAGTCAATTATATGAAACTTTGCTCCTGCTGCCATCCAAAGAGGGTTCAAATCTGATATTGGGCTTGCGGTGCAGATATTCCCGCCAACCGATGCAATGTTCCGTATTTGTGTTCCAGCAAACCACTTTATCTGCTCAATGAGAGCTCGGCATGATGATGTTTCAGACTCAGGACGCTCATCTCTTACCTTCTTTAATACATCCACGAGCTGAGACAATTTCACTGCAGCACCTATTTCTAAGCCGCAATCCTCAACTCTTATATGGTTAAGTTCAGGAACATGAGCAACAGATATTAATACAGGACAGCGAATTCTTTTAAGCCTGACTTCAATTCCCACATCTGTATTTCCAACAACTAACCTAGCATCTGGAAATCTTGCTTTTAGATCCAACACATGTTGAAGTTTTAAAGACCTGTACCACTTTAGTCCATTTGATCCACTCAAACTTAAATAAGTCAATTTCCTTAATAAAAGTTCAGGAGGGAAAATAAGTTCTTTGCTGGTGTACGTGGTTCCATCAGTCTCATTGTGAGAAATTGGCTTCCAGCCACAGCCATTACTTGAATTTTTCTCGATGGTTTCTTCACTACTTCCAGCCTTCGGCCCACATGAACAAGGCTTGCCCGTTGAAGGACAGATAAACTCCCCAGTACTAATGCCTTGAAAAGATGCGTTGGTGTATAACGCATTGTTAGTTTTTGCGAATACTCGAAATGCGTCCCTAATTGGCCTATAACCAGTACATCGACATAAATTTCCTGCAAGGTTTTCTTCAATTTGCTCTTCTGTAGGAGGTTCTTTAGATGATCGTAGCAATGCATACATGGACATCACGAAACCAGGAGTACAGAATCCACATTGTGAGCCATGCAAGCGAGCCAATGATTCCTTTAGAATGTAGTGGGCATAGCAGAAGAGTCAGAAGAAAGTTTCATAAGGAAATATTTCCATCAATAAATTATGTAGAAAAAACAATAAGTTACCTGAATTGGATGCAATCCAGCTTTGGTGTTCCCGATTCCCTCCACTGTGATGACATGCATCCCTTCCACAGAATATAGAGGAGCCAAGCACGCATTTATTGCATGGTGCCTATAGAGAAATTATAACATGAGAAACCAAATATGATTTATGGAAAATTAGTGTTTATATACTAACTCAATTGCTATCAAATCAAGTAGACTTCACGTTTACCAAATTATTGCTAATATTAGTATTATCATTATCATTATGTTTTTTATCTCTTCAATATATATATTCTCCACTAGTTTCTCTTACTCTCTAAGTCAACAACATTCGCGTAGACTCACATTCCACTCCCCAAGAGAACTTCTTGCAGAGTAAGAAAAGCTACCAAAGTTAGCACTCTAAGGATGTGGCTTAGGTCAGTAACGTGGGTTGAAAATCATGAGATCTCAAGTTCAAATTCCAACATGACAAAACACACTTAGATGACTTCTTCCCATATATTCAAGCCTTGGTGGACAGAGTTCCCGATACATGTGTTGGTGGAAAGTAGCAGGTACCCCGTGGAATTAATTGATGTGCGCGCAAGCTGGACCGGACATCAAGGATATAAAAAAATGGTTATCAAAGTCCAAGGTACTAACAGTATTATAACAAGCTTGTGTTCCTGGATACTAGAATGAAGACTATATATCTTGCACACAGTTGGTCATTTCAAGTTTTGGTAGTAGAGGCCTGTTTTATTGGTGGTGGATGTTTTCTTATGGGAAGAGGGGGGGGGCATATACCAGCCAAACCGTTGCATAGTATTCATGAGAAACAAGAAAGCTTTATTCATTTTTCAAGAAAGCAGTTGCAGAAATCATCGCTACCCATTTAGTCATGCATACACCCATGCCCACGCCCACGCCCAAGCACAAAACGGACAACACACACATAATAGAGACATAAATGAAAAGAGACTCACACGCTTTTCTTCAAATTCTGATCAAAATAAGAAACCATGACAGTGCACGCCCCACAGCCACCTTCACCACAGCCTAGCTTGGTGCCTTTCAGGCCTATCTCTGTACAGACAAAGAAAAAACAACTTTAGAGAAACCACCGGAATGGAACAGAGAGAGAGCATACAAATCCAGATTAATTATCTGAACAGAAATAAAAACTACAAATTCCTGAAGAGTTGGGCAGAAAATAGAGGCTAAGAGGTGTAGTGAGTTCCGATGACAAGGAAATAAAATATATCCATTTTAATTACCGAATCCAACAACTAGATAACACCACCACTTGGCAACAACTCGAAATGGAGACACCAAACTTTTACCACCATATAAGTATGGGTTGTTTAACTTACTATTACTGAAGGGGAAGTACAAATATATTGATAGCTAAGCCAGCAAGCCACAAACATTTATGAACATGGAGATAGAATTGGATAGACAATGTCCAATTCTAATAGATAGAAAAGTGGTAAAAGGAAGAAAGTTAGTCAAATTTTGAAATTTATGTATTAAACAATAAAGAAGGTCATAAGATTAACGAGAAGCAATTTACAAGGTCAAACACCAACAGAAGTTAAAATTACAGAAAATTTAATCAACTTTCTCATCCTTCTTCTCTTACTGAATTAAATAAACAAATTACACATGCACTAAGATGATGCTGTCCATTTTTATCAAATTCTAAAGAGAGTGGGAGAAATGAGCAAAAAATGAAGACCTGACATTTGAACAAAAGAGGACACTGCAGCAAAGAATTGAGCATCAGGGAAATTATTAACACTAGAACCATTATGATTTACTAAAGCCGCATCCACATATCACTGACATCTATAGATGCATGTAATAGGACATTCAACTATGCTCAAATCAAGAAGTTACAAGGACTTCTTTGTTATAAATTGAAGTTAGAAAGTGGTTTGGACACTTAAACACAGGTCAGATATTGTAATATTTTGTACACTATTGATCTGAACTATAACCTCATGCTTTTCTGTTAAGATGTAGATTTAATTGAAAGAAAAAATCACAGCATGTTTATTTTTTCCTTTTACTTTTTTAAACTAAGAAATCCCCGAGGGTCTGCGGTACACGGTTCGAAACTCAGAATAGGCCTGCCCCTCTACCCTTCTCCACTTAACTTCCTTTTTCCTTTGTACTCTCTCCATTTGAATATGTTTGTCTTACTTTTCTTTTTAGTCCGTTTAAAAAAAGAATGTCTCTTTCCTTTTTTGGCAACTCTTTAATTCTAACTTTCCATATGACATGCTTAAAACCATAAGATTAAAGAGCATTTTGGTACTGTTTAAGACCACAAGATTCAAAGTCTTCTTTACATTTTTAAACCCCGTACCAAGTCAAAACCAGACAAATGTAGGGTGTATTCCATAGCTATGCCTAAGTGGAACTTTGCACCCCTAACCATGCATGTTTTAAGAGCCAACTGCAGAAAGATAGCTTCCAAAAGCTGCACTACAAAAATGCAGAGGATTGCAGTTCGAAAATTCTCTCTATCTGTAGCATTAAACTATATATGTCTTTAATTCTGCCAAGCAAACTTAAAATTTCTTCTAGGCCAGTGGTAGAGAAAGCATGGCGTAACAGACAGAATATCAAGAAACCCGAAAATATACCATATGAATAGTTGAAGATTGAAGACAGCTGAATCCTTTAAGCAGATAGATTTAGACTTAACACAAATCTCCCAAATGAACATGTTCACCAGAGTCAAGCAAATATAGTAACACACAGCTACACAGTTGAACTTGACATACTCAGCTCCAGGGGCGGAGCCAGGTAGGGCCGAGGAGGTTCATCTGAGGTAAAAAATTACAACTATTTATACATACTTAAAATTATTTTTTATGTGTATATAATAAATGTTGAATCCCTTTGACTTCTTCATGTATCTATTACTACCTCCATTTCAAAAAAATGACCTACTTTTCTTTTTAGTCCATTTCAAAAAGAATGACCCTTTCCTTTTTTTTGGCAACACTTTACTTCCAAATTTTTACGTGGCATATTTAAGACCACAAGATTAAAGACCATTTTGGTACATTTGACATAACTTTAATTTAAGACTACAAGATTCAAAAGTCTTATTTATTTTCTTAAACTCCGTGTCAAATCAAAACAAGTCATTCTTTTTTAAACGGAGAGAGTACTTTATATTTCGAATCCTTTAGTGAAAATGTTAACTCCGCCACTGCTCAGCTCCACAGAGAGCTAGAGCTAGAGCATAGTTGAATGCCTGAATATTCACTCAACTTTTAGTAATTGACCTCTGTTTGCTTGTTACAGAATGTATATAGACTTAAAATCTTAGTGATGTACATAGCTATATTCATAGGAATCTCTCCTAATTTTGGCACCTCGCTATATTCGTAGGAATCTCTCCTAATTTTAGCACCTAATGTATTGTATTTATGCATTGCTCACCTAGTGGAATAAGATAAGATCTTCGATTCGATTACATGGTATCAGAATTTCGAATCGGCCACTTTACGAAAGTGGTCATTCTGTGTCACCGCAACCCCTTTAGGAAAAGTACATTCAAACAATTAAATATTATTTACAAAAATTAAAATCGAATACGACTTCATCTTCACCACTTAAGAAAATTATTCATTCCTAGAAAGTAAAATGTATTTTTAATGCAACAATATACCCAGTGAAATCTCACAAGTGAGATCTGGAGAGGGTAGAGTGTACACAGACCTTACACTACCTCGTGAAGGTAGAGAGGTTATTTATGAAAGACCCTCGGCTCAAGTGTAACAAATTCAGGTACAACGGAGAGGAAACAATAAAGAAAATATAGCAATTAACAAGAAAAATAGTGCAAAGTCTTCAAAAAAAAAACAAGAACAAATAACAAAATAGTGCGATAATATATCAAAACAAAATAAACAGTAGACTATATATATGATAGATATCAAAAGTAAGGACTATAATACTACAGCTAATACAATGGCAAATATCAACAAGTCTAAACCCTCCAAAAGCAAGACAACACTCATACCCTAATACGCGTCCTCCAAACTCTCTTATCTAAGATTATGTCCTCGGTAACCTGAAGTTGCGTCATGTTTTGTATAATCACCTCTTCCCAATACTTCTTTGATCAACCTCTACCTCTCCTCGTACCTATTATATCCAATCTCTGGCACCTCCTCACTAGGGCGTCTGTACCTCGCCTCTTCACATGTCCAAATCATTTCAATCCAGGCTGCTTTCCTCAACTTGTTCACCACAGTGGTCACTCCCACCTTATCTCAATTATCCTCATTTCTTATCTTATTGCATCTAGTATGCCCACACATCCACCTCAACATTCTCATTTTTGCAATATGCATTTTTTGAATATGAGAGTTTTTAACTGGTCAATACTTCACCAGATACAATAAATTCGGTCTAACTATCATTTTGTAAAACTTACCTTTAAGTTTTGGTGGTATTATTTTATCACACAAGACTCTAGAGGCAAGCCTCCATTTTATTCACGCTGCACCAATACGATGTGTGATATCATCATCTATGTTCCCACTTAATTTCCTTGATTATAGACCCAAGATACTTAAAATTGTCTATCTTAGGGATAGTCTGTGTGTCAAGCCTCACTTCTACGCCTGCCCTATGCAACCCTTCACTGAATTTGCACTCCAAATACTCTATTTTGGTCCTGCTCAATCTGAATCATTTAGCCTCCCGAGCTTGTTTCCACACTTTCAACCTAGCATTAACTTCGCTACGCATCTTATCAATCAGTAGTATGTCATCCACAAATAACATACGGCAAGGCATCTCATCTTGAATATGCCGCGTCAATTCATCCATCACCAAGACAAAGAGAAATCAGCTAAGAGCTGATCCCTGGTGCAATCTCGTGTTCGCTGAAAAGTGCTCCGAGTCTCCTCCTATCGTTCTAATTCGTATTTTAGCTCCGTCATACATGTTCTTTATCGCCCTAATGTAAGCCACTTGTACACCTCTAACCTCTAGGCATCTCCAAAGGACTTCCCTCGGGACTTTATCGTAGATCTTTTCAAAGTCAATGAACACCATATACAAGTCCCTCTTCCTTCTTCGGTATTTCTCCATCAGTCTCCTCACAAGATGGATGACTTTCGTAGTAGATTGCCCCGGCATGAACTCAAATTAATTCGTGAAATGGACAAACACCTTCTCACCTTCATTTTTGTAGTATTTTTTACTAACTTATCCTTAACAAAATACTTTAAAAAGATATAGCTCTTTATGTTTTCTTGATTATGTAAAAATTCATTTATTTAATAAAGATAAAATTGAAAGAATATTACTAATGTCTTTTTAATTATGTGAAACACCACTTATTTTGAAATAAAAAAAAAACATCACTTATTTTTGAAAAATATTATTTTAAAGAAATAAGTACACTAAATAAACCAAAAATTAAAATATTTACGCCCAAATGCCCCTCCCATAATAATTCTCTAAATGTTCAGGCGGCACACAATAATTACCCTTAATACCCCATGAGCATGAGCGAGCATCATTTGGCTTTAGCCTTAAATGACGACGCCGAACTTTTACTTTTCCAATTGATAAACCTTTCTATTTCATGTCCAATTCTCTATTCTTTTTTATTTTTTTATATTTTGTACTTTTCTTTTTTTTTTCCTTTTGTGATATTTATTTTTCTTTTATTTAAATATAATAGCTAATTATTTTTTGACTAATAAAAATATAAAATAAATAAATAATTATATTACATCAAGAAGTAATTAAAAAATATTAATTCGCTAATTTATTTAATAAAATATAAATTAGTGGAAATATATATTCTTATTTTTGGTTAAGATATCTTCTTTTTATCTTTCTTTTTAAAGATAAGATAAAATATAAAGATAGGGATACTATCTAACTATTTTCAGAGTAATAAAAATATAAAAAAGTTAATAAATAAACCATCAATAAGAAAATTTATTTTTACTTTTGTCTTTTTTTTTTTTTATTATTTTTATCCATTTCACATTTTATCTTTTATCAGAGATATCATTTGTTACATATTTATTATTTATTTCTTTCTTTTTTGTTTTATTTTTATTTTCATTTTTCATTTTTTTCTTAATTCTTTTTTAGCTTTTTTTGTTGGTTTATCTTCTCTTTAATTTTTTTCTCTTTCTATATTTTTGCCTTTTTAAAATAAAATTAAAATAAAATAGAAAGATAAAAAAATACTAAGTAATTTTTAGATTAAAATAATTAAATAAGTAGACTTCAACAAGAAATAAATAAGAAAAGTACTAAAGTCCACTAGCTTGTTTATTAAAATTTAAATTAAATAAAAAATATATGTTTGTAGTTTATTTTGATCTTGCAAATGAAAATAAAATAAATACTCCATCCATATCAATTTGTTTGTCATGTTTTAATTTGACATACAACTTAAGAAAGTAACACATACTTTGAATTTTGAAGTCTAGTAAAGGACTAAAACATACCTCAATGATATCACACACACACACACATACACATACACACACACACAAACACACAAACACACAATCATAGAGGCCTCACTAAGGATTGAAGTAGATATCAATGATACCATGACAATATATAAATATACTGTGATGGTATCATCGAGGTCTGAAGCAAACCTCAACGATACTATGATAGTATATGATTATATTATGATGGTATCATGAAGGTCGATTGAGAAGTGTCTTATTGAAGGACTGAAGTAGTCCTTCACGATATCATGTCAGTATATAGATATATTGTGATAGTATACTGGATAGTGTCTCATTGAAAGACTAAAACAGTTATCCATGATACCATGCCAATATATAGATATATTATAATAGTATCATTGAGGACTATCTCATTGATGGATGATACCATTCCAGTATATAAATATATCGTCGTGGTATACTAAGGAGTGTCTCATTGAAGGACTTAAACAATCCTCCATGATACTATCACAGTATATCGATATATTGTGATGGTATTATAGAGGATTGAGTAGTGTCTCATTGAAGGATAATATCATGTCAATATATAGATATAATGTGATGGTATTATGGAGAACTGAAGTCTGTCTTATTAAAGGACTAAAATAATCATTCATGATACCATATCAGTAAATAGATATATGTGATGATATACTAAGGGGTGTCACATTGAAGGATTAAAGCAGTCATCCATGATACTATGCTAGTATCTAGATATATTGTGATGATATATTAAAGATTATCTCAATGAAGGACTGAAGCAATTCTTCATGATACTATGCCAGCATATAGATATATTGTGATGGTATCATGGAGGACTAAAAAATATCAGACTGAAGGACTCAAACCGATCTCAATGAGTGTGAATGAAATTAGATTGTGAAAAAAAATAAAACAAAAAAAATTAAAAGAAAGGAACTAAAATTGAAATTAGATTATGGTAAAAAAAAAAAAAAAGATATAATATGATTTGAAAAAATAGATAAATGAACGAAAAAAGAGGAAAAAAATTATAGAATAAAAAAATAAATGAGAAAAAAGGAATAGAAAAAATAAAAAATTCCTACCCCCCCCCCACAACAAAAAAAAGTATGGATGAATATTTACTGTATTTTATTTATTTTATATAAAAAAAAAACGAATGAAGAAAAATATTTAAAAAATCATGAATAAAAATAGATTATGAAAGAAAAAAATAAAAATTAGAAAAGGAATAAGAAATTAAAAAATTAAAAAATATAGAGAAAACAAAAAAAAAGGAATCAATATTAATTATGGTGAAAAAAATAAAAATAACATGATTTTTGAACAAAATAAATGAATAATAAAAGATAAAAAAAGAAGTAAAAAAGAAAAACAATAAGAAGAAGTAGAGAAATAAAAAATAAATAACCAAAAAAGGAGAAAAAAAAGAGAGTTAAAACTAAGGATGAATCAAAATATGGTATAAAAAGAAAATAAAAAATAATATAATTTGAGAAAAAAATAAAATGAATAAAGAAACATAAAAAAGAAAAAGAAAAAAAGAAAAAAGAAAAGAAGTAGAGAAATAGAATAAAAAAGGAATGAAAAGGGAGCTAAATAACTACAAAAGCTACAAGGAAAGGGGACATTTTCTGTAATTAGTTAGGAGTATTTAACTGTAAATAGTTTTCTCCTATGGGGCATGCATGTAATCTTCCCTTTTTTTAAAGTGTTTTCAAAAACATACTTTTGATGAAAAACAGTTTGTGTTTGGCCAATATATTTAAAAAGCACTTTTGAGCAACAATTAGCGTTTGGTTAAACTTTAAAAAAATATTTGTAAGAGTCTATTTAGCCTAGCGGTTGGGAGAAAAAAATACGTTTTTTGAGAAGAAAAAAAATTTTTGTTCAAATGAGGTGTTTGGCTAAGTAGTAAAACTGCTTTTAAAAGAAGCAGAAGCAGTTTTTCTGCTGTTGGAAAGAAGCAGAAAATTTCTGCTTTATAAAAAAAAGCAAAAGCAGAAGTAGAAAATTATTTTTTTAAGACAAATATATTCCTACCATTTATACATATTTACCAATATACTTTTCCTTGACAAATAAGATGTCCTAGAAATCGGACACTAGTTTGAAAAAGACTCATTTTTGGTTTAGAAATCATCAAACCATTTTGTATCACAATTTTCTTAAACACGTCTAAAGGTTTAATATGAGTTTCCAAAGTTTTGGAATAAATCAAAATATCATCAATATAGACTATGATGAAGTCTAAACAGGGATTGAAAATGTCATTCATAATTTCTTGATGTTATCACAGACAGAACCCAACTTCAAAGGTTCTTGGAAAGTTATTATATTTCCCCCTTTTACAAAGATCTATCAAGAGATTTAGCCCCTCTATATGATAGGCTTAAAAAGGATCAGAAAAAACCTTGGACTACTAATCTCACTGACTTAGTAAAAAATATCAAACTCCGGATTAAAACCTTGCCTTGTCTAACTCTTGCTAACCCAACCTGGCAAAAGATTATAGAGACCGATGCATCCAACATCGGCTATGGAGAGATTTTGAAACAAATCAACCTGAATGATAAGAATGAATATTTGATTCGATTTCATTCAGGAAAATGGAGCGATGCTCAGAAAAAATATTCTACGATACCACACGAAATGTTAATCATAGTTAAATGTGTTTTAAAATTCCAAGATGATTTATACAATCAAAAAATTTTAATAAAAACAAATGCTCAATCAGTAAAATATATGTTTGATAAAGATTTCAAACATGACGCGTCAAAACTAATGTTCGCCAGATGGCAAGCACAATTAGCTCCATTTGATTTTGAAATACATTATAAAAAAGGAAGCGATAACTCTCTCCCAGACTTCTTATCCAAAGAATATCTTTCACAATGAGTTGTCTAGCCCTTTTCTTTACTGAAAAAACCCTAATCACAATTTTAAATATAGTTCCTCTTAATAGAGATGCACAAGAACTAATTATATGGAGGATTATAGATGGCATGATAATGGACGTCTTGTTCTATGAAGAAATCATCAATTTGGAAGAAGAAAGATATTTCTATGATAATTATTATGATACATACGAATAAACTAAAGTGTTTTGTTTGCAGGATGGACCCTTCATTGGTAATCAAGGCTAGATGCAGGGGAAATAGAGGAAGGGGAAGATCAGCCCCACATGCAGTATCATCAGGATCGTCATACGGATCCTCATCCAGTTCTCCAGTAATACAAAAATACGGACTTAACTTGATGAACACAAAGAATACTCAAAATACAAGTTCATCATCAATACACCCGGAAGATATTTCAGAAAATGATCCATTGTATGCACAACTACAAGAGTATTTACCTCAAAAGCAAAACAATACTTTTGCATCTGTAGCAAAGGAAGAGGTTGATGATACCAAATCCTACGAAAAAGTATCAAAGACAGAAATGATCCTAGAAAACTCTGATATTCAGAGAAAAGAATAACGTTGGAAGATATTCCAACGGTATCTAATCAACGGATTATATTTTTTGGGTGAATCACACAAAATCCGATCTTATTATGAGACAATCCTAATAAGTACAGAAAGTACCGAATTCCAGAATTTCTCAGGATACAACACCAGCGAGAACGTTTATAACTTCTCCAAAATGATAGTTAAACAGATTATATCTGTTGAAGATTGAGGTATATCCACAATGAAAGAAAGGCAGATAAACCTGAATAAAGTGTCCATGAATTTTACATATTGAGACTACATTCATGCATTTGATAAGGTTCTCATCTATAACAATGAGAAGCATGAGCATACATGGTTCTTAAAAATTTGTGCGAAGATATTCGCAGAACCTATTTCTAATTGGTTCCTAAATTGGTGATCGTATCATGGTCCAACGACCAAGATTTTACCTGATCCATTTCTTCAGTTATACAAAGAATGAGTAAAAGTTTCACCTAATCTCAGCGAATTATATCATACAAATCATATCTGTTATATTGAAAAAATTGAACAAATATATTTTTTCATTGAATTTTCAATTCCATAGATTCATAAGTGAACTCCAGAAGTGGGCTTTACTGAAGAGCAAATTCCTTGCTTATATAGAATTTTTTATAATAATTTCTGGAATAAATTAATGAAACGCGATCCCAAGACAAAATTCTACTATGGACAGAAATTACTAGATCTTATTAAAAATAAGATTCAAGAATATAGCCTTGTACCGCAGAAGGGAATTGTGCAAGACAGCTCAGTCAGGCATATGGCCAGAAAAATCTCTATTCAAGATGGAGACAAAGAAGAAATGATAAAAAATTATCTTGAAGAAGTAAGAAGAAATCTACTTCTCAATATTACTCAATATGAGAAGTTCGACACCTCCATGAGGAGTGAAGCAAGTGATGACATCGCAGATATGCAAGAGGCTCAAATGAGCGAACCTACTCCTGAAGATATGCTGGAAAAAGCGGAAGATCTTCTCCGAAAGCTAAAAAGAAAAGGGAAAAATGAATGAAGATAATCAAATAAATAAAGATAATCTTCATTCAACTTTAGTAACAGTAGATACACTGTTTAGGGGCAGATTGGGGCCCAACTGTACTGTATAAAGATGCTTTCTTCATATGGAAGGGACACAATATGCTTTTTTCGATTTCAAAAAGCACTAGGATGATCAGCACAAATATCAACGGCTATCTTCTCAGAAATCAATTTTATTTTTTCTTGTACTTTGGTGGATTTCAAAGTATCAAATATATTTAAACTAAATAACTCAAATTACAAAGAATCAATATGTTTTTGTTTCATATTAATTAATGCATTTATATCACGAGAAACGGGATCAGTGACAAAAGTATAACTGATGTTTTGACCTTTGTAAGTTGCACAAAACCCTTCAGCCGTTATACTAGTAAAAGGATAAATAGCATTTATGAAAGGGCTTCCAAGTATAATCGGAGGGTATAACTGATTTTTTACCAAGAAAAAGAAATGAGGAATGCACACTTTATTCTGAAAAATTCGCGTGTTAGGTAATTTATATTTTATATCTAAAGCATGACCTGAAGCAGATCTAACCATATGAGCTATTTTTTAAAAATATTTTGTTCGCACAAGACCCTCTTGAATACAACTTACGTCGGCACCGCTATCAATCATAGCTACCTCAGTTATAGAAAAAGTATTATCAATTAAAATGGTGCATTTAACATACCATTTGTGGGCGGTAACGATTTGCATCAATCCTAAAAATATGTTTTGTCTATTATTAGTATGGATAGATTTTGCCAAAGTATTATCTTCAACAATATTTTTACCTTTGCTATCAACTGTCTTAATCTGAGTAAGACGGTGATCACATATAATCTGGTTTTGTTTAAGCGTCTTGATTTCTCTTTTTAAATTTTCAATTTCTCCTTTTAAATCATCAAAGGAAGTATCTCGTATAACAACTGGTTGCCTGACAAATCTATTATTAACTTCAGACAAAAAATACGGTGCAGAATAATCCAATTCAAAATCATTTTTCGATTTATCAAAAGAGTTTGAGGAACTGGCTTTGTTATTAGCAGTCAGTTGAATGATTTTTTCTCGTAGATTTTTATCGGTAACTTCCTTCAGTAATTCTATCACATTATCAGAAGTAATGGTAAGGATGTTCATATCTTCAAATTGATATTGTAATTTATAAAATTCATCATTTTCACAATAACACATATCGCCTTGGCATTTACAAGCCTCTATAGTGGTTGTCTAGTTATTTCCAGAAGATTCTGGTTGATCTATCTCCTCCTGTGAACTAGAATCAAAATCATAATCTGACTCTGAGCCCGAGGTGTATAAAAAGTTGTAGATCTTATCATGAATGTCTTCATCCAGTTCTAAGGCTTTAAGCTTTTCAAGTCTACAATTGGGTGCTATGTGTCCAAATTTTCCACACTTATAGCACTTGATCTTTGTGAGATCACGCTTAGACCTATTTTTTGTAAATCTATGAGATTACGATAAGCTTTTAGCTCTTCCCTTTTTTCCCTAGACCTTCGTCTAGATCTCTTCTTTCGATAATGATTATCAGGATCTGATTCTCTAGATTTTTTGTGCTTATTAGCAGCGGTATTTGGTAAACCGAACTGGGTACAGAAATCTCCTAGCTGGGATCTTTCTCTAAGCTTATCAATCTTAAGCTGTCTGGATAGTTTTAATTCGTTGCACAAGTTGATACTTTCTTGAGTGCAAGCTCCTATAAATTTTCCATAAGTGTAAGTGCCGTAAGGGATAGTACCTTGCGGATTTCAAGAGTCTTTTTAACTCTCTCGGTAAATAATTGCGGTAAGCCGTCTATAAATTTGGCTTTCCAGTGCTCAAGACCGTTTTCGGGTAATTCCATTACTCGACTCAAATAAGTATCCTTATACCATCTAAATTCTCCTAAATGTCTACATCATAGACCATTTAATAGTGAACGGACAGTTTCATACTGATTGGTAAATCTACTATTAAAATGTTCTAGAATGGTTAAGACCAGTAAATCTATTTCTGGTTAAAGCAATTCCTAAGTTATCAACACCTTCATTGTCTGCAGTGGCATTTACTATCACAACTTTAGCTTCAATACTGATATAATTATTCCACCATCCTCTAAGTTGACCTGTAAATCCTGCAATAATCATTTTGCAAATATTTCTATCTGTGTTTTTAGTACTCTTACAGATAGTTGCATACATAAGCATTCTATGAACAAGAATAGTAAGTTGTCTATCAGTCAAGCCATCTAGGTTCCATTCATAGATTTCAGTACCACTATAAGAGGTATTAGTCTGGTTCCAATCACGTTCCTCTATCAACACATCCTGAGGAGTTGGTCTGGAATAATAATACGTTTGCATACTAGGTTTATAAGCAAATTTGGTATTACCACTATTTTTCTTGGGATAGCCACGAAGTTTATTGACTTCCAGATCAATTTGATTTTTAAAATCAAAAGTGTTTTCTATATCAGTTGCAAAATCTTCGGACAAATCAATAGGCTTCGCCCCTAGTTCAGAAATTTTTTTATCATGAAGTTCTTCTAAATCATAAAGAGGTTTAAATACAAAGTCCTGAATCTCAGGGGGTCTTTGCGCATGAGTAGGGAGTTTAGAAAACTGTTTTGACGTAGAAGCTTGTTCAAAATTTTCCAAATCTGTTTTTATCTGAATAATTAATGTCGTTAGTTCATCTACTATTTTATCAAGGGAACTAATATGCTCTCCCAAGACTTTGACATAAAGTCCTATATAATTATTTTGAGAGATGAGATTATTAATCTCATTTATACTAACAGCTGCTACATCATTTTCAATAAATTTTTGAAAAGCAGTAAAAGTGATACATGTGTTATTAGGTAACATAAACGATGACTGCGGTGGATAAACAGCTTTACAATATTACCTGTTACGTTTTTATAAGATCGTTCGAGAACATTGATGAATAAAGGTAAATAAGTGGTTATAAACCAAGGAACAAAGAACATGATATGATTATGTAAAGCACAATTTTCATAAAATTCTTGAGAAATGTTATTTAGATCGTCTTCACTATAAGTGTCAAAAAACCAAGTTTTAAACTGGTTCCACTTATCACTTGAAAATTCATTTTGGATGTACTTTCTTGCCAGTGAACATGGACTAAAATCAATTTGGTGTGCATCCATCATCAAGTGTCATTTGGGTTAAAGTCCACTTCGAACGCAGATGGGATATCTTTATCATAAATATCAAATGATTTATCATTAGCTCGAACAATATTTAATCGAGGATCTATTTTTATCTTTGTCTTCTCATCAGAAGCAATTGAAGATAAGGTGTGCAAAGAAGCAGCCCGATTTCGAGCTGGACCGTATATAGGTTCGATCGGTGAAATATGTTGAATAGCAAGTAATCTTCTATCAGAAAATGAATGTCTATTATAAGGAATAGTCTTTTCTTCAAAATGCATACAAATTTTTCCATCAGAATTTTGGGTAATATGAGAATATTCTGAATTTGTGACAGCGTCTGTCACTTGTTCAGGGGATATAACTGATTCTAAAGTCCAAGTAGTAGGGAAATTTATTTCTTCCCACTTTATAGGTCGTCTAGTAGTGACCTTTGATATGGCGAAATTGGTCTTTACTAATATAGTTTGATTAGAAGTATCATATAACTTACATCTAGGGTTTAAAGTGGCTAATAATTTATAATAAATTCTATATGACAAACATATTAGCTCAGATCCGGGCGCATAGTTATAACCATGCGTTTTCACATTTAAGGTTAAAGCATCAACAATATTAGAATCAGTTAAAGATAACTGTAAATTGGGCTGAGTATTAAAATATACAGGGCCATATGCAACAGTGGATTCAATCGATCCCATAAGAGATTGGCGAAAATTTAGATTTCTCGCATCGCGAAGAGCTGCCAGAAAAGTTTCGGGTAACCCTTTCAAAGTCAAAGGTATAAAAGCAATTTGAACTAATCCGATATGCAAAAATTTATATTGGGATTTGTATAAATCAATATCTCGTTTGTTAAACAAACGGATGGTCTGTTCAGAAGAGTTTAAAGCCAGAGATTTCTCTGTAGTCTTTATAAGTTATTTATTAGAGATCTTATCAAACCAAACATAATCATAAATGATTTTAATATCAACTTTGGGAATAGTCCATTTATTTAACAAATCAAGGTTTTGAGGTATATCTACCTTTTCTAATCTAGTATTCTTAGTACTTGTTTCTCCAAGATCCATGAAGAAAGGATCATATCTAGAAGAAGAAAGATATTTCTATGATAATTATTATGATACATACGAATAAACTAAAGTATTTCGTCTTCAGGATGGACCCTCCTTGGGTAACCAAGGCTAGAGGCAGGGGAAATAGAATCAGTTATGATCCTTTATTAATTCTATTATATATATATATTATATATATTTTATATAGAATCAGTTCTCTATCATCTATTTTATATATATTTTATATATACTTGTATAGTTAGTATATATTTGTTATATGTATATATTCTATATATATCATATTGTGAATATTCTATATATATCATATGTATATCATATTGTGAATATTCTATATATATTATATGTATATCATTAATTCTTTATTTTATTTTATATTTTATATATTATTATTTTATATTATATATATATTATTTTACATTTTTATTATGTATCTGTATACAATATTGATTGAAAATTTGCAATATGTACTTTTTAATTAAATAAAAATAAAAATTTAATTAAAATTTTTATAATAGATATTTAAAATAATTTCTCTCGATAAAATAATCTTAATAGTAAAAGTCCATTGATATCTGCCCTTTTTCGTAATTTGTCTCTCAAAAATACTTTTAGAAAAGATTAGTCAAACACAATCTGTTTATCAAAAGTACTTTTTAAATAAATTAGACAAACACAAAGCGTATTTTTCTAAAAAGTGTTTTAAAAAAATATTTTTGGGAAGAAGCTACTTTTTTTACCTTCTGAAAAACAACTTCTCATACTCCCCAAAAGTATTTATTTTCTCCCAAAAGTTTGGACAAACACCTTAATTTTTTAAGAGAAAAATTCATAAAAGGCAATAGTTTAGGTTTATATTATGTAGCTTAGCAATAATTTTAATATTTACATAACATAGCACATTTTTAAGATACAATTTTTTTTTTATAATAGATGTGTCAATTTCTCAATTTTTCTGATATGCAAATACAATTTTATAATAACTGTATTAATTTTTTTAGATACATATACAAATTTTCCTGATACATATATACAATTAATTGTATCAATATGTTTCAGTTTAAGAAGAAAAGGTTTTTTCAGATACATAGATCTGGTATTGGTATCAATATGTTTCAGTTTAAGAAAAAAAAGATTTTTTCAGATATGTAGATCTGGTATCAAAGATATATGTATCTGGTATAAAAAAAAACTGGTATCAACTTAAGTTTTTTCTTCAAATCTGGCATCACAAACTCAACTTTCGTCTTCATCATCGGCTCCTTCTCCTTGTATCACAAACTCAATGTCCGGCGAAATCTGATATCAGTACTGTTTCGGTGAAATCTGGTATCACAAACTCAACTTTGGCATCCGTCATCGGCTCCTTCTCCTTTGTCATCGCCGCCTTATCAAAATCTCCAACAATCAATTTCATCCTCTTAGAAGCGCTAATATCACCATAACACCATCACTAAAATTCGGCGATCTCTTCGGCTCAATCAATCGAGCTCGCTTTCATTATTTGAGCTCTTCGTCACGCTCTCTGTCGCGTTTTCGGAGCCCCGCCTCCCTATCCCTTGACTCTTTTTTTCTTTCTCTGTCCCTGAAGCGATGGGAATCCCCCCTACTCTCTGTTATGATCACGATGATCCCGTTTATGGTTGTTGTCCGGACGGTTGTTACCCCTATTGCTGAAAAAGTTGTTCGAAGTTTCTATTTGTTTCTTACAAAATGCTCTAGCTATCAACTGATGGCATTCTTGATCTATTAAAATCTTTATTTCTTGTTTGCATTTGCCTTATTCTTGAGGGTGATTTCTTCGTGGTGGTGCAGCAGCGGCGATTGTAAATGAGAAGAATTAGGTTTTATTTTTGAGATATAAGATACAAGGTGAGTCAGGGGTGTATTTTAATAGGAAAATTTATCAGAAAAGGAAACTCTTGTTGAGTCGTGTATTTAAAAATACACAAATTATTATTTTTGTGTGTGTATTTACACATACTTAACGCCTCTTATTAAAATTTTGCTTTAGACCATTAATTTTATTGAGACGCCCTTGAAAATTAATGGACTTTAAATTTAATTCAAGAGCCTGATTTTGTACTTATGTCTCATGAACAATTTGATGATCATCACATATCGGAATTTTAGATTAACTATCACTCGAATTTGGTCAAAGGCGAATATCGTGAATATGAATGTATTAAAAGACTTTGAATGTTTTTCTTTAATTTGCTTGATGTACTTCTGGTGTCCTTTTGGCCTCGATGGAACTTCTTATTTATCACAATAGATAGAAGAGTTGTGATAAATCAAAAATCATTTGCTTTGATTGATCCGTTTATTTAAATTACAAATGATAAGTGTTCTTGATTGGTCAAATGTGTCTTTTATACACTTGACGAGATATTATTAGCAAGTTGATTTGACTTTGAACACCACATATAGGGATGTTCACGATTTGGGTAAAAATCGATCTAAACTGAAGAATCGAATTAACCCGATTAAATAAATTAATTTTTATTTGGTTTAGTTTGGTTTAATTTTACATTTTTAAAAATCGATAATATTTGATTTGGTTTTGATTTTGTTAAAAAATTCAAAGAAATAATCGAACCCAACCGACAAATTATATACATATTTTTTTATAATTTTATATATATATATATATATAATTTATTATTTTTTATGAATAATTTTAATTATCTTATATATGTTCTCATCAAAATTTGTTTATAATTTTAATTTATTGTATTAGAGTATGCCATTTTATTGTTTTATGTGGTAATCTCACAGTGTATTTTTTTTTGAAAGAATCGTTATCTTTTTTTTTTCCTTTGAATGAATCGTTTCTTTTATTTTCGTGTATGGTTATTAACCGAACAACCAAATCAAACCAAACCGAAATGGATAACAACCAAATCGATAAATGTATATTATATTTTGTTTGATTTGGTTTTAATAATTTAAACACTGATTATATTTGATTTGATTTTAATTTTGACCAATAACCAATTCAAATCAATCCGTGAACACCCCTAACCACAGAGCTTGACATAAGACATGATTAATTGACTATTTTATTTGACTTGGGGCCACATAGTTTTAAGATAGACTAAGACCTTATTCGTTTGTATTTAATGGAGATTTGAGTATGATATTTAAAGTATTTATTTGATCTGAATTGTTATTAATCATTAAAATCTTGAACAAAATCAATATCATTAGAAGGTTTGAACCCATTTTTTCAACACAATCTATTTCAGCGCAAATCATAATGTTCCTCCAAATCACAATTAGTAACAACTCATTATAACAATAAATAAATCAGTAAATAATATAATATTATAATAAATCAATAATAATAATATACTAACGAGGAAATGAGATCTCTTACTCTCTTATAATTTGAATAAGAAAGTGATATTTTTAGATCTCTCATGTGTAAAAATCAAAATCTCTTATAACAAAGATATAAAAAAAAAATGTAAAAAACTAAAAAACTCTTTCTCTCGCAACGAGAAAATGAGATCTCTTGCTCTCTTACGTATCTCCTCCAAATCATAATTAGTTACAAAAAATGAATAAACTGGACTAATAATATAACACTTAGGGTGTGTTTGTTATGGAAGAAAATGTATTTCATAGAAAATATTTTCAATTTTCTAGAAAAACAAGTGATTTCTTACTTATTTTCTTGTGTTTGGTATGCAAGTAAAAGATATTATTTTAAAAGTATTTGTATATATCTTAAACAAAATTATGAAAATAGGTGAGGGTGGGGTAGGAAAAAATGAAGGGTGGGTAGGGTGGAGGTGGTAGGTGAGGGTTGGGGGGGAGTACAAAAAAAAAATTAAAAAAATTGTGTGCGTTGGGGTGGACGTGAATTTTTTGGTGGGGGTTGTGAGGGATGGGGTGGGGTGGACGGGGTGTGGGGTTGTGGTGGTTGTGAGAGTGGGAGGAGATAATGCGACTTGTTTTTCCTACTTTTATCAGAAAAATCATTTTCTTTATTTTTTAAAGAGCTTGTTTTCCTAAAAAAAAAATTTAATTTTTTGACCAATCAAACACAAAAAAATAAGTAAATATTTTCCTCCGTACCAAACACACCTTGAGTCCTTTTAATTTTCAGATTTGCTTCCCTTTCAATCCATTCACTTGAGCTTGCCATATATACTCAGATCCACAAAACTACTTATATTACTCATTTCCTTCAAGTTACTCACAATTAAGAAAGGTGAAAAAAGGGATCAAGAACAAATTATGCTAAATATCTATTCATTTTTCCAGTTCAAAGTCAAAACAGACACTCAAACTTGACATCAATTGGAAGTAAGCACTCCAACTTTGAAAATGAACATGTAGACACCTCAAATTGGTGTCACCTGATAACTATACACTCTAACTCGTTCCAAGTGCATCTCGTGAACATCCGACACCAACGTGACACATACATAATTTTCACTAAATGATCATTTTGTAAGTTAAAGTGTTCAACTTATACAATAGATACGATCAAAATGAGTAGATCATACTATAAACTAAAGCTACAAAAAAAGCTAACCTCTAAGATATTCAAGAAGGGTAAAATGGGCTAAGCCATCAGGTAACACTCGACGAACTCCATTAACGTATAAAATTGCTTCCTTTGACTCCTCTTCTACACATTCCATTTCACATTCATTCATCAAATTACCCATTTTTCCAACAATTTCTCTTCAGCAATGAAACTTTTTTTTTTTTTTAATAGCTTGATGATTGAAGGAGACAATGGATAGTGTTATTTTATAGAAGTGTCATAATTATTGAAGAAGGGCAAAATAGTCAAATCAATATAGCAAGTGTTATTCACGTGTTCACAGTCATAATCATTGAACAAGGGCAAAATAGTAATTTCAGTTCAATCATGAAAGTGTTGTACAACAGCATGTTTAAATATGTCGCTTTTGTTTGTTAAAATTATTGCCATCACTAGGAGCATTCACGTTTGAATAAAAATCGATCAAAATCGAAAAATCAAATCAAATCAATTAAATAAATTAATTTTTATTTAATTTAATTTTATATTTTTAAAAATCGATAATATTTGATTTGATTTTAATTTTGCTTTGAAAAATCGAAGAAATAACCAAATCGAACCGATAAATTATATTACATATTTTTTATAATTACATGTACATGATTCATTATTTTTTATGAATAATTTTAATTATTTTATATATATTTTCATCAAAATTTATTTATAATTTAAATATCTTGTATTAGAGTACGCCATTTTATTATTTTATGTGGTAATCTCACAATATATTTTTTCCTTTTTGAAAAAATTGTTATTTTTCTTTCTCGTTTGAATGAATCATTTCCTTTATATTCGTGTATGATTAATAACCGAATAATCGAACCAAACTGAATTGAAATCGACAACAACCAAATCAATAAATGTATATTATATTTGATTTGATTTAATTTTAAGAATATAAAAAATTAATTATATTAATTTAATTATAATTTTGACCAATAATCGATCCAAATCGACCCGTGAACACCTCTGGCCATCACCCACCAATATCCAAATATGTGATCTATCACTTGGACCCACTATATCTCCCTATATCTCCGTATATCCAACCACAATTCTCCTTCATGCTCTGTGTCTATTCTAATGATTTCACTACTTTTATTACTACCTCGTTTTAAATTGATTAAACTATTTTGGCTTGACACAAAATTTAAAATAATTAATTTTTTTTTAAATATTATGATCTTAAATAATAGATATGTTAAATGTACCAAAATATCCTTTAATCTTGTGATCTTAAACATGTCATGTAAAAAATTAAAATTAGAGAGTTGCTAAAAAAAGAAAGGTTCATTCTTTTTAAAATAGACAAAAAAGAAAAGTAGGTCAAACAAATTGATAGAGGAAGTAGTTATCTTTTTGTGGGATTTCATTGTGTATGTTATTGTTGTAGACTTGTAGTATAACAACACTTTACTCTTAGAGAAAGTAAGTGGTCTTTTCAGATCTTTATGCGTAAAAATAAAATCTCTTATGTATAAAAAATGAAGATCTTGTAAAAAGATCATAAAATTAAAAATACTTTGTAATGGGCTAAATTCTCACTTTTCCTCTTTACTTATATCAACAGTAATATTCATTATAGTGATACACTCTTTATAAATTACCTTTCTATAATAATTATATTTAAATATTGTGCAATAATATTTTATAAGAAATATATTATGTATAAAAATAAAAAAATTTAGAATTATTGATCACCAAACGCTCGTTAATAAGTATCGCATCTTCCTAGTGAAGTAGAGTAGTCTTAATGGGACCTCAATGGCCCCCCTAGCAATGTCCAAAGTGTGATGAATCCTTAATTTACCCGTCCAATCCAATAGTACCTAATTCAATCAATCCTGTTGAAATATTACTTTATTCAAATATTTTATTCCTAAGTTGATGATTGTATCTCAATCCAACAATAACGTGATATAACAGTACCAAATAGATGAAAAGAAAAGTGCTTAATACATTAAAACTTTCGTACCAAAAACTATTCGTTTATTTTTTTTAGGAATTTTCATAAATGACTACAATTTGAACCTTATTAATAATTTGTAGTAGCTATAGTCTAGATATTCACCATTTATAGTAAGTGTTGAGGTGTCAGAGAAAAAAAATAAAAAATAAAAACTTAGGTATCAAGCGACTGTATTCGTTGTATTCATGTGTGCATTTAGGCTATATTAATAAATACAGTCTGGGTGTAAATAAGGATACAAACAATAAAAATATAAGAGATTATATTCATTCGTTCTTGCATCACTTGTATTCATTCGCTCTTGCATTACTTGTATTCATTCGCTCTACTATAGCAATTGTTATTAGTTTGTATCTTTTGTATTTATTCGCTCTAATAATTGTATCAACAAATACAATCTTAACTGTTGAAAAACTTTAAAGCATTCAACCCAAGATCACAAGTAAATCATTAGACAGAAATATTAATCTATAAGAATATTAGGAACACTAATCTTGTTCCATTGCAATAACTTGAGTGAAGAAGACTTGATCTTCTAAACCTTGAAGAGCGCTTTGATTTGATATTCTTTTCTGAGATGGAGAAGAAAAAGAAGAAGCGTTGTCTCTTCTGATTTATGGACCAAGTCTTTTAAAGACTTCTGAAGTGTCTTTTCATGAAAGATACATTTTTCCATAAGTTTCCATCAAACAAAAGAAAAGGCCAAGGGGTTTCAACTTATCTAAAATAAACCCCATATTAATAGATACTTACTTTTAAGTCTAAAAACTTTAATACTTTATTAGATCATAAAATGGGCTCCTTAAAAGATAACATATTTATGTATAATATATTAATATGTGAGTCCACAAAATAGAAATTATTAACAATCTCCCACTTGGACCACATATTTCTGAATAATCATACATAAATGAAAAACTTTATTGTGCACAAACTTTTGCTATCTTGATTGAAATATCTCAAAACAATCTGGTCCATCGATACTACCAATATAGGATCAAAGCGATTTTCGTGACATGTATTCGTAAGTAAACTCATCAATGGTCACAAATATCAGCAATACCAATGACATAGATCAAATACGAAAATTACATGAAAAATGATCTAAGTCATGTCTATTTTCAACTGGTCCTACTTTATGACTTGAATAGTCCAGAATTACTTTCTAAACTTTATACAAAACCACAATAATAAGTCAATATCTTTATTTTTCAGAGTTATCAATGAACACATGAAATTTATAAATTTCATAAAACTTCAGTCTGTACAGGAAATAAACTTTAACATGTCAAAAGCATAAATAAAATAATAAACTCACACTAAAGTGGCTCATTATCGAATCTGATAACACCCATATAAGCCACATGAGCGGATCCGTAATCATTGAGTTTGTACTTATATGCTCAATCGACATAAGACGACTCTGAACTCTTTCTTTCACAACCAAAAACTTAATGTCTATGTGTTTTGACTTAGACGAACTTCGGTTGTTCTTCGAATATAACTCAGCAGACTTATTATCACAATAAATTTTCAATGGTCTTTCTATGCCACTGACTATCTGCATTCCAGTGATAAAATTTCTTAGTCATATTCCCTGATTTGATGCTTCATAGCAGGCTACAAACTCAGCTTCCATGGTAGAAGAAGCTATTAATGTTTGTTTCACACTTTTTCAAGAAACAACTTCTCCAGCCAACATGAAAACATAACCTGATGTGGATCTCCTACTATCAAGACATCCAGCAAAATCTAAATCAGAATATCCTACGATCTCTAAGTGATCCGACTTCTGATAAGTGAGCATGTAATCTTTAGTTCTTTGAAGATACCTCATAGCCCATTTTGTTGCTTTTCAATGATCCATTCCTGGGTTACTTAAATATCTGCTCAATATTTTCACAATGTACGCTATATCTGGATGCGTACAAACTTGTGCATACATGAGCCTTCCCACTGCTGATGCATATACGATTTTGTCCATCTCTTTCTTCTCAATATCCAAATTTGGACATTGGTGCAAACTAAACTTATCACCCTTTGCCACAGGTGTATCTCGTGGTGCACAATTTTGCATACCAAATATACTAAGCACCTTATCAATATAAGTCTTTTGCGATAGTCCAAGAATATTTCTAGTACGATCTCGATGGATTTCTATACCCAGAACAAAGGACGCCTCACTAAGATCTTGCATTTTAAATTTACTGGATAAAAATCTCTTGGTTTCATGCAACAAACCTACATCACTGCTTGCCAGTAGAATGTCATCTACATATAGCACAAGGATAATGAATTTGCTCCCACTGAACTTGAGATATATGCACTGATCAACGTTGTTTTTCTTAAAACAAAAAGAGGTTATCACCTGATCAAACTTTTGGTACCATTGACGGGATGCCTGTTTTAAATCATATATGGACTTCTTAAGTTTACATACAAGGTGTTTTGAATCTTGAGATCCAAAAGTTTCTGATTGCACTATGTCTATCGTTTCTTCAATGTCTCCATTGAGAAATGCACTCTTTACGTCCATTTGATGTAGCTCTAAGTCACAATAAGCTACAAGTGCCATAATGATTCTAAAAGAGTCTTTCGATGAAACTGGTGAAAAAGTGTCTTTAAAATCTATGCCTTCCTTTTGAGTGAATCCCTTGACAACTAGGCGTGCTTTATATCTTTCGACGTTACCTTTTGAATTACGTGTGGTTTTGAAAATTCATTTACAATCAATCGATTTCGACCCTTGTGGCAATTCGACAAGATCCAAAACGCCATTATCTTTCATAGATTTCATCTCTTCTTTCATGGCTTCAATCCATTTAGCAGAATTTCGACATGATTTTGCTTGATTTACAGTTATAGGATCATCTTCTAATCCCATGTCAAAATCATGTTCTTGGAGATAAACAACATAGTCATCCAAAATTGCATTTCTCCTTTCTCTGTCAGATCTTCTTTTAGGCACTTCAGTTTGAGGTTGTCGAGAAACATCAACTTGAACATGGGGAAATTGCATTGTATTTTCTACATAATCCTGATTTACAGGTTGAAAAATATTTGGTAAAGCCACCAATTCATTTTCACTAGTAGAAGGGGCATTATCAAATTCCTCTTCAAACACAATTTGTTTGTTTTGATTACTCCCACTATAATCAACATCCTCAATAAATTTGACATTTTCTATTTTGAAAAAAGGATCTGTTTGAGAGGTCGTAAAACTTAAAACCTCTCGACCTTTCTGAGTAACCTACAAAGTAGCAACTAACAGTTCTTGAATCCAGTTTTCTTTCATTAGGCTTGTAAGGCCTTGCTTCGACTGGACATCCCCAGATATGTAAGTGTCTAAAACTAGGCTTTTTACCAGTCCACAATTTGTAGGGGGTTTTAACTATCGCTTTGCTTGGAACTCTGTTTAATATGTAAACTGTAGTTTTTAATGCTTCTCCCCAAAGCGATTCAGGTAAAGAAGAGTGACTAATCATACTTCTTACCATATCTTTAAGAGTTTGATTTCGTCTCTCAGATATACCATTTTGACTCGGAGTCCCTGGCATAGTGTACTGAGGTACAATTTCACATTCTCTCAAATATCTTGCAAAAGGTCCTTGACATTGTTCACCTGATCCATCGTATCTACCATAGTATTCTCCTCCACGATCAGATTTGACAATCTTAGTTTTCTTTCCTAATTGAGTTTCAACCTCAGCTTTGAAAATTTTAAAAACATCCAAAGATTGTGACTTCTCATAAATTAAATAGAGATATCCATAGCGGGAGTAATCATCTATAAAGTTAATAAAATATTGTTGACCATTCCATGAAGTTGTAGGGAATGGATCACAAATGTCTGTATGTATCAACTCTAAAGGTTCTTTACTCCTATAAGCACCTCTTTTCCTTATATTTATTTGTTTTCCCTTTATGCATTCTATGCAAATTTTGAAATTTGATAAATCAAGAATTTCTTCTGACACAAGTCTTTGTATTCTTTATTTAGAAATATGACCCAATTGCTTATGCCATAACATTGATGAATTCTCATTTGTTAATCTGCGCTTAATACCAAAATTACTTGAATGCCGATTTTCATTATTGTATGAGGCTTGTCTGTTTAATTTATATAGCTTATCAACCAAAGTACCAGTTCCAACAATATTAGAATTTAGAGAAATGCTACAAATTTCATTTTTAATAGAATAATTATATCCAGATATGTCTAAACAAGAAATGAAAATTAAGTTCCGTCTAAATAACGGTACAATAAATATTTCCTCTAATTTCAAATAATAACCAGTGTCTAATGGAATTCTAAAAACGCAAATAGCCTTCACAGCTGCTTTATTGCCGTTGCCCACATAGATGTATCTTTCAGCATCAAGCGGCACTCGGCTCCTTAGGCAGTCCTGCATAGTGGCACTTACGTGAGTAGTTGCACCCGTATCTATCCACCAAGTGTCACTAGGTACCATAGCCAAATTAACTTCTGAACAAACAAAGTTGAGAAGTTTACCTTTCTTTTCACGCCAGGCAGCGTACTTGGAACACTCTTTCTTTATGTGACCAATTTTTTACAAAAAAAACATAATGATGTTTTTTTATCTGCGGTTTCTTTAGTCTTACTCTTTTTTCGCTTATGTGCAATGGTTTTAATTTCAGAGATAGACGCCAAATGAGCACTTTCAATTTTCTCTTTTTTAAGTCTATCCTCTTCTGGCACTCGTTGAGCTATAAGCTCACCCAAAGTCCATTTCTTAAAGTTTGTGTCATTATGCACAGGAATATTGTTCATATTGATGGCAGATATAAAAGACACTATAAGATAAAATAAATAATGCTCACAATTAATCAATCAAATAAATCATGTATATGTGAAGATAATCAAACTAAATAAAACTTAAGGAAAATGATAAATTTAAAACTATATATTTATCAACACATATATATATAAAAGTGGGCCCATCTCAAGATACCTAGCACAACATTATTATTTAGTTTTGGACCGAAATAATAATTTGTAAGTGATACTCTTATACATAGTTCATAAATATTGACTACTAAATCGATCTTACAATATGCCTTTTTTTGGACCGACATATTATCAGCATGATATTACTAAATGTATCACATATTCACGATTATTCACGGTTAATCTGGCCAAAATAATCTTCCTTTGGGATAATTATCACAGAGATAAATATACTTACATGTTCAAAGCAAATAAAATTTACACAATAAAAATTACTTTGGCAACATATTAATTCAATCTACTCACTTTTAAACAAGAAGTACTTGTGACATAACAAATAATAGTAACAAAAAAAAAAACTTTAACAATCTGCACAATTTTTGTTTCAAAAGTTGCTCAAGACTTGAAGAAAATTAAACCCGAAAGTACAGGTCCTATTCTTGTCAAAAGAGAACCGCAACAAATATTGAAAGTAAGCGGCAGGAAAAAAAATTCCATCAAAAGTTTGATTACTAGATCAAAGTTTCTCATAAAATCTTATTTCCTTAACCTTGTTATTTTAAAAGTGCAGTATCAAACAATAAAAAAAAATTGTAGAAAATTACTGCCAGAATCTTTTAAAAATAAAAACAAAAACAAAAACAAAAACTCGAACATAAAATTGAGAGAGATATTATGCTACAACAATATAGTACATATTTATAACACAGTTATTTCTCAATCCAATCTTGTCTTAATAGGCTTATATCAGCCACCGCCTGGCCAAAGAGATAACATTTTAAAAGAAAACTTCTGCCACCAATCTCAACCTTCTTTATTACCATTCTTAACAATTATAAAATACTTCCTCCGTCTCATTTTATGTGGCACTCTTTGATTTGGCACAGTGATTAAGAAAAAAAGGAAGACTTTTGAAATTTGTGGTCCAAAATAATCTTTGAATATTTGTGTGGTTGTAAATCATTTTATTAAGGGTAAAAGAGAAATTTCAAAGTTAAATTTTTTCTAATTATAGAAAGATAACATTCTTTTTGGAACAGACTAAAAAGGAAAGTATGTCACATAAAATGAGACGGAGGGAGTATATTAAAAGAAGGAACCAAAAGAACGTAGCAGAAAATTTTCTTAAAAAATCCTTTGTTGCCCCAAAAGAACTTGACAGAGACAACAAACAAGGCAATCGTCCAAAACAAACGCAGTAGCAGCCAACAAAAAAAAATGATAAATAGGATTCCAAAAATTTAAATATCACGTCTACTAATTAAACAAGATCATGCTCTGATATCACTTGTTGGAAAATTTTAAAGCATTCAACCCAAGATCACAAGTAAATCATTAGACAGAAATATTAATTTATAAGAATGTTATGAACACTAACCTTGTTCAATTGCAATAACTTGAGTGAAGAAAACTTGATCTTCTAAACCTTGAAGAGTGCTTTGATTTGATATTTTTTTTTGAGATGGAGAAGAAAAAGAAGAACCGTTGTCTCTTCTGGTTTAGGGACTCAAGTCTTTTAAAGACTTCTCAAGTGTCTTTTTAGGAAAGGTACCTTTTTCCATAAATTTTCATCAAACAAAAGAAAAGGTCAAGGGGTATCAACTTATCTAAAATAAACCCCATATTAATAGATACTTATTTTTAAGCCTAAAAACTTTAATACTTTATTAGATCATAAAATGGTTCCTTAAAAGATAACATATCTATCTATATATAATATATTATGTGAGCCCACAAAATAGAAATTACTAACATTAACTTCTTAATAGATACATTCACGATATGTTGTACACGTTTACTTAATTTCACTTGGTACATTAAAGATGAAATATAAAAATACAAGGGTGTATATAAAGATACAAACAACAAAAACACATTGTACAATCAAAGCGAAAATACAAAAATAAGTGAATTCTTTCTTCGTAATACAGAAATACAAGTGAGATACAAAAATACAATAATTATCTGCAAGAAAATTCTGAGGTGAAAAATCAAGATGAAAATACAAAAATACAGAGATTTGCCAGAAAATTCCTTCTTCAAAATATAGAAATACAGTCAAAGATACAAAAAATTTAGAGAGAGGGGAGAGAGACGAGCGAGAGATAGACGAAATAGGTGAGCGAGAATAAAGTATTAGTTATGAATTGTTTTTTTTAAAAGTGTAGCTATGAATAGTAAATAAACATAAACATATAAATAGACACTCAAATTTAGCCTCAGTTGGCAAGTAAGCACTCCAACTTCGAGAGTGCACATCTAGACACCTCAACTTGATCTCCACTGAGAAATAAACACTTCAATTCGTCCTCATTATGTCTCGTGGATACCCAACACTGATATGTCACATAAAATTTTGAAGGTGTCTAGATGATCATTTTGTAAATTAGAGTGTTCAACTAACATAATGAAAATGAAATAAGGTGTCCAAATGTAAAAATTTAAAGTTGAAGTATTTACTTGCTAGTTAAAGCAAAATTTAAGTATTTATTATATATTTTGCTTAATAAATAAATACAAAATATATGTTAGCTATAAATATAAAATATCTTTATTTTTCTCGTTTTTGCTGTCACTATAGGATAAACTTTGCCTTATGTTTGGGTCCGCAGAAATCTCAAGTGGAATTTTGTACCCAAAATAATGAAAGAAGAAGAAGCCTCAGGTGGATCACAGGACCACCTTTTAAATTCTCCTATATAAGAAAGGGTCAGTAAGGCATGTGTACGACATGCCTATTTTGGCGGATTCGCTCTGAAATTTTTTATATTATTTTCAGTTTTAATTTATTTATTTTATATTAAAATATTATAAATCACAATAATTAATAATTTAAAATATTTTTATATGAAAAATTTTATACTCTTCTCCATTTTAATTTGCTTATCTTACATTAAAAGTATTATAAATCACAATAAAAAATTATATTAAAAGTATTATAAATTACAAAAAAATATTACATTAAAAATATTATAAATTACAATAATTAATAACTTAAAATACTTTTATATTAATTTCATCAATCTAAATAAAATAATATATGCATATCTAAATTAGGTATATCATAAATTTTCAAGTATTAATATTGGTCCCGCACCGACAACATCTTCTAGTTCATTACTATGTCATGGTCTTTCAAGTCATGTGTGGGCCACAGACCATTACCTCCATTTACTCTTTTTTTTGGATTAGTGACATCACATATCATTTTAAGACTCTAAATTACAAGTTATACATATATTTTTTTTATTTACAAAATTAATTTTTAAATTACAAGTCATATCAGTTTAGGTAAAATATCATTTTTACTGCATTTATTTTCTCTAAATTTTTAATGAGAGAAAAAATTAATTTTGCTTAATTAATGATTAGGATATTTATTAGAAGAGAGAAAAGTGGGAAAGGAAATCTCACCAATCAATATTCTCTTTGAACATCTAAGATTTTAATGGAAAATAAATCTCTTACTTATCTCTCTCATACTTGTTCTACCTACATTATAACACCATGAACGATCTTAACTTTTATCAATCAATATTTTCTCTCAATTTTTAATTTTCTTAGCAGATTCATAGTTGGGTGTTTTAATCTTTTTTGTGTTTCGATTGTTTACTTTTGTCATTGATTTTTGTGGCTTATTTTAAAATATTAATACGTATTCTATTTAAATCAATTTTAATACTTTTTTCCATACAATAAATGATAGTCCAAGTATATTTTTTATTAATTTCTTTTGTGTGTGAATATGATATTAAATTTGATATGAATGAAATTTTAATACATATTCTATTGAAATAAGTTGTTATATCCTTTTCATACACTAAATATAGTCCAAATATATTTCTTATTAACTTTTTTTTGTGTTTGAATATGGTATTAAATTTGATATCAATGAAATATTCTTACATATTCTATTTATATCACTTTTTATATCATTTTCATACATTAAATGATATTTTTGAATGTATGTAATTGTTATTAAAATCACTTTTCATACTGGAATCATGATAGAATAAAAATTGTCACTTTCCATACTGAAAAACGATAACGTCTCATTGCAAGAAACTAAAAATTTTTGACGAACAAGAAGAAGAATAGAAACTTTTGGACGAAGAGGAAGAAGTTGGGAATATCTTTTCCGAAATAAGAAATTGTATGATGTGTTAAAAAACTATTGGTATGAATCTGTTTGAATTTATCTGGGTAACTTTAGGAGAGAATCTGTTAGAATTCTGAAAGAGAGTAAAATAAGGAATAACTATTGTTGAAGGAGAGATATGGAGATGATTGATATCCTTATTAAACCACCAACTATTTTTAGGGATAGTTGTTAAAATTAATTCTAATTTATTAATATTAAATTTATTGATGTTTTCAATTTTATTAAAATATTTTAACCTTTTTTACTATTTTGGTATAATGTGTTAAAAAATATTGGTATAAATTATAAATTAACAAATTATGGTATAACTTGTTATAAAGAATCTTATATTGTGTATATATGTTTTCCCTTTTTTTTTCCTGGTCTTTTCCGGCCTCTCATTGTAGTTCTAGATACAGGAGTGTGTGTTAGCACTGACCCAATAAATGTTACTTCCTTTGATCTAATTATGTGATACTGATAAAACTTAGAGAGTTGATTAAATTTTTTATATATTTTTAAAATATTTTATGTTGCTTATTATTGTGATTTATAGTACTTTTTACATTATTTTCAAATAATATATGTTACCCTCTCTGTCCCCAATTTATGTTGCATGGATAAATTTTGAAGAGTCAACCAAATTTTTATATGATTTTAAAAAAAATTAAGTTGCAAATTATTATGATTTATAGTAATTTTTGAATAATAATATAGTAAGTCTTTCTTACTTTTAAAATTTCAAGCACAATTCAAAACACTATAAAATGAGATGGAGATAGCATTCTATAATGTGGTATTTACTTTAATCACCAATAACATTATATTTTTATTTATTTAATTACAATTAACATAATAACATTTAATTTATACCCCTTTCATTTCAATTTTGTTTGTCTTACTTTTCTTTTTAATCTCTTCCTTTTATGATAATTTTTTAATTCTAATTTCTTACGTACCATGTTTAATATCAACGGATTAAAAGTATATTTTAATATATTATATATATCTTTAATGTAAGATCACAAGTTAACTTTTTTTTACTTTCTTGAACTTCGTGTATAATCAAAAGCGAATAAATAAACTAAAATGGAGGAATTTTTTTTGGAGTACAGATAACTTAGCAGGGATAGAATTTGAAGCAAATATACTGTTAAATTCATTAAGAACTTATAAAAACTTAATTGGAGAAGAAATATAACTTTAATTTCCTTTTCTATTTGAAAAACAATATATTTTTAATTCTTTTTCTAAGCATGATATTAATTTAATTACCCTTTGTGACAGTAATTAAGTGGCAAAAAGGGTCAAAGATATCACAAATCCTCAAAATAGAGAGAAAAATATCAAATTCAAATATTCACTGTGTGAGACTCGCATGGTTAGAAAATGAAAATCTTAAATGCATCAAGTGGAGTGAGGCAAGACTTTGAGTAAATACATACATGTATACACCTGATAAGGTTAAAATTAATTTTGAATTGCTAAAATTATCCTCGCCAGCAAGCATATGTAATTGAGAATCCGGGGACTTTTTTTTGTCATTTCACTTTGACGGAAAGCTCCTCTATTCCTTCTTATTAATAGTAGTAATAAAATAAAATGTATTCTTTTGAGTTATTACAACAGTAATACACACATATTATTTTACTATTCAATAAATGTCAATAAGCATACACCTCTTCAATATGTATACTTACTGAAATTACATTGAATTTAAGAATTTTTTTGGTCATTTACAACTTTCAATTTTTTAGTTTCATGCTTCATAATGTTGTACTAATAATGTTACATTGGATGTGCTATTTTAACCGTTTTATCTTTTCTATTTAAATGTCCCTCTTTTTTTAGTTACTTTCTTAGCATTTATACTCTCCTCCACTTTGACGAATTCAATTTTAAGAGTTTATCTTTTAAATATCAATTCTTCTCATCTTTTTAAATTTTAAGAGTTTTGTTTACAAAAATAAGGGATCATTCGTTTGTTAATTATAATTTTGAGATAATAATTTATGAAGTAATTTAATTTATTTGGGAGGTGAATGTGATAAAATGAGATATTCAAAATCAAATTTAAAATAAAATATATTTTAAAATTTGTATTTCAACCAAAAAATATATAAATTTATCTCAAATTTAATATGAAATAAGGTAAGAAATTCAAAATTAAATTACATAAAATTTTGATAATATTATTGGGCACGTGCACAGCACAGGCTATCCCTTATTAGTGAAAATATAAATAAAATGATTCTGCTTTGTCTCTCTTTTCTTTTCGAATTTTGAGAATGAGCTAGTCAATCCTAACATCATTTATGATGAGTTGGATAATTATTTGATGCACGCCAATGAAGAAAAGTACTATATGCTTTATATTTTCAATGCAAATACTACACCTAATTTTAATCTTTAAAAATCGATTCAATGACATCTTTTCTTTTGATCTTTCTAGTTAGCACATACTAAAAATAGTACCTCATCGACACGAAAAGAGAACTTCAACCATAAAGAATTTGTACAAGCAAGTAACACTTTACATCAAGCAGATAATGCGACCTCACTTTCTTTAACTAGACTTATGTGTGTGTGTGTATATATATATAATAATAAATTATTAAAGAATAGAATTTGACGTTAAAAAATATAATATTTCCTTAAAGTTAGGAAAAAATATATTTATCTCTGGTATTATAGTCGTGGATTTTCGTCGAACCCAATAAATTTTTGTTTGGGGGAGAGGGGGAGGGAGGACCAGTATTGACTGAGAAAAGTCTTCTTCTTTGATTAAGTTAAAAGCAATAACTTTAACTTCGTTCGACAGAGCATATCCATTATTTCAATTATAAAATCCTATGTTTTTAAGATAAAAATGTGGTGGAAGGTGGGGTTGGGGGGAGGGGGGAGAGGGGGAGGGGCGGGGGTTGATTTCTACAAAAGAGGGTTTTGGGTGTAGTGGAGAAGATGATCAAGAGTGGGTGGGTGTAAATTAATTATTTTTAGAATATTATTTTTATTTTGTTTATTAAATAAATTTTAAAATAATTCTTTTTACTTAAAATATAACATGTAATCATTTAATTAGTTGCTTGTCATGCCATAAGCATGTGTATTACACTCCCTTCTTTGTTTTGCTGATTGTCAAAAAAGTGTCGAAATAACATAGTGAGATCCTAGTTGAGCTGTCTAAATTAAAAATAGTGCCAACTTTAAGGGGCTATCGATGGGTTCCGCCTATATTATTAGCGGAACTCATCGATGGCCCCCTAAAGTTGGCACGACTTTCAACTTAGATACCTCAACCGAGGGTTGTTCATTTTAAACACCTCATGTAGAAGATTGCTGTGTCATTTTGACACTTTTCGCAACAGCTTTTCAGAACCTCAGGCGCGTGCTAACAAATATTTTTTCACGTGAATTGATTGACTAATTAAATTATGCCAACTCATTTTAATTGTCCACATCATTATACACACCCAAACAAATTAAGGAGAAAAAATAAATGCTAAAATACAAGGCAAAGTGACCTATTAATAGATGACATCTGGCAAAATAATTTAAAAAGGGGTTTAACCACTTAACAAAATTATTTTGCAGCAGCCCCCCTTCATGATTCATCTTCTCCAACATACCCTGCTTTTGCAACCCCCCCCCCCCACAACCCACCATCACCACCACTTTTGTCTTCTCTATCATACCCTAAACTCTCTTTATTTATTATAAAAAAATTCATTTCAAGTTTTTCTCCAAATTACTCTTAATAACAATCTAAAAAGTAAAGAAAAAACTGATCATAAAAAATTAATGAAGATTAATGTAGATTTCGATCACTATTTTTTTCAAAAATTTTTTGATCCAAGACTAATTTTTTACTTGTTGTTGTAAGTAAAAATTTTAAACAAAAAAATTATCCCACCAATCTCGTTTCACTTTTTATTTTCCCCCAACTTTTTAAATCTTGCCACTTTTTTTCTTCAAACTCTTGTCATTTTTTTCAAAATCTCGTCATTTTTTTTAAAATCTCGTCATTTTTTTCAAATTCAAATATTCACTGCGAGGGACCCACATGGTTAGAAAATAAAAATCTTAAATGCATCAAGTGGAGTGGGGTCCAGACTTTGAGTAAATTCATACATGTATACACCTGATAAGACTGAAATTAATTTTAAATTGTCAAAACTGTCCTCACTATGTAATTGAGAATCTGAGGCCTTTTTTTCGTCATTTCACTTTGATGGGAAGCTCCTCTATTCCCTCTTATTAATAGTAATAATAAAATATATTCTTTTATGTTATTACAACAGTAATACACACATATTATTTTTACTATCTAATAAATGCTAATAAGCACACACCTCTTCAACATGTGTACTTATTGAAATTACATTGAATTCAAGATTTTTTTTTTTTATCATTTACAACCTTCAACTTTTTAGTTTCATGCTTCATAATGTTGTACTAAATGTTACATTGGATGTGCCATTTCAGCCATTTTGTCTTTTCTATTTAATTTTTTTTCTTTTACTTTCTTAGCATTAATGCTCTCCTCCACTTTGACGAATTCAATTTTAAGAGTTTATTTTTTAAATATCATTCTTCTCATCCTTTTAAATTTTAAGAGTTTTGTTTACAAAAATAAGGGATCATTTCGTTTGTTAATTATACTTTTGAGATTATAATTTATTTAGTAATTTAATTTATTTGGGAGGTGAATGCGATAAAATGAGATATTCAAAATTAAATTTAAAATAAAATATATTTTTAAATTTATATTTTAACCAAATAAATATAAATTTATCTCAAATTTAATATGAAATAAGGTAAGAAATTCAAAAATTAAATTACATAAAATTTTAATAATATTATTGGGTCCGTGTACAGCACGGACTATTCTTTATTAGTATATATATAAATAAAGTGATTCTGCTTTGTCTCTCTTTTCTTTTCGAATTTTGAGAATGAGCTAGTCAATCCTAACATCATTTATGATGAGTTGGATAATTATTTGATGCAGGCCAATGAAGAAAAGTTCTATATGCTTTATATTTTCAATGCAAATACTACACCTAATTTTAATCTTAAAAAATTGATTCAATGACATCTTTTCTTATGATCTTTCTAGTTAGCACATACTAAAAATAGTACCTCATCGACACGAAAAGAGAACTTCAATCAGAAAGAATTTGTACAAGCAAGTAACACTTTACATCAAGCAGACAGTGCGACCTCACTTTCTTTAGCTAGGCTTATGTGTGTGTGTGTGTATATATATATATAATAATAAATTATTAAAAAATAGAATTTGACGTTAAAAAATATAATATTTGCTTAAAGTTAGGAAAAGATATATTTATCTCTGGTATTATAATCGTGGGTTTTTGTCGAACCCGACAGATTTTTATTTGGGGGAGAGGGGGAGGGAGGACCAGTATTGACTGAGAAAAGTCTTCTTCTTTGATTAAGTTAAAAGCAATAACTTTAACTTCGTTCGATAGAGCATATCCATTATTTCAATTATAAAATCCTATGTTTTTAAGATAAAAATGTGGTGGAAGGTGGGGTTGGGGGGAGGGGGGAGGGGCGGGGGTTGATTTCTACAAAAGAGGGTTTTGGGTGTAGTGGAGAAGATGATCAAGAGTGGGTGGGTGTAAATTAATTATTTTTAGAATATTATTTTTATTTTGTTTATTAAATAAATTTTAAAATAATTCTTTTTACTTAAAATATAACATGTAATCATTTCATTAGTTGCTTGTCATGCCATAAGCATGTGTATTGCACTCCCTTCTTTGTTTTGCTGATTGTCAAAAAAGTGTCGAAATAACATAGTGAGATCCTAGTTGAGCTGTCTAAATTAAAAATAGTGCCAACTTTAAGGGGCTATCGATGGGTTCCGCCTATATTATTAGCGGAACTCATCGATGGCCCCCTAAAGTTGGCACGACTTTCAACTTAGATACTTCAACCGAGGGTTGTTCATTTTAAACACCTCATGTAGAAGTTTGCTGTGTCATTTTGACACTTTTCGCAACAACTTTTCAGAACCTCAGGCGCGTGCTAACAAATATTTTTCCACGTGAATTGATTGACTAATTAAATTATACCAACTCATTTTAATTATCCACATCATTATACACACCCAAACAAATTAAGGAGAAAAAATAAATGCTAAAATACAAGGCAAAGTGACCTATTAATAGATGACATCTGGCAAAATAATTTAAAAAGGGGTTTAACCACTTAACAAAATTATTTTGCAGCAGCCCCCCTTCATGATTCATCTTCTCCAACATACCCTGCTTTTGCAACCCCCCCCCCCCACAACCCACCATCACCACCACTTTTGTCTTCTCTATCATACCCTAAACTCTCTTTATTTATTATAAAAAAATTCATTTCAAGTTTTTCTCCAAATTACTCTTAATAACAATCTAAAAAGTAAAGAAAAAACTGATCATAAAAAATTAATGAAGATTAATGTAGATTTCGATCACTATTTTTTTCAAAATTTTTTTGATCCAAGACTAATTTTTTATTTGTTGTTGTAAGTAAAAAATTTTAAACAAAAAAATTATCCCACCAATCTCGTTTCACTTTTTATTTTCCCCCAACTTTTTAAATCTTGCCACTTTTTTTCTTCAAACTCTTGTCATTTTTATCAAAATCTCGTCATTTTTTTCAAAATCAAATATTCACTGCGAGGGACCCACATGGTTAGAAAATAAAAATCTTAAATGCATCAAGTGGAGTGGGGTCCAGACTTTGAGTAATTCATACATGTATACACCTGATAAGACTGAAATTAATTTTAAATTATCAAAACTGTCCTCATCAGCAAGCATATGTAATTGAGAATCTGAGGCCTTTTTTTCGTCATTTCACTTTGATGGGAAGCTCCTCTATTCCCTCTTATTAATAGTAATAATAAAATATATTCTTTTATGTTATTACAACAGTAATACACACATATTATTTTTACTATCTAATAAATGCTAATAAGCACACACCTCTTCAACATGTGTACTTATTGAAATTACATTGAATTCAAGATTTTTTTTTATCATTTACAACCTTTAATTTTTTAGTTTCATGCTTCATAATGTTGTACTAAATGTTACATTGGATGTGCCATTTCAACCATTTTGTCTTTTCTATTTTTTTTTTTTTTTACTTTCTTAGCATTTATGCTCTCCTCCACTTTGACGAATTCAATTTTAAGAGTTTATTTTTTAAATATCATTCTTCTCATCCTTTTAAATTTTAAGAGTTTTGTTTACAAAAATAAGGGATCATTTCGTTTGTTAATTATACTTTGAGATTATAATTTATTTAGTAATTTAATTTATTTGGGAGGTGAATGCGATAAAATGAGATATTCAAAATTAAATTTAAAATAAAATATATTTTTAAATTTATATTTTAACCAAATAAATATAAATTTATCTCAAATTTAATATGAAATAAGGTAAGAAATTCATAAATTAAATTACATAAAATTTTAATAATATTATTGGGTCCGTGCACAGCACGGACTATTCTTTATTAGTATATATATAAATAAAGTGATTCTGCTTTGTCTCTCTTTTCTTTTCGAATTTTGAGAATGAGCTAGTCAATCCTAACATCATTTATGATGAGTTGGATAATTATTTGATGCACGCCAATGAAGAAAAGTACTATATGCTTTAATATTTTCAATGCAAATACTACACCTAATTTTAATCTTTAAAAATCGATTCAATGACATCTTTTCTTATGATCTTTCTAGTTAGCACATACTAAAAATAGTACCTCATCGACACGAAAAGAGAACTTCAACCAGAAAGAATTTGTACAAGCAAGTAACACTTTACATCAAGCAGATAGTGCGACCTCAGTTTCTTTAACTAGGCTTATGTGTGTGTGTGTTGTCGCGACCCATTTTTCTCGCGAAAAGTGGGCCATCGACGTGACAACTCTTTTAGGATGAAAAAGAGTGAAGAGTCACCACCTAACGAATTTAAGGCGCGTTAGGACACCATACTAACTAATTACAATTAAATTAAATTTTAAGTCTACGCAATCAGAAATCGGGTAAGGGTTCAAGTTACCTCGAAAGGAAGGTGTTAGGCACCTTTCGAGGTCCACAAATGTGGGTCTCTGCTGGATTCGTTATTTATGTGGTGAAATATGTGATAAACAAAGATTGATATGAATTAATAAAACTACACCGCTATACAAATAAATTCTATTTTTTAAGAAGTCAATAAATTAAACCAGTTTAATTATTAATGAAACTAGGTGAGCAAGAATTAAGCATGTGAAATATTTAAAATCTAAATAAACACATAAGAAAATCAGATAAGCGAAAAGATAGAATTCGAAAAAAAAGATATAGGAAAAGAGATCTAATTAGTAGGTGATTTAATTAATACTACCCCAAACACGTAAGAATATAAGAATTAAACTTAGGTTAATTTTAACCTATTCGGATCAGCGCCCAACTTATTTACCGAAGACAATTTGAAAGACATTGTCGTATTCTACTCGGGTCAATTTCCATCATGTCCGTCTATCTACCTACCTAAGTTGGTTATTAAGATTATTATTCTAAAAGCGCACTAAACAAATAAAAAATACTAACGCGTCTTAAGATGCTTACCCGTCCCAACTTAACGTCCAAGAGGCGTTTGGACTTACTATTTGGGTATGGGACTAGACAAATAAAATCTTAGGTTTCCTAATTAGACACGGGAAAGCGTCAAGCAAAACAAGAAGGGACTTTTAAACAAGTAGCACATAACAGTCTCAAACATGCCTCTTAATCATTTAATGAAGGTACAAGGTGATAAACTATGCTTCAGAAATTAACGCCTTAATAAACTACAACTTGATTTCTAGTAGTATAGATGTGCAGAAAATTTATTAATTAAATCTTATGAGCATGATATCTAAATGAAATAATGTACTGAAACAAATTTAAATCCTATAGGCATGCTATCTAAATGATTTAACATGTTGAAAGCTTATTTAGTCCTATAGGCATGGTAACTACTTAGTTTAAAAATGTTGAAACATACTGAACCCGATTTAGCATTTTGAAACAGCCTCTAACATGCTGAACTGATTTTAACATGATGAAACAGTTTCGACGTGCTGAATCCTATAGGCATGATTTCTAGTCGTGGTATATGCAGAAACTGAATTAACCCTATAGGCATGCTATCTAAAATACACAGAACACTGATGCTGAAATCGATTTTAAACTAGACATGATTCTGATTTTGTTTAAAAGATGAAGCTGATTTTAAACATGGTAACTAACTTTGTTATTTATATGCTGAAACTGATTTTTTACAACTTAAAACATGGTAGCTAACTATCATAAATGCTGAAACATATTTAACTTATAAACATGGCAACTAAACAGAACTGAAAACTGACTTTAAGCCATAGAGCATGCTAATTAATTTTAAAGCTGAAACGAACTTACCTATAGGCATGTTTTCTAGGCGTTTTCAAACAACTAAGGCAAATAGCACGTAGTTTTCCCTTCCCCCATAGCAGTCCCCTAAAGTATTTCATTTGTCGTCAGAGTTTTACAATAAATTATTACAGACCGAAATAATGAATAGAATTTAAAGCTAAAGAACAGGCTGTCCCGATACTCAGAAATCCCGATCCCGAACAACTCTTCACAGCCAACAAAAACCTGTCAAACATGTAGAACATATGACTCGGAGAACCTTAATACAACCCTTAAACCACGCCTTGAAATGTCAGAGTTCCTGAGGATCTCAAGGACCCTAGGCAGTGCTTATGTCAAGGAGCATGAATGCATTAGGGCCTCTGTATTCCTCCAAATACCACAAAAACCAACCAAGACATAACCAAACATAATCGAGCAGCCAAGACATAACCAAATATAATCGAGCAGTCACTATGCGAACAAGCAATATCTAATCTTTTAATAAGTAACACTGGTTCATGACTAAAGCACAAAAGGAAACAGATCAGATCAAGCCAACAAGAAGTAAAGTTTAGACATCCTATATACATGTTCTCTAATTGACTCACATATACAAAGACGTACATAGAATAATCGCAAGTAACAACATAGATCGACTAAAGCACACATTTAGGTTACAAGTGATCATATATGAATTGGAATCTACATCAATAGAGACTAACCAGTTGGCCGCAAACAATAAGAAAATAGCCAAAGTCCAATACTTAGCAATCAGTAAGCTTGACCACAAAGAAGAGAATTCTTAAAATATGAGAGTAGTAATGAGTAAAAATCCTCCAAAACTATGAAAAGAGGGGACTGTTTATGTAGTAAAATATAAGGCTGTTATTGGAGGAAGAGAATGTTCAAAGCATCAATCAAGAGAAATCTTTTCCTTAATGGATCAGTAGAATCCATTAGCAAAAAATCAAGCCTAGTTTCCCATAAATACGTGAGTACTAAAATTATTTCAGAATAACAGAAGCAAGAGATATACTTTCTTTTTCAAAAGAAATCAGTTTCTTTAATTGCAAAACCAAGGCGAATTTTAAATAAATTATTGAATTTACCATAAAATTTTCCAAAATCAAGCAATTAAAACAATTAAGGGGGTATAACAAGTCAAAATTTTACCTTATTTATTTAAGTACTAAGGCTGATAAAATCTATATAAGGAGGAAGAATCAATCAAGAATAACCAATTATCAATACCATTCTAATTCAAATAAGACAACGGGATCAATTATAGGTACACTGATATGCTAAAATTTACCAAGCAAATCAAGTTTTAAGCTTGTCCTAATTTGAACCTTAAGAAGAGAAGGGGACAAACATATCAAAATCACCACAACTGCTAGAAATAAATAAGTACGAAGATCACTCATAAAAGAAGGAAAACATGGATAATGCTTGGATTGAATCAATCACAACCTAAGATAATCAGGTAATGGGCACAAAGAATCCACATCAACGGGATCCCTAAATGAACAAAATCACAGCTTGTCAGAGAGGGAAAATATCTTTAACTACTCTTCCCCTTCGAAACTCTAAACAGACCCAAACTATCAAGACATGAATGAGAATCGTATTCCAACATTTGTAAACAAAGCATGGAGGCAGCAGACAAATGTAAACTAAGCAATTCCAAACTTAGAACCAGAAACAACAAGCTAGAAATTGAAATCAACATAGTAACCCAATATGCTTAGACATTGATTTCACAACGAAGCAACTATATATTTGAATTTTTTCGAAATCAGGCTAGAAACAAAATTCATAACAAAATGGGTTTTTCACATACGACAGTCCGCATGGAGTAATTATCACAACATCACAGAATTCCAACCATAAAATGCAGCCAAATTACTAATTTTGCATCTGAAAATCAAATAACAGCAAGAAAAGGGGATTAAATTATGAAATAGACCAAACTCGGAGTAGATTCGTAATACTGATCTTTAACAGAAACCAAAGATATGCATCTGGTCTTGATGAATTCTCAACCAGTCACGCTTAGCCGAGCCATACACAATAGTCTCTTCATCGATTCAGATTTCTTTTTGTGAGGTTTCGCCGGTGCTGGGGCGTGAGATTTTTGGTTTCGGTAGAGTGAAGAAAAAGGGAGGAGAAGGTTATGGAGAGGGCGGTGGAAGCACCGGTGGGGCTTCTTTGCTGTCGATGGGTTTTCTGGTCAGGACAAGGGTGGCTGTTTGTGGGTCTTGGTGGTGGTTTGGGTGACTGTTTGGCGAGACAGCGTGGTGGCGGCTGTTTGGGATTTCGCCGGACGGAGATGACAAGAGGGAGAGCAAGGGAGAAAGGAGGAGGGTGATGGTGGGTTTTTTGGTTGGAGATGGGGGTTACAGCGTTGTTGGCGGTGGAGTTTGCCAGTATTTCACCGACCATGGACGCCCGGCAGTGGTGGGGTTGAATAGGAGTGGAGATGAAGGTGGAGATCGGGTGAGGCGGCTGGTTTGGGAGAAAAATGGGTTAGGGTTGATTAATAAAAGGAAAGGGTGGGGGATTGATCTCGACCGTTGATCATGTTTGATCAACGGTTGAAATTGGATTTGATGCGGGTCGGATTAACGGGTCAATGGGTACCCGAATTGGAATTGAAATGGAGCATTTGAAATTGAGTCCAAATTGACTCTATTTTAGGCTAGAATTGAAATAAATTGAATAAAAGGAGGCTAGAATTAAAATAAATTGGGAAGAAAATTAAAATTGGGCTGCTAGTTAATAAATAAAATATTACATATATAATTTAATAGATAAAATAATAATTAATGATAATTATCAAAAGATAAATTATTTTAAATAAATAAATTACGTATATATATTGTACGTAAAATAAATGACATGTAATATCATATGAAATTTATGATAAAAATAGTAATAATAGAGAATAATTATATATTTATATACTAATTTTAAAGTGTTAACACGTAGTTTATTTAATAAATCAAGTAAAATATACAATAAGTTAATATTTAAAATAATTATTGTTATTAAAATAACAGCCCGAGAGAGGTAAAGGGAGGTCAAAATTGGGTGTCAACAGCTGCCCCTTCCTTGCTCGGGAATGAAGGATGAATTGGCGGGCAAGGAATGTTGACTAGTAGCCAATTTTGTCCGACCCGAAGGACGATTCTTTTAAAATCAGAAGAAACAAGAGAGGGTTGCAAAAATGATGTGGCCGAGACTTCAGTTTCAAGTCGCCTACATATCTCGGGTCTTACGAGAATCAGGCCGTGTGTAGTTCTAGATTTAGGGACGAACAAGATCCCTAAATAAAATTGAGAAATATGAGTTTTGAATCAGGATAGCACGAGTTGACAAGGTTAGAGTATGAGCAAAATGGAATGGAAATATGATTTTCGAATAAAGAATTATGCTTTGAAGAATTTCTCTTAGCCGTTGCTTGTCTTGCCTGCAGCTTTTAACACAACATAGATAAAATTGTTAGCTCATTAATATAGGGACGTATTGACTAATGTAGCGCAAAATAGTAATAAATAATAATAATGAAGAAAAGAGGTGAGAAAGCTTATCAATTTAATGTTGTCGCAGTATTTTTGAGGAACCTCAAAAATTCTGCCCCAGTTTAAACCTTTAAAGATAAATCATCAGTTGTTAAACCTGTGGATGTTAGTACGTAAGGATTTTATAAAAAAATAATTTATATATTTTGTAGGGCCAAAAGAAGATGTCTTATTGTAAGGCGAACGAGCCTAAGTGTACGTTTGTAAGGCGAACGAGCCTGAATGTTCATTTGTAAGGTGAGCGAGCCTAAAATGTTTCTTTGTAAGACGAATGAGCCTGAACGTTCATTTGTAAGGCGAACAAGCCTGAAGTGTTCCTTTGTAAGGCGAACGAGCCTGAATGTTCATTTGTAAGGCGGACAAGCCTGAAGTGTCCCATTTTTAAGGCGGACCAACCTTTGGTGTCCCATTTGAAAGGCGGACGATCCTGAATGTTCATTTGTAAGGCGGACAAGCCTAAGGTGTCCCATTTGTAAGGCGGACCAACCTTTGGTGTCTCATTTGTAAGGCGGACCAACCTTTGGTGTCCTTTGTAAGGTGAACGAGCCTACATATTAGTAGCTCAGTAATAACACCATTAATTATTTAATAATAATCTGATTTCCATATTCAATGGATCAAAAGTAGCTTAACTAAATGCTAGTGGCTCAATTCAGGAATTTAGTGGCCAAAAGTAGCATAATTCGGAAGTATAAGGATAGAACATCTTAGCCTTTGCGTCAGATGCGAGAGGAAGCAGAGCATCTCTTGGTGACGATTTTTCTTGATTGCGAAAATAATTTGTGATTTACACTTGTTATTCCTGCATTCAAAGAAAAGCTATAAGTTTAAAAAGGTGAGATTGACACGTACCTTAACTTGTCTTTGTCTCTTTGCATTGTTTTGATTCTGTGAATTCAAGCTCGCCATGTATTTTGGTAAAATTTTTGAGGACTTCTCAAAAATTTCTGCCCCGGTTTAAAATAAAATACTTTATGCAGGTCTTCCCATACTGAAAGATTGCCTCCTTGTAGAATTTTTAAGGTTTCTCAAAACTCAGACAATATTTTCATGTAAAGAGTCATATATTCCTGCTTCACTCAAAGAAGAATATTAGCACAAAAGATATGGTTGTCTTGCGCTTGACCATCACGATCCTAATTTTGAATCTGCATTATGATATTATTGGCCGCTTAACAGATTAATAGAATTTAGGCTTAATGGGTGGATAGCTTGGTCAAGGCCAATTCGATTTGAAAGTGAAAGGAGAAGAAATCTTTATTAGATTAAGACCGAACCCAATAATGAGCTGCCTACATATCCAAATGGAAATCAGGTCAAATGTAGTTCAGGAATACAAAAGAGAGTGAATAAAAGTTTATTGATCATGAGACGGACAAATAGAGGATAATAACACTTTGCATACGAGAGTATTGTTCTCGTCAATTCCTTTGACGTAGCTTGCGCTTCCTTGTTAAATGTCTTGGAAATATTTTTGTTGGATCACCTTGAACAATGACTGCATTTATCATGGCAGGATTACTGTTTAGTGATCTTTGCACTTTTATTTTGCCCTTCTCAATCAGAGTCTGAATTTTGTCCCTCAATGTTGAACATTCCTCGATATCATGACCTTGAATATTTGAGTGATAAACACAACTTTTGGATGGATCAAAAGACGAAGATGAGTACCTAGGAATCCATCCCCTTATTGGTTTCAACGCTCCTTGAGCCCACAATCTTTGGATATACGCGACAAAGTTTCCGTTAAGGGAGTAAAGGTACGAGGTTTTCTCCCTTTTTGTGGAGAAGAATCGGGTGCCTGTTACACCTCTGGAGAACTTTGTGGATTATACGACTGGGGACGCTCATCAAAAATGGCATGGACTTGTTCAGAATTTTGATGATATTGTGTCTGAGGTATAGGGGTCAATATCTTATTTCCTTTTTCATCCTGTGAGCTCTTCGATGTTTGAAAGGCGGCTTGTATTGTAGAAACAACATTGATTCTCCCCGTCTGAATGCCATATTCTAATTCTTTCCCAATTCGAATCATATTATCAAAGCTTTGAATACTTGCGAAGTATAATGATTCGTAATATACACCATCGAGTGATCTTATGAAGGTTTGTACCAATTCTTCTTCAGGTACTAAAGGACGCACTTTAGAAGCTTCTAATCTCCATCGTGTTACATATTCCTCAAAAGACTCGTGATTTCAATTTTCTTAATCCGAGCAAATTTAGCATAGTTGCATCGGCCTTAATGTTGAACTTATATTGTTCTACAAAGTCTCGAGCCATATCTTCCCACGAATACCATCTGTCAAAGTTTTGTTTGACATACCATGTGAGTGCTATTCTCGATAAACTCTGAATAAATAACCTCATAAGAAGAGCCTCGTTATGTCCTGTTCCAACCAATCTGCTGCAATAATCCTTAAGATGTGTGATTGGATCTCCATGCCCATCAAAAACATTTAATCTTGGAATATTGTACCCTATCGGCAATTCAATCCCTGGGTGTAGACATAATTTCTTATACCTCAGGTCATAAACATTTTCAGAGCGTAATTTTTCATCCACCCTCTCCTCTAAATCATGAATCCTTTTTTGCAATGCACCTAGCTTGTTGTTATCATTTTTGCCAGATATAATCATGCTCGGTAAAGTACCACGATTAATGTGGGCTGAAGATATTTGTTCAGGGAGTGTATGAGTAGGGACGGAGAGAGGAGATATAGTCCAAAAAGTATTTTGCCTGGAGCTAGAAGGAAGAAGACTAGCTTTCTTTCGAATACTGAGCATATTTGTCATATTGCAGATTCTTAGTTGAATCGATTTTCAAACGCTAGACAACCTTTGAGCAAAAATAAATTAAACACAAATAAAATTATCATGTAGCATACATAAGCTTGAAACATTGAATAATAATAATGATAATGATACTTAAAAATAAAGGACGCCCAAAACGGACGAGAATTAAAATTTAAAGAGTGATTTAAACGCAGAGATTTGAGCTTTGCACGAAATTTATGATAGTAACAAAACTTATGATTTCGAAGGTTCGACACGATACTAGGATGTAAACTTAAGAGACAAGGGAGTCATAGGATGAACAAGGTCGATTATTGTTGAACACTAGAGCTCTCTCCACATTATTCTTTTTCATCTAACGTTCAACTTTAGTCAACCTTAGGAGAAGTAGATTCATGATTAACAAAGGAGGAATGCACGAAAGAAAATATCTTATGAAGAACAATATTATGGAGTCATAGAGCGGAATCCCTTATTTATCTGAGTAATAGATTACGATTTATTCAGAATTGAATTAAGGTTATGAGGGATCTATACAACTCAAAAGTTGCGAGAGTTGAAAGATGACACAAACATCGAATGTTGACGATTGAAAGTTAAACTTACGATGAAATATGAACCCAAATAAATAGGATTTTGATAGAGAAAATAATATGTCCATGTAGAACGCGATGAGTCAAGGATATTCTAAAGGTAACAAATTACTCCAAGAGGTTAGAAAGGTGTCTAGGATATCCTATCAAGGAATAGATCAAATCAAGAGATGATTTGTATGTCAAAAGAAGATTTCTAGAGGACAAGCTCAAATCATAACGTTAGAATAAAGAAGGATTTGACTAGGCCCTAAGATTGTATGATTTGGGCCTAAAGGAAAAGGGTAAGGTACTATAAAATTACTTGCATTAAGTGCAAATAAATAAAATTTAACATCGCCTAGAGCTTGGAATTCTAAGAGTAAGGGATAGCTAAGACACGAATTAAATAATCCATAGGTAAAATAATAACGTAAACATAAAAGATTCACACATAGCAAATAAATATATGCATCATTTTTGTGTCACGAACACGCATTTATAGTTAATACATGCATGACTTAAGTATAAGGGGTGGGCACAACACTATCTTAGTTTCCAAGATTTGGATGGACACAGACTCAAGGTTTTCCTATGCGAGGAGGCACGTGGTCACACGGTAGCAAAACTATCCGCTCACCCCCACGTCTATGCCAACTCTCTAAAATGGGTATTTGAAAGAATTTTAGAAAAGTGCAAAGGCACAACTCACGTGTATAGTGTGTGAAAGTGTGAAGCTCCCAAGTGGGAGGAAGTATGAACGGAATGCCAGTTATGAAAAACGATAATATGAAGCATATATAAAAAGATGGTAACATATTGAACAGTTTACGAAAGCAATAAAAACAAGTAAATAAATCAATAAAAAATCACAAGTAATTTTGACAAAGAAAATAGAAAATTTTCCGTGAAAACATGAGAATAAATAAAAAAATTAATCATGCCAGGATACACAAAACTTATATCATCTATGAAAAAATACTAAGCATGAAAAACACAAACGAATCAAGGAGCAAGCTAAACTTGAAAAAAATAATAAAAAGCAGTCTTTAAATAAGATGAGGTAACACAAATTCCCACATAATATCAAATCCGTAATGGTTAGAACCTAAGTATCCCCAGCAGAGTCGCCATTCTGTCGTGCCCCATTTTTCTCGCGAAAAGTGGGCCATCGACGTGACAACTCTTTTAGGATGAAAAAGAGTGAAGAGTCGCCACCTAACGAATTTAAGGCGCGTTAGGGCACCATACTAACTAATTACAATTAAATTAAATTTTAAGTATACGCAACCAGAAATCGGGTAAGGGTTCAAGTTACCTCGAAAGGAAGGTGTTAGGCACCTTTCGAGGTCCACAAATATGGGTCCCTGCCGGATTCGTTATTTATGTGGGGAAATATGTGATAAACAAAGATTGATATGAATTAATAAAACTACACCGCTATACAAATAAATTCTATTTTTTAAGAAGTCAATAAATTAAACCAGTTTAATTATTTATGAAACTAGGTGAGCAAGAATTAAGCATGTGAAATATTTAAAATCTAAATAAACACATAAGAAAATCAGATAAGCGAGAAGATAGAATTCGAAAAAAAAGATATAGGAAAAGAGATCTAATTAGTAGGTGATTTAATTAATACTACCCCAAACACGTAAGAATATAAGAATTAAACTTAGGTTAATTTTAACCTATTCGGATCAGCGCCCGGCTTATTTACCGAAGACAATTTCAAAGACATTGTCGTATTCTGCTCGGGTTAATTTCCATCATGTCCGTCTATCTACCCACCTAAGTTGGTTATTAAGATTATTATTCTAAAAGCGCACTAAACAAATGAAAAATACTAACGCGTCTTAAGATGCTTACCCGTCCCAACTTAACGTCCAAGAGGCGTTTGGACTTACTATTTGGGTATGTGACTAGACAAATAAAATATTAGGTTTCCTAATTAGATACGGAAAAGCGTCAAGCAAAACAAGAAGGGATTTTTAAACAAGTAGCACATAACAGTCTCAAACATGCCTCTTAATCATTTAATGAAGGTACAAGGTGATAAACTATGCTTCAGAAATTAACGCCTTAATAAACTACAACTTGATTTCTAGTAGTATAGATGTGCAAAAAATTTATTAATTAAATCTTATGAGCATGATATCTAAATGAAATAATGTACTGAAATAAATTTAAATTCTATAGGCATGCTATCTAAATGATTTAACATGTTGAAAGCTTATTTAGTCCTATAGGCATGGTAACTACTTAGTTTAAAAATGCTGAAACATACTGAACCCGATTTAGCATTTTGAAACAGCCTCTAACATGCTGAACTGATTTTAACATGATGAAACAGTTTCGACGTGCTGAATCCTATAGGCATGATTTCTAGTCGTGGTATATGCAGAAACTGAATTAACCCTATAGGCATGCTATCTAAAATACACAGAACACTGATGCTGAAATCGATTTTAAACTAGACATGATTCTGATTTTGTTTAAAAGATGAAGCTAATTTTAAACATGGTAACTAACTTTGTTATTTATATGCTGAAACTGATTTTTTACAACTTAAAACATGGTAGCTAACTATCATAAATGCTGAAACATATTTAACTTATAAACATGGCAACTAAACAGAACTGAAAACTGACTTTAAGCCATAGAGCATGCTAATTAATTTTAAAGCTGAAACGAACTTACCTATAGGCATGTTTTCTAGGCGTTTTCAAACAACTAAGGCAAATAGCACATAGTTTTCCCTTCCCCCATAGCAGTCCCCTAAAGTATTTCATTTGTCGTCAGAGTTTTACAATAAATTATGACAGACCAAAATAATGAACAGAATTTAAAGCTAAAGAACAGGCTGTCCCGATACTCAGAAATCCCGATCCCGAACAACTCTTCACAGCCAACAAAAACCTGTCAAACATGTAGAACATAGGACTCGGAGAACCTTAATACAACCCTTAAACCACGCCTTGACATGTCAGAGTTCCTGAGGATCTCAAGGACCCTAGGCAGTGCTTATGTCAAGGAGCATGAATGCATTAGGGCCTCCGTATTCCTCCAAATACCACGAAAACCAACCAAGACATAACCAAACATAATCGAGCAGCCAAGACATAACCAAATATAATCGAGCAGTCACTATGCGAACAAGCAATATCTAATCTTTTAACAAGTAACACTGGTTCATGACTAAAGCACAAAAGGAAACAGATCAGATCAAGCCAACAAGAAGTAAAGTTTAGACATCCTATATACATGTTCTCTAATTGACTCACAGATACAAAGACGTACATAGAATAATCGCAAGTAACAACATAGATCGACTAAAGCACACATTTAGGTTACAAGTGATCATATATGAATTGGAATCTACATCAATAGAGACTAACCAGTTGGCCGCAAACAATAAGAAAATAGCCAAAGTCCAATACTTAGCAATCAGTAAGCTTGACCACAGAGAAGAGAATTCTTAAAATATGAGAGTAGTAATGAGTAAAAATCCTCCAAAACTATGAAAAGAGGGGACTCTTTATGTAGTAAAATATAAGGCTGTTATTGGAGGAAGAGAATGTTCAAAGCATCAATCAAGAGAAATCTTTTCCTTAATGGATCAGTAGAATCCATTAGCAAAAAATCAAGCCTAGTTTCCCATAAATACGTGAGTACTAAAATTATTTCAGAATAACAGAAGCAAGAGATATACTTTCTTTTTCAAAAGAAATCAGTCTCTTTAATTGCAAAACCAAGCGAATTTTAAATAAATTATTGAATTTACCATAAAATTTCCCAAAATCAAGCAATTAAAATAATTAAGGGGGTATAACAAGTCAAAATTTTACCTTGTTTATTTAAGTACTAAGGCTGATAAAATCTATATAAGGAGGAAGAATCAATCAAGAATAACCAATTATCAATACCATTCTAATTAAAATAAGACAACGGGATCAATTATAGGTACACTGATATGCTAAAATTTACCAAGCAAATCAAGTTTTAAGCTTGTCCTAATTTGAACCTTAAGAAGAGAAGGGGACAAACATATCAAAATCACCACAAATGCTAGAAATAAATAAGTACGAAGATCACTCATACAAGAAGGAAAACATGGATAATGCTTGGATTGAATCAATCACAACCTAAGATAATCAGGTAATGGGCACAAAGAATCCACATCAACGGGATCCCTAAATGAACAAAATCACAGCTTGTCAGAGAGGAAAAAGATCTTTAACTACTCTTCCCCTTCGAAACTCTAAACAGACCCAAACTATCAAGACATGAATGAGAATCGTATTCCAACCATTTGTAAACAAAGCATGGAGGCAGCAGACAAATGTAAACTAAGCAATTCCAAACTTAGAACCAGAAACAACAAGCTAGAAATTGAAATCAACATAGTAACCCAATATGCTTAGACATTGATTTCACAACGAAGCAACTATATATTTGAATTTTTTCGAAATCAGGCTAGAAACAAAATTCATAAAAAAATGGGTTTTTCACATACGACAGTCCGCATGGAGTAATTATCACAACATCACAGAATTCCAACCACAAAATGCAGCCAAATTACTAATTTTGCATCTGAAAATCAAATAACAGAAAGAAAAGGGGATTAAATTATGAAATAGACCAAACCCGGAGTAGATTCGTAATACTGATCTTTAACAGAAACCAAAGATATGCATCTGGTCTTGATGAATTCTCAACCAGTCACGCTTAGCCGACCCATACACAATAGTCTCTTCATCGATTCAGATTTCTTTTTGTGAGGTTTCGCCGGTGCTGGGGCGTGAGATTTTTGGTTTCGGTAGAGTGAAGAAAAAGGGAGGAGAAGGTTATGGAGAGGGCGGTGGAAGCACCGGTGGGGCTTCGTCGCTGTCGATGGGTTTTCTGGTCAGGACAAGGGTGGCTGTTTGTGGGTCTTGGTGGTGGTTTGGGTGACTGTTTGGCGAGACAGCGTGGTGGCGGCTGTTTGGGATTTCGCCGGACGGAGATGACAAGAGGGAGAGCAAGGGAGAAAGGAGGAGGGTGATGGTGGGTTTTTTGGTTGGAGATGGGGGTTACAGCGTTGTTGGCGGTGGAGTTTGCCGGTATTTCACCGACCATGGACGCCCGACAGTGGTGGGGTTGAAGAGGAGAGGAGATGAAGGTGGAGATCGGGTGAGGCGGCTGGTTTGGGAGAAAAATGGGTTAGGGTTGATTAATAAAAGGAAAGGGTGGGGGATTGATATCGACCGTTGATCATGTTTGATCAACGGTTGAAATTGGATTTGATGCGGGTCAGATTAACGGGTCAATGGGTACCCGAATTGGAATTGAAATGGAGCATTTGAAATTGAGTCCAAATTGACTCTATTTTAGGCTAGAATTGAAATAAATTGAATAAAAGGAGGCTAGAATTAAAATAAATTGGGAAGAAAATTAAAATTGGGCTGCTATTTAATAAATAAAATATTACATATATAATTTAATAGATAAAATAATAATTAACGATAATTATCAAAAGATAAATTATTTTAAATAAATAAATTGCATATATATATTGTACGTAAAATAAATGACATGTAATATCATATGAAATTTATGATAAAAATAGTAATAATAGAGAATAATTATATATTTATATACTAATTTTAAAGTGTTAACACGTAGTTTATTTAATAAATCAAGTAAAATATACAATAAGTTAATATTTAAAATAATTATTGTTATTAAAATAACAGCCCGAGAGAGGTAAAGGGAGGTCAAAATTGGGTGTCAACATGTGTATATATATATAATAATAATAAATTATTAAAGAATAGAATTTGACGTTAAAAAATATAATATTTGCTTAAAGTTAGGAAAAGATATATTTATCTCTGGTATTATAGTCGTGGGTTTTCGTCGAACCCGACAGATTTTTGTTTGGGGGAGAGGGGGAGGGAGGACCAGTATTGACTGAGAAAAGTCTTCTTCTTTGATTAAGTTAAAAGCAATAACTTTAACTTCGTTCGACAGAGCATATCCATTATTTCAATTATAAAATCCTATGTTTTTAAGATAAAGATGTGGTGGAAGGTGGGGTTGGGGGGAGGGGGGAGAGGGGGAGGGGCGGGGGTTGATTTCTACAAAAGAGGGTTTTGGGTGTAGTGGAGAAGATGATCAAGAGTGGGTGGGTGTAAATTAATTATTTTTAGAATATTATTTTTATTTTGTTTATTAAATAAATTTTAAAATAATTCTTTTTACTTAAAATATAACATGTAATCATTTAATTAGTTGCTTGTCATGCCATAAGCATGTGTATTACACTCCCTTCTTTGTTTTGCTGATTGTCAAAAAAGTGTCGAAATAACATAGTGAGATCCTAGTTGAGCTGTCTAAATTAAAAATAGTGCCAACTTTAAGGGGCTATCGATGGGTTCCGCCTATATTATTAGCGGAACTCATCGATGGCCCCCTAAAGTTGGCACGACTTTCAACTTAGATACCTCAACCGAGGTTGTTCATTTTAAACACCTCATGTAGAAGTTTGCTGTATCATTTTGACACTTTTCGCAACAGCTTTTCAGAACCTCAGGCGCGTGCTAACAAATATTTTTCCACGTGAATTGATTGACTAATTAAATTATGCCAACTCATTTTAATTGTCCACATCATTATACACACCCAAACAAATTAAGGAGAAAAATAAATGCTAAAATACAAGGCAAAGTGACCTATTAATAGATGACATTTGGCAAAATAATTTAAAAAGGGGTTTAACCACTTAACAAAATTATTTTGCAGCAGCCCCCCTTCATGATTCATCTTCTCCAACATACCCTGCTTTTGCAAAACACCTCCCCCCCCCCCCACAACCCACCATCACCACCACTTTTGTCTTCTCTATCATACCCTAAACTCTCTTTATTTTTTATAAAAAAATTCATTTCAAGTTTTTCTCCAAATTACTCTTAATAACAATCTAAAAAGTAAAGAAAAAACTGATCATAAAAAATTAATGAAGATTAATGTAGATTTCGATCACTATTTTTTTCAAAAAAATTTTGATCCAAGACTAATTTTTTATTTGTTGTTGTAAGTAAAAAATTTTAAACAAAAAAATTATCCCACCAATCTCGTTTCACTTTTTATTTTCCCCCAACTTTTTAAATCTTGCCACTTTTTTTCTTCAAACTCTTGTCATTTTTTTCAAAATCTCGTCATTTTTTTCTAATTCAAATATTCACTGCGAGGGACCCACATGGTTAGAAAATAAAAATCTTAAATGCATCAAGTGAAGTGGGGTCCAGACTTTGAGTAAATTCATACATGTATACACCTGATAAGGCTAAAATTAATTTTAAATTGTCAAAACTGTCCTCACCAGCAATCATATGTAATTGAGAATCTGAGGCCTTTTTATCGTCATTTCACTTTGATGGGAAGCTCCTCTATTCCCTCTTATTAATAGTAATAATAAAATATATTCTTTTATGTTATTACAACAGTAATACACACATATTATTTTTACTATCTAATAAATGCTAATAAGCACACACCTTTTCAACATGTGTACTTATTGAAATTACATTGAATTCAAGATTTTTTTTTATCATTTACAACCTTCAATTTTTTAGTTTCATACTTCATAATGTTGTACTAAATGTTACATTGGATGTGCCATTTCAGCCATTTTGTCTTTTCTATTTAATTTTTTTTTTTACTTTCTTAGCATTTATGCTCTCCTCCACTATGACGAATTCAATTTTAAGAGTTTATTTTTTAAATATCATTCTTCTCATCCTTTTAAATTTTAAGAGTTTTGTTTACAAAAATAAGGGATCATTTCGTTTGTTAATTATACTTTTGAGATTATAATTTATTTAGTAATTTAATTTATTTGGGAGGTGAATGCGATAAAATGAGATATTCAAAATTAAATTTAAAACAAAATATATTTTTAAATTTATATTTTAACCAAATAAATATAAATTTATCTCAAATTTAATATGAAATAAGGTAAGAAATTCAAAAATTAAATTACATAAAATTTTAATAATATTATTGGGTCCGTGCACAACACGGACTATCCCTTATTAGTATATATATAAATAAAGTGATTCTGTTTTGTCTTTCTTTATTTTTCGAATTTTGAGAATGAGCTAGTCGATCCTAACATCATTTATGGGGAGTTGGATAATTATTTGATGCATGCGAATGAAGAAAAGTACTATATGCTTTATATTCTGTGCAGACACTACAACTAATTTTAATCTCTAAAAATCAATTTGATGACATCTTTTTTTATGATCTTTCTAATTAGCACATAGTGAAAATAGCACCTCATTGACACGGAAAGAGAGATTCAAACAGAAAAGGTTTGTGCAAGCAAATGATACTTTACATCAAGCGAATAGTGCGGTCTCACTTTCTTTAGAGTGTGTGTGTGTGTATGTGTATAGATATATATAATAAATTATTAAAGAATAGAATTTGACGTTACAAAAATATAATATTTATTTAAAATTAGGGAAAGAGATATTTCTCTCTGGTATTATAGCCGCGGATTGTCATTGGACTCGACAGATTATTTTTTGGGGGAGAGGAAGGGGCGGGGAGGGGGGGTGGGTCAATATTGACTGAGAAAAGTCTCCTTCTTTGATTAAGTTAAAAACAATAACTTTGACTTCGTTCGACAGAGCATATCCATTATTTCAACTATAGAGTTCTATGTTTTTAAGATAAAAATGTGGTGAAAGGTGGGGTTGGGGAGGAGGGGAGGGGTGATTTGTACAAAAGCGATTTTTGAGTATAGTGGAGAAGATGATCAGGAGCGGGTGGATATAAATTAATTTTTTTTAGAATATTATTTTTATTTTATTTATTAAATAAATTTTAAAATAATTTTCTTTGACTTAAAATGTAACATGTAATCATTTAATTAGTTGCTTGTCATGTTATAAGCATGTGTATTACACTCCCTTCTTTGTTTTGCTGATTGTCAACTTTAGGTGATGGTTCCCCCATACATCCAACATACACTTCATATGTACTATATACAGTTTGAAAACACATGCATTGAATCCAGTTAATCACTATACATTATCGAATTCAATTGGCCACACATATAAGTGATGTCTTCACATGTATACACATACATTCAACCTCTATTTGAAAACACATACATATACATACAATTAAATTAGTTATTGTATTTGCACAATTTCAATTAATATTAACTATTGTATGCACATAAATATAATGTATTTTGCTATGTTTTGAAAGAAAAATACTACTACATTTTGAAGAAAAAAAAATCTAATTATATATTGCAAAAGTGAACGCTGATAATGCTATTTATAAAAAATTTCCTTTAAATATCTACAGCATGTTAAAGAATTAAAAAAAAAGTGTTGGGAGGAAAGGGAATGGAGAAACGGATAGAGAAAAAAATACAACAAAAACAGAATCATTATGAAAGATTTTCAACTTTCAAGAAAAGTTTTAGAAGATTATATATAAAATGAGTCAATTGGGATGTTTTATGTGTTACAGAAAGTAGAGTTCATGTGATAATTAATCTGGACTTTCTCTGTTAGGCAGGTTTATCGGAGGAGGATCAAATATATCTTTGTATTATTAGAAATGGTTTAAATATATCACTCGTTATATTTTTAGTTCAAATACACTCTTTTCGTTATATTTTAGGTCTCGATATACCCCTGTACTATTAGAAATAGTTTAAATATACCCCTCGTTATACTTTCAATCCAGATATACCCCTCCCGATATACTTTGTGTCCAAATATATATGCCCCTCCTATTATACTTTTATGTTGATTTACCCTTATTTTTGACACTCACCCATTTAAATCATCTCAATTCCCTCCACTTTAAATTATTTTCTTTTCTTGTCATCTTCTATTCTCTTTTCTTCTCTTTTTCAATGATCCGCTTTTCATGAATCTAAACTCTTTAAAATTTTTGCTCCACTTATTTTTTAATATTTTTCCATTGACATTAATGATCTGTTTATAAGATATAGAATTTTTTTTCTGCATTTATATATGGTAATCTTCCTTAACCGATTATTTTAAGTATAAATTTTAAGATATGATATTAGACCAAAAGATGATAGCAGAAAAAAAAATCTTATATATCAAAACTCCAAAAATTTCCTGTAAAAAAGTTTATCCGCTGTGAAGCCAAGGAAAGATTTAGATGATATGGGTATAAATTGTGAATATGCGTATTATTATTTTTGTTTGAATATATTGATCGAGGGAGTGAGTTGGAGATGGATTAAATGAGTCAGTTTGTAAAGTAAATCGCGCAAATATTTACATTTGGTGATGAGTTATTTATATTTTGAAGCTCATCACGTGTCTGTTTATAAAAAATAAAGGTAAATCACCTTTATAAAAAAAAAATGTGTGTGTGTGGGGGGGGGGGGGGGGGGAGTTAAATCAACACAAAAGTATAATGAGGGGTATATTTGGACCAAAAATATAATGAGAGGGGTATATTTGAACTGAAAGTATAACGAGAGGTATATTTAAACTATTTCTAATAGTACAGGGGTATATCTGAACCCAAAATATAACAGAAAGGGTATATCTGGACCAAAAGTATAACGAAGGGTATATTTAAACCATTTCTAATAATATAGGGGTATATTTGATCCTTCTCCGTATTTATTATTCTTTTGGCAATTGGATTTCTATTAGGGAAAATTACACTCTCTAAATATTAGGATAAAATTATTACACTTTTTAACCCAAGTCCTTATTATTACACAAAATGGATAACTTTTTCGGTGTCATTGATTTAGAAAGTGCCACCGAATGTGATGATGGGAAAAGTTGTCAAAATTGTGATTTGTGATGGCTGCTTCTAAAATCAACAAATGTTTGAAAAGATCAAGAAAATTAACTTTATACAGGAAAGGTCTAATTTTTTTTTTATTAATTGTTATGATGACTTGGAAGGTGTTTGCTAGTTTAAATATATATAATCAATGTTTATACATACTTATACATGGTAGATATATTATTTAAATATTATATATGTGTATATATATTATATAATTATTTATAAAATAAATAATAATGTAAAAGTATGTATTAAATATCTTTTATACCCTATTATACAAAGCTTATACATTTGTGTACAGTAAGAGTATAATGTTGTATAAAGATGTATAAATATGTATAAATACATATAAAGATGTATAAAGATGTATATCGTGTAAAACTGGGCTATTGCGGGTGTAATTATTCTTAGGTTAAACTACCAAAAGAGACATACCTCCTTACCATATTTACTAACTCTCCCACTACTTTATTTTAATTACTTAATATACCACATGTAAACACTCTGATACATCGCTCTAGGTCGTGATACATCGCCTCACCTCGTGATACATCGCCCCGATGTATCAAAGGTAATTATCCAGAGGTGAGGCGATGTATCACGCCTTGGGGCGATATATCCGAGCGAAGTGAGGTGGGAAAAAGAGTAATTAGCTCCCAAAGATGTGTGTTTTATGTAAGTTACCCTTATTTTTATGGACTATGTAAATGTAATTATTTTTCTTAAACAATCTATTTTTGAAATTATCCCTTTCTATTATGTGTTATTCCCTCCGTTCTTAAATACTTGTTATATTTTTAGTTTACATGTCTTTTAAAAAAAATATTAACTAAAAGGTAATTTAACTAAATTACCTTTATTTATTACTCCACTTTATTTAATACTTCTCTCTTTTGCACTATAGTAATGTCTTTTCATATTTATGACTAAGAGTAAAGGTGAAAACAAATAATTAATTATGTCTTAATTTTATAAAATAATAAATATTATAAAGTATTTATTTTTTAGTAAAGATGACAAGTATTTAGAAATGGTGAAAATAGTTTAATAGTACATTTTAACAAAACAATATAAATTAGACATTTTGGAGAAGCCATGAGCCACATGATATTGAAGTGCCAACCTCACACCATCATAAGTTATGGGGCGAAACGCTACCTATTCTTTCTATTTTTAATTAAAAATATCGGAACGAGTCTTAAAATGAAATCGCTTTTAATGCAAAGTGTTTTATTGAGTTAATTTTTCATATGATCACGTAGATAACAGTTATTATCTCAGTCATCTTTCTTCTTGATTTTAGTTTTTTTTTAATAATAAAGTGACTTTCTCAGATAATAGCTATTAAATGAGTGATCATCTGAGAAATTAACTCGTATTTTATTCTCAAAGTGATACTTCTTGACGCAAATTAGAATTAATCAAATTTCAATATTGATGCCAAATGACAAATGAAAAACGAAAACAATTAAAGTAAAAACAATGTTATCATGATTGAATAAAAAAAATATACATACAGATAATATAAATATCATTTGCAAATAAATTTAATAATATCCTTCCATGATTTTATATATATATATATATATATATTCAAAAACCACTATAGCCATCTTGAAAAAATCGATCTTTGAACAAGACACACATAAAAAGTCAACAAATCCACTAAAATAGGTCTTCTTTGAATTTGTCACCCCTCTTGCTGATACCTATCAACACAAGTGTCCTTCTCATTACATAGGCAGTGACCACTAATATTAATTAGATGAGAAGTAGTAGGTGTGTAGTGGCACTCAGAGTGTGGCCTATTAATCAATAAAATAATTCAAAAAATCATAAATTAAAAATTTAATTTCAATAAATACAAAAAAAGTTAAAATAGTTTCTTTTTATCGGCTTTAAATTTTGATCGACAAATTTATCTGGTACCTCTATTGATGAGAGATGTTAAATATAAGGGTGATAAAATTAGTTCATGAAAACATGACCCGCTCAATTTACCTAAGTTTGGACAAGTCATTGACCTATCTATTTATTGGCTCAACTTGTTTTGATCCTTCAAATTTAATACAACAATAACATACCCAGTGTAGTTCCATAAAATGAAGTTTGGGGAGGGTAGAGTGTACGCAGACCTTACCTCTACCTCAGAAGAGGAGTAGAGAGATTATTTTCGATAGACCCTCGGCTTAAAACATCCGCCAAATTTAGTACAACAACAACATGGATGTAGTCCTACAAAGTGGGTCTGGAGAGGGTAGAGTGTACGCAGATTTTATCTCTACTTCATAGATGAGATAGATAAGTTGTTTCCAATAGACCCTCAGCTCAAGAAATCAACTAAAATTCAATCCATCTAAAAGTTGGCTTGACCGGTAACTAGTGAAATAAGTCGAGGTACGCACATAAACAACACTAATAATAATAATAATAAAAAAAAATAATAAAATATTATTAATGAAGTAGGTGTCTGCTGTTAGTTTGTTGCATCATTTGGGTTATTAGCCTCTTCTACTCCTCACCAAAAAGTCCAAAATCCTACATTTTTTTTTCTTGTAACCAACAAGATTATTATTATGTCAATCCAAGGAGGCAGGGAAAACAGTAGTAGCAATATGGCTCAACCATTTCTCCATGAATTCAAGAAACAAGCTTCTTTCTTCCTCAAAGAAAAGATCAAAACAGCCAGATTGGCCTTGACTGATGTTACACCAACTCAGATGTAAGTTTTAGCAACGAATTAGCAACAGATTATCAAAAAATTCTGTTAGCTACGAGCTATTTTTGCAATAGATTAGCGATGAAGTTCGTATCTAATTTCATTTTTTATAGTGTTTGTACTATGATTAGGAATTTTGACTTTCCAATCATTTGTATCTTCTGATGTATTTACACAACAACATAATCAGTGTAATCTCATAAGTGGGGTATGGAGAAAGTAGAGTCTACGCAAACCTTTACCCTACCTTGGGAGCTAGAGAGGCTGATTTATTCACACATAGTTTATTATAATTATTTCGTGATTTTACTGTTATAGTAGGTAAAATTTAATGACTCTGATGTAACAGAAAATAGTTTTTATGACTTTTACTGGATTAAAGTTAGTGATCGTACGTGAAATTAATCCAGAGAAAAACGATTAAACAATTTTCGATCATGATCCTTGTGGATCGGATCATCCATATAATATACAGAAAGAAACTCTAGATATATGAGATCTTTCTAAATAAGATCTCAATTCCAACGACGGTTTCATTAGATATCTTACAATTAGAATCCCTCTTTTTTCCGATCCAGCTAATGATGATGTTGTCTGAAGATTGACAGAAGAAGCTACAAATGGAAATCCAGGTGCACCAGACACAAAAACACTAAAAATGATTTCCAAGGCAGCTTTTGAAGTTGATGATTACTGGAGAATTGTTGGGATCCTCCACAAAAAGTAATGTTTATTTTTATTATTTTTTTTTAAAAAAATTGCACTTTTTGTTGAATAATATTTTCAGGGTTGATATTTTCTTTTTTATTGGTTTTATTATGATATAGATTGTCAAGTTTTGATAGAAAGAATTGGAGGGTTTCATATAAGGCTGTGATAGTGTTGGAACACTTGTTGACTCATGGACCTGAAAGTGTTGCTGAGGAATTCCAAAGTGAGAAAGATGTTATTAGAGAAATGGGAAGCTTTCAGCTCATTGATGAGAAAGGGTAAACATATACAAGTTTAATTTATGGTCATCCAATTATTAATTCATTGTGGAGAAGTGTCAAACTATTTTTTAGAATACGAAAACAACTTGGAAACAGTCTCTCTACCTTCAGAAGGTAGGGGTAAGGCTGTGTACACGTGAAACTACTACATTGGGTATGTTATTGTTGTTGGAAAATAACTCAACTATGTACATATATCACGGAAATTTAATAAGTCGAAAAATGCTTAATTCCATCCCCAAAATTCAAGTTGTTTAGTACTTCAGCAACTCACCTTACATAACATCCACGTGTCATCACTTAAAAAAATAATGATCCATTTTCTGACCCACTTTAAGAAAAAACAAAAGGAAACCCATGATGTTGTGCATGGTGAAAGACATCGAGTGTTAGGTTGGGTCAGAAAATGAGTTTTTTGTTTGTTTTAAGTGGTGCCACATAGATATTATGTAAGGTGAGTTGCTGATAGTATATATATTTACATGACAATTCCATTCAGATATAACTTTGTCACGATAAACTAAAAGTTGAATGTCCATCCATGAAATCATTTTAGAGGTTAAGGTAATTTTGAATGATGTTTGCAGATTCAACTGGGGACTAAATGTTAGGAAGAAATCTGAGAGGATACTGAAGCTGCTAGAAGATGTGCAACTTCTCAAAGAAGAGAGGAACAAATCCAGGAAAATATCAAGAGGGATTGAAGGCTTTGGGAGCTTTAACATTAGGACTAGTTTGGAGGTATCAGCAATAAAACCTTATGGAAGATCTAATTCTGAGTTTAATCATCATGGAAATGAGGATGATGAATTGCAAGCTAGTGAGAAAGTGGATGATGAGTACTTAGTTTCTGGGATTTCTTGTATTAGTTTCAAAGAAAACATGGCACCAAGTGAGGAAATGCATAAGTGGAACTTCAAAGGAGAATCAAAAGCACTTTTGGATGAACAGAAAGCAGAACCAAGAATGGGATTTTCCTCTGAGGAGGATCATCCTTTCAGAGAAACCGACCGATTAACATCAGTCTCCCTGCTTTCTTCTGGAGATCAAGTCCTCCAAGCATGTCAATAGGATGCTCCCGTTGAATAGTTGTTTTATGAGTTCATCTATCTCTCAGGAGTAGTTATGTGATATTCCCAAAGATTGATGTATACCACTACTAGCTGTTTTGAGCTTCTGTTGTAACCTATAGGGTAAAGCAATGCAGAAATGTAACTGTACTGCTATTTCAGGTTCATGGAATAATTGCTACTTTCTTGAAAAAGCTTAGTACCCAATTTGTGTTTCTTTTCCTCTGATTAGAGATGATACAAACAATGTTACTAATGATGCTGATTTTTCCTAGTATATTGCTGTTTTTTTTTTTTTGGTTTAACCATCTGGAATCTGAAGCCCTCTGGTTCAACTAATCTGAATTCGTGCTGCCCCCAGAAGTTCTCGAGCACTATATTTCTAGTTAAAGGTGGAGAGATCTCAACCACCCTACACAACCCACAATAATCCTATTGTATTTCTACTGCTACACCTGATGAGAACTATAATTGCATTCTTGTTGCTTTTACTTTGAGCAACATTTAGCATCTCAGGAAAATGGCAAATGAAACAACTCTGCAAGTTATAAGAGCACACAAAATGTCTATAAAATTTATAACTACATTGTCTCCAAGGCAATTTCGATGTTCTCTACTTTTATCAAGAGTCTTACCATTTTTGGTGTATTTTCCTTGTATTTGCATTGCTAGTTCTAGGTTACCTTTTGTATCCTAGGCTCCTAGAATACATACATATCGGTTTTACACTATGTTACTATGTGAGGATTTATAAGTTGCAGACCCAATCCCTGATAGCAAGTCGTAGAGCATGGTTGGGAGTTAGCTCCAAATGGCTTAGTTTCAAATTGGTCATTGGGGAAGTATCATGACCACTTTCCAGCCATCCTTGAATGGCCTCTCCTTCATATGTGAACCCGTCTGCAGCGACCTGAGGGTCATGCATTATGTCCTGAAATAAATCCACAATGATGTGAGCATTGAGCTGCAAACATGAAACCCAGAAAAATTGTTTCTAACAGCAAATTGGAGTGAATGAAAAAAAAACACACAGCACACTAGATGGATCATCTTTAAGTCAAGTAGTGATCAATTTTGGGCAAAAATTATAACAATGACCGGCCTATGATGCCATGCAACTGGAACCGCTACCATCTCACACACTTTACATTCACTGTTTTTATTTTATTTTTTGGTTTTCCGGGGGGTGGAGGGAGGGCAAGGCTGGTTGAGAGAAGAGAAAGGATAGGATTAGGTGTTGTAACTTTGACCTTTAAGATGCATGATAGCAGCACTACCAGTTTGCTCTCTTTCAATTCTTTTTAAGTATACACATACACGATTATCCCCTAAAATTTAAAACTAAAATAACATATCTTTATGTCTTCCTATCCTGTGTTCTAGAGGTCCACAAAAGTTCATATGGTTGATAGTGCGCAATGCACAACTTACCTGGCGAATTGGACATAAGAAAAAGGAGGGCACTGATTGCTGCTCTTCCAACTCATTCAAGTTCTCTAGCTCCATTACAAGAGCTGGTGTCAGCTCAGGCCTATCCCTACTGTTTACTTCACAGCATTGCAACGCCAGTTCAGCTAACCTCCTTGACACAAATGTAGACCATTCTCCAGCAGATGAATCCAAAAGAGACTCTAATTGTGCACATGAGACAGCCCTGCGTACTTCATTCACTAGTCCTGCTAGAGTTCTTCCAGTGAGCATTTGAAGGATAATAAGTCCAAGTGCGTAAATGTCCGATTTAGGTGTCAGAGCTCCAGTCACATGAAATTCAGGATCAGTGTAGGAAAAGAGACCCTTTGGTTCACTAAGACGATCGAAACTTGGGCATCGTAGGGCTTGCTTAGGAATCAGTCCAGATATCCCGACATCACATACTTTACAGCTGCCTGTGGAATCAAGGAGCACATTCGCAGGCTTCAGATCCCCATGTACAATCTTTTCAGGGTAGGAAGAGTGCAAAAACAGAAGCACACTTGCAATTTCAGCAAGAATTCGTGCTCGCATCTTCCAATTCATGGGACTAATATTGTTTTTGCAAAAAAGGCGGTCTTGGAGGCTCAAGCCAGGAAAATATTCATAAACAAGGCACCAAGATTCTGGACATACACCAAGTAAAGTGACCAGATGAGGATGATGTAACTTAGCTAGAATTTCCACCTGCAAGTTAGAAGTTAATCATATGAGCAAGCACACAAATCAAAGAAATTGTTGGCACAGAAACTTATGAGATTCGCTTTTAGCTTATGATGAAAGACCAAATTGAACACAAGGAAAGGTATATGCACTTGAGTTGGACGATATGAAGGAAAATCACATGTTAAGACATTTTAGACCAATTGTTTTATATGCTGAAAGGGAACTCTGAAGTAAAGAAACTTAAGAGTGGAATCCAGATCCTATCTAAATGCAATTTGCAATCCATGTATGTGAATGTAAGGGAGATGCTGACCTGTTCAAAAAACTGTGACTGCCGTTGCATATTATGTGGATGCAACTGCTTAATGGCTACCGTTTTACCTGAGAGTTCCCCTTTAAACACATCAGCATATCCTCCCTGACCAATCCTGAAGCTCTCAGAAAAATTGCATGTTGCTGTCTGCAAATCGGAGTGTGAAAATTCAACCAACTCAAGTGATACAGAGCACTCAGTCAAGTCATTTGCACTTAGTCTTCCATCTTTTCCACGATTCTTCCACGAATTAATCCAGTGAATGGCTTCAGTATTTTGCTGCTGAAGTTTCTGCTTCTCCTTCCGGAGAGTTGCTATGGAGGAATGAATCAACGCCAATTCTCCAGCAATCTCTTCACGCCGTCGATTGGCCTCCTGTGCACGACTATCCAGGAGGGCTATATTTCTCATGGCCTTGCGCAGCTCATAAGTTATCTCCTCCCTCTCCTTCAAAAGCTTTTCTTTTTCCAGCAATGTAGTTTCAAGAGCATCCTCAGCTTCCTTCCTCAGTTCAACTTCATGTGCATGAGCAGATTCAAATGTTTTTACCTACAACAAAAGCAAAATTTCTAAATTTCGGAGCCTAAGAAGGAAGCTTCACTTCTTATAGAAATGGAAGCTTCAGTTTTATAGAAGAAATAGTTCACCAATTAGTGTTTTCAGTCCATTATAGATATTGCAAATATGAGAAATGACATTACTATCCACATAACATTCCTCTTATACTGGTAGGTGTCGCAGTATATTAGATATGTGGCATGACTTTCTGCTGTATTTAAGAATACATACCGGCTCTAGGGATGATTACTCTGACACAGAGATTCATGCAGTAGCAATTACTTGGTCGCAAACGTAGAGTATAGTAGTTCTAAAGTCTGCAGTGATGGACAGAGAATGCAAATTCGAAATTTTTAGCTCGGGTAAGCCTTTAGTGGGTCTACTGGTACATTCGACATGATGGCTTTGGTCCATAAATGAATGTGAAGCCATAATATAAGAAAAGCTAATAAGTGCAATTTAGCTTCATAAGTCTCTTAGGTAGCATGTCAGTGATATCCAGCAGTAGCCAAATTTTACCATTGTCCATGCATCAATATAGTTCTTCCACAAATATTTAAGTATGGAATGATCTATAGAGCAATAAGAATAAGACCTCCTCAATTGGAATAAAGAAACTAGAGGTTTACCTTTCTGATGGCTTCCTCAGCTTCAGCTTCCAGTTTTTTGCGCTTAAGAATCTCTGCAAAAGCTTCATTCCTTGATGATTCAAATTCTGTGCTGACTTCTGCCAGCTGTTTGTATAAACTTTCCATCTCCGCATCAGGGGACACCATTTGTTCAGCAGAAGAAGCACAACTGCTATCAGGAGTAGAGCTTGTTGAAACAGATAAACTAGGAGCACTGATCAGATTGCTTCTGCTGGTTGAAGAAAAGTTCTTGAACCGTAAATCAGTTTGTGATGAAATCCCCTCTTCAAGAATTGAACTTTTTATTCCAGATGACAGCAGGTCCCTAGACGAGCTTGACCGAGCACGTTCTGGGAAGAGGATAACCTCGTTCTTGCAAGACTTTAGAGACCGAGATCTTAAACCGCATACATCGACTGCCCGAGTATTAGGAGAAATAGGTGCAATGAAGCTTCTGCATTCAGGAGGTTGTCTACTCCAGATTAATCTTCCTTTGTAGACGAAGAATATTTCACAGAATAAAGGGAAATTTGTGGCAGCATAACTTGCTTTCCAGGAGCTTTTCTTAACCTTCACACAACTGTATATAACTGGTAAACTTGGGTACAAGGGACAAGTCCTATTTGAAGAAAAATCAGAAAGATGCAAATATACTGTTTGTAAATACAGGTGAAGCCAAAAAAAAAAGGTGAAAGAAAAGATCCATATAGACATACCAACTAGCTTGGATTAAGGCTCTGTCATATTGATATCCTTATATTAGGTCCAGTGTTAAGAATCTTTCCATATTTGTATGTTAGTGTAAAGATGAGAGAAATTTTAAAGAATTTCTAGGTCAAGAGAACTACTGATTTGTCCAAAAGACAAATTATTTATGTGTTGGAATGATATGGTCCCAAATAAGCAGATGGATAGAGGATTCAAATAACCCACGCTACTAGGTTGCGGTGGAGGCATTGTTATTGTTGTCATCTTTGTAAACCAAGTGAAGCAAGATATAGGTTGTATTATGAAATTCCCCAGTTTTGCAGGCAAATACAACCTCTACAGATTTCTAGACCTTTTAATTTGACCACTGTTCTCAGTTCTCCAACAGTGAAATTTTGACTAGCCTACTAGTGCATTAGGCTAGCAATCTCACTACACTAGGCGATTTGTTCCCACCCATCAAGTTTTGATGAAAAGAGTTACCTGATGCTTGTGTTGGTGCGAAGTACAAGTACAAGTGGATTAGTTGAAATGCACGCAAACTGCCCCGGGCACCTATGCTGCTCAGACTCTCTAAAAATACTGCTGCGCCCATGTCGAATCCTCCAAAAATGCACTACTTTGGAGGATTCGTCACGCACCCTTCTGCCATTTTTGAAGAGTCTGAGCAACATAGCCTGGCACTACCTTATTGAAAAAAGGACCTAACTATTCTTTTGCTAATTAGGTCAGTCAGGAAAAATGACATCAAGTTACTACAACACATGAACCAAGCAGTCAAAATGTTCCCAAATCTAGAGATTCCTTTTTTCTCCTTTTATTTTTTGGTTGATATGGTAAACCCCATCCCCTCACCCCAAAAACATCCTGTCTAGGAGTCAACAGTTGCTCTTTCCAGTGTTGCTCTCTCGGTGACACAAACTCTCAACCTCTAGATAGGAGGTGGAATACTCTTACAGCTCAAGCAACCTCACTTTCCAGAAACTAGAGATTCCAGGAGATCAACATAGCAAATTGGACATTTCAGTTTGTGGTCAATTCTGGTGCCTCTGACACGACAAATCTGGTTTATGTAGGAAAACTGACTTGTGGGAGGAAACAAGTTTACGAAAAGGATTTATAAGTTTTCATTAAGATCCTTGGTACAAAAACAGAACAGTGTGAATTTGAGATATTTTATAGCGTCCAGAAGTCTTTCCAGAAAGACAAAGCTCCTCAAAATATTGTAAAAAACTTGAATCATATAACATAATCCAGGATTCACAAGTGCAATCATTATCTACAACAATTCAAACAGTTCAATCGCACTTGAAAGTAAACTAAATGATTAGAAGTTGAAGACCTACTCTGGCATAGCCCCAATGATAAGCTTCCTGATGTTATGTTTGTTGACAAAATCCAAAATTCCTTTCAGGACTTGATCTGATTCAACTATAACAACACTTGCCTTAACCTGAAAAGATTATCACGCTGTAAGTGACTGCATTGCTAGCATGATATAAGGAAAATACTTGTCTTACTTTTGAAAAGAAAAGAGGGATTTTTACAGTACATAGATCATGATATTGTGAAAACACTAGTTTTTTTGATTTATAAGAATGATACTGTGAAAACACTAGTTTCACAGAAGTAGCAAAGATCTAGACATATTCATGCATGTCGTAAAGTAGCAATAGAATGTCAAATCTAGAGACTAAACCAGTTGTAATACAAACATTGGTCAAGATGTAGTGAGGAAGGAAACTGTGAAGGTAGTAGAAAAATAATTTAAACTAAAGGACTTCTAGTCTTTGTTTCGGATGTAATAGAAGATATTAGAAAGTAGAAAAGTGAGAAGAAAAAAATATTTTTGGGGGTTCAAACCCATTTAAGCTATCAAGTATAGCACGCAGTAATAGGCTCAAATCCCAACGGAGGCAAAAAAAAAACACTAGGTAATTTCTTCCCATCTACCCAAGCCTTGGTGGGCAGAATTACCCGATACTTGTGTTGGTGGGAGATAGCAGGTAAGCAATCGAGGTGCGCACAAGCTTGGCCCAAGATACCCCGTCACAAAAATAAAATAAAAAGGTATAGTGTGCAGTGAAATGGAACAAATCATTGGTTTTGTAGAGTTTACTCTTTTCAACTCATTGATAGCTTGAGTGCTGCCCTACTACTCGAATGAGAAAGAAGCGTGAGGGGGCAGGTGCGGATAAAACGAGTAGACTTTTAGGGATTGGGAGGATAGAGAGGCGGCAAATGGAGAATACTTCAAGAAGAGGGGAGCGATCTCGACAAACAGAAAATTCAGACACAAGGAGCTTGAGATGGAGATTCAGGAGTCTGGAGCCCAACAACTTCTTCGTCAACTTTTATTACATCCTCACCTTTTTTCTTTTGAATAGGAATTTCTTCACAACCACATCACTTTTTACTGATGCTTTCACTTCCTCTGGGTTTCTTTGACATCTAGAAAAAGAGAATAAATTTGTTAGAAATCGCTCTTCTTTTCCTCACCACATTCTCTGTTCCAGACATTTGGTATAATTCCGATCATCAGAAGGGAAAACTTTTTTTAAGAATGTTAACAGTAAAATGGCAAAGAAAAACTATTTCTATCTTAATTTTTCTAGATCGTTCGATACTTTTTCACCCATAAATCTATTCACTTTCATGTCCACATTCAGTGTATTAAATTTGAATCATCCACATGTGTTCTTCAGAACGAAAAGAAAAAAAGGAAAAAGAAGAGAGAAAAGCCAAATAGCCTTCAGCAATGACCTTTCTCTTTTGTACAACCCAGCAAACAACAAGAACTGCAACAGGGCATTCCCTTTAATCCATCAGTACTTCATCACGTTAGAATAGTTGAATCAGGATAAACACGTGATACAGTTGTGATCGATGGAATATGCCGGAGATTTACAATGGTGCTTAAGTTTCTACGGTTACTAAATGGACGGTAAAAGTTAGGAGGGAGAAGGAATTGTGGTGAAGAGGGGAAGGGAAGAAGAGAGAGAGAGAGAGGGAAGGGCAGAAGGGGCAATAAGAGATACCGTAAATGGAAGTAGTCAAAGATGGTAGTCAAATTTGGTACCATAAGATACAGAATTTCATGCGGAAAGCATGGAAAAGTATCCTCTCTTGAATGCCGTTTCAACCTTTTGCTTATTCTAGGCATTTGCTCAGGAAACTAATCAAAACCGTTACTTGAGTTAATGCTTGTAGAAAAGATTCTAATGTCGCATTAAGAAAACTAGTTAAAAGTAAGATATCTGATAGTGGTCCCATTTGAGCAACTCAACCATTCTATTAAGTAAAATTTCTCAACAAAACACCCACAAATACACAGCCAGACCTAATCCGAGCCTCGAAATAAACCATCCCAAAGTTTCTGAACCAAAATGAGTTGTTCACATCTGCTACAAGTCATTTTGAAGCAAAAACTGCATAGAAATTCTCTAGCAGCTTTTAATGATAAAGGATAAGCAATTTTACCATTTAAGATTTGAAGTTTCTAAGCGACCTCAATGATCATTAACACCACATAAGAATCATAAAAGGAAATGGTCCGACCTAGCTCATCGTACTTGGACATTTAAAAATGTCGCATTCAGACACTCACCCCTATAACAGTTCTATCAGTTCTATGCAAATCATACCAATATAAGTAAGCCCACTAAGATAATAGTTCTAACGTTTCAGAGTAGCAAATGACCTTTAGAGGTCGTTTGGTAGGAGGTATTAGATAAAATAATACATGCATTAGCTTTGGTATTATTTAATCCAATGTTAGGTAGTGTTTTCAACCTATGTATAACTAATACACACCCTATTCAATACTATTCTTATACATAGTAAGCCATGGCATTAACAAAGCGGGATACTATTCCTATTCTAATACATCATCAGTACTATTCCTATTCTAATACACCCTATTCATTTAATACAACAAACCAAACCGTCAATAAATAGATAATGTTAGTATAACTAATCCCAGCATTACTAATACATCATACTCAGTATTATTCTTATACACCCTATTATTCTCCTACTATGTTATCCGTCGATTCTATTATTTACATGTTGTTTCCTTTGCTTCGGTTACCGTATTATTTGTTGTTGCTATTGTTCTCTTCTACTTTATTTTAAGCATGACTTCGTCGCTACTGTATTTTCTTTCAATACTTGATGTTGATATGTTTTACTTGAGCCAAGGGTATATCGAAAACAACCTCTCCACCTTCACAAGGTAGGGGTAAGGTTGTGTAGACACCACCTTCCCTTACCCAGACGCCGCTTGTGGGATTAAACTGGGTATGTTGTTGTTGTTGTGTTGTTGTTATTCTTATACACCCTACCAAACGTAGGGTGTATAAGAATAGTAGAGAATATGATGTATTAGTAATGTTGGTATTAGTTATGCTGAGATTTTCTTATGCAGTGTTTAGTTTGGTGTATTAAAAACAACATCCATGGCATAATTTATTTATTTTAGACCGTAGTGCCCGGGCCAACTTTCACGCACCTCGACTAATTCCACGGGATACCTGTCATCTCCCACCAGCAACATGTACCAAGTAACTCTGTCCACCAAGGCTAGAACAGATGGGAAGAATCACCTAGTATTTTTTGTCTCCGCTGAGATTTGAACCTGAGACCTCAGACTTCATGGTTCTTAACCCACTGCATTGACCACTAGGCCACACCCTTGGGTGCATGCATTGCATAATTTCTAAAGGAAAAATATTTTTTTACAAAAATACCCTCCACAAATATGATGGAAAAGATGTGGAAAAGGTTTTGAGGGGCAATTGTATCTTTAATCATACTAATGCATGCATTAAAACCCATTGCATTACTAATAACATGGATTTCTATGTACTGGTTATACACACCTTGATACTAAATAGCTAGTAATACACAAAGCTAATGCATGCATTATTTTTTTTAATGCACTCTACCAAACGACTCCTTAGTGAGAATAGACTACACTTCTAAAGCAAATTAGTTAAGCACAGTAACAATGCACAACCTAGACAGAGAAATTATTCTACACGTTGAGAGGAAGGAAATGGTAAAAGAGCAAATACATAACGTACAAAAACATAAGTCAACATCATAATTCTCTTTGATCAGAACATCAGAGCATCAACAGCACTTCCATCATAGAGTAAACTTCTTTTTTCAATATATCCACCAAATGAATTTACTGAAACCTAGTTTTACAAAAATGATTGCAACTTATGCTATATACAGGGCCGTGTTCCTGGAGAATAACTGTCACAACACTCCACACAAATGATTTAGAGACAAACGATACCTTTGATTTACAGCATACACTCAAATAACGAGATAGAAGTTTCCTAGTCTCTTCTCTCTCCGCATTTCGAAATGCGGATACCACTTCTGCATTAGCTTGAGTAGCTGGCAATCTTCCCACTGCATAAAAATCACAAGTATGGACACATGATTGTAGGTTGTCGAAAGAATAAATCGGTTCCTCTAAAGTTCTCTAGTCTAAATGTGTTTAGTATGGCGGAAAATGTTTTAAAAGGGTGGAAAATGTTTATCATACTGCGAGAAAACATTTCCTGGATCATTTTCTATTGTTAGGGTTACCTAAAATAGATGACATATGGTAATTGTACGATGACTAATATTCCGTAAAAGGATACTTAAGAGTATTGAAAACAGTGGCTACATGTTGACTTAAGCAAGTGATATGGACTTAAAGTTAGACTAGTTGTAAGGGAAATTTTGCTCATTCCTTTTTGGTCGAAAATTTAATATTTTCCAGGAACAAAGAGTTTCACAACTCAATGTAATCAAACATTTTTTAAAGAACAAAACTTCAGAACTTATTAAACAATATTTTAGTAAAAAGAAGCTGAAATTATAATCATGATATATCATCTACATTTAATCCTCCGGGGTGGCTCAAATGGTTTGTCTTGGAACTTCCATAATGGAGGTCTCAAGTTCGAAACCCCTTGCGTGCGACAACAGGGGGGTGGGGGTGGCTTTTTGTGTCGAGCTCGTCACTGGGGCTTCCCTAGTGCAGTTTAGCTCTCCTATATGGCTTGCGGGCTATTGTACAGGAGCGAGGTTTACCCTGTGCGCACCCAAAGGGTAGCAGTTGTGGGCTCCCTTGTCAACCAAAAAAGATATACTCCCTCTAGTCCATATTAACTAAATTTTTGAGGTAATGCACACCCATTAAGAAAAAAATTCAAGACATAAATTGAACACCACTTTCCACTTTTGCCCTTTTAGTCATTACTCAAAAGGGTTGTAAAATCATAATATGATCAACTAACTCTCTTGAACTTATCACCTATCAAATATAAATGAAGGGCAAAAATGGGAAAAATTTCCAACAACTCTCTTGAACATTGAACAATTAACTTATTTTGAACATTGAAAAAAAGCTCAGAAATTCAATTATTATGGACTAGAGGGAGTATCATCTACATCTATAAGCTAGAAATGATCCAAAAAAAAACAATCTTTTAAGGAACAACATTAAAGTTTTAAACACAATTTCACTAAGTAGAAACATAGAATACAAAATAAATTGGAGAGAGAGAGAGAGAGAGAAAGAGGGAGGTGACATACACAAAGTGGGTATATATGGAGAAGGTTGAAGAACATGAAGAATACAAATTTCAGAGTTCCCAAATGTTTTACAAGACCATTGAAGTGAAGCAACAGCTTTATCAACAGATTTACCTACAGCTACATATACTTTAGACCCTTGTTGTTCTTCAACAATTTCTCTTGATTGAGGAGTGATGATTTGGCTAGTTCTGTAAAACCCACGTCGGAAAGTGGCCATTGATGAAAACCCAGAAGGGAAATTTGGAGGAGGAGGAGAAGGGGTTAGTAACTCCATGGTTATTCAATATTCAAGAACTCAAAAACTCAGACTGGCAAGGACAATTGGGGGATTCTTTTTGTGCTCCTGTTTACCTCCACACGACTTACATTAGGGTGTGTTTGTTAGCAAATAAATGTTTTTCAAATATATATGTGGATTTTTTTAAAATGTTCGGTACGTAAGCAATAAATATTAATATTCTCTCTCATCACTTTATGTTTGTCATGTTTTGCTTTACGAGTGTTAATTTGATTAATCTCAAAAGCTAAATTTGAATTAGATTAATTTAATATTTAAATTTAAAATTTAGATATTTTTAAATTATACGAAAAATACTATAAGCTGCAATCCTTCTATTATTGATATGATGTAAAAATACATCTTAAAATATTGATTAAAGTTCATACTTCTCGAATAGGAAAATGTGACAAATAAAAATAAATGAGGGAGTATTATTTAAAAGTCATTTACATATAATTTAAATAAATATTATGTGAGGTGAGACAGTTGAGATACAAGCTAGTTATGATGAGGTAGGTTGAAAGATGAGAGGATACAATTATGTAATTTCTTTTGTGGAATTTGTATTTTTATTTTCGTTAGAGAAATTATTTTATCTTATTTTAAAAAAATTTATCTTTTTAGAGAAATATTTTTCAAATATCTTGACCAACTAAATATATAAGAATTAAAAATTATTTTCCTTCATACCAAACACACCTTAAACTCATTTGCTTTTCTTTTTAATGCCTTTTAAATTAGAAAGACCAAGAAAAATAAGCTTTTAAATCAAAATATACTTGAGCAATGAGAAAATCTAGAAAATATTTTCAACTTTTAAGAAACTAAAACCGATGTTGTTTTCTTAACTTATAAATCCACCTAAAATAATAGCTTTTCGACCCCTAGCTTTTTATTTATTTTTAATGGAACTTCTAATTTTCATAATGTATAAATGGTTGCTTTGTTGTAACATATTAATTATAGTGTGTTAGCACTTGACTAATATAATAAAAAATAATAAATTTTAAATTTATTATAATCTTATGAATTTAAAGATCTCAAAATAAAAGAATGAACTCATTTATTCGCCTTTCTTTCGTGACAAAAGAAAGGTTCTCAATGACTTATTTTTATGTCAATTATTCATTGTTTTTATTCTACCAAGTCCTCCTTCACTATCACAAGTCTGCTTCACCTTAAAATTTTCGTCAGGAAAACAAATTAAAAGATTTAAAAAAGAAATCATGTTTAGATCAAAGATATATTTTAAAATCAAATTAATTTTCTTGTTGGAAAGAAAAATAACCCAACCTAGGTTTTCACAAAAAAAAAATATTCTAAGAAAAAAACTAGCACATATTTCTCTAATAAAAAACTTGTGCTTTAAAATAGATACAAACACACAATTTTTCTTCATACTTTTTGACTTTACTAAATCAGAAAGCCATTATAACAAATTGAAAAGTGATGTTAGAACAAATTGAGTTAATATTATTGCATTTAGAGTTGTTAAACTTTTTAATGGCATTTATACAAAATACTGATTATAAATATATATATTATATTATTACTGGTAACTATAATATAGTAATAATTATATTATTACCGCTGAATTGCCGCAAAATTCTTTATTTGTTATAGTGACAGTTTAGGTACTTTATAATAATACTTCACTTTAGTTTTAATAATAATAGAGAGCCACCTAATAAAGAATGAATGAGCTAACACTAACTACTCCACAAACAGCCAAAGTCAATAATTATTATTTGAAGTTTAGTATTTGAGCCAGTGAGGTGCACTGGTTTAACGTTATAAAATTATACTCTCTCCGTTTTAATTTGTTTGACCTACTTTCTATTTTAGTCCGTTTAAAAAGAATGACCCTTTCCCTTTTTAGTAATTTTTTAATTTCAACTTTCCATGTGGCATATTTAAAACCACAAGATTAAATGACATTTTTATACATTTCACATATCTTTAATTTAAAACCACAAGATTCAAAAGTCTTCTTTATTTTCTTAAACTCCATGCCAAGTCAAAATAGGTCAATCAATTCAAAGGCACTGAGCGCGTATGTGTGTTCTACCTTCATCATCTTCATACACGAGCTGCTGTAAAATGATAAAAAATCACCCAAAAACTTGTCCAAAGCATCTCAAATTTTAGATATGATCTCGTCTCGACGTTTTGATTCTTTTGATATATTATCCACTTAAAACGGAGCTTGTTTGCGACAACCCAAAATTTGAAACTTGAACTTCGAAAAAGCTTTAATGAAGTTTCTGGTTTCTCTTTGGGTTTTATCAATCAAAATCAGCCTTCAAGCACGCAGCAAACAACAACTAATATTATATTTGCTCAGATTTGAAATCGAAGGAATCAACAATGGAGGTCTAAAATTAAAACTCAAATTGAAGGTCCATCGGCCAACAATGGCGGATTGAATTATGTCCTTAAATTGCAATTAAACAGTATAGTTCTTAAGATCTACAATGATGCTAATAGATTTTACAGCCATAGTTGTACGAACAAGATAGAGATCACGAAATTTTCAGATTTGCAGTAATAATCATATTTTGCAGAAATAGTCTCTAATTTGCTATTTTTTCAGAAAGTGAGAGTTAAAATAAATTAATTATGATAGTAATTTTTTTTTTTATTTAAATGGCGTGTGTGAAGCACTCTCTTTGGATTGACTGAGTTAGTGGTCTAGCTAAACAAATAAAGGTCACAAAAATACATTATTAAGTAGTCCACGGGTTATAGGACCCCCGCAAAGTTTGGGCGTATTACAACAAATTTCATCAAAGTTTAGATATGTTTTGAACCATTTTCCCTAATTGATAATGATGAGCGATGGTGATAGACTAACAACAGTAAATGAATAAAATTGGTGAACTATTATTTTTATAAAAATTCATAAATAAATATATTAATGATATTAAAACTTAATTGTAGATCTTCTTTTATTAATATTTCTGTCGTATATCATGTCACAAAAAGTGATATATTGCAACAAAAGGAAAATTAGTTGTGGAAAAATTATTAATACTTTTTTGACTTGTCAAAAAGTAGTGAAATACAAATGAAAGCAATAAATTTTGGATAATCAAGATCATCCAAGTCTTGATGGGGGCCACAACATCAAATGAATAAGATTTGAGAGAGCTTTATATAGTAAATAAAAATGGCAGATCTTTTTGTGCAATAAAAAGTTCACCTATAAATCTAATGGAGTCAAAAAGTAGAAAAAACACACAGAAGGTTTTTGCTCTCGTATTGCGGGTTTTCCTCTTCGTTCAGCTTGACACAAGTATAAGTTCTTTTCAATACTATGAATTTGAAAAGGATGGTTGCTTTAGTAAGAAAAAAACATTTTGGCATTTGAATTTTGTTTAATTTTTGAAAAAATTATTGGATTTTAAGGCGTGAACAAAAAATAAGGAACGATACCTTTTGAATGATATCAAAAAGACATTTTGTGAATTGCACCTCTCCATCTCACTTTTTTATTGCCTATAAACTTAGAGGCTTTATCTCGGACTTCATACATCGCAAATTTATATTCCTATTCCCCTTTTCTTCTACATTACTTTCAAGACAAAAGTAATTGTCACGTGTGATTTGTTCAATTTGTTGAGTTCGCTGAAATTTTATAATTTGCATTGCCGCCATTACAAAAATAAATAGGAGATTATAAGATAAAAACAAAACCACAATTGCCCTAGTCATATAGTGGGCGTCAAACTGCTTATCCGCAAAATGGTACAATTAAATTTATCAAAGTAGTTTTAGGGCATGTGAGTTAGATTGATCTTCTGAAATAACAATGAAATAAAGCACAAAAATAATAAGATGTAATGAATATAAAAGCAAGAAGATAATCAAGTCGTGTATTAGGTCCTGAGAATCGAGCCTTGATGACCAAAGTACAATGTGTCTAGAATGGTTTAAGAACTGAAAAGCTAAGAACTTTGGTTTTAAGATAGAATCTACCTAAGCAATGTGTAAATCGAAAATCTTGAGCCCTACCCTAGATGACTAATGGGCTATTTATAGAGAAAACCCTAAGGAACTACTTGCGTATGGTTCACCCCCCTTATAGTATCCCATTTGATCACTAACTTTGCAATTGCATACTGATCGGCGAGAATTTCGGCCTCCTCCACGATTTTCGGATTGATACGCACATCTTATCCTCATCTTCAGTTACTCTCTATGTGCCCGGACCTTGCCCTTCCAAAACTAGATGAGTTATGCTGGTGAAGTAACGATCTCAGTCACGTGGGTTCTGGAACTCTTCTAAGTCAAACTCGTGTTCCTCATTTTGGTCCTTGGAGGTGTTAGCTCAACACTCCTTAGGTGATCCCTCGTGATACAATAATGGATACGCAGAAGACAAAGAAAAAAAGAATTAAAAATAAAAAAGGATAGAAAGGTAGACACAAAAGTGAAATAAAGTCAACCAATACTATATTAAAGTAAAGACCTCCAATGAATGTCCAATAAGTATCAATCCTATAAAGATAAATGATACAAGTTGAGCTTCATCAATATTTTGGAATGAAGAGTTGAAGCTCAAGAACATACTAAAGTGAAAGTACAAGGCTCCACGTGGAAGACTATTCAAAAAAGGGAGAAAGAGGCTATGAACGCAAAGTGACTATTCTTGAAATGCAAGCCTCTTGACTAAGAAGACCCTTATTTCATTAAGGATATTTTTTTAATAATTAGCTTAGGCTATAAATAGTGGAGAATAACTCCTTTAGACTTAGACTATTTTGATTATTGAGATTATGTGTGAAACTCTTGTGAGAGTTAAGGCTAAGGCCGTTGTTACTTGAAATGTTGATGGGATTGTTTGCTAGAGGAAATCATTCCTCTTGAGGGTTATCTCTATAGGATTGGTGCTTATTGGACATTCATTGGAGGTCTTTACTTTAATATAGTATTGGTTGCTTTTGATTTCACTTTTGTGTCTACCTTTCTATCCTTTTTATCTTTAATTCTTTGTTTTTTTTTCTTTCGCATATCCATTGGTATGTTCTTGAGCTTCAACTCTTCATTCCAAAATATTGATGAAGCTCGGCTTATGTCACCTCGTGACCGAATGCATGTGTCACATGTCACCATATCATTTGTCCACCTGGACGAGACCGATTTTAACCCATACAAGCACTAAGTTCATTTCCATAGGTAAATGTCATATTAATAGTACTTCTGTATCTGACATCTAAATCCAGAGAATATAATTTGTGATTTATTAGGGACGCTATACTTGATTAACATGAAAATTATTTCACCAACTGGATTTTCATGTGAAATGGTTTAGCGTCGGTGAAATAATTTTCAATTTTTCATGTTCTTTTTTTTGGTGAAATGATTTTCCTGTTAATACTCTTGCGTATTTTTTTGTTGACAAGGAACTCGCAGTGGCTATTCTTTGGGCGCATGCAAGGTAAATCTCGTTTTAATGTAATAGCTTGCAAATCACACTGGAGAGGTGTCACGACTCGAGATTAGGCCCCGGACGTAACGAGCAACCCAGACCAAGGAAGCCTGAGTCAACCCCTTAGCATACATTAACAAGTACATTCAATAAATAAAGAATTGCGAAAAAAGGACTCATTTAAGAACATCATTTTAAAACATATATAAAAATTAACCAAGTGTTGGGAATAAAATGTTTAAACAACATCTACATAGGTCTACGAAGCCTCTAACATACTGATGAAATATCTATGCCAGGACATGATCCGGACAATACCATAAAACTGAAACCAGAGTCAAATAAGAATTTTGGATCGCCTTCCGAAAGGTGGAGGGCTCATCACCTGCTTATCGAAATCCTGAAGATCCTAGTGCTGCATAGAACCACGAGGAAAGGTCTTTGAACTTGCATCATGAAAAGATGCAGCGTCCGAGGATGGTCAGTACGGCGAGGCATGCAACCCAGGGGAAGAGATATCACAGTTTATAAAGAAAGTCATAAAAATATAACATAGATCATAACATAGAATATGAGGCAATTTCCAAATCAATAATTAAGACATTTATAAGAATATATTACTTATGGACTAGATGGTATCTCCGATATTTAATTTACCACGGGCTATGTGAATCTGATCCCAACTCGATCAACAGAGCCTCCAATCCAAGTTTGCCGCAAGGATCGGAGCATTATATTATAATCACCTCATAACTGCGTACAGCTGAACAAGTCAAGCATACAGTAAAGTGCCCCATTCGACTCAGAGGAAAGAGCCCCGTTCGACTCATACCCGTGTCGGCAAAACACGGTTTCAGGTGTTGAGCCCCGTTTGACTCATACCTTCTCGGTTAACCATCTAATCCTCTTAAGCCCATATTTTAACGTTTCAAACATTTAACAAAATTATTCATTTTGGGACTCTTAACATTCTTAAGGCACACGTGGGTTGGTATCGTCATACCAAGACTTGCAGGTCATATTTATCATGTTATGCCTTCATCATTTACACATCAATAGTCCCGTAGTTAAGGATCTTAAACTCATTTAACATATAAGTCCCTCAAGGTTATAATCCTATAAAATTTCAAACAACCATTTCAAGAACCGAGGGAGTTAAGAAGATCCTTTTTTTTCTGTCAAGATTCAATTGCTTAGATAGTAAAAACTATTTCCGTAGTAAACGTTTCTTAAAGCTTCAAATCTGCCCCGATTTCAATAATCCGTTATTAAGATCATACTTCAAACCATAACTTTTTAAAATAATAATTACATACGGATGATTTCACAGAAAAATATTTAGAAGTTTTAAGCAAACTCTTCCTTTCGAAACCCTTCAACCATTTTTATACAATACTAACATAGATGTCGTAGTAAGTAGTAGAAAACACAATCCTTATGAGTATAGTTGAAAGGGGATCGTTCAACATACCTTTTGACGGAGAAAGCTTACGAAACGCTTGAGTTTTGCTTTAGAACCTTGAACCCTAGGCACTTTTTGCTTCAAGAACTTTGAGGAGAGAAGTAACGCTCTTTCTTGATTTTTTGTTCGTTCCTTAGGAGGTTTAGGAATATTTAGAATGAGGCGGGGATGAATCTTGGATGAGGAAAGGACCAAAACACCCTCAAATAGCTTAAAAGAGGCAATTTTTGTAACAATACCCTAGGGGTCCTATTTATAGACAATTACAATTAAAATCCGGATTGGTTTAGGAAGGAAAATGCGTCAGAATTCGGTCACCAAAACGGTCCGTTTTGGCTACAAATGGACCGTTTTCGAAGGCGTTTTAACTTACAGAAATTTTGAGTTTCTGTCTCCAGAAATGGTTGGGAAAATGGACCGTTTTCTCTTCCGTTTTAACTCCCAAAATTCGACTGTCTTCTAGACAGATAGACGTCTTCTTGGTAAACTGATCATAACGTTTTACTACAGACTCGGATTAATGCGCGGTCGGTGGAGATGGAAAGAAGACTCGAAGATCTTTAATTTGGTATGTCATAGGCCACCTAACTCTTTATATTCTAGGAGTTATGATTGTTTGAAATTGACCCTAGTTAGAAGGTTATACGAAAATTCAGCTGGTAGAGAAGTTTCCAACTTAACTTGTGCCAGGGGTTCCTTAAAACCTTAATTCACATCCAAAGCTCCTCCCACACATAGTGATTGGCCATAACACATAGCTACAATGAAATCTTCCTTGTTCAGGTCTAATTACATGCGAAATGATTGGAATCCTAGCTCAAAAGTTTGGGGTGTTACAATATCTCTCCCTTGGAATTATTCGTCCTTGAATGATGGGTAGGGACTTATTGAAGCCGTACAAGTAAGGAAGTAATGGCTATAACTTCACGTCAAGAATCTCTTTTAAACAAAGATAGAAAGACGTCGAGAGGCGCTCTATAACAACATCAAGCAAGGCGTATGAGTAGGAATCGTGAGACATATGAGAGTTAGCACAAACATGATCTAGGACAAAAGTTTTATGGAACGTGATCATTCTAATGTACGATATGAAATTTTGGAAACCATAAGCATGAACTGAGATTGACACATGGCATAAAATAAGGTCTTGCTAGACGTACGAATAGAAGTATCCCCACCATAAATGATATGGCTAATAACCCTTAGATTTAGCAATACCTTTCAACTATGTAACCTCCTCTTAATACTACACATCACCACTTACGACTTGAAATTTCCACATTGGTGCATATAGCTACTAAAGTCTACATCTAACATCTTGCTTTCACCCCGTTCAAGCCTAACTTGAAGGCATAAAGTGCTACATCTAATGTGATCCTACTAGTCTAAATTTTGAGATTTTATACGCCATACCCCTACAGGAAACTTCTTCCCTAAATGTGATCAACCCTTAGGTTTATTCTAAACACGCCAAAGTCTTTTTTTACATCTAGATTTATCCTCCAAGAATACTACTTTTCCTTATCACCGTAAGCAATCAAGCTCAAGCTTTTAATAAGAAGTCACTTGTCACACAATGCACTCGCCCTCAAGTGTTTATCATCACATCCAAGCCTCTCACTATATTCTTTTTCCGGCTCCTTTGTAGCTAAAACCATCAAATAATTCTCAACAATTCTCCATCTTCTACAAGGAGACACCCTATATAGTCTCATCTTACTATTACACATAACAAATCCTCATCTCACATCTCATTCACACTTAACAACTTAGGTGGCATAATCACACTGCAACCACCACGAAAAAGGAAACACCTACTACTTTCCATCTAGGCCACTACTTAGCTTCCTCTACTGACTCTTGCCCCCACATAAGCTAAACATTACCGAGTGAATAGATTGAGAGCATGAACTGCATGACATGCAAATAGCGGCCTAAATCTTGACCACAAACATGGAGTATGAACTGAACATATTTAATAAGAGCATGAGCATTGGGGATACATGAATGTTGTTCAGTATAGACTTATACTTACATAACCTTGCCACGCAAGTTGAGGTCTAGGGAATTTGGTGCGACGATCATGGTTACTTCATATTCTGAACACCCAAGAAATGGACTGAGGGATGTTTTGAGCATAGACATGACATCACCATCCATAACCGTCAAGGGTGGATGTACACAAGGCTTAGAGAAAGGAAATCAAAAGCACGAACATTTCAAGAAGTCTGATCTGAGTGTGTACATGATGTAGCATGATTGCAATAGCCATTTTGGACATATCATGAAGCTTGAGTTTATAGGACTAAGCATAGCGCGAGACATGGATTCATGGATCATGAGCATCATAACATAGACTTTGGATCCCTGGAACCATAAGGAAATATTTACACCACTGGGAGACGCTATCGCTTTCATTTCAAATAACAGAGCATTGACAAGAGTCTACATAGAAAATTTGGCCCTCAGACATAGGCATGATTCAAAGGCATAAGACATGGGTAGAGTGTCCTCTTAAGCTGAAGTATAAGAAATATGCTAGAATAAGAATGGATCATCGTGGCACGCCTCATAACTCCCTTCTGCAACTAATCACCACTAGAAACTCAATACTTTCCTTGGTTCAACACCTCATCATCTCCCCCTTAGCGCAAAGGTCACTATCTTAGACCTGCAGATCTATGCTGTAAAAAGATCTATGAGTACAACACTCGACATACCAGGGTATCACTATACACATGAATTCCAATCTCATCCAGATATTATATTTAGAAAAGAAAAAAAAATACCAACTCCTTTCTAGGCCATTCTCTTCAGAGACACTATTCTTAACTTACTCTAACCTTCATAGTCGAAATATTTAAACTTAGCTCTCTTGGGCGCATACATTCATGTTATCTAACACTTAAGAATCTATCCTCCACTCCTTAGCCTACTAGCACTTATCCAATCTCATATCCGCTCAATTCAACGATATTTTAAAAATTATACTAAGAGATTCAATAAAGACCCATCTTTAGATCTATAATTCCCTTAATTTAATTCCAGTGAATACCAATATTAACTACTAAGCCTTCTCCATATGAAGCAACTCAAGAACACTAATCGGGAATACCTAGCAGTACTCTCAACAACATAAAACCACATCTAACATCATATTACCTTCGGTACAATTCATTCTTATACACTTAGGGCTCTTATTCCTCTAATGACTTAGCCACAATTCATTGCTTCAACACTAGTTCTCATGTATATATCATGCTTACACATTCAAACGTACCCTATGTTATCAGCCTAATCCCTCTCACGCACCACGTCAAGCCTATTAGATCAGTCTCATAAGAATAATATTTTCATCTACAACTATCATTCTTTCTACCTCGGCGACCATCCACAACTCAAACTTAGTGTCTAGCACTAGGTAAGGTTAATATCGAAACTTAGCATGCTATTCAGGCTTACAGCTACCAAATAGAAATCAAGGAACACTAATCTACCAAAATTATGACAGAGTGATTGATCTTAATTCCTTCTTCAACATAATTTATGGCTTACAAGCACAACCTCCTTCACAACACTACTGTTGTACCTTAACCTTCATAACACATCTTCTCACCTACTATATTAGTTTATAACTACTAGATAAATTTAAGATGGTTTCCACTAAAATCACATGATAAGGATAGTCGATCTTAATCTTACAATATAACCCATTATAGCCCATTAGTACGTTATTCTTTCTCACATCACATCTACTTACCCATACATATATTTAAAATACCTTCATAGTTCTATAAACATCTCTAAGTCTCCCCAAGACCCCAAAATGGAGTCTAAATTTAGAAATCCGCAACCAGTCTATCCTTATATTCACAACCTATAATTGGTCTATACAACTATAATAACAAGCCACTATAGGCTCCCTCCATATTTCAAATAATTAAAAGAACATCTTAACTAACCACTCCACTTCTACCAATTTCCATAATATCTGCTAATCTTTCTAAACTGAAACCCACACCATACGGGGATACCACCTCTATCACTTAATTAGTGGGTACATACTTTATCTACATTTTTTGATCTCTTACATCCCGCATTCTCTGGCTCTTAAAATCATGACTCCATATTTCTCTGGCCTTGGGATCATCTCACTACTCATCTCATCATACCCTAGTTTATACTTTCTTTCAGGTGAAAATACTATCCCAACACTCGTATACATACCTTTTCCCCCTTGAGCGCGACAACTGCAACAAAGTTTTTGAAAGGTTTTGAAACACGTTTCACCTTGGCTCAAAAACATGATTCAAGAAAATAGGGGTTTATACTTAGAATCAATAGACGCTGACGCTCTAATGGACTCCTCTCAAGTCCTTGTGCAGTTTCATAACCTTTTGGATGACTCAACCAGATAGGATTTCATCATAAGGAGTTTGAGCTTTGTACTTCTATCACCTCGAAGATAAGGCGTAGTCAGCAGAGTTAGAGCAGAGTAGGAATATAGATAAGTTTCTTAGAGACAACATTTTTGCACGATCTGGAGTATGAAAGAATGGCAAATATTTTCTAAATGACTTATAGCCTCATGATTATAAGTGTGGTGCACAATACACCCATAAGCAAGACTCTACTGGACACGGCTTCGTAGACACCCTGGGACCATGAACCGTGCTCTGATACCAAGTTTATCATAATCCAAGACTAGGCCCCGGATGTAACGAGCAACCCAGACCAAGGAAGCCTGAGTCAACCCCTTAGCATATATTAACAAGCACATTCAATAAATAAAGAATTGCGGAAAAAGGACTCATTTAAGTACATCATTTTAAATCATATATAAAAATTAACCAAGTGTTGGGAATAAAATATTTAAACAACATCTACATAGGTCTATGAAGCCTCTAACATACTGATAAAATATTTATGCCGGGACATGGCCCCGACAATACCATAAAACTAAAACCAGAGTCAAATAAGAATTTTGGATCGCCTTATGAAAGGTGGAGGGCTCACCACTTGCTTCTCGAAATCCTGAAGATCCTAGTGCTGCACAGAACCACGAGGAAAGGTCTTTGAACCTGCATCATGAAAAGATGCAGCGTCCGAGGACGGTCAGTACGGCGAGTACTGGCATGCAACCCAGGGGAAGGGATATCACAGTTTATAAAGAAAGTCATAAAAATATAACATAGATCATAACGTAGAATATGGGGCAATTTCCAAATTAATAATTAAGACATTTATAAGAATATATTACTTATGGACTAGATGGTATCTCCTATATTTAATTTACCACGGGCTATGTGAATCTGATCCCAACTCGATCGACAGAGCCTCCAATCCAAGTTTGCCGCAAGGATCGGAGCATCATATTATAATCACCTCATAACTGCATACAGCTGAACAAGTCAAGCATACAGTAAAGTGCCCCATTCGACTCAGAGGAAAGAGCCCCGTTCGACTCATACCCGTGTCGGCAAAATAAGGTTTCAGGTGTTGAGCCCCGTTTGACTTATACCTTCTCGGTTAACCATCTAATCCTCTTAAGCCCATATTTTAACGTTTCAAACATTTAACAAAATTATTCATTTTGGGACTCTTAACATTCTTAAGGCACACGTGGGTTGGTATCGTCATACCAAGACTTGCAAGTCATATTTATCATGTTATGCCTTCATCATTTACACATCAATAGTCCCGTAGTTAAGGATCTTAAACTCATTTAACATATAAGTCCCTCAAGGTTATAATCCTATAAATTTTCAAACAACCATTTCAAGAACCGAGGGAGTTAAGAAGATCCTTTTTTTTCTGTCAAGATTCAATTGCTTAGATAGTAAAAACTATTTCCGTAGTAAACGTTTCTTAAAGCTTCAAATCTGCCCCGATTTCAATAATCCGTTATTAAGATCATACTTCAAACCATAACTATTTAAAATAATAATTACATACGGATGATTTCACAGAAAAACATTTAGAAGTTTTAAGCAAACTCTTCCTTTCGAAACCCTTCAACCATTTTTATACAATACTAACATAGATGTCGTAGTAAGTAGTAGAAAACACAATCCTTATGAGTATAGTTGAAAGGGGATCATTCAACATACCTTTTGACGGAGAAAGCTTACGAAACGCTTGAGTTTTGCTTTAGAGCCTTGAACCCTAGGCACCTTTTGCTTCAAGAACTTTGAGGAGAGAAGTAACGCTCTTTCTTGATTTTTTGTTCGTGCCTTAGGAGGTTTAGGAATATTTAGAATGAGTGGGGGATGAATCTTGGATGAGGAAAGGACCAAAACACCCTCAAATAGCTTAAAAGAGGCAATTTTCGTAACAATACCCTAGGGGTCCTATTTATAGACAATTACAATTAAAATCCGGATTGGTTTAGGAAGGAAAATGCGTCAGAAAACGGTCGCCAAAATGGTCCGTTTTGGCTACAAACGTACCGTTTTCGAAGGCGTTTTAACTTACGGAAATTTTGAGTTTCTGTCTCTAGAAATGGTTGGGAAAATGGACCGTTTTCCCAGAAAATGGACCGTTTTCTCTTCCGTTTTAACTCCCAAAATTCGACGGTCTTCTAGACATACAGACGTCTTCTTGGTAAACTGATCATAACTTTTTACTCCGGACTCGGATTAATTCGAGGTCGGTGGCGATGGAAAGAAGACTCGGAGATCTTTAATTTGGTGTGTCATAGGCCACCTAACTCTTTATATTCTAGGAGTTATGATCGTTTGAAATTAACCCTAGTTAGAAGGTTATACGAAAATTCAGCTGGTAGAGAAGTTTCCAACTTAACTTGTGCTAGGGGTTCCTTAAAACCTTAATTCACATCCAAAGCTCCTCCCACACATAGTGATTGACCATAACACATAGCTACAATGAAATATTCCGAGTTCAGGTCTAATTACACGCGAAAAACGATTGGAATCCTAGCTCGAAAGTTTGGGGTGTTACAAGAGGTAAATCGCACTAGGCAAGCCCCGTGCGACGAGCTTGACCGAGAAAGCATGCAGGGAATTTCGAACCTCAGACTCCCCATTTGAGAGATCACCTGCTCAACTAACTCGACTAGGGTTAGTTCTTCTGCGCGTTGTTATATATTGACTGTGAACATATAATGAAAAACAAATCGACTTATCATATAAGGACAAAGTTCACAACCAAAAAAATCTACATGGAAAGATCTGGTTTTACTGTCAATTCTGGAAATTTTTATTTGCCATTGTTACAGCAGGACATAGGAATTACATGTCTAAAAAGAATTAGAAGCATTTTCTGTGCACAATGGATGGACCAGATTCATCGTATTCTGCCTTTGCAATCCACATCTGCATTTCAAAAACAACATTAAATTACAGCAGACCTTTTATCTTTTATTCATAGCAACATATTATTATAACATGCTCAAAAGAAGAAAACAAAATCTGAAAAAGTCACTAAAATGTTACTCCTTCGTCCATTTTCACTTGTCCAGTAATGAATTGGCACACCCCTAGGTGCAGTGAATAGAATGACAATTTTACTATATCACTCTTTTAATATAATAAATTGAGTGTTTTGTAGGACTAAATGTCATGAAGGGAGTAAAAGTGCACATGCATTTTAGTATAGTAGACAAGTAAAAATGGACAGAGGGAATAATAAATATATGAAAAAGACTTATATGAAGTGAATTGTAGGACTAAATGTTAACCAAACTCCATGGCTTTATGACTAGGAACACAAATCAAAACCATAAGGCATAATATATAAATGTGCCCTTTAACTTGGCCTCAGCTGACATTTACGCCCTCCATATTTGGGCATGCACAAGTAAGCACTTAAACTTGTATAAAGTTGAACAAGTAGACACACACGTTCTACGTGGCATCTACGTGGCAGTTCGCGTGAGATTGCCATGTAAATGCGACATTGATGTCATGTAGGGACGCGTGTGTTTATTTGTTCAGCTTATACAAATTTAAGTGTCTACTTGTGTACACCCAAAGTTGGAGAGCATAAATGTCAGTTGAGGCCAAGTTAAATGACACATTTATGTATTATCCCAAACCATAAACACAACATGAATGACAATAGATGTACTTGTTATGTCAAATTCTAAAAAAATTCTCACCTGTTGGAAGGTACTTAAAGAAGCCAAAATTGAACCTCCAATCCAAACACTATACTTCCTCTCTGGTGGAGCAACCACCTTAATCTTCATGCTGCTTGGAGCCAATGCTGTGATTTCCTTGCTCATTCTATCAGCAATCCCAGAAAACATAGTCGAACCGCCACTAAGTACAATGTTTCCATAAAGATCCTTCCTGATATCCACGTCGCACTTCATGATCGAGTTGTATGTGGTTTCATGAATGCCCACGGCTTCCATTCCGATCATTGAAGGCTGGAAAAGGACCTCAGGGCATCTGAAACGCTCAGCACCGATGGTGATCACTTGACCATCGGGCAACTCGTAGCTCTTCTCAACAGAGGAGCTGGTTTTCGATGTGTCCATCTCTTGTTCATAGTCAAGAGCAATGTAGGAGAGCTTTTCCTTGACGTCCCTCACGATTTCTCGTTCAGCACTGGTGGTGAACGAGTAACCGCGCTCTGTTAAGATCTTCATTAGGTGTTCGGTCAGGTCACGTCCTGCTAAATTGAGACGAAGGATAGCATGTGGCAGAGCATATCCCTCGTAGATTGGGACAGTGTGGCTGACACCATCACCAGAGTCCAGGACAATACCTATATACAAACATTAAACAAATGATTTAGGAACACAAACTTTCAATCTCCAACCTAAAAGCTAAAGATTCATTTGAGATTGTACATATTATTACCACTTTGACAACAACAAATCATCACTTTTAACACCTCAAACAATGGATGCACTTAGATACTACCAAGTAACATATAATAACATGAGAAATGCCCTGATGACGCCATATTCCAGGAGCTCAAACTATGTGATTGAATAAATCATCCTTTTCTTCACATCACAAGGAGGAAGTTTCGAATTCAAATTGGACATTTTAGTCGTAACACAAAGTTTCTTCACCTATTCCTTCTAGTCGAGCCTCTCATTTTATCATTATATCTCTCCTATTTCATCAAGTGATCATGCTAAAGACGATAAGAGAATTTTATTTGTTTACTTTGGTTTTCTTCATTGAATAATTAATTGGAAACTAATAGCAAGTACGAAAATGAGTAATAACCCCTTTGACATTTCAAATCATCGTATAGTGCGTTATGATCATAAGGCAATAGTTCTTGCTAAGAAGAAAGTATTCACCTGTTGTACGACCACTGGCATAAAGAGAGAGAACGGCTTGAATGGCGACATACATAGCAGGAGTATTAAATGTCTCGAACATGATCTGAGTCATCTTCTCGCGATTAGCCTTTGGGTTGAGAGGTGCTTCGGTGAGCAGAACAGGGTGTTCCTCCGGGGCAACACGAAGTTCGTTGTAAAATGTGTGATGCCAGATTTTCTCCATGTCATCCCAGTTGCTAACAATACCATGCTCAATTGGATATTTCAAAGTTAGAATACCACGTTTGGATTGAGCTTCATCACCAACATATGCATCTTTTTGTCCCATGCCAACCATCACACCGGTGTGACGTGGGCGACCAACAATGCTCGGAAACACTGCTCTTGGAGCATCATCTCCAGCAAATCCAGCCTAAAAAATTGACACAATAAAATTAAATGGCTACCTAAACGATGACACGATTTATGCTTTATGATAACGTGGCATTTAAAAGGAGCCTTGACGCAAAGGTAAATGCTTCCGCCTTGTGACCTACCAACAAAGTAAGGCTTTGTATAGTAGATCAAATGTGGTCTGACCCTTCCCCATAATCCGTTCATAGTGAAAATTTAGTGCATCGGATTACCCTTTTCAAAATAGTAATACATATTTACAAATGTTTGAGAATTTCAAATTTCTTGTACGTACCTTGACCATTCCAGTCCCATTATCACAGACGAGTGGCTGAATATCCTCACCATCTGCCATTTTTTATATACTGTCATCAACAAAATTGAAAGTCTCAAATTAGAAAGATCCAATAATATCAATCTAATTACCACATTTGTACACTTTCAATTACCCAATAAGTTCAATATCCATAAGCCATTAATATCAACATTCAAGAATTAAATTCAAATGTCATAACCAAGTGAATCCAATAGAAGCTCCAAGGATCAAGAAAAGAAGAAGTAGATATCTAGGATTTTAAGTTTGTGAGTCCAGAGTAGATGTAGCATATTACATATATACGTTTTAGAATTTTTTTCTCCATATGTATATATGGTCTAAAGCAAATAGATTGAACCCAATGTAAAAGATCATATTTGATTATGATGAATGCAAAGATAACCATAGACATACTTAGGGATTGTTTGATTCAAAATAAAATTATCTCAAGATTACAACCAAGACGACTAATCCCATAATCAAACATTGGACAAATTTAATCTCGAATTTTATAAAGGAACAACCCCCCTACCTTGCAACCAAACGACTCCTTAATGTAGACGCATACTACACTTGCTCAAATTATTCATACACAGATACACTATGATTCAAAATAAGATTTATCTCAAGATTACAACCAGGATGCCTAATCCCATAACCAAACATTGGACAAATTTAATCCCGAATTTTATAGAGGAACAATCCCCTATCTTGTAACCAAACAACCCCTTAGTGTAGATGCATACTACATTTGCTCAAGTTATTCATACACAGATACACTATGATTCAAATAAGATTATCTCAAGATTACAATCAGGATGACTAATCCCATAACCAAACATTGGACAAATTTAACCCCGAATTTTATAGGGGAACAACCCCCTACCTTGTAACCAAACGACCCCTTAGTGTAGATGCATACTACACTTGCTCAAATTATTCATACACATATATATTGATTTTAAATTCTGAATGCGTCTCGGAATTACCTTGGTGTACAAAAAAGGGGGCTTACGGGGGAGGAGTAAGCCGGTGGTGCCCACGGTTGGCTATGAGTACAAAATACAAAATTAAAAAACAACAAATCAAAATTGAATTGAAACCCAACGATTCCAAAAGGCAATGACATGGTCTTCTTTTTAAATGCTACAAAAAAACTCCCCTCATTTCTTGCTGTGCCATTAGTTTTCTATTGGTCTTTGCTATTGTCTATGATCGCCACGTGTCACCTATTACTTGGTTTGGGCCTCTCCCCTCTTCTTTAGCCCATTTAAACGGCATGGCCTACTCCTCCAAATTTTGATTTAGGAACCTTCTTCTCTTTCATTTCTCCTAATTTAAATATTTAAAAATAATCTTAATTTGACTCGTGATAATAGTAAAAAATGAAAAGAAAATATTACTTTTTGGATAATATTTGTGTGTAATAACCAAATAAGATTTACATCTCACATGTTGTTATGGGTGTATAACAACAAATCGCAAGAAAAACCATCAGAACAAATTAAGTTATTATAAAAGAGTGAAAATTATTTACACTGTAAATTTTGAACAATAGATATTTTACAACATAGAGGTATATTATATACCCTATATACGGATAACATTGCAAGATATACTTGGAAAAGGAGGGTAACAAGGAAGCTAGGGTAGGTCGGAACGATCAAAATTAAGATTTTTTTTTAATCAAGTAAGAAGAGCACACAATAAAAATAATGATCGTTCCCACCTATCGTAGCTTCTTTACAAATTGGGCAGATCACATTTTTATATATTAGTAATAAATAGGTTAAATGTGTTACAAGAAAATTAAATAAGAGAAGTAAACATAATATTGTAAATTACAAGAGAGGTCAGTGTAATGAAGTCAAATTTGAGGGGAGTTCTCTAAATTTATTCCTTGTTTACCTTTAAAATGGTACAATTGAATTTGTATACGTGATTTAAGGACACGTGAATTGAATAGACCACAATGATGGGATTGTAAGAAAATAACTTGTAAGAAATGCACAATAAAACAGATAATTAAGCAATATGAATTGAAGTATATTATTGAATTAGCCCGAGTTTTGAGGAAGTTGTCTGGCAACGACACCAAAAAATAAGCAGCTACATACTATAAACTTGAGAGCTTAATAGCTTAGAGCATAAAAGTGTAATACAAGTGTGAGGATGAAATTCATATCACCTTCAAAAAGGAATACAAGTGCTATATATAGCTAAATGGTAAAGGACAAGATTCACGGATTATGCCCTAATAAAGTCGCATTAAAGCCACATCATTGCAGCTGAGTAATCGCTGGCTGCGATCTCGGAAGCTTCTGCAATGGTTGAATCGCTGACCTCGTTTTGCCTCTCTATTACCTCATGCTCGGTATCTCATTTTCGGAGCTAGAGGTCATTTATTTGAACGCCAGCTACTGAGGATATCATTCTGGGTCTTCTATGAATGGAGATACTTAATTCCCTATGTCCTCTTTCAATTTGACTTGTGTTGATCCTGACCTATCATTCTACTCACGCTTCATCTTTTGATTCATTCACCTATTATGTTTGAATTTTGCCCTATACAGATAGCCCTCCCCTCCCCCCCCCCCCCCCCCCCCCCCCCCCCCCCCCCCCCCTCCCCCCTCACTTTTTGATCACTTGCTAGTTTGTGATCGAAAAGTGAAAAAGCTTTTCACTTTTCGGTAGAAAGTCATATGAAAAGGCCTATGATTTTGCTGATTTAACGGACGCTAATTCACATTTAATGGTCCGTACACGCGGCCATGACTGATTGGACCTAATTTCATTGGTTTTTCTTTTGAAATAATGATTTTTTCCTTATTTAAACCTCACTCTGTTGTGGCATTTCCATAGTCCATTTGAAATTGCTTTTACATTATCTCCACCTTTGCTCTTCCTTTGCTTTTGTCTATCCAAGCGTGATTATGTCTTCTTCTCCTCATTCCCCTTGTAGCCAACTCTTCTATGAAACTCAATGTTCTCTTTCTTATTTTTGGACTTGTTTCAAGTAAAAGAATCAAACCTTGAATACGTCTCAACAACATGTGTATATTATATTATATATTGTATATTTTAGTGTATATTACAATTTTTCAAGGATGCCATTATGATATGTGTATATTATATTATATATCATGTATATCAGTGTATATCACACACAATTTTTCTTGGAGATACACAAATATACATACTCATGATATATACAAGATAGAATAGATATAGAATGATATACATATGGATGTACATGAGATACAATGTGGATATACAGATAAATGATTTTCAACATCAAGTTTTTAATATGAAATTCAACTTAAATTTGCCACAAATCATCTCCAAACACCTCCATAAATAAGCTCCATAATAGGTAAAAACTTACCCACACCGGGTGTATACACCAAACCAATGGATGCATGACATGTGTCTGAATACATACAACTATCACTTAACCATGATTAATTAATGTATACAATTACTTCATTAAATCACTTAACCATGATAAGTTATATTAGTTTGGTGTATACACCCGGTGTGGGTAAGTTTTTACCCTCCTTAATATGTTCCTAACAAAGTCCATTATCCCAATCGAGATAAATCAGCGATACGCAAAACATAAATCAAACTTCAATCTTTAATGGTGTTTTTAGACTCGAGTTCTGACATTCGACCTCGACTTGAGACCAGTACCCGATTCTGACCCGGCTCCCGACACCCGATCTTGACTCGAAACCAGGACTCTACCCCGACTCAAGCCTCGAGACTTATCTAAACTCAGGATTTGAGACCCGACCCCGACCCCGACCTCAACTCTTGCTCCTGATCCGAAATTCGACACCTGACCCCGACTCAAGTCCCAAGACTCGAACCTGACTCAGGACTCGGGATCCAACTCTGGCTCCCTCTCTCAATTCAAGGCCTGACACCCGATCTGATTCTGGATTTTGGAACTGATCCCGACTCATGTCCTCGAATCGGAACCTGGGACTTGATCCGACTCCTGGCACTCGACCAGAAGTCTTGACCCGACTCGAAATCCTGACTCTCGACACTCGACCCCGCCTCTGATTTTGGAGAAATGAATCTGATTTATATTTACAGTATAACTGTGTAAGCAAGATATGTGAGTTTGTATATGAATACTCATAGTTTACCCATATTTATCCATATTATTATGGGTTAAAAAAAGGTTGAAACCCATATTTATTCAACTAAAATATAAGTGGTCCAATTTATTAAAATGTGAGTTAAATGGGCTGATTTTTATAAATATGGGTTGAAATTGCCAGCTCTAGCTGCTATAGAGAGGTGTTGTCATAAATATATACTGTCATTTGACGTTTAAATCTCATTTAGCTATAATAAATAAAAATATGCAAAAAAAAAAGTAACTTAATGATTTTGTATACCAAAAAGAAGGAATGCACCTGTTCATCAGTTTAACGAAAAAATAGAAAGATCATGAATGTAAAAAGACAAACATTGGTAGTCTTTCCTCGTGATCAACATAACTGATGGACACCATTTAAATATAATTTTTTTTCATTTAGATATTCGTACTTTAAATTTGTTATATGCATGACATTAATGATGATTACCACAAATATTTTAATATATAATAAATTATCATAAAATATTACTATGCAATATTTGAGTATGATTGTTATAGAGATAATTTCACAAAGACTGTACTGCTATAATGAATGTCATTATAAGTAAAATGTAATATGAAAAAATCGTTCTGAAAAAAATCAAATTGTTACAGCAAAATGTCATTATAACGAAAGCCTATTATAAAAAAAATTTGATTGTACCTGCATGGAAAAAGAATAAGGATATTTGAGACTATAACCAATTGAATATTATCAAGTCAACTGACCTTTCAACATACCGAAATAGGCAAAAGTGACTTCTAAAAAAAAAAAAAAAAAGTCTCAACGAGAGAAGTTTGTTCTAGTGGTAGAACATCTTTAGTTTCACTAACTGGATAGGTTGGAGGTTCGAGATACGTAAATGAAGACAGTATTATTAAGCTTTTTCGGTTAAGTACTTTCTTTGTTTATTTTTATTTGTCAATTTTAGATTTTGCATATTCTTTAAAAAAATAATGATCGATATGGATAGTTTATCATAATACTTGTACTAATTGATGTTTACTATTATATCTTGAAAAATAATTTGATAAATAAGTAATTAATGTTAAAAGTAAAACATGAAAAAAAATATTTTTTCTTGATATGTTAAAAGTGACAAGTAAAAGAGAAAATTTATTTTTAAAATAGTGAATAGGTAATAGTGAACGGAGAGAGTACTATCATGAACCAAGCTAAAAGAAAATGAAAATCAAATTAGTAAATATACCAATCCTCTAAATAATGGGGTATATTAAAAAAGTAAAAAGTTATGTACTTGGAATATTCTCATTAATTGTACTAATATAGTATGTTTATATAGGCAATGATGAGATTTCAAGAATTTAATTATTTTTATGAAGTTAGATCTTACGTTGAGATAAACATGATGAGATACACTTGACCTTAACGTGGTGAGGATCTTTAGGAATCCCACTGCAAAAATATTCGAATCAAAATTAATTTAATAAATCCATTAATTAATCGACTTAATTGTTATGTGATCTGAATTTATTCATCTTTTTTTAGTTTCATGCATGTGATTTCAAGATTAAAAGAAACCTCCTTTTGGTTTTTTTATTTTTCACAAGTATGATTGCAAAAACATGGTTTTAGTACAATTATATGAAGAGATGTGATGTATCTATCATTGAAAACTTGTTTAAAAGCTTTTGAAGCTAGGTTCAATATAATATCAGATTAGGGGCGGATTTAGAGTGTCGTCTACGGGTTAATGTGAATCCATTAATTTTTATCTAGACCTTATATATGTATTAAGAAATTTACTAAATATCTATAAATAAGTTACTGGGAACTCAATTGTTATAGTATATTAATTTGAGATTATTATAAGAATCCATAAATTTTAAATTTTGAAACCGCTTCTGGATAAGATTGCTTAATTTAATTGATGAGTTACTTAAGAGCCTATCGAGTTTGGAATATTTTCATACCTATATATTTTTCTAAAAAAATTGATTATTTGTTTAAATTCAAAACAGAATCTAATTAAAATCTCTTAGAGACATACTCCAATCATCATGATAAAATCAAAGAAGCAATAAAAGGGATAGTGATTTAAGGATTGTATTCCACAAACACCTTAATTAAAATGTTGAATCTGGGCCTTAAACTAAATCATAACCGGATCGAAGAACTGAAAAATTAAAACCAAAAAATTGAATTAATTCAATTTAGTTTTTTTTCTTTTTTTCTTTTTTGATGTTTATGCTCGGCCCTCTTAATGAAGTATTGTATTGCATAAATGTTTTCTTGGAAGACTGTACGTTAGTGGATCAATTTTAAATTCAGAAAGGAAAACCCCTTTTGTTCACTTCAAATACAGTGTCAAAGAAACTTTTGATAAAAGAATTTTCATGAGACTTTGTTGAGGTGTGTAACTGTCTCACTTAAAAGCTTAAATCGTTAAAGAGGTTTATATATTTATTTATTAAATTATAGTCTCAATATATTCACTCATGTATATGCCTGATTCTTTTTCTCAAGAGTCAAATATGTAAAAAAAATTAATTTTTTTTTAATAACGGGTGGCGGTGAGATTTAATTTCAAAAGTTTCTCTGGGCCTAATTCAACCCTAAAAGATAGTTCAAGAGATTAGAATTGTCCAAACCATATATAGAGACTTCATTCCTTCACCAACCGGCAACCAGTGTGAGACACTTCAACAAACATAAAACATTACATATTTACTGACTGACAGTGTAAAAAAAAAATTATTGTATGATTTCATTTAGAGGTGTACATGGATCGGGTTGGTTCGGTTTTTTTAAAAACCAAACCAAATCATTAGTGTCGGGTTATTAAATTTATAAACTAAATCAAACCAATAAAAGTCAGGTTTTTCAACCTCGGGTTATTTCGGATTTTTCGGGTTATTTCAGGTTTTTTCGGTAAAATCTTCATATAAATATATAATTAACTTGTGCTTTAAATATTTCTTTAGTCCTAGTAAGATAAAACTATCTAAGGTATTTCTTAAAAAAAAACACAATATATAAATGAGTGATGACATTAATAAAATATTCAACCAAAAAAATAATGAAATCGCATAGAATAAATATTGCATATTAATAAGCCATTATAAAAATAATCATAATTTAAAAGTATCAAGTCATACTAAAATTAGTCTAATAAGTATTAACTACATGACTAAATATTAAACAAAAAAATAAAATTAGGTTATGTATTTATGCAAAATTAAAGAATAGATATCTAACATGATTATCATTTCTAGTGTTGACTTGAATAATTTTTTGTTAGCATTAGTATTCATTTGAGATTTATTTGAGTTACTAATATCTATGGGTTATAAAAACTTATTGGACCATTTAAAATTCTAACTTTAAACTTGAAATAATATGTTGAATGATAAAAACTATGAAAAATTTAAGAAATATTTATAAATTACATCACAATAAATATTTTTATGTATAAAATATTTTTAAAAATAGTATATATATGTAATATCGGGTTGGTTCGATTCGGTTTGACTTTTTTTAGTTAAAATCAAATCAAATCAATTATAGCCGGGTTTTTTTTTTCCAACACCAAACCAAGTCAAACCAAATCACTAGTCGGATTTTTTTTTGCGGTTCGGTTTGATTTACGGTTTGATTCGATTTGCGGTTCGATTTTGTTCACCCCTAATTTCACTTATAAAATAATTAAAGATAAAGGTAAATTTCTTTGATAGATAAAAAAGAATAAGTAATTAAGTTTATGATTTCTATTGTTATTTCTTAATAGATGGAACAATTATTACTCGATAGCTCAAAGCTGATCAGTAAAATTTGCGTACTTGTCTACTCAGCTTATTTATACTCAACTATAATTTCTTCCTTTATAAAAAAAAAATCTCGATCAATCCTTAATCAGTAACAACTTCATTTTAGTAACGTAAAATCTTTGTCCCTTCGTTTGATTGAGGCTTGTACAAATTAAAGTATGCATTTATCCAACCAGCTGAGAAATAATTAACTAGAGTGGTGAGTCAGAAATGAGGCCAATTAGCAATCATTTCTAAGATATACAACATATATAAATGAAGATTCCATTAGAAATATTTTATGGATAAAGAGATATACCTCCTTATCATATTCACTAACTCTTCCACTACTTTATTTTAATTACTTAATATACCACATATTAACCAAAAATCTCTTTCGGATACATCACCTCACCTCGGATACATCCCATCCATCAGATACATCCCAACCTTCGGATACATGTTGTAACCTCTCAGATACATCTGGATACATGTTGTAACTCCTCAGATACATACGGATACATGTTGTAACCCCTCAGATACATGCGGATACATGTTGCAACCCCTCAGATACATGCGGATACCCGATGTATCTAAGATAAAATCAAAAATGTCGATGTATCTGAGTGGTTTGGGATGTATCCGAGTGGTTTGGGATGTATCTGGCGGAATTGTGATGTATTCGAAGGGAAAGTAGTGAAAAAAAAAGTAATTAACTTTTAAAAATGTGTGTTTTATATAAGTTACCCTTTTATTCCCTTGAATTCTATTTTCCTCCCTCTAATCTGCAGAGAGGTACAATTACAAAGTATAACTAAAGTCATGAGTCAGCAATATGAGGCCATCAGAATTGTTAGGTATAAAAAATAAAGATAATTATGGTCCTAAATATTTCTTCTAACTAATTTACAAAATATGTATAAAGTATATGTATATCTATATATGTGTGTGTTAGTAGTGTATATGTTGTGTCATTGTGAATATTTTGATTATATTGATAAAATAGTTGGCCATATGATATATCCGTAACTTTTCCTAAAAAATATTTAAAAACGACAATATTGTCTTTAGGGGTAAATAAAATTGAACTTCAAATCGAATTAAATTACAAATTGAGTCAAATCAAAAAAAAATTCGACTAATGATTTGGTATTGGAAAAAATCTGAGTATAATTGATTTAGTTTGATTTTAATTAAAAAAAGTCAAATCAAACCAAATCAATCTGATATTACATGTATACTATTTTTTAAAAATATTTTATACGTAAAAATATTAAATGTGATGTAATTTATAAATATTTCTTAAACTTTTTTTTTATATAGTTTTTATCTTTCAACATGTTATTTCAAATTTAAATTTAGAATTTTATGTGGTCCAATAAGTTTTATAATTCATACATATTAGTAACTCAAATAAAGCCAAACCAATATTACTGTTAACAAAAAATTTTAACAACCCGACACTAATAATTTGGTCTGGTATTTAAAAAATTCTAATCAACTTGGTCCATGTACACCTCTAACTGTCACTACTAAAAATAAAAGTTTTTTTCACCGCGAATCAGTGAAAAACTTGTGCTATAGAACATAATTTTTCCACTCATATCCCACCGAACCAACTCACTGGAAAAATGCAATATGGTGAAAAACAGATTCTCACTGAAATAGTGAAAAACTTCTTAATTTTTTTGTATGAAAAATACTATTATTTTTTTCATCGATTTAATTAAAATATCTATAAGAACAATTATTGAACATATTTCGATGAGAAATTACAATGAAAAAATATTAATATTTTAATAGTATGCATGCAAAAGTTTTTATTCCATTCATCTCTTGGTCCCCTCCTTTTAAACACAAATAATACCATCGGCCTACAGCCAGCCAGCCATTTTTTATGGTACTCAAACAACTTGTCAAGGAAAACTTTATGATATTTTTTATAAAATAAAATAAAATAAAATTTGCATTAGCTCAAACAACTTGTCAAGGAAATTCATTTTTTTTTTAATTTTACCCTAGTTATGTATATTATTAAATTATACACTTGTCCATCATCGATCGTACAAGAGTTTTTCAAAGTGATTTAATTGGTTCTCGATTATTCGATCCATAGTCTTAAGGTTTTGACCAAGATTGGAGTGATGTTTGAATTCTTTCACATGGTATCATATCAAACTTTGTTGAGCCTATTTGCACAATTACTTTCTTTCTTCATTTTCTGTAGTTTTTAGTTCTTCTCTCCTAACTTAACCTATTGAGTTGCTCTGGACTTCTCTCTTATACGCACAATTTTTTGTATTATTAAATTAAGCACATTGGATCTTTAATTAACCTAAATGTGTAATTTTGATCCTTAAGCAAATGAATGTTAAGTAATTAATGGAATTTGTGTTTAGAAAAGCAACAAAAAAGAGAGATGAAATGAGTCCATTTTTCTTCAATGTCTACATCACTACCATAGCTGACTTTGAGAAGAATAAGCCTAGAAAAAACTCTGTTCAAAAATAGAAAGAGAGAGGTGACTTGGATCCTTATTTTTTGCCTACTTTACTAATGATTTCTTTAAGAAAACATTTAAAAAACATCAAAGCAAATGTTTTTGAAGTTGATGCACTAGTAAAAAATTTTTTGCTATTTTCCCATTGAAATTTTTCATTGAAAATGTTCAGTGGCTATCTTCCCATATATTTTGATTGAATTGATGAGGAAAAAAAATAGTAATATTTTCATATGAAAATTTTTGGAAGTTTTCCACTATGGTGAGAATATGTTTTCTAGCATGCATTTTTTTAGTGAAATGATTCGATAAAAAGTTAATGAAAAAATCATGTTCTATAACACAAATTTTTCACTGATTCGCAGTTGAAAATACCTTCATTTCTAATAGTGATGAAATGGGAGAAGAAGTTGCTTCATTTCTTAATTTGTTCTTGTTTCAAAGAATTGAAGAAGCACAAGAAAGGTTAAGACAAAACTCACTTTGTCCTGAATTAGTTGTCATGTTTCGCTTATTAAAATTAATTTAACTTATTTTGAATTAATTGTCATGTTTCGCTTATTAAAGTTAATATAACTTATTTTTAAAATTCATTAAATTAGATTAAATCATATTAACTCAATATTTTACTATTAAAATTTTGACAGGATCCATTTTGGTAAATGTGATCTGATGATCTTTAGCTGTTCATGTTTGAGCAAAAACATATATATAAACATTTTTCTTTTTATTAATTTTGAGAAAATCAAGGAATAAAAAAGGTGTTGAAATATAGGGGATAGATGGATGATATGATTGTTAAGGATGGGTAGGGTAGGGAACATTGATCATTAGAAAGAAACAATATAATTAAGCATGACCTTCATATGCAATTATTTATGTCTCCATCTCATATCTCTCTCTCTGTGTGAGTGAGTGTGTGTTATATACACTCTCGATTTTATTTTACTTGGCCTATATTAATTTATTGGGTGTTTGATCATAATTTTTTTTTTATCCGAAATTAAATTTCAGAAATGGTGTTAGGCCATAAAAATTTGAAAAATTCTGAGTTGAATTCCGGAATTTGAAATTCAAGAAAAACTTGTTTTCACTTTTACTTCTCTCACCAAAAGTAAAAAACAATTCCAATTTATATTCATGGAAAAACACAACTCCAACTCCTACTCCAATTCCAATTTATATTTGATTTTCATGGCCAAACGAGGCCTTAATACTTCCTTAAACAAGGGATAAATTCTTTAAAAGCCCAAAGCATACCCTGTGAAATATTACAATACGAAAATATAAATTTATGCCTTATAAAAAAAATTATTTATCTTAAAAAGGACAAAATTAAAAAGCAATATAAAATAGGGACAAAAGTGCTAATGACCCTATATATATGCCTCACCTCCCCCCCCCCCCAAACCTAATACGTAACCCCATCATATATACCCCACGGCCCACGTTATCAAACACATTTTAGTGTACCTTTTACACATTAATTATTACTTACTTAGCACTAATTCAATTCTACACAATTAAACAACCGTTTTTTTTCTTTCTAAAAGTGAACTATTTTATTTGTGGCATTAATTTGAGCTTGCATTGTACATTCTCTTTTTATCTATTTTTTCTCATCACATATGGTGTTGTGTTGTGTTTTGTTTGTTCTGTTATTTTAATTTTAACTTCCTCTTTTATTTTATCTAATTTTTTTTAATCTAAAACAGGAAATTCGATTTCAATTTATTTTCCTTATTTTGTGGTTATGAGCATGGCTTTAGTTAGTAAAATTTTCTAAAAGATGAACACCTATTTTATTTTTTTCCATTTTATTGCTTGCATGAAGGAAGAGCCACCCAATATTTACATTTCACTCGATTACATTATAAAGAATTTTTGTAATGTCAGTGTATTTATCGCTTTATTTTCGGGTTGACAGTTTTGCTTATTATTGGATATAATTATTTGTGATTATCTTTTAAATGACTTGAAAGTATAAAAAAATTATGCTATTATTTACTTTTAAAATGATACAATTGAATTTGTACATATAGTTTAAAGATATGTGAACTGAATTTTGACCAGATACTGAGATTATAATGAATTAACTTGTAAGAGATAAACAATAAACTAATAATTGAACAATATAAATTAAAATGAAAAACAAATTTATCATGAGCTTCGATGCGATTGCCTGACAACGTCACCGGTAAAGATGGTTTTGAACACTAAAATTGCAAAAGTTTAAAAACTCCAAGAACTTGTCATATAATGCTTGTGAATGAATAAAATTTAGATGCCTTCTAACAAGAAAGTAAGGAAGTATCAAGGGAGATCCACAAATTGTGTCTTCATAAAAGCTTATTAAATATTGTTTGTCATATCTCATTGAATAATAGTTAGTGATAATCGTAGGATCTTGTGTAACGATTGAGTGTTCGAACAACTCTAATCCGATTTGTGTCAGTCTCGTATTCGGCACCGCATCTCCGAAGCTAGATGGGTTCTTGTCATAATATCGGCTACTTGATGATAACACGCACTGAACCTTCTCTGAATGAGACCGCTTCCCACCGGTCTCTCCAACACTGCTTCCGCTGACTCATATCTGACTTATCGCTTTTACCACATGTCGACTTCTTATTCATCCATCTGTCAAGCCCGGGTTCCCCCCTTAGAACTATTAACTTAATGTATTAAAATTAAAGTCTTCCACATCCACTATATTTAAATTTTAACCTCTAGAAGTTCATACATTTGGAAATAGTTATTAAAAGAAAGAGTCTTAGATGGAACAAAAATTGTAACATAAAACATAAATTAAGGAATAATAATTGAAAGAAAAGGTAAACGCAAGTGAAAAAAGAGAATGATGCAAATTCAGAAAGAGGGAAAAAGGCATTGAAAAATGTTGGAGTATAAACCACCAAACGTACTTACTTTAATTTTTTTGCAGACTCTCATGGCTCAAATGTTCATGATGGTGAAATCCAAGCAATATATCTCAACTACAAGGGTCCCTCCACTTTCTATACAAAACCTTTAAGTCATACAACTCCATGATTTCTTGAGATGATGACAATAATCATGGGAAAACAACTATAGAGTAACCAAAATTCAAGAAAAATTATCCAAAAACAAAGCCACAAAGTCAAAAGCCTCAACATGAATGGATCCTTCTTTTCTTTAACTAAAGAATCCTAAGCATGCATATATCATATAACATATAGCTAGCAAGACAAGAATCCTAAGCATGCATATATCATATAACATATAGCTAGCAAGACAAGAATCCTATGCATGCATATATATATCCAAAAATAGCCAACGGAAACACAGAGAATTATCATTAGGATTAAAGATTTTGTATGCACTCAATATAATTTAATCGATTATAGTATTTTTAGGTTATCTAATTAAGATTAATAGCATTGGGTGCACGAGCAAAGTTTCACACTGATAGTTAAAAAGATTGAGAAACTAAATATAAGGTGAAGGGATACTCTTAATTGTGTGAGGCTTTTAGAAAAAAATCATAGGGGTTTGTCTTGAAGCGAACACGATTATCATATGTTAAGAGTATCTTCAGGATGACTAATAAGTCCAATAACTGATATCAGAGAAATAGTTCGATGAGATGGGCGTGAAAATGATGGAGTGATGGTGTGGGGTTCCAGTTTATTGCTTTTACCACATCAAAGGTAGTTTAGAGATGCACACGCACAAGAAGAAGTTAATTAGCTTTGGACTTTGATGGTCATAAATGCTCGATCATGTAGGTGCACGAAATGAATCTCGAAAAAAATGACTCGTAGATTGTGCGGTGATGACCCACGTGGAACTTAGTTCGAGAGAAAACCCATGAATCGTGGCGATGGACTACATGAGACTTAATTAGAGAGGGAGAATATGTGTACGAATAAAGTCTCACATTGATATATAGTTGACAAGATGAGAAAGTTACATATAAGGTGTACATGTAAGGATGCTACTCTTAATGATCAAAATGTGAGGCCTTTTGGAGAAAATTGTCTTGACTTTAGCCTAAAGCAAATAATATCATGCCATGAAAAGTATCTTTGGAGTTTGGACTGGTTTATTCCAATAACTATAAACAATTACCTATCATTATAAGTAATCTTAACCTACTAATAGAAGCAGATGCAACCTTTGCGTAATGAGTTCAACTGAAACTACAAGAAAACATGAAATTAGCTACGAAATTTGTTGGTAATCACCAGCTAATTCGCTGCTCAAAATCTCCTAGCTAATTCCTCCATTATAATATAAAAATTATACACTATTGTGCACAAAAGTTAAAATAGCAATCACAATAATCAAATTAGAGAGTGGTAGGGAGAGTAGTTGGGGATGTTGGTGTTGCCCATTCTACATAACAATGCGACATAGACATGCTGTGTGTCGCTAGCGGCGGGCCATGTGAATGAAATTGACTTAGATTGAGAGCATCTAATTTTAGAATTTTTAGATGAGATATATAGCCTAAAGACTAAAGCATTAGCTAGACAATCTTATGTTGTTTACACTTATGGATGTCTGTTGGACTTGAACATAGAATAATAATATATATTGTAATTAGTCTCATCAAATTATATTTTGTTACTATCAACAAAATTGCAAGTTTTTGAGAGATCGAGTGAAGGGGAAACTGATTTTGAATGACGACCGATATGTTAACTAATTGATTACGTTAGCTGGCCCTGATCCGCGTAGATCAAGGGAGAACACTCATCGTTTACGGCATGGACTACCAGGGTATCTAATCTTGTTTGCTTCCCATGCTTTCGCACCTCAGCATCGGTAGGGAGCCATCGATTCAGGTACAAGATACTATCATTACCGCCTGGACAATTAGATATTCAACCCGTAATCGCAACGACCCAATTGCAAGAGCGGAGCTCTACCAACTGAGCTATATCCCCCCGAGCCAAGTGGAGCATGCATGAAGTAGTCAGATGCTTCGATTTTACTATTATTTTTTCTTTTTTCTTATAGTACCTCAACGTGACATGATTGTGGAAGGGGTTCAAGAATCAATTTTCTTTTTATAAGGACTAAAAGTACTTATTTTGACCTTTCTATCTCGTATTGTAGGGTGAATTTTGAAAAATAGAAGAATTTTAGTAGTTCAGTTGGTTGATTATCTGAACTTTCACCTTGTTGGTGGGGGTTCAATTCTTCACCTCGAAATGCCCTTCCTCATTTCCCCTTCCCCTTCCCCTCCCCCCCCCCCCCCCCCCCCCCATTTTTCTTACAAGGATCTCGAAAGATATGAAAAATCTACCTCTAAGCCGTATATATAATTTTCATATATGGCTTCCCATAAAATCTTATATATATTTATGAGATCGAGTATAAAATTTTATATACACACTTTAAATTTTGAATTTATTTTCCTTCCTTACCTGCTAGAATTTGAAATCATGTATTTGGCGCATCCATGCAATTGAGTCCTTGGATTTTTGAATAAATAGGATATTGCTTATTAAATCATGATGTTCAGCCATACTTGGACATTAATTAATTGGAAAGTGGAGCATTTCTTGATTTATAATGAAGTAAGGATTGATGTTGGGACTTGATTATAAAGCATTTTCACCAGCCTCTAATAAACTATTAGACATAAAAATGAAGCAAGAAACTAAAAAGACCTCTTCTATATATTTCCTTAATCATCATGACCTTTTACTTTGAAAGGGTCATTTCATAGCGAGGTGTCATGTTGAGATTTGGTGCAAAATAATTGAACAGTAAAGATTATAAGCAATAATATGTATAATTAACAGTAAAGATTATAGGCAAGAACACATGTATAGTTAACAGTAAAAATTATAGGCAAGAACATGTATTATTATATTATATGACAATACGCTGTAGTTAGAGGTGGAGTCAGGTAGGGACGAAGGAGTTCATCCGAACCTTCTCCGACGAAAAATTATACTATTTAACTTAATTTTTTTTATGTATATAGAGTAGGTTGAATTCACTTCGTCCTTTTCAAATATTTATTTCTTCATATTTTAAATTTTCTTAATGAAAATTTGGATTTTGTCGCTGCCTGTACCGAACTTTAATTAGGCCTTCAAGATTATGTTACCATCCAGTTTTTGTTTAGTAATGATGATGGAATAGTTGACTCAACATTCTGATGGAGACATAAAAGTTGATAAATTTTGCAAAATTCTTAGATTCCATGAATTTCGGTTTATTTTCCATCATGCTGCTAGAGGTTTGGGGTTGTTTGGGGGGGGGGGGGGTGGGGGGGGGGGGGGGGGCAAGAGACTTGTTTAATTTGTCCAAAACAAGAGAATTAAAAGACAGTCATGTGAACGAAGCATTATTATAAATAACTACATTAAGGGGGAGCAATCTTATTGAAGTATTTGTGAATATTTTACTACTCAAAATCGTGATCTATAAATCAGATGAAATTTTTTATATACCATTATTACAAGACTTAAAATGCAAGAGAATAAACACTGTCTAAAATTCTCTACTCTAATAAAGTATATATAATTTCTGCATCATCATATTAAGTTTAATTTACTTGTAGCAACAAATAATTTTTTACAATAGCAAGATCAATATGATAATTTGAAAAATAAAATAATACATATGTTATATCTAGAACAAGTTATTCTAGTTCGATATCATCAAGAATTTTTGACTATTGCATGATAATAAGTTCATTTTTGAAGTGTTTTTTTTTCTTTTCAATATTTTCTTATTGAAGCTTCTCTCATTTTTTTTGTCGAACATAATGATGCAAATTGAGTTTTATTGAGTTTAATATGCAACGTCAAATAGTTTCTCTTTCTCGCTCTAAAAAATGCATTGTTGAAACTGGGTGCACTAATAATATAAATACAATATCAATATACATAACTTAAATCTATTCATATTTTTCTACGATCAATAAGATTGTCAAGTCTGTCGTTTTAGGAGAATAAATTGCACTAGCGTATGTTTGATAAGAAAAATGTGCTTCTTGAAAAATATTTTCAAAGAAAATAAGTTAACTTATATTTATTTTCTTGTGTTTGATACGTAAGTCAAATATATTATTCTAAAAACATGTATATCATTTTGACAAATACTATAGCAGATGGGAGCGTGAGGGTAGAAGTGTGGGATAGTAGGGATAGGGCAACAAAATGGGGGCTATGTGGATGGGTGAAGATGAGGTGTTAGAGTGGGTAAAAGTCCCACATTGGTTGGGAAATGGACTGGATTTCTTCTTATATGGATTTGGGCAATCTCCCCCTCATGAGCTAGCTTTTGGGGTTGAGTTAGGCCCAGGTGCCATATCTTTACATGATATCAGAGCCAGGTCCATTTCCGTTTGGGCTCCCGGTCCACGCTCCAGTTGGGCCCTGGGCATGAAGGGGGTTGTTAGAGTTGGTAAAAAATCCCACATTGGTTGGGGAATGGACTGATGATCTCCTTATATTGACTTAAGCAATCCTCCCCTCATGAGCTAGCTTTTGGGGTTGAGTTAGGCCAGGTGCCATATTTTTACATGGTATCAGAGCCAGGTCCGTCCCCGTTTGGGCTCCCGATCCACAATGGGACTGACGGTCTTCTTATATGGACTTGGGCAATGCTCCCCTCATGAGCTAGCTTTTGGAGTTGAGTTAGGCCCAGGTGCCATATCTTTACAGTGTGTTGGAGAGTAGTTCGTGACACAGTCAATATGGAATACCATTTGTGAAACTTATTTCCCCTGCTACTATTAGGAAAGTTATTTTTCTCATCTTTAAGAAACTTACTTTTTTTCACTTGGGCTGAGGGTCTCTTGGAAACAGGTTCTCTATCTCCATGAGGTAGTGGTAAGGTCTGCGTACAATCTACCTTCTCCAGACCCCACTTGTGAGAAATCACTGGGTATGTTGTTATTGTTGTAAGAAACTTGCTTTTCAAAAAAATATTTTTAAAATTTTTTGACCAATAGAATATGAAAAATTGAAAAGTATTTTTTTCTATATCGAATACACCCTAAACATCTCGCCCCCCGTTCATTTTTACTTGTTCACTTTGAATTTTACACACCTCTTAAGAAACAATGATTGATATGAGTATTTTACCAAAATGCTCATATTAATTAGAGTATTATTTAATAGTATTAAGTCTTCAAAAATAATTTAAAAAATAAGTAATTAATGCTAAAAATAAAACATGATTTTTTTTTTTGTCTTTTCTTGATATATTAAAAATGATAAATAAAAGTGAAAAATTATTTTTTTGACAAGCAAAAGTAAATGAATGAAATAATACTCACTCCGTCTCATTTTATAAGGCACCATTTTCTTTTTAGTCCATCCAAAAAAGAATGTCACTTTACTTTAATTAGAAATAATTTAACTTTAAAATTCTCTTTTTACTCTTAATAAAATGATTTATAACCATACAAATATCCAATGATTGTTTTAGACCACAAGTTTCAAAAGACTTTCTTTTATTTTTTTAAACGTCGTGTCAAATCAAACAATATCACATAAAATAAGACGGAGGGAGTAACAATAAATTTAAGTTGACATAAGATGGCTTCAGCGTGAGGCAAGCACGTGCCTAGATGCCTCGAAGTTCGTAGAAATCACAAAAGCAATGCACTTAAGATTTTATTACTTACTTAATGTCTGACTAATCCTCCCTAAAAAAAATTAAAAATGGAAAAAGAAAGAATTTATTTTCTCTGTCTATCTTTACTTGTCTATTATTCTAAAAATAGTTGTTCAACTTTACTTGTCCAGTTTGAAAAATTCAAGAAATAATTTATAGATTGTGTTTATTTTATTCTTGTTATTAACTACTATAATTTATTATTCTTTAAAGCATATGCTAAGTCAAATATGAACAAGTAAATATTGACGGAGAAAATAATCGCATTGCATTTAAAAATGGAAAAAAGGGAGATGAAGAAAAAGATAAAGATAGAAACTTGCATTGGATCCTTCGCCGAAGTAGGACTATTATGCAAGGAACAACTCCAACATTTTTCTCTCACACACACATCCAAAATGTTGGAAAAGCTATATTCCAACAAAGTCCACTACTACAAATAATTCACTACATACTGCCCACCAATTTCATAGTCTAAAAGGAAATTTTAAATAATTATAGGTAATTATTCAACGACAACAACAAAAAAAGAATTGTAGCATATATAAAAGCTAAAAAGAAGAAGATAAATTAAGTATTATACAAAGTATGTTACCTATATCGTTTATGTAAGGGTTTTTACGCTATTAGATCACATTTATCTGTTGCAATATATATTCTATCTTATTTTCAAGATGATAAATTCTATATTTTAGAAAGACTTACATATAAATATCATTCGGATGATTTAATAGTTTATTCCGGCTATGGTGTATATAATTTAACTTAAATTTTAAATAGAATCCCATCATTATATTCTCACTTTTTTCTTTCCCCTTTCTCAAATTATATCTCTATATCTACCTTCATTCTTCTAAGGTGCCTATTTTTCTCTAAGTCTTCAGAGTCACTCTACATGCATATCTTTTTGAGTTTACTTTCTACTTCTTCTTGTCTTTAGAGTCACTCCATCTCCTCCTCAATTGCTCCATTGACTTGCAACTTATTATACACTTCAAATACACAATATTCATGTGCTCACAATTCAATTCTTCTTCATCATCATCATCATCTTCCTTCATGGTTCTTCCAAAATGCAATTTCTTGTCATCAAGACCCTTTCTAGATTTTCATGATGGGTGCCAAAATTCACCCCCACAAGACACACAAGAAGAGGCTCATCAATTAGCTCATGAAAATCAAAATGAAGAAGATGATAGGCAACAACAACAACAACGACAACAACAAGAAGAAGACAATAACAAGAAAGAAGAAGAGGTATTATTTGAAGGTAATGTTAAGGATTACAATAACAACGATAACAAATTCAGTGTAATCCCACAGGTGGGGTTTGAAGAGGGTAGAGTACTGTATACGGACTCTACCCCGACCTTTGAGAAGGATAATGTTAAGAATTATTCTACAAAAATAATTCCAACATCACCAGAATGTGTTAGTACTAGTAGACAAATGATGATTTGTCCACCAGCTCCGAAGAAGAAAAAGGCAATTCAAGTTGCAAAGAGAAAACTACATTTTGAAGAAGAAAGAGTGTTTGTTGATGTTTATGATGAAGTAGAATCATTTTATCCTCCAGCTTTACTAGCAGATCTTGATAACAAGATCAAGAAAGCTAGGAAAATAAATTTCATTTTATGAGTATGTTTTTAATTAATTTAATTTCTTATATTATAGTAGTACTATATGATAGATCTTAATTTAGTGTGTACTCAACCCTACTGATTATTATGAAGAAGAAAATATCCTCATGTTTCTATAACTTTGTTTAATTTGAGTATTTATGCAAAGTTTGACAAGTTAAATACATATTGTCACTCAACTATATCTCATCTACAATTCATTTGTGTCAGTCAGTTAGGTTGTACCCTTATGATCTTTGCCCTCGGCCTGGCTAGTCTAAAAAACTCTCACTTGAATCGCCAAGACTCGATTTTTTACTTTCGTTCTTTTTGTTTGTTCATGAATGGCTAATTAAACTCTAAAACCCTAAAATCAGATCTGTACGAGAGGAGATGCAAATTTAGGGCAAGTTTTATTGGTTAAAATAAATTCGTTATTGCTCTTTTGACAAATTATGTTTGCCGCCATGTTAATTTTTTTTTTTTTGAAGAACCATAAGGCTATGGCTGTGTTTGTCATATGGAGAAAAATATTTTTTAATTTTTCAATATTTGGTTGGCCAAAATAATTTTTCAAAAATAAAAAATAAAATTCCTTAAAAATAAGTATGTTAAAAATAGGAAAATCACTTCTCCAATGAAAGTATGAAAAATAAGTTCTGTAGGAGACACTCCAAAACTCATTTCCCTACTCTCACCCCTCCCCGCCCCCACCACCGCCAACCCTGACTCCCTAGTCTCCACCCCAACATATAGTATTTTTTCTAGATTACATATATAAATATTTTTGAAATAATATTCTTTTACTTACTTATCAAATATCGAAAAATAAATTTAAAAATCACTTAAAAAATTGTATTCGAGCACATCAAATGCCCCTATAAATCCACAAATTTACTTTCTTTTTCTTCCTTGCTTTAAAAGAAATTAAATGAAAAAAAAGAGAGGATATTTTTGGCATGTGACTTTTAAGTTTTAACCATATGGTGTGGATAAAAAGAGCATTGACTTCACCAAGACGCAAACATACTTTGCATAGTTTTCATCAAATACCAATAATACAAGTAGTAAAGAAAACCGTGAAAGGGTATATTCTCAACAGTAGTAAAGTGTTTTCCCTAACTTCAACGTTACAATATTGCTTTAATTTTTGCATCTTTAGTTTAATTTTGGGTTAAAAAAGGCAAGTTTTAAGTGTTGTTTTCTGGTTGGCCTCACTTCCTATGCACTCATCATTAACTTTTCAGTCTCTTTTCACTTTTTATCACATGAGACAACCTCTTATTTTGGTGCAAATAAAGTTCCCACACAATAACCCACGCCATGTGACTTTTAAATGTACTACTAGTTCCTTTGCAAGTCTGAGTTTCACTTTTATACATGTTATACTTAAAATATAATTACAAGTAAGTTCATAATAAGTAAAAAAAATTAATGATCGTGATGTTTGGGTCAATTTTTACATATCTCGATTAATCACCTAGTATTTTTTTGTCTTTTGAACCTGAGACCTCATGCTCATGATGGTTCTTAACCCACTTCATTGATCGACCACTATAGGCCACACCCTTAGGTGCCATAATAAGTAATTTTAATAACCTAGAAATAAAGTTAATTACATACTATAACAGGTTAATATTTTCTATAAATTATACAAACCACACACTTTTTGCATCTTAATCTGTATAAATCATTTGCGATTAAATTAAGAAAACGCCCCCCAATTGAACTAGGTTTCATTATGGATCATGCTTTAGAGAAAATTTCTAAAAAAAATATATTAGTGTATAATTAATGGTGTAGTCAAGATTTTTAGTAATAGAATTTAAATGACGAAGTAAACACACAAAGAAAATAAAAAAAATTCAACATATAGTATATATTTCTCGGCAAACGGATGCATGTCAATTGACGTACTCCCAGTGAAATTTTTCGGATAGCTAGCATTTTCTACACGAAACATAGTTATATATGTACATGTGTATATATAATAGAAAACCAACTAAAAATTTAAAGACCATAGGCATAATAATTCAAAAATCTTTCAAACTTTAATATTTACATTCTTTGAAGCTATTGTATATTATTACTTGTTGATAAATAATTACTACATAATCTATGTATAATTAATATGTATCTATACATTAATTCTAATCTAAATATAGGCCTATTATCATTGAATTCACCTGACTTTTACTTCTTTTTTTTTTAAAAAAATAATCCAAATTGCGCAAAATATCTCAAACTTCAATATTTACCTTTTTTTGAAATAATTGCATATTACTTGTAAACATTATGCATAGATATAGTGTATAATTGATGAATAATCAGTATATAATCTATACATAATAGTATATAATTGATAAATAATCAGTACATAATTTATGTATAATTTATATATATACTTTATACATTAATTATACACTAAATATATGCTTATTAATATATTATTTACTTAACCTTCTACTTTTTGAAAAATCAAAATTGCTTCCCTATTGTCTTTTCTCAGAAAACCTCTGCTACCACCTTCAACTCTTCACTATTTAACCTCACATACATCTTTAACGATCGTTTTATCATATTTTATAAAAAAAAATTAAAAAATTCATGACAATTTAGGAGAAATTGAATTCAAAATGATCTTTTTTTAAAATGAGGAGTAGAGAAAAATACAGATGGAGAGATAAATGAAAGAAATAGAAAAAAAAATGAAAGAGGCTGCCATAAATTGTCATTTTTGTTGGAGAAGAAGTGATAGAAAAAAACTAGCGTAGAGGTGAAGATAGAGAAAGACAAAGAAAATTGTACTCCATAAGATAGCGGAAAGAAACAGCTATAATGGTATATGAAATTTAGAGTTGGACTAATTTGAATAATAAAAGAAGAATAAGGTTATTCTTAAGAGGAAATTTCATAAATATCAACTAATAGAAATTTAACGAAATCCAACACTTTGCTAATTACAATTCATACTAACTATTTGAGATGCTAAGCAAAAAAATATCTATCTCTCTCGCCTCTCTCCCTGTTTCTGTCTCTGTCACACACACACACTCTTTCTTTCCCTCTTTGTATTTTATATTTTCATCTCTCTCTCTTTGTATTTTGTATTACCCCTCTCTCGCTTTCTCTCTTTCTCCTTCTGTGTATTTTGTATTATTCACCTCTTTCTCTCTTTCTTTCCCTTTTTATATTTTATATTTTATATTTTCATCTCTCTCTTTCTTCCTCTTTGTATTTTATAATTTCACCTCTTTCTCTTTTTCTTCTTCTTTGTATTTTTGTATTTTCACCTTTGTATTTGTATAAACATCATTTGTATTTTCTTGAGACTATCATATACAAAATACAAATGTATCATTTGTATTTTGGATGGTTCAAGTTATATAAATAAATACAATTCGTATCAACGAATATAATTATATACAAATGTATCATTTTTATTTGGATAGTTCAAGTTGTATCAATGAATACAATTGTATCAACGTGTATCAACGAATACAAAATATAATTCGTATCAACGAATATAATAGTATCGTGTATCAACGAATACAATTGTATCAATAAATACAAAACATAATTTGTATCAACGAATACAAAATACGAATACAATTATATCAATTCAAAGATCCAAATTCTTAAGCTAAACCCTTCAATTCAGTGATTCAAACTTTCAGTTGAACCCATTTCGAAAGACAAAAAATCAATTCAAAAAGATTCAATTTTTAAGCTAAACCCTTTTTTATAAAAATAGAAAATCAATTCAAAGATTGAAATCTTAAGCTAAAACCATTTCATAAAAATAAAAAATCAATTCAAAGATTGAAAACTCCATTCAAGGCAACTAGAAGGAAAAAAAATTCTGACAAAGAAGAGAAGAAAGAAAAACAAAGAAGATGGGAGGCAGAACAAAAGTGTTTCCAGATTTAGGAAAATTATAAAAAAGAGAGAGAGAGAGGGAGGGAGAGAGGCAGTGAAAGAGAGGGAGATGAGGGAGAGAGTGGCGAGCGAGATTGGGAGAGAGGAAGAAGAGTGACGAGAGAGGGAGTGATAGAGAGAAGAGGGAGAAGCTGTAATTGTATACACCATTTGTTTTAAACCCATTGGTGCAAATGTAATTGAATTATATTATTTGTATGGAGCATAATTAGACATGAATATTTGGTACGTTATCTAATTTTTCCTATTTTTAATTTATTATTGTAATATACTGCTAATTGGATTAGTAATACTATTTTCTAGAGGATGGTTGTAAAACTGCTGTACCATGTTATATAAAAAACAATAGCTATCGGAGTAATTTGGATTGACTTATTTTAGTGTTTGAGCAAAATAAAAAAATATTTTAAAACATTTATTTTAAAATCAAAATAACAAAAATAAATACTAAGTTATAGGTCCATCCAAAGAGATCCTAAAAATAGTTTCAAAAGAGAACACTTGAAAAGACTCTTTTGAAAGTTCAACTTGCAGAAAAATCCCCTTATATTTAAATGTTCAAATCAGGGGGAGTAATGACATTGTTATCCATATAAAATAGACTACTTTTCTATTTGTATTTCTAGTCTAGATTTATTCATCCGACAAAACTCGTGAATAATAAAATAACATATGCAAGGTTTTTCAATTGGAAAAAATTTGAGAATGATTTAAAATTAAAAGATAGGTACAATGGAGATATAGTTTCGAGTCTTATCAATCCTCGACAAACTTGTGAATAAATAATTTGAGTAACACATGCAAAGTTTGCTAATTCAGAAAGATTTCTGAAGAATTTAATGAGATAGGTAACATGAAGATTGTGCCAAAAGTAGATATCTCCCCCTCGATATAATTAGTGAACAAGGCAAGATTTGTTAATTCGACAAGACTTGAAATAATTTATGAAAATTGATAGAATCAAGATTGTATAAGTGTTATGCCCCACCCAACATCACATGTGAAAAGAAAATATTTCTCTTTCACAGCTCCAAGTTTCTTTTTTTTTTTGAGAAATTTTGAGAAATAGTAAATTTGAGACCATAAATAAGGAGGAGATAGCAGAAAGTTGCTAATTACGAGCGATATCAATTTTTAAGTTAAAATATTATCTTTTTTTTTGTATTTAACGCGTCTGTTTATTAGTCAAATACAAATACAAATTGAGGGTTAAGCGTAATTTTAATTGACTGTTGCCATTTAAAAAGAAAGGATCATTAATGAGTATAATTCTCTTCTTAAAAGGATCATTTAAAAGGAAAGGATCATTAATGAGTATATTCTCTCCTTATATCACGGGATCTGCATTTTTTAGATTTTATTTTCAAATTTGAATTTGTATGTAGTTTGTGTACTTTCAATTCGAATTCATAAATACGTATGGAGATTAAGCCATAAATTCAACAGTACATATGTATATATAAATTCGGTTTATATGTGTGTGACTCTATGAATACATATAGAGTATCTGTAATGTATACAAATCATTTGTATTTGGTTTTGCATTGCATACAATTAAGAGCACATAATATATATGTGTTTCATTGTTTAAATACATATACCAGAACAACCAAAAAATATAAATTATTTGTATTTGTATTTGTATTGGCATTGCATACAGTTAAGAATACAAAATATATTTGTAATTTATTTTTAAATACATATACCAAAACGGCCAAAAAATATAAATCATTTGTATTTATATAAATAGTAGTGTATAAAACACATTTTGTATTAAAAATACATTTGTAGGATTACAAATCTAAGAAGATACATATATTTTTGTGTTGAAAAAGTACAAAAATATGTATTTGTGTTTAATTGAAAATACATATACAATAATTTGTGTGCAAAATTCATATTTGTCATATACATATACAAAATTAAAATACATTTTCAAATATATATATATATATATATATATATATATATATATATATATATATATATATATATAAAATGATGGTTATACTAATAGTGAAAAACATGAATCATGGTATGAAAATATTTAAAATCATGAAAAAATCAATTTAGGAGTAATGATAAGAATTTTGGGATTGTGAGAGAGAGATATTTGATTGAAAAAAGAAAGTGCATGTTGAATTGGGTGTGATATTAGAAAGGAGTTGACACTTTTCTAATGTATTTGGACTTATGGATGGACTCAGTCAAAATATTATTATTTTTGTTATGAATAGTAATTTAAAAAAAATGTTGTTATAGATTGTAATTAAGGGCATAAGTTTGTTATACCCTGTAGTTTTCTTTTTGTTTTTCTTAGGTGATTTTTTACCACCTTTACAATAGAATCCGTAAGCATTTGATTAACATTTTGGATCGTGTTGTTTGGTCTGACCCAATATTATGTCTTTTGCTCTTTTCTTGTTGAGTCAATTTTTAACCCAATTTCTGTTTAAATGTCCATATGAATATCCACTCAAGTGATACCAGTCCATGAATCCAATGTACAAAAAAGCTAAAGTGAGCTTTTTGACATTATTATGTGCAGACTTTTAGAACCCATCCATTAGAGGTAGTATTTTTAGGGGAAATTGACACACACACACACCATTGCTAATTTTATCAGATGGTGAGATGCTTAACTGATCCGCAACACCAATTTCCTTTCCTCTCAAAAATTATCAGATGGTGAGATGCTTAACTGATCCGCAAGACCAATTTTCTTTCCTCTAATTGTATCTTTTGTTTTATATTCTAGACAAAGTATTAAAATTATCAGACTTGTATGAAAATTCTAGTGGTTCTTGTATTTGCAACTTCTAAGTTTTTGGGGTGTATTTTGTCATTTTCACACTTTTATGAATATATTCGACGATGTTAATGGTTTATTCCTGCTTTCCGCTTTTATATTTTCTTACATTTCTAAATTTGGAACAAAAATGAGAATAGGTTCACCTACCAGGCTTAGATGAAAGTGCGATCATGGCTCCTCAGTTCTTACCTCTTGGGTTGTGACAATTTGATATCAGACCCCATGTTCTTTGGTCTCTTGGGTATACTTCATGTCTAGTAGAGTTTTTTGGATCGGTACAAAGACCTCTAAATTTATCTTTGAGAGGCTATGGACATTTAAGAAAAGTTTCATTCTTTCATTCTTATCGTGCATAATTGGTTCAGTTAAGATTCTAAACTTTCTTATTTTATTCTTTCACCAATGGTGAGAACTCGTTCGACTATAACTGGAGAGCATGAGCCCGTGCTTGCTGCTAGGGCAACTATATGTGGCTGAGGCAGGGGATGAAGTAGAGGTATAGCTCGAGTGACAACACCTACCAGATGTTGTGCTAGAGCCATATGTCATGATATAGAGGCTATTTATGATGATAAGCCCGTTGAGGCGACTAAGTTTATTCCAGCTCAGGAACCACCAGGATTTGTTGCTAATCTAATACTACAAGATACTCTGATCCGAATATTCAGATTCCTAGTTAGTATAGCTCAGGCAAGTATATTACTAGTTACACCTGATGGTTCTCAGACGAGGAATAGAGCTCAGACCTCTGATCAATATGACTCAAAGGAAACAACCAGTTATAGGTGTAGCTCCTTTGCATTTGGGCGTATAGTTTGTAGATATTGCTCCACGCTATTTGATTTCACCTATTTATTAGTGGTTAAATAAAAGAGGTTTAATTGGTTCAAGGCAATAAATACTCTACAGTTTAATGAGGATCCCAATGCAGATGCATATGAGTTCTTCCCTAATTGTCATGAGAGATTGCATAATTTGGTGGAATCTAATGGAGTCTATTTCACAGCCTTCAGATGATCGACCTAGATAAATAGTAGTAGAGAGCTTATTTTAATAGTAGGCCAGCTGGGTTACCTCATCTCACTTGCATACAATTTTCTAAGGTGTTCTTTGAGAAGTTTTTCCTATAGCATGCGGAAGGACAAGAGGAATGAGTTTTAAAAGCTTCAACAGGATAATATGTCCATGATGAAGTATGAGATGCGATTCCATGCCTTATCAGACTATGCATTTATGATACTTTCAGATGAGACCAAAAGAGTGAAGAGGTTTATTGGGGGACTTATCTATCCCATTTGTCTAGCCACAACTCAGGTGACTGCTACAAGAGCTACTTTATAAAAGTGGTAAATGTTGCCAAAGATGTGGAGTTAATTAGGCGATAGAACTCCGAGGAGCAGGGGGCAAGAAGCCCCATAGTTCAGGCAGTTTTAGTGGTACCTTATTTGGAGGTAGAGGTTATTTTGGGAGAGTACATCATTGTAAGTCTAGTAGAACCATCCATTAAGCTTGGTAGACATCAGAGAGTGGTCATTCTAGGAGTCATACTGGTACATATGATTCAGGACTAGATTCCTATAGTTCTTCTTATATGCCCACAGGTTGTGGAGGTTTTTTAGGTTATTCTGTTCTTCTTAGTAGGTTACAACCTAGAAGTGGTGTTATGAGTGTGGATATGGGACATTTTTAGAGGGATTTCTCCAAGCTCAAGCATGGTGGATCACGTTAGATTCTCAAGTTTCTACATCTTGAGCAACAACATAATCAACCATAAGGGGTGCTCAGACAGGTAGAGGTGGTTCTCAGACTAACCAAGATGATGGCTATAGAGATGTTCAAATTGCGAGTGGATGGAGACAGTTCTATTTTTTTACAAGTCGACCTGAGCTAGAGGCTTTGGATGCAGTCATTACAGGTATTATTTTAGTTTGTCAGTAAGAAGCTACAATATTATTTGATTCAAGCTCTACTTATTCTTATCTATTTCTGTTTTTTTTTACAGGTTTGGATATGTTGTGTACTCACTTGGTTCACATATTTGTATTTCTACACCAATTGGGATTCAGTGATTGTGGATTGAGTCACCTATTCATGTGTGGTTACTCAGTTAGACTATGATACTTTGAAATACTTAGTGATTCTTGATATGGTATACTTTGATGTTATCTTGGGCATATATTGACTATAGCTGTATTATTGTTATACCAAGATAGTTATCTTAGCCATTTCAGATATTCCTAGACTGGGATGGAATAATACTCTTAGTCACTATCCTAAGAAGGTAATGTCATTTAAGGCTTAATAAATGGTTGAGAAGGGGTTTCTTACCTCTTTGTTTTTCATTTGAGACACGAGTATAGAGAATCCCACTTTAGAGTCATTACCAGTGGTGAGGGAGTTCCTAAAAGTGTTTCTCAGGTATATCCTAAGTATTTTGCCTGATTGAGATATTGATTTGGATCCGAGAACTCAACCCATTTTTATTTTATCATATTGGATGGAGCCGACATAATTAAAAGAGTTGAAGGACAACTGCATCATTTGTTGAGCAAGGGGTTAATTAGATTGATTTCTCCCCTTGGGGTGCTCCTGTTCTATTCGTGAAGAAGAAAGATAATTTCATGCGGATGTGCATCAACTATCAAAAGTTGAATAAAGTTATCATCAAGAACAAGTATTCTATTTCTTGCATTGATGATTTATTTGATCTTCTTTGGGGTTCATCGGTGTTGTTGAAAATTGACTTGAGGTTTGATTATCACCAATTAAATATCAGGATCGAGGATATCTCTAAAATAACTTTCAGGACTTATAATGAAACTATGAGTTCTTGATGCCTTTTGGTATGACAAATGCCTCAATAACTTTTATGGAGTTGATGATGAAGTGTTCATGCATAATTTGGATTCTTTTTTTTATTATCTTCATTAATGACATATTAATATACTCTCGTAGTAGAGAGGAGCATGAGCAATATTTGAGGATTGTATTTCAAATTTTGAAGGATGAACAGCTTTATGATAAGTTGTCAAGTGCAAGTTTTGGCTTAGTTCAGTTCATTCATGAGACATATGGTGTTCAAAGAGCGAATTATGGTGGATCCTAAGAAGATCGATGCAATTAGATATTGGGTAAGATCACTATATCTACAAAGATTTGGAGTTGCATAAGCTTCACGGGATATACTACCAAAGTTTTGTATAAGGGGTTTCGTCGATTGCGTTTCCATTGAATAATTAACTCAAAAGAATGTGCTATTCACGTGGTCAGATGAGTGTGAGACAAGCTTTTAAAAGCTTAAAATTTTGTTGACTTCAGCTTCTATTCTGACATTATCTATGGAAGGAGAAGGCTTTACTGTTGATTTTGATGCCTCCCGTATTGATTTTGGTTGTGTTTTGATGTATAAAGGCAAAGTTATAGCAGTTGAAGATACACTAGAAGAACTACCTACTCATGATTTAGAGTTGGTAGCAATAATGTTTACATTAACGATTTGGAGGCATTACCTCTATGATTGTGCATTGTGAAATATACACAGACCATCACAACTTTAAGAACATATTCAATCAGAGAGATCTCTATTTAAGGTATCAGAGATGATTTGAGTTGCTCAAGGACTGACGGTATTGTTCTTTATCACCTAGGCAAACCAAATATAGTGGTGGATACCTTGAGTCATAATAAGCCCAGTTTGACCTTTCAAAGCAAAAATGCTATCAATATTAGTCAATCATAAAATACTACCAATAGATTATCCAATTATTCTTTAAATGCTACCAATATCAGCCCTAAATCCTTTATGTGGCTAAGACCTTTGGGCTTCTATGCTAAATCTAGGGTTATTCTTAAGGAAAAAGGACACAAAATACCACTCTACACAAACTATTTATCCGTGTTTGCCCCCTATAAGCTAATTACCCAAATATCCACAAAGTCTAAAATATTTACCCATAATGCCAACCCCACGGATGACAAATATAATAAAAGGACTAAATATGTCCAAAATGACTGGACATGCTAAGCTTTTTAGATAAATACTCCTCTTTCTCTCATATGCTTGCAATCAATGCATCCACGATTTTAAAATTAATTTTTATTAATAATTTTGTCCTTTTGTGTATTTGTCTCCCCCTCCCCTTTACAATCCAAATTCTTAAAAAATAAAAGACTAATTATTTTTAGACTAACAAAAATATTAAATGATCAAATAATTAAGTTATAATAAAAAGTAATTAAAAAGATATTAAAATCACTAATTTATTATTTAAACCTAAACTAATAGTAAATATATTTTATAAAAAGAATTTCTTTTGAAAATGAAAACAAAAATTATATCTAAAATCTGATTATACATTTTTTAAGTTTTTTGCACAAGTAAAATTTGCTAGAATGATATAAAAATAAAATAAAAAATTTATTTAAATATAGTAGCTAATTATTTTTTGACTAATAAAAATATAAAAATAAATAAATAATTATACAACAATAAAAAGTAATTAAAAATAATGTTAAATTAGTAATTTATTTAATAAAAATCTAAATTAATAAATATATATTTTTATTTTTGGTTAAATTATCCTTTTTAGCATTTTTTTTAAAGATAAAATAATATATAAAGATACTATCTATCTATTTTTAGACTACTAAAAATATTTTAAAAATTAATAAATATATCACCAATAAATAATTAAGAATGACTAAAGAGTATTTTATTTTAAGAAATTAATAAATAAATTACCAATAGATAATTAAGAATGACTAAAGAGTGTTTCATTGAAGGCTGAAAGAGTCCTCTATGATATCGTCACAATATATTCATATATTGTGATGGTATCATTGAGGATTGAAGCAAACCTAAGTGATACTATGACAATATATGGATATATTGTGATAGTACCAGGAGGTCACGGGTTCAAGCCGTGGAAACAGCCCTTTGCAGAAATGTAAGGTGAGGCTGCGTACAATAGACCCTTGTGGTCCAGCCCTTCCCCGGACCTCGCGCATAGCGTGAGCTTTAGTGCACCGGGCTGCCCCTTTATTGTGATAGTATCATGGAGAATTGAGAAGTGTCTTATTTGAAGGATTAAGGTCGTCCTTCATAATACCATGTCGTATATAAATATATTGTGATAGTATACTTAGTAGTGTCTCATTTAAGGATTGAAGTAGTCATCCATGATAACATGCCAATATATAAATATATTTTGATGGTATCATAGAGGATTGAAGAGTATCTCGTTGAAGGATGATACTATGTCAATATAGAGATATATTGTGATGGTATACCGGGGAGTATTTTAATGAAGGACTGAAGCAGTTCTCCATGATACCATGCCAGTATATAAATATATTGTGATGGTATAGTGAGAAATTCTCATTGAAGGACTGAAGCAGTACTCCATGATACCAGAAAGTATATAAGTATACTGCGATGGTATCATAGAGGTCTCACTAAGGACTGAAGAAGACATCAATGATATCATGACCGTATATAAATATACTGTGATGGTATCATTTAGGCCTAAAGAAAACCTCAATAATACCATGATAGTATATGAATAAATTATGATGGTATCATGAAGGATTGAGAAATGTCTTATTGAAGGACTGAAGTAGTCCTCCATGATATCATGCCAGTATATAGATATACTATGATAGTATACTGAGTAATTTCTTATTGAAGGACTAAAATAGTTATCCATGATACCATGTCAATATATAGATGTATTGTGAGTATCATAGAGGAGTGAGGACTATCTTATTGATAAATGATACCGTTCTAGTATATAGATATACTATGATGGTATACTAAGGAGTGTCTTATTGAAGGACTGAAATAGTTCTTCATGATACCATCGATATACTGTGATGGTATCATGGAGGATTGAGGAGTGGCTTATTGAAGGATAATATCATGTTAGTATATAATTTATATTGTGATGGTATCATTGAGGACTGAAGAGTGTCTTATTGAAGGACTGTAATAGTTCTCCATGATACCATGTTAGTATATAGATATATGTGATGATATACTGAGGAATGTCTCGTTGAACGATGAAGCAGTTCTCCATGATACTATGCTAGTATCTAGATATACTGTGATGGTATACTAAGGAGTATCTCAATGACGGACTGCAGTAATTCTCAAGGATACTATGCCAGCATATAAATATATTGTGATGGTATCATGGAGGACTGGAAAGTGTCAGACTGAAGCAGATCTCAATAAGTGTGAACGAAATTAGATTGTGAAAAAGAAGAAGTTATAAAATTAAATAAAATAAAAAATAAAATAGAAAAATAAAAATAAAAATAAAAATAAAAATAAAAATAAAAGAGATAAAATTGAGTATGAAATTAGGTTATGGTAAAAAAAAAGTATAATATGATTTGAGAAAAATAGATAAATGAACGAAAAAAGGAAAGAAATTAAAAAATAAAAAAATACATGAGAAAAAAGAGAGTAGAGAAAATGAAAAATATGGACGAATGTTTACTATATCAATTATGTTATAAATGTATTATAATAATAGTGAATGTCTACCTCTCCTATTTCTTTGGAGAGAAGTTAGGAACCCTAACTTAGGGACCAAGTCAATTTTTTCCAATAAATAAAGTGGTTCTCTCCATTGTATTTTCATCCTTCAAGAGAAATAAGAACTCCTCTCTTCTTCTCTACTATATTCTTCTTCTTTCTTACTTTAATAGTTTATAACACGTTATCAGCACGAGACTCTACCGTCTCAAGACTTGAAGGCTAAGGCTAAGATATGGATAATTCTCAAAGCAAGTTATCCAATTATGAAGATATTTGTTTGATTGATTCTAGTATAACGCACACAATATTCAAGAACAAAAAATACTTTTCTCATTTACTTATGGGCAAAATAAATGTCAGTACGATTTTTGGTAGTGCTAATTTAATTGAAGGGTCCGGAAGCTATCATAATTTTGCCTAAGGGAACTAAACTCATTATAAATAATGCTATGTTTTCTCCTAAGTCTCGGAGGAACTTGTTGAGTTTTAAGGATATCCGTGAAAATGGATATCACATTAAAAAAATAGATGAGATGAATCTTAAATATCTTGGAATCACCAAGAATGTCTCTGGCCAAACATGTGATATAGAAAAATTCTCTGCTTTGTCTTCTGGCTTGTATTGGACAAAGATTAGTGCAATTGAGGCACATTCTATAGTAAATCAGAAGTTTACTAATTTCAATACTTTTGAACTTTGATATGATCGTCTGGGACATCCTGAATCTATAATGATGAGACAAATTATAGAAAATTCAAATGGGCATTCATTAAAGAACTTAAAGATTCTTTCAAATGGTGAATTTTCTTGTAGTACTTGTTATCAATGCAAGTTAATTGTTAGACCATCATCAACAAAGATTGGAATTGAGTCCCTTGCATTCTTGGAACGTATACATGAGGATATTTGTGGACCTATTCACCCACCTAGTGGGTCGTTTAGATATTTTATGGTCCTAATAGATGCTTCATCTAGATGGTCTCATGTTTGCCTTTTATCGTCTCGCAATCTGGCATTTACAAAATTATTGGCACAAATAATACGATTACGGGCACAGTTTTCTGATAATCAAATCAAGTCCATTCGCCTTGATAATGCTGCAGAGTTTTCATTGCAAGCATTTAATAATTATTGCTTATCAATTGGGATAAAATTTGAACATCCTGTAGCTCATGTTCATACTCAAAATGGCCTTGATGAGTCATTAATTAGACGTCTGTAATTGATAGCAAGACCATTGCTTATAAAAACTAAGTTGCCCACTTTTGATTGGGGTCATGCAATCATGCATGCTGCAATACTTGTTCGTCTCAGATCGATAAATTATCATAAATTTTCTCCGTTGTAATTAATTTTCGGTGAAGAACCTAATATATCCCATCTAAAAAATTTTGGGTGCGCTGTGTATGTGCCTATAACACCACCACACCGCACTAAGATGGGTCCTCAAAGAAGGTTAGGAATTTATGTAGGGTTTGAATTACCCTCCATTATTCGCTATCTTGAACCATTGACGGGAGATATGTGCACTACTCGATTTGCAGATTGTCGGTTTGATGAGACACTTTTTTCAAAATTAGGGGGAGAAAATAGTGAACCCAAAACAGAAATTTTATGGAAAAGTCCATCATTGTCTCATCTTGATCCACGTGTTTCTATTTGTGAACAAGAAGTGCAAAAGATTATTCACCTACAGAAAATAGCAAATCAAATGTCAGACGCATTTACAGATTTGAAAAGGATTACTAAATCGCATATTCCTGCAGAGAATGTTCCAATTCGAATTGATGTGCCTGTAGGAGCATCAAATAGTGTCATAGCTAATGAGTCCAAAGCATGACTAAAGCGTGGTAGACCATTGGGTTCTAAGGATCGAAATCCTAGAAAAAGAAAGATAAATGGTCAAGATGACACATATAAAAGAATCTCATATGGAAGTTCAAGATTTGAGCAATTCTGATATCCTTGAAGGAATCAATGAGCCTGAGACCCAAGAAAATGAGGAACTATCCATAAATTCAAGTGATGTTGAAACTAATTTGAATCGATCATAAATAATGGTGGATTATGTCTTTGCATATAATGTTGCAATAAAAATCATGTAAGATAGTGAGGATCTTGAACCTCAATCTGTTGTAGAATATCGACAAAGAAATGATTGGCTAAAATGACAAGAAACGATTCAATAAGAATTGAATTCACTTGTCAAGCGTGAAGTGTTTGGACCTACAGTTCAAACACCTAATGGTATTAAACTTATTGGCTATAAGTGGATCTTTGTGCAAAAAAAAGATGAGAAAAATAAAATACAAAGGTATAAAGCTCGCCTTGTTGCACAAGGATTTTCGCAAAGACCTGGTGTCGATTATGAAGAGACATACTCACCAGTTATGGATGCAATAACGCTACGTTATCTTATTAGTTTCACAGTCCATGCGAGACTTGAAATGCATTTGATGGATGTTGTTACAGCCTACCTCGATGGGTCACTTGATAATGAGATATACATGAAAATCCCTAAAGAATTTAAGATGCCTGAAGCGCATAGTTTAAAGCCTCGGAAAATGCATTCTATTAGATTGCAAAGATCATTGTATGGCTTAAAGCAATCAGGTCACATGTGGTATAACCACCTTAGTGAGTATTTGTCAAAGGAAGGTTATATAAATGATGTCATTTGCCCATGTGTTTTTATAAAAAAAATAACATCGGAGTTTGTTATACTTGCCGTTTATGTTTATGACATAAATCTAATTGGAACTCTATCAGAGCTTCAAAAGGCAATTGATTACTTAAACAAGGAATTTGAGATGAAAGATCTTGGAAAGACAAAACTATATCTTGGTTTGCAAATTGAACATTTGACAAATGATATCTTTATCCATCAATCTGCCTATATAGAAAAGGTGTTGAAAATATTTTATATGGATGGAGCACATCCATTAAGTACTCCGACGGTTGTTCGATCACTTGTTGTGAATAAAGATCCATTCCGACCTCAAGAAAAGAATGAGGAAATTGTTGGTCTTGAAATACCATATCTTAGTGCAATTGGTGCACTTATATATCTTGCTAATACTATAAGGCCTGACATAGGCTTTTCGATTAATTTGTTAGCAAGGTATAGTTCTGCTCTTACTAAGAGGCATTGGAATGGAATCAAACACATATTGCGGTATCTAAAAGGGACTGCCGATATGGGCTTATTTTACTCTAATAATTGCAGTCCCGATCTTATTAGTTATGCTGATGCAGGGTATTTATCTGACTCACACAAAGATAGATCTCAAACAGGTTATGTGTTTATATGTGGGGGTACTGTCATATCTTGAAGATCCCAAAGTAATCCATTGTAGCTACTTCATCAAATCATGCTGAAATAATAACTATTCATGAAGCAAGCCGAGAATGTGTGTGGTTGAGGTCAATGATACATCTCATTCGAGAAAAGTGTGACTTGAAATGTGACAAAGTACCCACGGTCTTATATGAAGATAATGCAGCATGCATAACACAATTAAAGGGAGGATTCATAAAAGGAGATAAAACGAAGCACATTTCACCAAAGCTTTTCTACACTTATGAGCTCCAAAAGAATGGTGATATCGACGTGAAACAGATTCGTTCGAGTGATAATATGGCTGATTTATTCACCAAGTCTCTACCAACTGCAACTTTCAAGAAGATTGTGCACAAGATTGGGATGCGAAAATTCAAGTCTTTGGATTGATGTTTTCATGAGGGGGAGTTAATACGCGCTGTACTCTTTTTCCCTTACGAGGTTTTGTCCCACTGGGTTTTCCTTGTAAGGTTTTTAATGAGGCAACTAAGATGCGTATTATTAGATGTGTACTCTTTTTCATTCACTAGAATTTTTTCTTAATGAATTTTTTTTGTAAGGTTTTAATGAGGCACATTGTCTATCGATTAGACATTCAAGGGGAGTGTTATAAATATATTATAATAATAGTGAATGTCTACCTCTCCTATATCTTTGGAGAGAAGTTAGGAACCCAAACTTAGGGACCAAGTCAATTTTCCCCTATAAATAAAGGGGTTCTCTCCATTGTATTTTCATCCTTCAAGAGAAATAAGAACTCATCTCTTCTTCTCTACTATATTCTTCTTCTTTCTTACTTTAATAGTTTATAACAAGTTATCTTTTATTGTTATATAAAAAAATTAAAAAGAAGAGAAAAAAATCATGAATAAAAATAGATTATGGAAGAAAAAAATAAAATTAGAAAAGGAACAAAAAATAAAGAAATTAAAAAACAAAGAGAAAACAGAAAAAAAAGAGCCATGGTGAAAGAAGAAAATAAAAAATAATATGATTTGTGAAAAAAATAAATGAATAATAAAGGAGGAAAAAAAAAGGATTAAAAAAAGGAGAGTAGAAAAGAAGAGAAATAAGAAGAAGTAGAGAAATAAAAAATAAATAACCAAAAAAAAAAGAAAAAGAGAGAGTCAAAACTAAAGATGAATCAGATTATGGTATAAAAAGGAAAAAATAAAATGAACAAAGAAACATAAAAAAAAAGACTTAAAAATGAGAAAAAAAGGACAAAAGAAGAAAAAGGAAAAGAAATAGACAAATAAAAAAGAAAAAAAATGAAAAGGGAGCTAAATAACTACAAAAGACAAAGCTACAAGGGAATGAGACATTTTCTATAATTAGTTAAGAAATATTTTTTATAAAAGAGTATTTAATTATAAATAATTTGCTCATATAGAGCATGCACGTACTTTTCCCGATTCTTAATTATGTATACTTGTAGGATCAGAGAAAACTTTCTCCAAGCCATTTTTCAACATTTCACATGGCTACCTAGAGCTATGTTATAAATCATCAACTAAAATCATCGTTGTAAAATTTCACATGGCTACCCAGAGCTATGTATCTTGCATGTATCACTTGTTTATCTCATACATAGCAAATGTGTATTCCCTATATATCTTCTCTTTATCTGTGTATACTTGTGTGTTAAATACATGTGTGGTAGATAAATTTTTTTATCTCGGTTACGACTATGAATTTTGACTCCCCAAATCAGTTAAAATCATCTCCAATCTTCCTCAAATTTTGAATATTATCTCGTCTGTGTTTTCAATTAATTCAACCATACCCATTAAGAATTATTTTTGGTTCTAAAGTTTTTGCGCTCTATGCTATAGCTAGGGTTATCCTTAATTATGTGTACTTAAGAGTAATTTAGGATTAGACACTATTAGAAACAGAGGTTTTTTCAATTGTGAATCAATGAGAAATTTGTATTGTCAAATATGATTTTTCCATCAATTTTTCACTGAACCAGCTCACTGGAAAACACATGATAGGAAACACTCATTGAAATACTGAAAGTTTCCTAATTTTTCCGTGTGAAATACTATTATTTTTTTCTCTCACCGATTTCAATTAGAATATCTATGGGAATAAGCACTAAATATTTTTTCACTGAAAAATTTCAATGAAAAAAAATAATGACTTTTTAGCAGTAGAGTCATTTTTCAATTTTCACATGGCTACCTAGAGCTATTTTAGAAACCTACCATTTAAAGTCATCCTTTTTGTTAAAGTTTTCAACGGTAAAATTATTAGCTTAGAATAAAATCTTAAAGAAATATAAAAAAGTTACTATGCAGTTTCTGCAGATGATATTCCATAGTAGTAACAATTTTCTAAGGGCTAGACAACTAGTAATTATGTATGTGCATTTCAAATATCTAAAGTGAACATTATGACATGTTTTTAATTAAAGGGAGTGAAACATGAAAAATTAGTCATGGTAACAAGTTATTTTAACATTATTCACTAAGTTATATATTTGAAGGATTTTATTTATTATGTATTGTTGGATAATATTGGTAATACTTTAAGGAGTTGAATTTAAATTTTGAGGTGGTTTGAATTGAAAATTTCAAGTAGAAGATGAGATGTGTATCTTCCTTGAGTTACTTGTGTATCCCTTTTGTATCAAATGGGTATCCTTTTTAAATTCATTCATATATGTGTATGAGGTATGTTAGAAACGTGCGCAACATATAAATTTTTAAACTCGATTTTAACTATGAATATTTACTCCAAACAAGTTTAAATTATCACCAATCTTTCTCATATTTTGTATATTGCCTTGTTTACATATTCTCAACGTATTCCTACCATACCCATCAAGAAGAAAAAAATTGTCTAGGTTTTTTGAATGTTGTATATCACAGATAACTTTTTATTGGTAAAAATGGTTCAATGGTATTTTATGGCTATGTGGCTATTTGGGTTTCTAGAGAGATAGTAGTACTAATAATATTATTATGAAAAAATTGCATGAGAAAGCATATCATATATAATTAATTATGAAAATAATATAACTGTTGTATCCTTTCATAAATAGCATATTTTATTTTATTTTTAGCATATACATAAATCTCTTAGTTATAAATAAAATATTTATATAAAATTCATTGCACATAATTAGGGATCATAATGATATACATTCTCTCTCCTATAATTTATTAAAAAATTAATACTGAGATAATGTTATACTAAATTAGAGTGAACATTTATTAATCTGAATTATCTCTCCTATAATCAATTAGAGAGGATATTTAATGAACAAAATAAATAGATATATTTTTTATTTTTATTAATGAGAAATATAGCACATGTTATAATAAATATATTATTTTAAAAAGAAAAAATTAATATAATAATAAATTTCATTTAAAAATTTATAACCCCTCCATTAATTAAAAAAATTATTCCATCAATACATTTTCATTGCACTTGCCCTTTTTGCTCTCTCCCTCATATTTTTTGATTTTTTTTCTTTAACTTTTTTTTTTAATATTTTTTATGTTGATAGCTTTTTAAACAATACCATAATATATTTCAAATATATTATAATATGACTATTTTATATCATGTTAATATTCCTTATAATAATAATAGTAATAATAATAATAATCAATCAATTTTTAAATTATTATACAATGGTAAATATATGCTATTTTAAATGATGAATTGTATAAATACAACATACAAATAAATAAAAAAAATATTTTATACATAAATATAATATATAAATAAATAAATAAATATTTCAACCTTGTGTTATACCCGTACCAGACGTGATACCCGAGCCAACCGAATGTCAACAACAACAGTCAATAGAATGAATGCACACCCCTTGTAAAGCCAACAAGTAAAAATCATTCAAACATAGACTGTAAACCGATCTTAGACATTCCACACAAATCCCCTAAGCAATGTAATGCACACAATTACTTAGACAACAAGTACAATGAATATACACATTCGCAGAAATACGAAAACCATCACCTACCTCGAATGTTCCAAGCTCTATTCAACTCGAGCTTTCCCGTGTTCCGGATTTCTCTCACGTTCTTGGTCCAAAAATAACACATAATGCATACAATTAATATACAAGCCTGTACATTACTCGGATTATACCAAATCCCCAAACCCCAGGCCACCCATGATCATCCCACCCTTTTCTTGGGCTTTTCCACCGTTAATTCTCCAAGTTTTATCATTTTTTATGGACAAAACAGGAAATTAAACAGTCTATGATCATTTTAACGTACCTAAATCAACACCCAAGAACATACATGTTTGGAACCCCCTTCTTCCCCGAATTTCATCATCCCTAGGTCATTCCAACTTTCCCTAATTTCCCTCCTAGCAATTCTACCGCATACGAAACGTAGTACAAAGTGTGGGGAACGAAAACCTTACCTTAGGAATGATTTTTGGCGGAGAAATGAAGAAAATCGCTTGAATTTGCCTAGCCCTTCTCCCAAAATAAACTTGTGAAATTCTGATGTTTTGAGAGTTGTTTCTGTATTAAAAACTCGTTGGCCCGCTATAGCGATCCCCGCTACGCTATAGCGGTCCCGCTATAGCGGTCATCTGCCGCTATAGCGGTCTTAAGTGAGTTGACCGCCCCTTGACCACCGCTATAGCGGTAATTTCTACCGCTATAGCGGTGGCCGCTATCACGCATGACAGTGCTCGTCACGGGCATAAAGTCCATAATTTGCCAGCTTTGGCCATTTCACAACACACTTGGTTCCCCCGACGTCCCAAAACAACCATTTCACGTCAAACGCGATTTCGAGAGTTCTACTTACACAAATTCGATTCCAAAAAGTTCTCCGGACTCCTTTATGTCTTGGCTACATGGAAAACTAGCTCAATCTAAGACACCTAAACCCATTTTTACCCGAATTTCCCTAGACTCTAACTCGCTCCAAAACCGGCCGAGGCTAGCCTAACTCAGAATTTCAAACTCCCAAACCTTGAGTTTTCTAACTCTAAAACTTGGCACGATTGAACTACCAATAATGATGGACCCGGTCGTTATAATAGATACCAATTTACCCATCGTTCATCCCCAAATAATCAAACTCGAAATTATAGAAATAAAAGGAAGGGAGTGTAGTACCTGAATCCTCAAACAATTGAGGGTACTTATCCCGCATGTCCTTCTCGGTTTCCCAAGTGGCTTTCTCAACCGGAAGATGCTTCCACTGAACCTTTACCATATCAATCACCTTTGTCCTCAACCTTCGGACATCCCGAGGAAGAATCAAGACCGGTTCCTCCTCATAACGAAGATCCTTATCAAAAAGTACCTCATACCACTTGATGATATAGTCCCCATACCCATGGTATCGCTTGAGCATGGATACATAGAATACTGGATGGACGCCCGACAAACTAGGTGGCAGTGCTAACTTGTAAGCCACTAAGCCACTGGCCTCACCATCTCAAGAACCTCAAACGGACCGATAAACCGAGGGCTAAGCTTGCCCTTCTTACCAAACCGCATAACCCCTTTCATTGGTGACACTTTTAGCAATACCTTTTCACCAACCTGAAAGTCCATGTCCCGGACCTTACGATCTGCATACTCCTTCTGCCTGCTTTGAGCAGCCAATAACTTGGTCTGTATGCCCCTTACTTTTTCCTGTGCTTCCTTCACTAAGTCTACGCCCAGAGACTTCACATCACCTTCCTCAAACCACCCAACTGGTGATCTGCAGTTTCTCCCATACAGGTCCTCGAACGGTGCCATATCGATACTGGAGTGGTAGCTGTTATTGTACGAGAATTCGCACAACGGTAGAAACTGGTCCCAATGACCACCGAAGTCCATTACACATGCTCTCAACATGTCCTCCAATACCTGAATCATCCTCTTCGACTGACCATCAGTCTAAGGATGGAAGGTTGTGTTAAAGGTGAGTTGTGTACCCAACTCTTCATGTAACTTGCCCAGAACTTAGAAGTAAACTGCGTACCCCTGTCTGAAATGATGGACAATGGTACCCCATGCAGTCTTATAATCTCCTTCACGTAGATCTTGGTCAACTGCTGCGAATTATAATCTTCCCTGACCGGAATAAAATGAGCGGACTTGGTCAGCCTGTCAACAATGACCCAAATTGAGTCATGCTTCCCCAATGTCTTGGGAAGACCCACCACGAAATCCATGGCTATCCTTTCCCACTTCCATTCTGGAATTGGCATTCTTTGAAGTAGTCCTACAGGTCTCTGATGTTCATATTTTACCTGCTGGAAATTTTAGCACTTGGACACAAAATCAACTATGTCCCTTTTTCATCCCGGGCCATCAGTAATGCTACCTCAAGTTTCTGTACATTTTGGTTACACCGGGATGGATTGAGTACCGCGAACTATGAGCTTCTGTCAGAATTTTCGAAATCATATCATCAACCCGAGGAACACAAATCCTCTCCCTGAAATGCAATACACCACCAGAGTCTAACATGACATCTCTGGACTCCCCGGATATCACTTTACTCCGCAACTTGCCCAGTTTCGGATCCTGAAACTGTTTTGCCTTTATTTCTTCTATGAAGGTGGCCTTGACCTCAATGCTGGCCAACAACCCACCTTGGTCTGAGACACCCAAGTGCATGAACTTGGCCTCCAGAGTCTGAATTTCCTTAGCTAGCGGTCGTTTGGACACCCCAAACAAGCCAAGCTACCCATGCTAATAGTTTTCCGGCTCAATGCGTCTGCCACCACATTAGCCTTACCCGGATGGTACTGAATGGTCATATCATAATCTTTAAATAACTCCATCCATATTCTCTGCCTCAGATTCAAATCCTTCTGAGTGAAAACGTGATACAGACTACGATGATCTGTGAATACTTCACACTTGACACCATAAAGGTAGTGTCTCTAGATTTTCAAAGCAAAAACCACCGCTGCTAACTCTAAATCGTGAGTCGGGTAATTCCTCTCATGCACCTTCAACTTCCTGGATGCATAGGCTATCACATTCCTATCCTGCATCAACACAGCACCCAAACCAGAATGTGAAGTATCACAGTAAACAATAAAGTCTTTACCTTCAACCAGCAAGGACAATAGAGGAGTCGTGGTCAAAAGTGTCTTGAGCTTTTGGAAGCTCTCCTCGCATTTGTCGGACCACACTAATGGTACCTCCTTCTGTGTCAGCCTGGTCAGGTGAGTAGCAATAGAAGCAAAGTCCTTCACAAACCTCCGGTAGTACCCCGCTAGCCCAACAAAACTTCTCACCTCTGTCGCAAAGCTAGGCCGGACCCAACTCTTAACTGCCTCAATTTTCTGGGGATCCACCATTACCCCCTTTTCTGACACCACATGCCTTAAAAATGCCACAGAAGTCAACCAAAACTCACAGTTAGTGAATTTTGCATAAAGCTTTTGGTGCCTCAAGATGTCCAGCACAATGCGAAGATGGTTAGCATGCTCCTCCCTACTCTTAGAGTAGATCAAAATATCGTCAATAAACACGATAACAAAAGAATCCAAGTAGGACTTAAACACCCCATTCATCAAACTCATGAATGCTGCCGGCGCATTGGTCAAACCAAACGACATTACTAGAAACTTGTAATGTCCATACCGAGTACGAAAAGCAGTTTTCGGAATATCCTCAGGCCTAATATTTAGCTGATGGTACCCCAACCTCAAGTTGATTTCGAAAACACCGATGCACCCTGAAGCTGGTCAAATAAATCATCTATCCGGGTTAAAGGATACTTATTCTAGATGGTCACCTTGTTCAACTGTCTGTAGTCTATGCACATCCGCATACTACCATCCTTCTTTTTCACAGACAAAACTGGACTCCCCCAAGGTGAAGCCCTGGGACGTATAAATCCCTTATCTAGGAGTTCCTGCAGCTGAGTCTTAAGTTCTCTTAACTCTGTCGGAGCCATTCTATATGGAGGAATAGAGACAGGAGGAGTGTCTGGCTCCAAATCAATACAAAAATCTTTATCCCTGTACAGAGGCATACCAGGCAAATCTGCTGGAAACACCTCTATAAATTTGGACACCACCAGAACTGACTCAATAGAAGGGGACTCCACACTATCATCCCGGAGATGAGCCAAGAAGGCTAGACACCCCCTTCCCACTAGCTTCCTAGCCCGAACAAACGATAATATCTTAACTGGCTTAGGCCTGTATACACCTTCCCACTCTAATCTATCCTTACCCGAAATTTTTAGAGTCACAGTTTTGGTGTTACAGTTCAACACATCATGATAAGGAGATAGCCAGGTCATACCTAAGATAATATCAAAATCAGCCATATCCAGAATTACTAAGTCTACCCAAGTATGTAGCCCCACAAATACCACAGAACAATCACGATACACATGAGTCACAATCACCGACTCTCCAACTGGGGTAGATACATGGATAGGGGAATTAAGGATATCGCAATTCAAATTCAAACCCAAAGTAAAACTCACAGATACATAAGAATATGTAGATCCTGGGTCAAATAATACTGAGGCCATTTTATCACAGACAAGAATAGTACTTGTGATCACCGCATCTGAGGCTTCCGCCTTAGTCCTTCCTGGAAAAGCATAGCAATGTGCCCGATCATCAATCCGGGCAACTTCTCTGGCCGGCTGCACCGCACCCCTGCCTGCACCGCTATTCCCTCGGTCTCCCCGACCTCCTTGGAAATTACCTTACCCACAATATGGATGACCCCTAGCATTACCACCTCTGCCTGCCAGGACCACTGCTCTAGTCTGCTGCTGACCCTGATTACCTGCCTGCCTATATGGACACTTCCTCTTAAAGTGACCCAACTCACCTTAATAGAAGCAACAACGGTCAAAAGTAGGCCTGCTAGCTGATGTATAAGATGCCCTCTAGCCTCTAGGAGCTGAAGACTGAGCTCCCTGACGGCCACCTGTAGTAGCTGGCAGAAGTGACTGAATAGGATGGATCGAGTAAGACTGCTGATGCTAGCCCCTGGAGTATGAACCACCAAAATTTTCTCTCATTCCGGGGCCTTTTGGCTAAAGCCTTAGCCTTCCCCGCTTGCCTAACTCCCTCAATCTTCTTAACATAGTCCACCACATCATTAAAACCCTTCCCTGAAGAAGTCATATGCACTGTCAGTACCTGCAGATCATTATTTAGACCCTTGCTAAACAACCGGACCCATTCCTCCTCGGAACCCAACATCTGTGTAGCAAAATGAGACAACGCATGAAACTTAGCCTCATAAGCTGAGACCGACATGCCACCCTACTCCAAGTTCAGAAACTCATCCTTCTTCCGATCCCTCAAAGTACGCGGAATGTATTTCTCTAGAAACAAGGCATGGAACTGCTCTCAAGTCAGTGGAGGTAAGATAAATGACCGACACTCAACATGAGACCTCCACCACTGCTTGGCATCACCCTGCAGCTGAAAAGTGACAAACTCCACCCCATGCTGACGTACAATGCCCAACTTGTGCAACTTATCATGGCAATCCAGGATGAACTCATAGGCATCCTCCTTGTCTGTACCCTGAAACATAGGAGGTTTCAGCTTAAGGAACTTAGTCAGCATCTCATGCTCATTAGCTGTCATCACCGGGCCTAACATTAGCCTGAGAAGATCGTTTATGCCCGAAGCTGCATCCATCCTTGGTGTAGTAGTAACTGTCGGCTGAGTATCCAAGGCCTGATTCGTATAAGTGGTGGGTATGGCTCCAGTACCAACCAACCCACTCAAAATATCCCACGCCTGCCTGAAAGCCTCTAGTGTCATATTAGGAAGTCCTGCACCCCCAACCGGTGTCGCCTCCTCCTGAGCTCCTCCATTTTCTACCACTACTTCTTCTACATCCGCAACCACAGGGTCCTGAGGTGAGGGAGGGGTTACCTCACGTGCAGCAGCAGCAGCTCGAGCTCCATCCCTGGCGGGTGCTGCTCCAGCTCGTCCCCTGCCTCTTCCCCTACCTCTACCGCAAACTGCCAGGCCCGCTGCTAGGACCACTGGCCTTGCTTCGTTATTCCTTGTAGTGACCATCTGCGGACAGAAGAGTGAATGAGGTTAGATACCAATTTGTATCACCAAATACCAATTGGAATCGAGTTATAACACGAAGGAAAATAAGGAAGAGATAGTTTTTTCCTAAAGCCACATAGCCTCTCGAAGAAAAGTACGGACGTCTCTGCATCGTTCCGCAAGACTCCACTAGACCTGTTTGGTACAACGAGATCAACGAACCCTGGCTCTGATACCATCTTTGTCACGACCCAACCCATCGTGAGTGGCACCAACCCAACCCCCGGATGAGCGAACCAATAGAGTTCCACCTTTGCCTAGACTAACAGCCTAAAACCAATAAGCATCAAAGTAAACTAGCAATGAAAATAAGATCAACTACTCAAAATACTTACCATAATTAATAATCTGCAGAAAATCCCACCTAGGAACTGAAAGTCATCGTACCAAATATCAATACCAAATCTAGAGTACGGTGATGCAACCCCAAACAAAATAAGAATAGTTTTTAAGTCCGAACAAATGGACTAAAGCTCTAATGATAATCCCAAGGTAGCTTGAATCGATAGCTCACCCTTGAAGATCGGAAACATCGGTGCTAAATCTGAGGTATCGTCTCAGCCGCTGGAAGATTTACTGTACTCACCAAAAGAAAGACAAGTGCAGTATCAGTACACCACCACTGTGTACTGGTAGGATCATCAGTCAGTATTCAAGAAAACAGTATATAAATAGTACACAAAATCCAGTAACAAGTATAGCAAACATGCAACAATATCACAGGCATCTCTAGACTACAGGTCTCTACCTAGCTTGTTACCGCATGAATCCATCTCTTACAGTTCTATTCCACCAACAAGAATAACCATAACCACACCTTACCGTCTAGCCCAGACCCACCCTGGAATCCCCTCTAGACAACTACCACAAGAAGTGATTACCCGGCCGAAACCAAGAACAATTCAACAGTCATACAACAGTTCCTGGCCACTCAAGGACCACCAATCAATAGCACTTTTCGATAACAACCCGGTCCACTCACGAAACCAATATCAATTATCATATTCAGTAAAACAACCCATTCCTCTCACAGAACCAATATCAACCAATGCAATACAATAATTAATGAAATAGTGCAAGATGCAATAAAGTAAACTCGTACCAGGCGTGGTACCCGTGTCAACCGAATGTTATACCCGTACCAGGCGTGGTACCCGTGTCAACCTTGTGTTATACCCGTACCAGGCGTGGTACCCGAGCCAACCGAATGTCAATAACAACAGTCAATAGAATGAATGCACACCCCTTGTAAAGCCAACAAGTAAAAACCATTCAAACATAGACTGTAAACCGAACTTAGACATTCCACACAAATCCCCTAAGCAATATAATGCACACAATTACTTAGACAACGAGTACAATGAATATACACATTCATAGAAATACGAAAGTCATCACCTACCTCGAATGTTCCAAGCTCTATTCAACCCGAGCTTTTCCGTGTTCCAGATTCCTCTCACGTTCTTGGTCTAAAAATAAAACATAATGCATATAATTAACATACAGGCCTGTACGTTACCCGGATTATACCAAATACCCAACCCCCAGTCCACCCATGATCATCCCACCCTTTTCTCAGGCTTTCCCATCGTTAATTCTCCTAGTCTTATCATTTTTTACGGACAAAACAAGAAATTAAACAGTCTATGATCATTTTAACGTACCTAAATCAACACCCAAGCACATACATGTTTGGAACCCCCTTCTTCCCCGAATTTCATTATCCCTAGGTCATTCCAACCTTCCCCAATTTCCCTCCTAGCAATTCTACCGCATAGGAAATATAGTACAAAGTGTGGGGAACGAAAACCTTACCTTAGGGACGATTTTTGGCGAAGGAATGAAGAAAATCGCTTGAATTCGCTCAGCCCTTCTCCCAAAAAAAACTTGTGAAATTCTGATGTTTTGAGAACTGTTTCTGCATTAAAAACCCGTTGGCCCGCTATAGCAGTCCCCGCTCCACTATAGTGATCCCGCTATAGCGGTCATCTGCCGCTATAGCGGTCTTAAGTGAGTTGACCGCCCCTTGACCGCCACTATAGCGGTAATTTCTACCGCTATAACAGTTGCCGCTGTCGCGCGTGACAACGCTCGTCACGGGCAGAAAGTCCATAAATTTTCCAGTATTGGCCATTTCACAACACACTTGGTTCCCCCGACGTCCCAAAACAACCATTTCACGTCAAACGCGATTCTGGGAGTTCTACCTACCCAAATTCGATTCCGAAAAGTCCCCCGGACTCCTTTATGTCTTGGCTACGTGAAAAACTAGCTCAATCCAACACACCTAAACCTATTTTTACACGAATTTCCCTAGACTCTACCTCGCTCCAAAACCGGCCGAGGCTAGCCTGAACTTCCTAACCTTTCGCTGTCAACTGCACCACCCTAGCCCTGACCCTGACATCTAGGACTTCCCAAGTCTCACTCATAACTAGACTTCTCAAGTCGCCTTATCACCTAGACTTCCCAAGTCTCACTTTAACCTTTACCCCAGTCAACTACCTTGACTAAATATCCAGACTTAATTCGGCCAACTGCCCCACCAAACCACTTATGCCCGTAGTATTACCTACCATTGTTCGGACCTTTCCAGGACCTCTAGGAAAACTTTTCAACTTGTTTTTATTAACCAGTAAACTATACCCCCAGACTCTCAATCTTTCTCCTAATATACCAATCATTTAGAATCCTACTAACGACCGTTGACACCTTCAGTGACAACAACAGAGTTACATCTAAATCCATTTTATTACATCACATAACCGGGACCCTCCAAGGATCCTCCGTCCATACCTAAGTATTCAACAGACTATCCCGGTCTACACGAAGACCCACCTTAGCTTATTAACCATAATAATTTCTGACCGTCATTAGTACACTTAATGACAACAATTTGTGAACTTATAACCTCTTTTACATAGTCCAGACCCACCCGGATCTCTCTAACACATTTAGGTGTTAACATGGCAAACCCGACCTACACCAAGACCAACTAATAATCAATATAATAACCTGGTCTACACTAATAACCAACATAATAATCCGGTCTATACCAAGACCAAACTAATAACCAATGTAGTCACCCAGTCTACACCAAGACCAACTAATAACTAATATAATAACTCGGTCTACACCAAGACCAAACTAATAACCAACATAATAACCTGGTCTAAACCAAGACAACACTAATAACCAATATATAACCCGGCCTATACCAAGATCAAACTAATAACCAACATAATAACCTGGTCTACACCAAGACCAAACTAATAACCAATATAATAACCTGGTCTACACCAAGACCAAACTAATAACCAACATAATAACCCAGCCTACATCAAGACCAAACTAATAACCAATATAATAACCCGGCCTACACCAAGACCAAACTAATAACCAACATAATAACCGACATCTCAAGGACCAAAAATGCAAGAACACAATTCATAAACACAATTTGGTTCACTCAGTGAACCATTAATAAAGATGAAATAATACAATAACATAAACCCATACCAGGCGTGGTACCCGAGCTAACCAATAGTGTTATCCCGTACCAGGTGTGGTACTCGAGCCAACCGTTAGTATTTCCATACCAGGCGTGGTACCCGAGCCAAATGTTAGTATTCCCGTACCAGGCGTGGTACCCGAGCCAACCGTTAGTATTCCCGTACCAGGTGTGGTACCCGAGATAACCGTTAGTATTTTCGTACCAGGCGTGGTACCCGAGCCAATCAAATGTCAAACCAATCCATAGTCACAAACAATGAACAATCAACTTGTAAACCAACAAGCAAAATACACAGTTTAATTCACCAGACTGTTAAACAGGACCTTTAGACATTACTAAATCATTCCCTAAGCAATATAAACATCAGACAATTACTTAGACCAAAGTACACAAACATACAATGCATACAGGAAGCAATAACCATCACCTACCCAATTCCCGGTACACTATGAACTGTTAAATCCCGTCGGAGACTAACTCTGAATCACTCCTTTAAACATGCTATTAGATATGTTTATTCCTGGCCCTCCTCCTAGGATCGAGATACAACATGGGAAAACCTCCCCTAGCCTTAGAAACACAGCCATTACGATATTCTAATTATACCAATTCATTTTCTGGAACTTCTGTTCTTTGCACATTAGTTAATTACTAACCCTTTCTGGTTCTCCAAACCTTCCCGATATCCTAGTCCCTAAATTTTATTAGCAAAACCATACCAAATAAGTATACACCCAGAATATCACAAAGCACTATCACAAATCTACTATTTTCAGTTCAACCAAATAACCCAACAATCTTCCTCCAGACTCTGTGCCCGAAAGCCTAGACATGGATTCTCCCTTTCATTCTACACAATAAATAGGAAATGAAAACAAGTCAAAAGTCTACTCAATGAAAAACCTAGCCTACTTAGACGTCAAGCAGCTGTACAATGCAATTTCTGGCTCCGTAAAGGCATTCCTTGATGGACGACAGGCCTGAAATCCATGGTTTCACATTCTTTCAGCCGGAATCCCTCCTCCCTATGGCTCCCAAGCTTTGGAGCAGCCTAGGAGGGTTGTTGGAGCAATCCTCGTCTGTTTTTAACTAAAGAAGGGAGAATGGAATTATAAAACCCATTTCTGGGCTTTCTGATTTTGTCATTCTGCTATAGCGGACTGTCAACCGCTATGGCGGTACCGCTATAGCGACCTAAATCCCTCTACAGCGGACTCAATTTTTCAGCACGGACAGTCTTCAGTAAAACAGTCATAACTCTTTACTCGAAAAATGGATTGACGAACGATTGGTGGTGTTGGAAAGAAGACTCAGAGATCTTTAATTTGGTGGGTATTGGGACCCCTCAATCCTTATATTCTAGGAGAAATACTCATTTGAAGTTGACCCTAGTTTGAACTTAGCCCGAAACTAAATCGATAAGGAAACTTTCAACTTAACTTTGTGCTAAGAGTATTGTATGACCTTAGTACATACCAAATGTACTCTCATGCTAAAGAATTAATCCTAACTCTTATTATGAATGAGAGGCACATGTCTTGATCCCAAATATTTTGAGTAACAACGGAACATGTCGTTATAATAGATACCAATTTACCCATCGTTCATCCCCGAAAAATCTCTAAGGCAGAAAGAAAAGAATGAACCAGCCCTTAGAACCTTAACGCTCTACCATGAAAGTGTAAAAATAGCCTTACACGAACCACCTAACTCTCAAATCCCCCTTGTGTATCCTAGCTCAACCAAAATTTAATTTGATTCTGCTCTGTCAAGAAATTTCTTCCTTCGAGCTGCACAAGACCAGTTAGATTACTCCTCCTCGAGTGCCCAAGAAATTTGGGGTCTCGTTGAAATACCAGAGCAAAATAATTTTAAACATAATGGACCAAAACTTAATTCCCATGCTACAGTGCTGACAACCATTGACTTTCGTTATAGCGGTAATTTCTTCGCTATAACGGAGGTTGCAATAGCGATGTGTCAACCGCTATGGCAATTGACACGGTACAAAAAGTTATAAAGCTCCCCAAAAGTGCTCATTTTACAACACACTTAAATTCCTGATATTCCGGAATAACCCCTTCACGTCAACCTTCATACCGAGAGTTTTACTTACCCGAATTCAGTTCTGAAAAGTCCTCCAAACTCCTTTATGTCTTAGCTAAAAGGAAAACTTGCTCAATACAATACATGTTACCTAATCCTCACCCGAATTGCCCTAGACCATACCTTGCTCAGAAATTATCCGAGACTAGCCTAGTGTTAAAATTTTAACTCCTAACCCGTGAAAAATCTTAACCTGGGAAATTACACCCTAAACAATGGTATACCGAACATTATATTACCAAACACTACATCATATTTTTCCTTTGGGACTTCTACCTTATGACCCTTTTCACCCTTCCATGATCAACACATAAGGATAGACCATCTAGAGTATAACCAATGACCAATACACCATTATGGGTTTCATTAACGCATAGATGTTCCACCATTTCCTTTTATTGCCCATGGATACTAATTCTTATAATTTATGCACTAGCTCAACTAGCGATTTAAAATAATTCGGGAATGAAAAACAAAACAGGAGAAAACAAGACAGGGATTATGCCCTGACCATACTGCTATAGCGACTTGCACATCGCTATGGCGACCCCCAATAGTAGCAGCCCAGAACATTTTCTATTTATACAAAATTCCCTCATTCCCCTTTCCTATTTTCACATTAACACATGAAATCACGTTACAGTCTTTAAATAACCTCAAGACCAACCCCAACTATGCCTAGTTGAGAATTTAGCTCCACGTTATCATAAAATTAGTTATGAAACACCCCTGAATCTCACACAACATCACGTTTCCACTATTGTGCACTACTAGTCTTCCTTTTTCCTTCTTATGGTTCCCAACTGATCTTGACTGTCCCGAAATCGGAGCTTCCCATAGTCATCAATTTCTTTTGTCCCCTTACCATCTATACCAATGGTAAGTTTATACCCGAATGTAATACAAACCATTCCAATTTAAGCATACCGTAGTTTATCCCTAAAGCAAATCACAAACTTTAAATTCAGAATAAATTCAATGAAGTCACAATCATGAGTTACCACAAAAAATTTCTTACCGCAATTCCGCTATCAATAAAAAATAACCCTTTTTCCCCATGGTTCCTAACCATGTCCCAACTGTCCTAAAATTGGAGTTTTCCCACAGTCGTAATTCATTTTTCTTTACAATCTTGACCAACGATGAGCCCTTTTTCTGAAAATCTATATGCAATTCTAACTCCACACACACACAACACTTAATCACACTCAATCATACCAAGAATCAATTATAAATACCTTCAGACTCACAATTTTATAACAAGGCAACCAATCATATACGAACCCAATAAATCATGCCAGCATTGTAATACACAAACAAATCAGTTTTAGGTTACAACAAAAATCAACCAACACCAGTTACTCTATATTTATCCCATGAATGACCCTTAGCCGATCACACATGCTCTCAGGCCAGATACCAATTGAAACCTTCCCGGTTCCAATTTCCCTTGCTTGTCTTATCACATTCGGAGTCAAACGACATTCTTTTTTCTTGTCAAGATACCAATTGGAATCGAGAGATACCAATTAGACTCAACCCATATAAGCAAATGACAAACTGCACGAAAGGAATGAAAGAGGAGAGATATTTCCTAGAATGTTTCATAGCTTCCCAAAGATTAGATGTGATTGTCAACACACCAATCTGAAGGACTGACATTTTGCTCTTATACTGGGAGATCGATAACCTGAGCTCTGATACCATCTGTCACGATCCAACTACCGAGCTGTGCGAGCTCCTATTCTAATCTACCTAGATAGGAGAACCTTACCACCCAAACCAACAGGCAATGCAGAAAACAAATAATCATTAAGTAAGTCCCTTTTATACATGAGAAATCCTTTTACAAATATTTGGAAAATCTTTATACAACAACTTTTGAAAAATAACAACCTTTAGAACTTGTAGAAATTTACTAACAATATAACAAAACCTCCTCAGAACCTAGTCTAAGTCGGTACAAGAGCTTCTACAAGATGAGCTTATAACATAAGATGGACACAACTCCAACCATAAAAGGAAGTAGGAGCTGGTGGAAGATCACCGCAATCCTGAACTAACATCACCAACTCTGCAATCAGACTATACCCAAAAGGTATAGCAAAAGTAGAATCAGTAAAAATACACGTACTGGTAGGCATCATCGGCTGACTCGAATTCACTCCTACCATCATAAAAAAATCAAGATAAAATGCACAAGGTAAATACTTCACCCTTTTTCAACATCACTTTTATCAATCCTCCCGTTCGAAACTGACCTTCCTAACCTTTCGCTGTCAACTCCACCACCCTAGCCCTGACCCTGACATCTAGGACTTCCCAAGTCTCACTCATAACTAGACTTCTCAAGTCGCCTTATCACCTAGACTTCCCAAGTCTCACTTTAACCTTTACCCCAGTCAACTACCTTGACTAACTATCCAGACTTAATTCGGCCAACTGCCCCACCAAACCACTTATGCCCGTAGTATTACCTACCATAGTTCGGACCTTTCTAGGACCTCTAGGACAACTTTTCAACCTGTTTTTATTAACCAGTAAACTATACCCCAGACTCTCAATCTTTCTCCTAATATACCAATCATTTAGAATCCTACTAACGATCGTTGACACCTTCAGTGACAACAACAGAGTTACATCTAAATCCATTTTATTACATCACATAACCGGGACCCTCCAAGGATCCTCCATCCACACCTAAGTATTTAACAGACTACCCTGGTCTACACCAAGACCCACCTTAGCTTATTAACCATAATAATTTCTGACAACTATTAGTACACTTAATGACAATAATTTGTGAACTTATAACCTTTTTTACATAGTCCAAACCCACCCGAATCCCCCTAACACATCTAGGTGTTAACATGGCAAACTCGATCTACACCAAGACCAACTAATAATCAACATAATAATCCGTTCTACACCAACACCAATTAAGAACCAACATAATAATCCAATCTACACCAAGACCAAATTAATAACCAATGTAGTAATCCGTTCTACACCAAGATCAACTAATAACCAATATAATAACCCGGTCTATACCAAAACCAAACTAATAACCATCATAATAACCCGGTCTACACCAAGACCAAACTAATAACCAACATAATAACCAGTCTACACCAAGACCAAACTAATAACCCGGCCTACATCAAGACCAAACTAATAACCAATATAATAACTCGGTCTGCACCAAGACCAAACTAATAACCAACATAATAACCCAGCCTACACCAAGACTAAACTAATAATCAATATAATAACTCGGCCTACACCAAGACCAAACTAATAACCAACCTAATAACCCGGCCTCTTAAGGATAAAAAATGTAATAACACAATTCATAAATACAATCCGGTTCACTCAGAGAACCATTAACAAAGATGCAATAATTAAATAACATAAACCCGTACCAGGCTTGGTACCCGAGCCAACCGTTAGTGTTATCCCATACCAGGCGTGGTACCCGAGCCAACCGTTAGTATTCCCGTACCAGGCGTGGTACCCGAGCCAACCATTAGTATTTTTATATCAGGCGTGGTACCCGAGCCAACCGTTAGTATTTATGTACTAGGCGTGGTACCCGAGCCAACTGTTAGTATTCCCATACCAGGCGTGGTATCCAAACCAACCGAACGTCAAATCAATCCACAGTCACAAATAATGAACAATCAACTTGTAAATCAACAAGCAAAATACACAGTTCAATTCACCAGACTGTTAAATAGGACCTTTAGACATTACTAAATCATTCCCTAAGTAATACAAATATCAGACAATTACTTGGACCAAAGTACACAAACGTACAATGCATACAGGAAGTAATAACCATCACCTACCCAATTTCGGGTACACTATGAACCGTTAAATCCCATCCAGAGACTAACCCCGAATCACCCCTTTAAACATGCAATTAGATACCTTTATTCCTGATCCTCCTCCTAGGACCGAGATACAATATGGGAAAACCTCATCTAGCCTTAGAAACACAACCATTATGATATTCTAATTATACCAATTTATTTTCTGGAACTTTCGTTCATTGGACATTAGTTAATTACTAACCCTTTTTGGTTTCCCGAACCTTCCCGATATCCTACTCCCTAAATTTCATTAGTAAAACCATACCAAATAAGTATACACCCAGATTATCACAAAGCACTATCACAAATCTACTATTTCCAGTTCAACCAAACAACCCAACAATCTTCCTCCAGTCTTTGTGCCCGAAAGCCTAGACATGAATTCTCCCTTTCATTCTACACAATAAATAGGAAATAAAAATAGGTCAAAAGTCTACTCAACGAAAAATATAGCCTACCTGGACGCCAAGCAGCTGCACGATACAATTTCTGGCTCCGTGAAGGCCTTCCTTGATGGATGACAGGCCCAAAATCCATGGTTTCACATTCTTTCAGCCCGAATCCCTCCTCCCCATGGCTCCCAAGCTTTGGAGCAGCCTAGGAGGGTATTTGGAGCAACCCTCGTCTAGTTTTTACTAAAGAAGTGAGAATGAGATTATAAAACTCGTTTATGAGCTTTCTGGTTTCATCATTCTGCTATAGCGGACTGCCAACCACTACGGCTGTACCGCTATAGCGACCTAAATTTTGCTACAACGGACTCAATTTTTTAGCACGGACAGTCTTCAGTAAAAAAGTCATAACGTTTTACTCGGGAAGTGGATTGACGAACGTTCGGTGGCGTTGGAAAGGAGACTCAGAGATCTTTAATTTGGTAGGTATTGATACTCCTAAATCCTTATATTCTAGGAGAAATACTCATTTGAAGTTGAACCTAGTTTGAACTTAGCCCGAAACTAAATCGGTAAGGAAACTTTCAACTTAACTTTGTGCTAGGAGTATTGTACGACCTTAGTACATACCAAATGTACTCTCATACTAAAGCATTAATCCTAACTCTTATTACGAATGAAAGACACCTACCTTGATCCCAGATATTTTCAGTAACGACGGAACAGGTCGTTACACAGACCTAGTAAAATCGTTAAAACTCCAATCCGACCTCGTCAAACCAAAATCATAAGACTGAATATGTTTTAACAAAACGTATTTGATCACCTCGGTAATCATACCATCAATCCCTACAAATCATAAACAACTAAAGAATACTATGGAGATAGGTCAAATAGAGGAAAGGAAGTAGAAATCACAAAATGAACATGAGGATTGCTATACTTTCATACCAAATAAAGTGTATAACTAATGCTTGCATAGATTGAAAAAGTGTACCAAACAAAGTACTAATAATACATAAAGCTAATACATACATTATTTTTTCTAATGCACTCTATTAACCGACCCCTAAGAGCAGCTATATTATACATAGTAATTTGTGGAATTCTCAAGATTTTTCAGTTTGAAACTTTGTTATTCAACAGTGATATGTCAAGATGATTAGATTAACAGGCTATAAATGTACAACCATTTAAGTAGATTTAGTTATTCACAACCAAGACTCTATATAAAGGCTAGAAGGTCTCTCACTAAATTTGCAAACTGTCTCATGTAAGAAAATCTCATTCACTACTAAGAAATGGGTGTTAAAGGAAAGTTGATCTCTGAAATAGAGATGAAGTGTGCTGGACATTTGATTCATGAGCACTTCAAATCAAATCCACACCAAACATCCATCATGTGTCCTGATAAGGTAACAAACTTCACATTTCATGAAGGTCAGTTGGGCAATACTGGCTCTGTTGTCAGCTGGAAATATATTATTGGTAAGCCTCTATTTCTCTTTTATCTTTTGTGTTTTGTAAATAGGGCGTAAATGAAGAAAAAAAAAAGAGTAAGGGGTCGTTTGGTAGCTGATTTGGAGGTAAGGTATGCAAGTATTAAAGCATGTATAAGTAATACCATGTTTGGTAGCTAGTTAGGAGGTAAGTTATGCAGATATTAAATTCTGTATAAGTAATATCATGTTTGGTAGCTAGCTAGTTAGGAGGTAAATTGTTCATGTGTAAACTTAATAGGGTGTTTGATTTGCAATTTAGAAATTTGCACAATTAACTAATACTTGTATAAGTTATGAGGGAATCTATATAAGTATTATTCTATGCAGGATAGGAGGTAGAATAACTAACACATAAATAACTAACTCCCATATAACTAATACCTACATTAAATAATATATAAATTCTGTCATCACTAATCTCTACATTACTAATACCTGCATAATTCTTACTAGCTACCAAACGAGTCTAAAGGTTTTATGAAAATCTTGTTATACACGTATTCCAAAAGTCCACTTTGCTTCACATCATTTTATTTAAAGGGTTGAGGGTAAAATTTACAAAAGTCACAACACCTACTTTTCTATAGACGAAAGACTACTATAAGACAATATAGTTACTAATTCAATATATTTGAAAAGAGTTCAAGAAATTATAGCTAAAAACCTCTAAATTGCTAAAGAACAAAGGGAATTTTGGATTATAATTTATAAGGTTCTTTTTGAATTAAACTATATCTCACTAGGTGTTTTGTAACGTTAACTTAAGCATTGTCGAGGTTTGGTGTATTCTAAAAATATATTGTTCTGCGTTATATATATATTGTGTATCATGTATGAGCTTAAATTTGTGTACTTTTTCTTCTTTTGTGCCTCAATATTATTTGATTTGATAACAGGAGGAAAAGGGCGGCATGACAAGCATATTCTTCACATAGACAATGCAAAAAAATCAATCACCTTCAACGTTGAAGGTGATATGAGTGAACTATACAAGTCCATTGCAGTTACTTTAACTGCAATGGAAAACTGGATCACTTGGACTTTTGTGTATGAGAAATTGAATGAAAACATTCCAGAGCCCATTGATCTTATGGAATTTGCTATTGCTCTCCTTAAAGACCTTGAGCCTCACCATGTTGGGAAATAGATCTTTGTCACCATGAAGTATTATGACTACTATCCTAAAAGCTTATATGAATATATGAATAAAATTGTTTGGTGTGATTGTGATATATATATTTCACAAGTTGTGTATGTAAGTGGGTTTAATGGTAATAATAATAATAATATTTTCTCCGATTAAATTTGTTTGACTTACTTTCCATTGTAGTTTTAAAAAGAGAATGACTATTTTCCTTATTAGCAACTCTTTAATTTCAACTTTCCACCTGACATGTTTAAGACCACAAGATTAAATGGCATTTTAGTACATTTGACATATCTTTAATTTAAGACCATAAGATTCAAAAGTCTTTTTTATTTTCTTAAATTCTGTGCCAAGTCAAAACAGGTCAATCAATTTGAAATGAAAGGAGTAAATAAAATTGTTTCGTGTGATTGTGAGATATATATATATATATATATATATATATTATATTACTATACTATAAGAGGGAGTTTACATGGCTGAAGCAGGTACGAGGTCAACGTGCCTGCTTCAGAAATTAGGGGTATTTTGGTCATTTTCGTTAATTTTTCCGTAAGTATAAGAGGGAGTTTACATGGCTAAAGCAGGCACAAGGTCAACGTGCCTACTTCAGCAGCTAGGGGCATTTTGATCATTTTTGTTAATTTTTTTGTCTTAATTTATTTGTCTTATCTTTTTAATTTATTATATATTTGAAAATTGCCTAAAAAGGATAAATCACAATAATTAACAATTTAAAATATTTGAAAGACATAAAAAAACTTGAAATTCTATTAGTGCCACATAAATTGGGACAGAGGAAGTAACATATATTATTTGAAAATGATGTAAAAATAAATTACAATAGTTAATAATTTAAAATATTTAAAATACATATAAAAGATTTAGTTGACTCTCTAAATTCTATCAACGATACATAAATTGGAGTAGAGACAGTAACATATATTATTTGAAAATTACATAGAAAGTACTATAAATCACAATAATTAATAACTTAAAATATTTTAAAAACTTATAAAAAATTTGATTGACTCTTCAAATTTTATTTATGCCACATACATTAGAAAAAAGAAGTAACATATATTGGGTATTTTGGTCATTTCACTGCATCCCTCTTGTTTAGGGAAATAGCTTTTTTTCCCCACAGGTTAGAGAAATAGCTTTTTTTTAAAAAAATATCTGCCCCCTATTTACTTGATTTAAGTTTTGACCCTCTATTTACTTGAGATTTAAATCTGAAAAATTAATAACACAAATATTAATTAATGGAGCATAAATTGAACTATCATTATTATTATTTTCATTATTATTCTATGTAAACAAAAAATTCTTTATGTTTTAGAGATGCGGTTATTATAAATGTACTAAAATATTAATAGAATAGGAATGTTAAATGGAAAATTATCTTATTGTATTGAAATTAATTGATTTATTAGTTTCATTATTTCTGCATATTAGAAGGTTTGATTTTAGTTTTTGAAAATATAATATTAAAACTTTTAATTATATTGCTCTAGAAAATATTGGGTTAAATTCAAACCATATATATTATGCTTTACTTGTGAGTTCAAAATTTATTCTCCAATGAAAAAGTGTTAACCGTATATTTAAATAATTTTAAGCACGAATAAGCTTATTTTATTACTATTATAATAGAATAGTGTGAACATGAATTTACCAACTAATTAACAAGAAATTTTGGTTTACATTACTATCACTAATTTTAAACTTAACAAGTATAAGGAGCTTTAAATTTAAAACTATGTTGAGAATAATATATTGAAAATTTTAGATTTTCTTATTGACAGACAATTTTAGATGAATTAAATATTTGATTTAATTAATATGTCATATTTCCTCTTGCTATAATATATATTAAATGAAATTTTAATTTTTAGAAAGGTTTGCAAATTTTTATATGTACATGTTTCTTTTAAAGTCTTTAGTAAACTTATTGACTTGGGATAAGTAGTTATATGATTCTATGTATAATAAGTGATATGACACCTTTTTTGGATCAAGAAATAATTTTTTTAGTAATGTTTTTCTTCATTTATGTACTATATTAAAAAAAACTAAAATAATAACTCCTTTAGCCTTCTTAATAATATTAAATATGTAATGTTAAGAAACTAAAAAGCCATTTTTTAAAATTATTTTGATGTAAAATTTAATAATATTTATTTTCATTACTCCCACAATCTTTTATTATCATAACCTATAAAATACTAATTAATAATCATATTCATGATATTATTTGGTAATTCATATTATAGTCCTATAAATAAACATTGTAAGACTTTATAGAAATTATCACATTAGCCTTTTAAATTATTATGTTTTCAATGCTTATTGTATTTATGATTTAGTTTGACTCAAAGAATAAGACACACTATTGAATGTTATCGACTTGTGAGAGTGGATATCAATAGGAGCTTTATTCTTCTACTTTTCAATGATTAAGGTCGTAAGAATGATATTTCATTATTTATTTTGTCATATATTCTATTTTAATTTTGTGTTTTATATGAATTTCTAATTTTCGTAAATTTATAAAAAAATATTAATTCAAAATAGTAACTTGTGACTTTGTTGGACATAATTATCTTTTTTCTTTATTCTTTGGCCTTTTACCTCCTTAAAAATGTGTAAATATATTTTTTTTTCATGAATTTTCAATTACAAATCCTTCATTATAAGCTTTAAATAACACTAAAATCTACACAATAATGTCTTGAGTCTCTTAAGTTTCTCATTTTTATCATAATCTTTGGCTAAGAATTTCATTTATTTATTTTCTTATTTTTTTGACATTTTCTCCTACGTCTTTGTTTATATTGTAAATAATAAATACATCAATTAACCATTTATTCATATTCTTTAATATAAAACTTAATAGTCTTTGCTTTTATTATTCTCACAGCTTTTTATTATCGTAACCTATAAAATAATTAATAGTCATACTCATAACATTATTTGATTTTTTATATTGTAGTCCTATAAATAGATCCATTGTACGACTTTGTAGAAATGATCACAATAGTCTTTTAAATTGTTATGTTTTCGGTGCTTATTGTATTCATGCTTTAATATGACTTGAAAAATAAGATGAAGACTATTGAATTTGAGATTGTAAATACCTCTTTTATCTCTATTTGTTTAATAAAATTATCAATTTTTATCATCTTTTATAATCGCGCGAAGCGCGAACAAGTTCACTAGTAATTCATAGTAATAGTCATCTATGCTCAACAAAGTTTTCCAAAAAATAATTGTTCTAAGATTAAGTAGTGCGCAATTGAGTTTGACTATCAACTCTGTCAAAATAGGATAATTCTTCATCAAACCTGGAAAGCGAGGAGCTTTTAATCAAATTGTAACGACCCGCTCGATTGATTTAAGTATTAGTACTTTATTTTGCGTGCCATAAATTTCAAAAATTGTGTTATATTTATTTTTGGGGGAAAGAAATGTTGTTTACTTGATTAAACTTGAAAACTTAAAGAAATTCTCAAATTCAATTAAACAAAGTCGTCACTTAATTTATTTAGAAACATTAAGAAAATCTTTAAAAGATTATTCAAAAAGACTTAAAACAGATAATTTTTTTTTGAATTTAAGAAATCTGGATAAGAGTTCATATTAACATTTTAGGAAGGTTTTTAAGGCACCTAAAAAGTCCGTTAACACACGATTATTTTCAATTTTATTTTATTTGACTAACTTATAAAAATGAAAATTTATTAAGCAAGGGAGTAAGTGATTTGGCATTTGGGGCTTTGGGACTTGGGCTGCTGACAGGCCACATGGGCCGCTGTCACTAGGCCTGTTGTGGGCCGCTGCAGGCCCTAGGCCCTAGCCTCTATAATAGCCTTTTCAGGCTATGTTTAAGGCTTTAAGCCTTGGAAGCCTTTGGCCCTTTTCACTTTTCAGGCATTTGTTGAACGTTGGTCCAACGGTTACAATGCCGTTTGGGCCAACGTTCAATTCTTCTCCATTTTAAAAATTCACTCATTTTTCATATATAAATACCTTCTAAATTTCATCATTTTTATTACAAAATACTTCTCATTCTCTCTCAATTTTCTGATTTTCTCTATTGATTTCTAGCAATATCTACTTTATTATTTTGCTATCAACAACATCAAGTTGGAAAAAGTTCAAGTGTTCAATTCATCAATTTAAGGTTGCTTAATTACTTGTTTGTCTCCGATAATTTGGTATAATCGTTCTATCTCTTACTTTTAATTAGTATATTGTTTGTTGAATATCTTTTTGTACTAATTTTTGCGTATTTAATATTTATTAATTTAATTTATAAAATGGATAAAGTAAGACGATTTGGTAAAAGTGTTAAAAAATTATGTCCCGGAAGTAGTAGTGTTAGTAAGAAAAAAATCACTTCTGGTAGAGATAGTACAAGCGATAGAAATAATTATTCTCGTGTCCCTCCACCATCACCTAGTGAAATAGGAGAACGAGATATTCCTGTGGGTGCACATGATATGAATTATTTTTGAGGCACAAGAAAATTATGGAATTGAAGAAGAAAATGAAGTTGACGTAAGTGTACATAATAATAATAATGATGATGATTGTGAATATTCTATATACATCACAAGTATATCATATTGTGAATATTCTATATACATCACAAGTATATCATACTGTGAATATTCTATATACATCACATGTATATCATACTGTGAATATTCTATATAATCACAAGTATATCATATTGTGAATATTCTATATAATCACAAGTATATCATATTGTGAATATTCTATATATACATAACATTTATATCATATTGTGAATATTCTATATACATCACATGTATATCATATTGTGAATATTCCATATACATCATATGTATATCATACTGTGAATATTCTATATACATCACAAGTATATCATACTGTGAATATTCTATATACATCACAAGTATATCATACTGTGAATATTCTATATACATCACAAGTATATCATACTGTGAATATTCTATATACATCACAAGTATATCATATTGTGAATATTCTATATACATCACAAGTATATCATATTGTGAATATTCTATATACATCACATTTATATCATATTGTGAATATTCTATATACATCACATGTATATCATATTGTTAATATTCTATATACATCACATGTATATCATATTGTTAATATTCTATATACATCACAAGTATATCATATTGTGAATATTCTATATACATCACAAGTATATCATATTGGAATCCTATATACATCAGTGTATATCCATTGTGAATATTCTATATACATCACGTGTATATCATATGTGAATATTACCATAAAAAAAATACATCACAGTATTCATAATTGTGAACTATCTAATACATCGAAGATATCATATGTGACTATTCTATATACTAGAAGTCATAATCATATTGTGAATATCTAATATACATCGACTAAGTATAGTCATATTGTTACATACTTTAATACAATCACAAGTATTATTCATATTTGTGAATATTCTATTTATACTCACATTATATCATCTCATTGTAATATTCTATATTAATCAAAGATAATACATATGTGAAATTCTATATACCATCACAAGCTATATCATATTGTTAATATTCTATATACATCACATGTATATCATATTGTGAATATTCTATATACATCACAAGTATATCATATTGTGAATATTCTATATACATCACATGTATATCATATTGTGAATATTCTATATACATCACAAGTATATCATATTGTGAATATTCTATATATACATCACATGTATATCATATTGTGAATATTCTATATACATCACAAGTATATCATATTGTGAATATTCTATATACATCACAAGTATATCATATTGTGAATATTCTATATACATCACAAGTATATCATATTGTGAATATTCTATATACATCACATGTATATCATATTCTGAATATTCTATATACATCACATGTATATCATATTGTGAATATTCTATATAATCACAAGTATATCATATTGTGAATATTCTATATATACATCACATGTATATCATATTGTGAATATTCTATATACATCACAAGTATATCATATTGTGAATATTCTATAAACATCACAAGTATATCATATTGTGAATATTCTATATACATCAGAAGTATATCATATTGTGAATATTCTATATACATCACGTGTATATCATATTCTGAATATTCTATATACATCAGATGTATATCATATTGTGAATATTCTATATACATCAGATGTATATCATATTGTGAATATTCTATATACATCACGTGTATATCATATTGTGAATATTCTATATACATCACAAGTATATCATGATATACTTGTGAATATTCTATATATACATCACATGTATATCATATTGTGAATATTCTATATACATCATATGTATATCATATTGTGAATATTCTATATACATCACAAGTATATCATATTGTGAATATTCTATATACATCACAAGTATATCATATTGTGAATATTCTATATACATCACGTGTATATCATATTTGTGAATATTCTATGATAACATCACATGGTATATGATATTTGAATATTCTATATACATCACAAGTATATCATAGTTCGTCGAATATTCTAATAACAATCACGGGTGTATATCAATATTTGCTCGGCAATATTCTATATACATCACAAGTATATCATATGTGAATATCTATATACATCACAAAGTAGAGTTATATCTTTTTTTTCTTTTTTTTCGTCATATGGTTGAATATTCTATATACATACACAAGTATATTCATATTGTGAATTATTCTCATATACGATTCACAAGTATTTATCATATTGTGAATATTTCTATATACATCACAAGTATATCATATTGTGAATATTCTATATACATCACAAGTATATCATATTGTGAATATTCTATATACATCACAAGTATATCATATTGTGAATATTATATATACATCACAAGTATATCATATTGTGAATATTATATATACATCACAAGTATATCATATTGTGAATATTCTATATACATCACAAGTATATCATATTGTGAATATTCTATATACATCATATGTATATCATATTGTGAATATTCTATATACATCATATGTATATCATATTGTGAATATTCTATATACATCACCAGTATATCATATTGTGAATTTTAAATTTCAACTTTGAAAGTTGAAATTTCAATTTTCAAAGTTGAAATTTCAATTTTCAATTTTCAATGCATTAAAATTTGAACTTTAACTTTGAAATTTGAAGTTTGGAGTGTTTGAATTTAGAAATTTAAATTTTAAATTTTTGAATTTCAAATTTCATATTTTCAAATTACATGATTATAAAATATAAAATATTACTACACTAGTACACTACATTATTATAAAATATAAATATATAATTCAAATTGAAATTTTAAATTTAAAACGATTAAAATTATATCACATTTTAAAATTGATAACACTACATTACATGATTAGAACTCAATTTTTAAATTTAATTTTTTTTTAAAAAAGGTGAAACCCATGGACCAGCCTCCAAACCCGGCCCATGAAGGCCCACATAATTAGACCGGACCGTCCCGTGAAACCCGATCCAAAAATGGGTGACGGGCCTGGGCTGTGCTGGCTGAGCATTTTTCTCAAAACAGCCTGGACCGGACCGGCCCATTTATTCTGGACCCGGACCGGCCCAGTCCATGAACCCGGCGGGCCTTAACTTATGTGGGCCGGTCTGACCCGGACCAGCCCATTTGACAGGCTTAACTCAAACATCTTTTAGCTTTTAAACACGATAAGGTTGGCATATTTTTTGCACACTATCAAAGTAAATAATCAAGAGGGAATATGCTGCGCGTTTTTATTTCTAACGCATAGATAATCTAAATGAAGAACAGATGATGAAGCCAAGATCCTAACATAAGTTGCTATTGATATCTAGCTAGGTAAACAATGATAGTCTTCAGGTTTATAATTCGTTCATATTTATGCAAGAAAGAAGCAACCCATCTATCACTACTAAAAAAAGGCTAAAAAGAGACGGTCAAAAGGGACCCTGGCCGTCGCTTTTTTAGCCAAAAGCGACCGAAAAGCGACGGCGTCACTTTCGTGGGAAAATGGCCTGTCGCTTTTCCAAAAGCGACGGACTGCATCGCAAATAAAAAAATGACGCAATTTTATTTTTATTTTTTTCCATAAAAGCAACGCAGTCCGTCGCTTTGTTCTTGAACTTGATGAACAAAACGACGGACAACGTCGCTTTTCCTGGTAAATTTTTTTCATAAGAGCGACGCTGTCCGTCGCTTTTTCTGCGTATTTTTTTAAAAAAATTCCATAAAAGCGACGGACAAAAGAGACACTGTCCGTCGCTTTTCTGCATTTTTTCCAGCTGCAAAAATCTGCATTTTCAATATGCACCACCTGCCATTTACAAAATTAATTCAAATACAGCTCAAATCAGCACTAATTGCTGCCACAACATTCATAAAGCGACTACAACATCAACAAGAAACTAAATATGAAGTAAAACATTCATTAAATACATAAAAGATCCACCCAAAGGACCTACAAAGTGTTTCAAAATATAAAAGAAGTACAAAATTATAAATAAAGTATCAAAAAACTAATGCAAACTAAAAGAAAGTCAATCTAAGAGGCTCGACGGTCTAGCACATATCTTTATCTTTCTCCTTCCGTTGTCTCTCAGAATCTGCCAAGGCATAAGTTGTGCAATATGTCGTCACCTGATAACATTTGTATGCAAATTTACATTAAAATATATAAAGAAAATTATAAGTATTAAAGAAAACCATAATCATAAGTATTAAAGAAATTAAAATCATAATCATAACTATAAAGAAATTTACATACAAGTCTATAAGTATTAAAGAAAATCATAATCATAAGTATTAAAGAAATTAAAATCATAATCATAACTATAAAGAAATTTACATACTTGTCTATATTCTCCCAATCTTCGTCCTCACTTGATTCATTTTCATCAGTCTCCCATTCTTCCTCATCACTTCTTTCATATTCATCGTCCCATTCTTCCTCCTCAGTTATTTGTCCCTCAAGATTTGTGATGGCAATCAACTCATCATCAGAAACTTCTTCTAATATGTGTTGAGGATGTTCTAGATTGTTTTCCAACTAAGCATCCACTGCTTGATGAACAACTGCGACATCATTCTGGTACGCCACATCTAACACATTCTCAATCTCAATCCTAACCACAGGCTTAGTTTTTATGACCACCCACCAATCAACCTTATCTCTGCATAACGGATATGGAGCGTAATACACCTGCTTAACATTTTGTGCAATGATAAAAGGATCATAGCGATCATATTGTCTCGTATGCTTTACTTCAATTATATTATGTTGTTGATTCACCTTAGTACCTCTATGTGAAGGATCAAACCACTTGCACCGAAATAGCACTTTTTTTTTTGGCCAACCAGGATATTTAACTTCAATAATCTCTTGTATGACACCATAATATTCAACAGTTTGGCCATTATCGTCGACGTCACCTTGAATGCACACTCCGCTATTATTAATTTTCTTATACTTAGAAACTTCTTCAGTTTGAAACTTGAAGCCATTCACACAATACTTAGTCATCGTCTGAATTTGACTTTCAGGCCCAAGTGCAACATCTCTCACCAATTGTGGATGTTCGACAGTATTATGTTCATAAAAAACCTACAAATTAAATTTTAGTAAATGAGTATATTATACATGTTGATTCAATATTAAGCGTAAATGAGTAAATGAGCTTTTACACACTTACATATTTTTCCAGTCAATCAGAAACGTTTGTATATATGGCATCATTACCCCATATGCTTACGAATTTACTGTTAAGAGTACATTGAGATATTTTGTTAGTTTAATTAACACTTCGTATTTAAATTTATGTAATTTGATAACACAATTCAATAAGACTTACTTAAGATATGGTTGAATTTTGGGATAATTGAGCAAAATATGTGTCACAACTGATTATTTTTCAACACTAGTGAAACCTCGCCTTTGACGTTTTTTAGATCCTCGCCTAGGTTGATTAAAAATTGAAATCGGTTTAAACATAGGATCATCATCACCGTCATCATTGCGATTGACTCTATTTCTCTTACATAGCATTTCATTCTCGAAGTAGTAAGAACAAAAATGAGCAGTTTCTCTTGCAAGATAAACTTTACAGATTGATCCTTCGATCTTTTCCCTTTGCTTAATAGTTTGTTTGCACTTGCCAATTGTCCTATATAATTGCATGTTAGCTAATTAATATAATACGTTTAAGAAAGAATAACAAAAGCAATAAAGGATCATTACCTCTCGAATGGATACATTCACCTTGTTTGAACTGGGCCCCAAGGCGTGCCTCTTCTATAAGGTGAACTGGAAGATGCTCCATCACATCAAAAAAGCCACATGAAAAGATCTTCTCCCACTTAGTGGTGATAACAGGAAAATTTTGTTGCATTCTTTCCAAGCTACTTTCCAACAAAGTGTTAGAATATAAATCTTTGAAGAATAGACTTATTTTTGTGATTGATTTCCATATCTTGTCGGGTATGTGGCTAAATGCGATAGGAATCAGAATTTTCATGAAAATATGACAATCATGACTTTTCATACCAATCAATTTTTCTTCATCCAAATCTGTCCTCTTTTTCAAATTCGAAGCATAGCCCTCGGGTATTCTAAAATTCTTCACCCACTCACAAATTTCTCGTTTCTCATCCAATGTGAATGAAAAACTTGCCTTGGGCTTAATCACTTTATCGTTTCTTATTTCCTGCAACCACAACTCCTTTCTCCTACAATATTCTTTTAAGTCCATTCAAGCTTTTGGATTGTCTTTTGTCTTGCCCTTAACATCCATTACTGTGTTGAACAATTATCAAAATAATTTTTTTCAATGTGCATCACATCAAGATTATGTCATAGAAGATTATCCTTCCAATACGGTAACTCCCAAAATATGCTTTGTTTGGTCCAATTATGTTCAACACCATATCCAGGAAGTCTAGAACTCTCTCCTAAATCTATAATTTTAGGCAACTGACTAACTCTCTCCCAAATCTGATGTCCTAAAAGTGATGGAGGTGGTGGATCATTTTCAACCTTATTCTTTCTGAATGCATTTTTCATATTGCTAAACTCGTGGTCCATTGGCAAGAACTGACGGTGACAATTAAATCAGTAATTTTTTCGATCATGCTTTAAAGTGAATGCTTTAGAATATTCCATGCAATGCGGACAAGCTAACTTTCCAGCAGTCATCCAACCCGACAATATCCCATATGCAGAAAAATCATTAATAGTCCACATTAAAGAAGCATGCATAGTAAAATTTTGCTTACTTGATATATCGTATGTCACAACACCGTCAAACCATAATTATTTTAGCTCATCTATCAATGGCTGCAGATAGACATCAATCAAATATTTTGGATTACGGGAACCCGGGATAATACAACTCAGAAATATGTAGCGACTTGTCATACACATTTCAAGCAAAAAATTATACGGAGTAAGAAATACAGGCCAGCAAGAATAAGGTGCAGCATTATTAGAGAATGATGTGAAACCATCTGCACACAATCCCAATCTAACATTTCTTGGTTCTCTAGCAAAATCAGGATATGTTCTATCAAAATGCCACATCTTTCCACCGGGAGTCCGCTTATACCGAGCATGTCCACAAAACTTACAATTGTCAAGATGATCATCATACTTATAGAACAACATGCAACCATTTACACAACAACTAATTCTATCATATGACAATCCTAACTTGGAAATCAATTTCTTTGCTTTATAGAAATTCTTAAGTATCTTCAACTCTGGATTATTAGCTACTTCCTCCACAAGATCAACTACAGAGTCCATAAAAGTTTGAGGAGCACTCCAATCTGATTTGATACTCAATAGTCTAATTGCAATTGACAAAGCAGAATGCGAATTTCCTACACATAATGGACGATTAGCCTCTTGTAATTGTTCATAGAAGCGTTTTGCTTCTTCATTAGGAGCTTCATAAATACTGTTCGGGTTCCATCCCATCTTGAACCCCGAAAGCATCATTAATCATTTCATGCACCCTATCCTGTTCAACCTTATTATCTTGAGACCTATCATGTTCAACCCTAATATATTCATTCATAGGCAGCGAATTATAAAATATATCATTCAACCCATCTTTCTCATCATGATCAACCCACACAAAATATCTAGGCTTAAATTCATTACAATAGAGATGAACCATAACTGTATCTGGATTAAAAAACTTCATGCACCGACATTTACTACAAGGACACCTAACCACACCATGACTTTGATAGTTGTCTAGTGACATTGCATGATCGATAAAACCTCTAACTCCTTCAAAAAATTCAAGTTTAATAGGACCATCATTTTCATAATACATATCATACATCCACAAGCGATGATCCATCTACAAAAATATAATAATTCATTATAAATTAGACTCATTGACATTCATAACATAAACTAAAGTTGAAAACTAATTCAAGATTATAACCCAACAATATAAACTAATTCAAAATTTCCAAATTCACTATCAAATTCAAAAACTTAATTCAACAACCTAAAGTTGAAAACTAATTCAAGATTATAACCCAACAAATATAAACTAATTCAAAATTTTCAACTTCACTATCAAATTCAAGAACCTAATTCAACAACCTAAAGTTGAAAACAAATTCAAGAACTTAATTCAAGAACCTAATTCAAACTTAAAATCAAGAGCCTAAGATATTTACTATGCTCACAAATTCTAAAATCAAATTCCGTCGCTTTTGTAAAAAAATAATTATAAATTAAAAAAAAATAGAAAAGCGACGGACAACGTCACTTTTTTCGTCGCTTTTCAGAAGCGACGCTGTCCGTCGCTTTTCTATCCGTTCCTTTTTAAGCTGTTTTTAGTAGTGTATGATAATAAGCAGAAGGTTTGATAGAGGAAAGAAGGCTCATGAATTCATAAACAGGCCACAAGAGTTGGTTTCAAAGAGAATCGTTATGGATTCTAACATTTAATGAAGAAAAATAATTAAAGTTAAACTTCAAAATAGGGAAATAAGTTACTGGGGATGAGGGAATCACTTTGAGATAATTTAAACTTAGCAAAAATTCTGCTAAAAAAATATTCTATGAACCCCACAAACATCCTATCTTCATTCTTTGCCAATAGTCACTACAAGAAATATGATTTTTTGTGACGACTTTTAGTGGCCACACACATAGGTGCCACCGAAGAAAATGCTTTAGTGGCGACCTCAAATGTTTGCCACAGACGGTTACAGGTTTAGTGGCGACCCTAAAAATCGCCACTACGACATATGTATGAATTAATTTTCTAATTAAATATGGATGAAAAACGTGTTTGTGGCGCTACAACTCAATTTTTAGTGGCAACATATAATGTCGCCACAAAATCTGTGTTATATTAATATAATTTAATATATAAATTTTATTTTTTCTTAATAGAAGTAAAGAAAAATCAATGACTTTTGATAATATAATCAATGTTTTATATTAGTTACAATTTTGTATATAAATTCAATTAAAGTGTTTCTTATCAATTTTCATATATTTCTTATCATTATATCTGTAAGTCCTCTCATAATAGTGTGAATTTAATTTATATTTAAAAAATTTCATGTCTAGTGTGGTATTATTGCATTTTAATTGAGGAGAAATTATAATAAACTAATTATTTTATTAAGGTTTAACGGTGAATTCTCAATTGGGTGGAATTTTTGGCGAAAATTAAATAGAAGCTTATTAGTAATATTTATAGTTTAAAAATCAAATGACAATTTTTTCTTGAACAATATAAACCCTGTTATTATACATTCAAAAAATCTGTTATGAAAATTTTCTAAATTGGAAAACCAAGTCGAAACAAGCCGAACCAAATTTTAAAAAATGTTACCAATTCAAATTGATTTTGGTTCGATTTCGATTTTAACTTTTACCAAATCAAAAATCAAATGATTGAACTGATAGAATGCCCACCTCTATTTATAGTAATTCTATACATCTAAACATATATTTTTAATATGAATACTTATATATTAAAAAGATTTAATGGTTTTAGAATTGTTTAAATAAGTAATTGGAGTAATTTCATAATTTAACAAAAAATAGTTTAAATAAGTACTCAAATATTGAAACTCTTTGCACCCTAAAAAATAATTAATTTTAGAGACACCTATTTTAGTTTTATTGCTTTTAGTTTATAAAAATGTCATTTTTAATTTCTTAACTTAGATAATTCAAGAAATAAATTAAATAGGCAAAAAATGAAATAAAGTCAAAATATATAATTAAATACAATTATAGAAGCCTCCATCCAAGACCTAAACAATAATCTAAACATGTCAAGTAAGAGAATTTTTTTTGTCTACAAAATACAGAATTTTTACGCAATGTAAGATAAATATTTATATCAGAATTCAGGCAAGTGGACAATTTCTAGTTACTGTTTATCTGATGGGTTGTTGGTATTAACTGGCAGCATGTTCAGTGTATTTGATCTTAAGGGACAAGAAGTTACGGTATGTGGAGTACTAGTATTTTGTTGTAATGTACAAAATTTATCTTGTTTCAGTTGTATTTATCTAAAAAGGAGTAGATGGCCTGATAATTTTTTTTGAATGTCAATCAGGTGCATACTCGTCTCAGTCAGTACACCTAAATGAAGTCTCATGTCAATCAGCTGCATACTAATATCGACATATACACTTATATGAAATTGTAGTCTCTCTTATTTATAGTGTTTCAAAACTTCTGAGTTAATTGTTCGTTTCATCTCCTTGGTAGTTGAATAACTATTATTTCAAATAATAAATTTTTTATGAATCTATTTTTGCTTGTACTATGCCCGATGGAGTCGTTTCTTGGTTTATCTTCATTGACCTGTGTACTTTCTAGTTTCAAGATTCTTCTTATCATGGCTTATGTGTAATTAAGAAAAAATTCATATTGAGAGAAAATTTTAGTTATTTATGTGAATATATAATAAGAAACTATCAGATTTTTTCCACTATCTTTTTGTTGGATGAAATTATGTTACTACTTAGTGTGTTTGTCCAAGTATAGTGTGATTGTGAGTAAGACACTTGTAATTCATTTATGTTAGCAAAAACTTTTTTTTTTTTGTTCTCAAAATCATTCATGCTTAATTTCAAACTATCCAAGTAAATTTTTACTGTATTTCTATTACAGGGACAAAATTCTTCAATGGCAAGGAGGCGTTTGAAGATAATATAACTCTTGTTGAGAACTTTTTTAGTATTGTATTTGTATTGATAATGAACAATTATGATATTATTGGGTAATTATTAATAATAAAAATTATATATATTATTGATTGTTCTTTTTTGTAGCAATATAAATAACCTTCACAATCAATACATTTTGTGGCGATTCGTTTATGTCGCCACAAATAGCCTTTAGCTACAATGTCCCTTCTGTCGCCACAAAAACAATTAGTGGCGACTTTTGTGGATTCTGTGGCGACTTTAGTTGCCACTGAAAGCCTTATTTCTTGTGGTGACCGGCTTTCTAAAGCCTCATTTTCATACCAACATAAGCTTGTTTTAACGCACTTTAATTAGCATGCTTGAGGAAAATTGAACTAGCTTGTTTAAAACTTTTTCAGGGCTCTACATCCCTTAACATTCAATCCATTTTTCACATCTCAATCACAATAAAGCAAAGAAGATTTCAGCTCAAAATTTACTCCAACTAGAGCTCAACGGGAAAAACAAGATGACCAACACTAAAAGAGAGGCAAGAACCGATCACTGATTTTTACCAAAGTGGAAGAAACTTCATACAATAGTTGGAGTAAGTTCATGGTTGCATGATGGTGATATTAAAGAAAATGGGGGGGAGGGGGGAGGGGGGTCTTCAATCATTAATGAAACATTTCAACAAGTAAAACACGAAGGTATAGCACTTCACAGATTCAAGGAATTATTTAGGTGAACAAAATATCAAAGAAGGTCAGTTCTCAACCACTTTCAACTCATACCAAAATGAACTGATTGTTGATACATTAAAACTTTCATTGGGCAAAGAATATAGTAAAGTATTAAACACATGTTGATACAGTCACAATCAAAGAGAGACTTGATTCAACAAAATAGCGATCTAAAGAGACAAACCAGAACTAAGGTCATCCTTTTTCGAAAATGGTTTTACTAAACCTATTCATGTCACACATAAACCATACAGAACCAAACAGGACACTAAAAAAATGAGAAAAGAATTAACCTAAAACGAAGCGGTAGCTAACTATATCACAGACACATGCTAAAAATTAATCATAGGAGGGGAAAATCACCTTTTTCGGGCAGAAATTGAGACTTACGAGCCTTTTCACAGACTTCACACTGGAGTTCAGATCTTCATCAGAACTGGAAAGGGTTTAGTATTTTTTAGACTCTGCAACTCTTGGTTCTTATGAGCCAGAGATTAATTCTCCAAAAGACTCAAAAAAAATTGAAAAGGCAGTAGAATGAGGGGCAATTTATAGGAAAATTCGGGTCTAATTTAGGGGGGAAAATTGGACGGGGAAAATTGGGAAAATCACTTGGAATTTTTGGAATTCAAAGCCGAATAAGGCTATAACTCACTATTCTTGTACGAATTCATGTAAATCCTCAGGGAAATCAGAGGGATTTGAGAGGAATATTCTCGCTTTTGTGCCACCTAGGGCTTCTAGAACCTTCTTAGTTCCTCTTTGGTACCAAACCTATTGCAATTCTAGATAATCACAGAGAAAAGAGAAGAGCTACAGCTAAGGAATAAGAAAAATTAGGGCAACTAGATAAGTGATAATTCTCATTACCTCATAAGAACAGCTATTACAACTATATATAGCAAATGCAGTGGAAGGGAATAGTACTTAACTACCTTTCAATTCTTTAACTAACTTCTTAGACTCAAATAACCAAGACTCTTAACTATTGATATTTATTTGTAAATAAAAAAACTTAATAACTAACTCAGCTCTCAACTGTTATGTACTATTCCACAAGCTCAATGTATAACTCTTGTAAGCTTCTACTATCTCTCCTCGTATTAAAACATGCATGCCTCTCACATGATTTGTACAAGGGAGGAGAGAATCGATCTTGAAGCTAGTCGTTTTGGAGGAAATTGTAGTCATTTTTGGTGGATTTGTTCGTGTTTTGGGGGTTGTTTGGTATTATGTGAGAGAGAGAACAACGAAGAAGAAGATGTATTGGGCGCATAGGAATAATACGGTGCATAGTGCATTCATTGTGGGATTTAATTGGGGCAGTTGGGCGCAATATATGTGGAATTTGGGGCAGTTGAATTTGGCTAGTTTAATTCCAACTCTAATTGGACCTTCCCTAAATCCTAAATCCATCTGTCAAGCCCAAAATCCCAAGCCAAAATTCCATATATACCGCGCCCCACTGCCCCAATTAAATCCCACAAAGAATGCACCATACTATGTCTATGCGCCTAGTAAATCTTCTTCTTCATTGTTCTCTCTCTCACACAGAAAACAAAACAACGCCCAGAACACGAACAAATCCACCAAAAACAACCACAATTTCCTCCAAAATGAATAGCTTCAATATCGAGACTCTCCTCCCTTGTATGAATCATGTAAGAGGCACACGAATTTTGATACTAGGAGAGATAATAAAAGTTTACAAGAGTTATACATCGAGCTTGTGAAATAGTACATAACAGTTGAGAGTTGAGTTAGTTATTAAGTTTTCTTATTTACAAATTGTCATGACCAAACCTATCGGGCCGTGCGGGCGCCTACTCTATGCACCTAGATAGACGAACCCTTACCACCCGTCCAACAGGTAAATTCGGAAAAACTCAAATATAACCATAAACTTTCATTTCTAATACATGTAAACCTTTACAATCTTTTATTCAGGAAAACTTCTTTATGAAGAATACAGTAAGACCGTTTTGCAACTTTAAAATACCCTCCCTAGGACCTAGTCTAAAATAGGTACAAGAGCTACTACAGGATTTATATAGAAAACTATAAATGCGACACAACTTCCGTCATGGAATCGAAGGACAGAAGCTGCTGGAGATCACCCTCGTCATGTACCTATGAAACATCACCAACCCTGCAACCAGGCTATACAAAAAGTATAACAAGAGTAAAATTAGTACAAACACACGTACTGGTAGGCATCATCCGTCGATCCAAATCCACTCATACCATCATATAAGAAAATCAGGGAAAGTATGAAAATAACTAATATAGCTCCGTCCTCCAACATCGCATCACCCTTATAACTACAATCCAAACCTCGAACCTTCCGATTCCTTCCGCTGCCAACTCCCTCACTCTCAAGACTTCCAAGTCACACTAAACTTAGACTTTCCAAGTCACATAATCTTAGACTTCCCAAGTCACACAATCCTTAGACTTCCTAAGCCACACTAAACTTAGACTTCCCAAGTCACACAATCCTTAGACTTCCCAAGTCACACTAACTTTAGACTTTTCAGGTCACCTTAGCCTTAACTCAACCACTAAATCCAACCCTGACTACCTCTCCATTACCCTAGTCAACCCCCCATGACTATGCATCCAGAAATGACCCAGTCCCTGTCAATCCAGACCCACTACCCTCATGGTGCTACCGAAGAGTATCTGGACCCCACTAGGGTCCCTAGTCATTCCCCAACGTGACAATACCAGCTATTAGTACGACACCTGACTCTCAGTCATTCCCCTAGCTTACTAGTCACCTGTGATCCACTTTTATGACCATGGTCAACAATCCGTAATAGACAATAATTATACCTCATTACATATCCCGGACCCACCCTAGATCCCCTCTAGACAACACCTAAGTGTCATACATACAACCCGATCTTCACCAAGACTATCTCACAAATCAATATACTGATAACCCGGCCTCTCAAGGACTATATGCACAATAACAAATCATAAACAAAACATGGTCCACTCAGAAAACCACTAGTAAAATGCAATAATACAATAAAGTAAGCCCGTACCAGGCGTGGTACCCGAGCCAACCATTAGTATTCTCGTATCAGGCATGGTACCTAAGCCAACCGAATGTCACATAAATCCATAGTCACAAAAAATAAATAATCAACACTTGTAAAACCAACAAGCAATAACACCTAGTTCATTTCACAAGAATAAAAACAGGACTTTTGGACATTCCTAAATCATTCCCTAAGCAATGCAAACCATACAAATACTTATACAAAGGTACACAAACATACAATGCATACAGAAATCAATAACCATCACCTACCCTTTCCCCGGGTACATAACTTAGCCCTGACTCCCGTCCAAAGACTAAATCTCGTTCACCCTTTATTAACACATCTTAGTAACTACATTGATTCCGAACTCTTTCCATAGATAGTTACAATATGGAAGACCACCCTTTAACCTTGGTGATTCATCCACTCCCTACTTTTCCTACTCATGTGCCCGAACCTTATCTAGGAATTCCCCATTTTTATTACCCATTTAGTTACCCAAATATTTTCTGGCTCTTCAAGCCTTCTCGACATCACAGTCCCTGAAATTCTATTATTTTCCCATATCAAGACAACATGAACAGCCCAAAATATATTTGGCCTTGGAGTGATACACGAGTGTGAGTGATAAAGAGAGGGACACATTAAGTGAGTGAGTGGTGAGGAACTTTTTTCTACTAAATTTTTGTTTATTTTTGTAGGTACAATGACTCAATTGGAGGGAGAATCCTCTAGCAAAATGGAAATGATGCTTCAAAAACTATTGGAAGAAATGAAAGAAATGAAAGAAAAATTGGAAGAGGTGGATAGAAGGGTGAGAACTCAAGAAATAGCAAAGCAATCACTTGAGATTTTCCCATTGGTCAACATGAGGAAGGATCAAGTAAGACTCCTCTTGATGAAACTCCATCACATTTGGTTGTTCAAGATACCCTCTCTCCTAATGATACTTTACCAACGAGGGCTCGCAATCAAGCTACACTTCCAAAAGAGGGAGATCAACAAGCAAATATTCCACCACAAGTCATTAGACCTCAAATGAGACCCTAACATAATCTTGAAGAGCATGATTCTTTTGATGGTGATAATTATGGCTATAGAGTTGATGATCAAGTTCAACAAGAGAGGTTAGGCGGAAGAGGTAGAAGAGGAGGAAATGGAGGTTGGAATCCGATTGATGATAGAAAATATAATAGAAGAAATGATGATGAAGGTCTGGGATTCAACAACACTTTCATTCTTTAAGGGAAGTAGTAACCCGAATGAATACCTTGATTGGATAGTGAAGCTTGAAAGGCAATATAATCTCAACAATGTGAGTGATATTAAGAAAATAAATTATGTTATAAGTCACCTTGAGGGTTTTTCTTCTACATGGTGGGAGAAAATTGAAAGAGATTCTTTGGTGAATAGAGATTTTTTTACAAGTTGGAATAACATGAAAAGGCGTATGAGGGAAAGATTTGTGGGTCCAAATTATGAACAAGATACACTCAAGAAGTATTATAATCTTCAACAAGAAATCAAGAGTGTGGAAGAGTATTATGAGGAGCTAGAGCATACTAGGCTTCGAGCTAATGTCAATGATGAAGAGGTGAGTTTTGTGGCAAGATTTATCTCGGGCTTAAAAAAGGAGATAAGGAAACCATTAGGATTGCATTGGCTTCCTACTTTATATGATGCTTATCAAAAGGCACTCAAGGTGGAGGGCCATCAAAAGGAGAACAAATCAAAGGTGCAATCTTCTTCTTCTTCATGGGCTAAAAATAAGGAAGTTTGGAAATCAACTTCTACTTGGGACAAATCCAAAGATGCAAATCAAGACTTCAATTTCAACTTGGACAAAGTCAAATCAAAGGTGGACTACAAGGATGGAGGTAACAAAGCTAAACTTGAAACACCATCTAAAATAAAGTGTTTTAAATGTCAAGAATATGGTCATAAAGCTAATGAGTGTCCTAATAGAAGAGTTATCATTGCATTGAAAGATGGTGGTTATCAAACGGAAGATGAATCTAAAGATGACCATGGGGAGGATGATAGTAGTGATGAGTTCATGGGAGAAGGTGATAGAGAAGAAATTAATGATGATGAAAAACTTGTTCTTGTTGTAAGGAGAAGTATGAGTGCTCTAGCAAGGGAAGATCTTGATCAAAGGGAGAATTTATTTCATAATTGGTGTAGAGTTCAAGAGCAATTATATTTCTTTATCATTGATAGTGAAAGTTGTGCCAATGTTGCTAGTGTATCTATGGTGAAACAATTGAAACTTCCAACAAGAAGGCATCCAAAGCCTTATAGATTGCAATGGCTCAATGAATGTAGTGAACTCAAGGTGATCAAGAGAGTGTTGATAAAATTCAAGATTGAAAATTATCATGATGAAGTGCTTTGTGATGTTGTACCAATGCAAGCTTGCCACCTATTGTTGGGTAGGACATGAGAATATGATGTAGGAGCCAAACATGATGGAAGATCCAATAAATATGCATTTGTTAAGGATGGTCAAAAGCATATTCTTAACCCTTTTTCTCCTTTTCAAGTGGGTGAGGAATATAGAAAAATGGGAGAGTTGAAAGAAAAGCTTGAGAGAGAAAAAAAAGAGAAGATTAAGGGAGTGAAAAATGATATTTCAAGAGATAAAAAAGGAGAGGTTGAGAGCTCAAGTGAGAATGAATTATCACAAAAAAAGAGGTGAGCAAGAAAAATAAAAAATCAAAGGAAGAGAGAAGATGTGCATGATTTTGCAAAATCAAGAGAGCATAAAAGAGCTAAACAGTGAGGATGATACTCAAGTCATACTTATTAAACCTCAAAGTTATTCTTTGCTTTCTAATAATGAATTAACCTCTTTATCTTTGCCAAGTGTTGTTTCTTTTTTGTTGCAAGGTTATGAAAATCTATTTCCGGAAGACATGCCGAGTGGATTGCCTCCTTTAAGGAGAATAGAGCATGAAATTGACTTTGTACCGAGTTCTCAACTACCCAACAAAGCAGTTTATAGGGGCAACCCTCAAGATACCAAAGAATTGCAAAAACAAGTTGAGGAACTTTTAAATAAAGGATTGGTGAGGGAAAGTTTAAGTCCAAGTGTAGTACCCGTGATTCTAGTACCAAAGAAGGATGAGACATGAAGGATGTGTGTAGATTATCATTCCATCAATAGAATTACGGTAAAATATCGACATCCTATTCCTAGACTTGATGATATGCTAGATGAATTGTGTAGTTATACTTTATTCTCTAAAATTGATTTGAGAAGTGGATACCATCAAATTCGAATGAAACCCGGGGATGAATGGAAAATCGCTTTTAAAACTAAATTTGGATTATATGAATGGATAGTGATGCCTTTTGGGCTAATCAATGTACCAAGCACTTTTATGCGATTAATGAATCATGTACTTAAATTATTTATCAATAATTTTATTGTGGTTTATTTTGATGATATGTTGGTTTATAGCAAGTGTTTGGATGATCATATGCAACATTTGAGGTTGATATTTGATGTGTTAAAAAATGAAAAGTTACATGTAAATTTTAAAAAGTGTTTTTTTGTGTGGATCGTGTTGTTTTCCTTGACTTTGTTGTAAGCTCAAGAGGAGTTGAGGTGGATGATGAAAAGGTAGAGGCTATTAAGAGTTGGCCAACCCCTAAGTCCATTAATGATGTTAGAAGTTTTCATGGGTTGGCAAGTTTTTATAGAAGGTTTGTGAAGGATTTTAGTTCTTTAGCCTCTCTTCTAACCGAGGTCATTAAGAAGGATAAGCCTTTCATTTGGGGTAAAAAATAAGAAGAAGCCTTTAGAATCTTGAAGGAGCAACTTAGTTTCACTCCTTTACTTCAACTTCCCAACTTTGAGAAGATGTTTGAAATTGAGTGTGATGCTAGTGGAGTAGGCATTGGCGCGGTTTTGATGCAAGAAGGAAAATCCATAGCTTACTTTAGTGAGAAATTAAGAGGAGCTCCATTGCAATATTCTACCTATGATAAGAAACTCTATGCCTTAGTGAGAGCTTTAGAAAATTGACAACATTATTTGTGGCATAAGGAGTTTGTGATTAGGACCGATCATGAGGCTTTGAAACATATTAGGGTTCAAAATAAACTTAATAAGAGGCATGCCAAGTGGATAGAGTTCATTGAGTCTTTTCCTTATGTGATTAATTATATGCAAGGCAAAAAGAACATTGTGGCGGATGCTTTATCTAGAAGATATGCATTGATGAATACCATGACTTCTAGGTTGATGGGTTTTGAGAGTTTGAAGGAGTTATATTCTAATGATGATGATTTTGGAAAAATCTTTGGAGAGTGTCGAGTGAGCTTAAATGGGTGTGTGCAAGTTGTTAAAGAGGATAATGAAGTTAGAACTCCTAGATTTGAGTTGAAAGAGGGTTATTTGTTTAGGAATGAAAAGCTTTGTGTACCTATGTCTTCATAGAGAGAATTGTTGGTGAAAGAGGCACACAATGAAGGCTTGATGGGTCATTTTGGATTGTCAAAAATCTTAGCTATTCTTAGTGAACATTTCTTTTGGCCTAAGATGATAAGAGATGTGGAAAGAATTTGTGCTAGGTGTTTGGATTGTAAGCATACTAAATCTTGTATCCATTCCCATGGTTTGTATACCCCTTTGCCTATTCCTAGCGGTCCTTGGCTAGATATTTCCATGGATTTTGTTGTTGGTCTCCCTAGGACTAGGAATGGTAAGGATAGCATCTTTGTTGTTATGGATAGATTTTCTAAAATAGCTCACTTTATTGTTTGTCATAAAAGTAATGATGCATCTTATGTTGCTACTTTATTTATTCATAATGTGATGAAATTGCATGGTGTTTCCCAAATAATTGTTAGTGATAGAGATTCAAAATTTCTTAGTCATTTTTGGAGGTGTTTGTGAGAAAATTTGGGAACAAAGTTATTATTTTCTATTTCTTGTCATTCTCAAATGGATGGTCAACCGAGATGGTTAATGGAACTTTAGGTAACATGCTTAGGGCTATGACTAAAGGAATGTTAACTTCTTGAGAGGATCAATTGCCATTAATTAAGTTTGCATATAAAAGACCTATTCATAGATCTATTGGTATAACTCCATTTGAGTGTGTTTATGACTTTAATCCCTTGACTCTATTAGATTTAACTCATTTACCCAAAGATGTTATTGTGAGTATAGATGCTAAAGCTAAGGCAAAAGCTATGAAAAGCATCCATGAAAAAGTGAGATTGCAAATTGAGAAGGTCAACAAAGATGCAACCCAAAGAGTCAACAAGGGACGAAAAAGAGTTACTTTTGCACTCAGTGATTGGGTATGGGTTCACTTTAGGAAGGAAAGATTTCCTAGCAAAAGGAAGAACAAGCTTATGCCAAGAGGAGATGGATCTTTTCAAGTGCTTGAGAAGATTGGAGATAATGCTTACAAAGTGGACTTACCAAGTGAGTATTTGTTCCATAATATTTTTAATGTTAGTGATTTATCTCTTTTTGATGTAGGTGTAGCAAATTTGAGGACGAATTCTTTTGAAGAAGGGGAGAGTGATATAGATCAAAGTGACACTACTTCAAGGAGGCCGTTCACAAGGAGTCAAACTAAGGACCTTCAAGCATTGCAAGCTTTAAGGATGAAGATGAAATCTTTGAAAGGCTCCAACATGGAAGACTTGAAGATATTTAATATATTAAGTGCTCTACCATTTTAATTAGCTTGTAATTTTAATGAGGGGCAATTGGGTCTTTCCTTACTACTTTTAACCCTTAGTATAAATAGTAAAATATGAGGGTTTCATAGTTAGTTTTTGACATTTGAAGAATTGTGTCTCTTGTGAGAGCTTGAAAATCCTTTGCTGAATTTCAACATTTTGTCCTAAAATTTGCAAGTAAGGTAACTATCTTCTTGAGGATTCTAATAGTTTAGGTGCTTTTAATTCTCAATTAAGTGATGTTTTGGTTAGTTTCACCATTACATCTTTTAATTGTTTGAATCTAATTGTGTCTATCTCTCTTTAAATTCTACTTTTTGACCACCATATTCCTTTCGTGGACAAAAGCATGCATGTAAATTCTAGACCATATAGGTACTCAACCCTCTAACAGGATGTGATTGAGAAAATAACTCAGGAGATGTTGATTCAAGACATTATTCAATATAGTTCCAGCCCATATGCCTTACCTGTGATCCTAGTAGGGAAGAAGGATGGGTCTTGGAGACTGCGTGCAGATTATAGGGCCATGAACAAGATTATTATTAAAGACAAATTTCCAATTTCAATCATTGAAGAACTATTAAATGAGTTAGAGGGCTCACAGATTTGTTCAAAGATTGATTTGAGAGCTGGTTATCATCAAAACACTGACATTTCCAAGACAACTTTTAAAACTCATTGTGGACACTATGAGTTCTTAATCATGTTTTCTGACTTGACTAATGCACCATCCAACTTTCAGGAGCTTATGAATCACAATTTCAAAGACTACTTAAGAAAGTCTAGCCTTGTATTCTTTGATGACATTTTGGTATTTAGCAGGAATTTAGAAGAGCATTTAAAGCATGTAAGGATTACTTTTGATCTGTTGGTACAATATCAGTTATATGCTAAGAACAGTAAATGTATATTTGCATCTGAAAATATAGAGTACTTGGGGTAGTACATCTCAGCACAAGAAGTTTCTATCGACCCTAAGAAAATTGAAGTTGTCCAGAACCCGCTACTCTCAAAAGGTTGAGGTTTTTTTTGGGTCTGGCGGTGTATTATAGAAGATTTAATAGAACTGGATTACCCGTACGCTCAAACTTTATTTCTATAATCAAGTTTCAAACTTGACTAAGATTGATAGGTCAAATATTAAAAAAAAAACTAGGACTAAAATCCTAATTTGAAAACTTGCATCTCATGATTAAAAACTCCTCCAAATTAAGTATAATCATCATAAAATGTTAGAGAATTATTATCTCAATAATTTAGGTCAAAATCACTAGAGTTGATCAACCCCCACAAGCTCATCTTTTCCAAAATGGCAAAAACTAGGTCTGAAAGTCGTCACTATTATACTCCTCAAGTTACTCATCGATCGTGGTCTTTTAGTGCTATTGTGGTAATATCAATTTTCTTTGTTTAGTGTTACCGTTCTCCTTCAGTGCTACTTTGTTGAATTTTCTTTGGCACTATCGTGATCCTTCGAAGCTTTCCTTTATCACTAGCGGCTTTTGGCCGATGCAAGATTCCGGACATAAATCTGAATCGATCAACTGGCGCAGCAGTACGCGACAACTTTTTCTTTGGTGCACAATGGAATCACCGAAAGAGTATCAGAGCAGAGAAAATGAAAATGCTTATTTTTCAGGCCCATAGAAAAAAAGTTACCAACCGCTCCCTGTGCTCTATCATAAGAGAAGGAAGAGAAACACTGTCTGCTCCCGAACTATTTAACAGGTGATTTGTCTATTATTGACATTGTTCACAAAATTTATTCAGTGTTATTCATTCCTTTAGCGTCATTGGTGCTAGGACCAGACACCAACAAATCATTAATTGCAATTAAATTATAAGTGTGTCTGAAATTACCTTGAGCCTTCATATATCCACTCATATTATTCTTGCACACATGCGCATATTAAAAATCAAAATATTAGGTTATTATATTATTTTTTTACTATCAATACCTAGAAACAAAAACTCCTTTAACATAGTTAATAGAGATGTAGTAAAGATTCAACTAAATAATAATACCAACTAAGACGCAACTAAATTTCAAACTCGTGATACATCTACTTAAAAAAATTATGATCTTTGGTCATTGGACTATTTTTTCTGGAACTTAAAGAATATTTAGCTATATAGAGATACATTTTTTTGTTCTTACCCTTTTAACTATTCAATTTCATGGGTCAAGTAGGAGCTTCTATTTCTCTCTTTTGGGAAAAAAAGAGAAACTTGAAAGTGGTCTAATTAATTACTTTTTGAGGTAATCACTTACTTTGACCAAGTAGGGAGATGTAGTGATGGGCCTATTGGACTTGTTTTCAATGTCTAAATCTTCTTGTTTAATATCTCCCACTGTATCAATTTATTTATACTATTTTGAGTAACACAGTTTAAAAAAAGGGAAACAAACATATATACACAATATAAGATTCTTTATTACAAGTCATATCATAATTTGTTAGTTTTCAATTTATACCAATAGCTTTTTAATAAATTATATCAAAATAGTAAAAAGATTAAAGTATTTTAATAAAAATAAATAAAAACTACAAAGAATTTAATATGCAAATCCATATTTTAATAAATTAGAACTAATTTAACAATTATCCCTAAAAAATAATTGGTGGCTAAATAAGGATATTAATCATCCCAGACCTCTCCAATAACAGTTATTCTTTTTTTTTTTACTCTTTCAAAATTCAAATAGATTCTCTCTCAAATTTACCCAGATAAATAAAATTCATCGTTAATTAACAGATTCTTCTTCGTTATTTCATTGATACCAAATCTAATATCATATTCAAATATAAAATATTTTAACATGAAATATACATAGACTATAATTGAGTATATGGGAAGGATATTAAAATTGATTTCAATAGAATATGCATTAATATTCCATTCATACCACATTCACACACAAAATTTATTAATAAGAAATGTACTTGGATTATCATTTATTGTATGAAAAATGTATAAAAAATAATATAAATAAAATATGAATTAATATTCTGTTGATACCAAATTTGGAATCATATTCCTTAGTGAGAATAATCGAGGTAGGACAATTAAGAGAGAGAGAGAGAGAAATAAGAGATTTTTTCTCCATTTAAAATTCTTCTAATAAATATCCTAATCATTTATTAAGTAAAATTAATTTTTTCTCTCATTAATACAGTAAAAATACAACTTTTTACCTAAACTGGTATGACTTGTAATTAAAAGCTTGATTTTATAAATAGAAAAAAGTACATGTATAACTTGTAATTTAAAGTCTTAAAACGATATGTGGTGTCATTTTTCTTAAAAAAAATAAAGAATATTTTTAAATTTTATGATTTTAAATTAAAGATATATCAAAATATCATTTAATCTTGCCGTCTTAAACATATCATGTTGAAAGTTAAAATTAAGAAATTGCTAAAAAAGAAAAAGATAAAAAAAAAAAAGACATTATTTTTTTAAAATAATTTTTTAAAAAAAAGTTAGACAAACAAATTAAAATAAAAAAAATAGTATGTCATCACTTGGCCCTTGCAATGAAAATGGGCCAGAAAAGGAGCAAAGGCCCTTGTGAAGCTTGAAGACTTTTTGACACATACGCTGTTGCCACTGGTATACACCTAAGCAAATATTGCAATCATTTTCTCACCCTTTATTGGATTCTCTACCATCAACATCAATGGAGCCATGGAACCATCTTAAACTATTAGGAAGACTACCCCACGCATCTTTTTTCTTCTTTTCCCTACCTGTCTCAAGATATTTTTTTTAATTTTTGATAGGAATTTTAATCATGTGATATCTGGTACTCACAAAGTTCGGCTAACCTAAATTCATGTGATGTAAAAGTTTTTTTTTCATTTTAGAAATTTAAATTTGAAATCTCTGATTAAAGGTGAATGAATTTCATCTATTCCACACACCACATCTCTTAACAATCTTCTTTAATTTATGATTCTTTTTTTTTATAGCAATTTATTATTCGGTGATCTTCTAATTACAGTCAAACCTCTCTATAATGGCCATTTGTTATAATCGCATTTCGTTATAAAGGCCCGATTTTCTCCATAATCAGTTTTTCATGTTATATTTCACTTCTCTATAACAGTATTCTACCTATCATAGCAATGGCAATCATTATTGCAGTATATTCTTTGTAAAATTACTCCTCTATAACAGTCATACTCAAATATTGTGTAATAATATTTTATAATAAATATATTATGTATAAAATAAAATATTAAAATATTTATGGTAATCATCACTAAACTAGGCAGGTTGTAAGCCTCTATTATTTTGCTATTGAATACCCTTTTATTAAAAGTTTGGACAAAAAATTCATCAGTTCAAGCGATATATTGTCACTAAGAGACTAGAAATTACGAAACAACCTACAATTATAGAATTCTTACATCAAACTTAATATATTTTTAAATAAATTTTAAATGCATATATTGCTTAGATTTTAATTCTTTGTCGGTATGGTTTAATTAGTTATGAATTTATTAGTAATGTATTAATTTTTTCAATTCTTAATTCATGAAGTATGAAAATTAATTGAAATTCTAAATTTAACAGTATTTTATTTTCATTTATAACATAAAAAATATTTTAAAAATTGTATATTTTTGTTTATAACTGCTAAATAAAATCTAAACGGTAAATGTCACTGTACATATATATCAACATCTTATTATAGCAGTTATGAGACCTTCAGACAAATGTTATCACTATAAAGAGGTCTGATTGTAGTTAATTGGGTGTGGAACGTTGTTGCATTAATTATATTTTTATAGAAATGGATAAATATTTAACTTAAGATTTTAATTATATACATTTGTATCTATCGGAAATAACTTTTCTATCTTCACAAGGTAGGGGTAAGATGTGTATGCCCAGTTATAAAATTAAATTAAATATATGGAAAAATTACATAAAAGTGCATGTGACAACCTTACATTGCAAAATATGACCAACTTTTTAAGCTCTTACAAAAAATGGCCTAATGTCTATAGAAAAAGAAAGTTACTTTACATACTTAGCCAAATTTTACTCTTTCTCTCACACACACAATCCAATCTTCATAGTTGTTCATATTGCTACAACTAATGAACATTTAAGGAAATATGGGTCTATAAAATTCGTAGACCAAGCATATAACAACTTTACATTACAATTTCATAGTCATAGCATGAATATTTTGGATGTTCAGTCATTATTGAAGCTCCAAGCTTCAAAATTTGAAAATTAAATTTTCGTAAATAAGTTTTGCTTCGCGTGGGTATGATTGCAAAAGATTGGTTATGAATTGAGGAGCATAAATGTGAAATTTTGGATGATTTTGGTATAGTTTTTAGGTGTTTTTGGATGAATTTGGTGCTTGAATTCGAGGAAGAAGATGAAGTACGTTTTGTTTATATATTTGTATACTGTATTGTATATTGTTGTATATACAATACAGTTTTTTTTATTTCAGTGATTTTCTTCTTCCTCTCCATACTATACACACTTATACAATGTAGATACATTATTTAAACATTATATATACATAATTATACAACGTATTTACATTGTATAAGTTTGTATAGATTGGGGAGAAAGAAGCAAATCACCAAAATAAAAAAACTGTATTGTATATACAACAATATACAATAATATACAACTATATATACATTGTTATACAAAAAAGTTACTTTACACTTATGGCCAAATTCAAATATGGCTATAAAATGTAATGTACTTTTTGGCCACGAAATTATAATGTATATTTACTAAGTGTACTTTTTTGAAATTATCCGTAAATATATTACTATTAATTTTTAAACTCAATTACCAATTTTATAGAATATCAAAAATATTTATCAAGATAGTTTCATGTAATTATTTAATAAAAACCTAACTCAAATAGTGAAACTCCCGTTCTTCCTTCTTGCTTAGGCAGCATCCTCCTTTTCATCTAAGGCTTCTTTCCAAACCAAATTCAGGCCCAGCCCACCGATAGGCCTAGAGAAAAGGAAAACTTACATAAATATGTTATATTAAGAAAATATTTATTATTTTTAGTATTTTTTTTTAAAATAATAACATCCTATAAATATTTAAATAAAATAATTATATAAGATTGCCCACTTTTTTGGTGGATCATCCACGGCTTTCGTTGAGTTTTCTTTTCTTTTTGGTTCACTTATCCTACAATGCCCAGCATTGTTAATTCCAAATAGTTCCAACACTTGGCATTGAACAATGACAAACACAGTTAAGATTCAAATGATCCTCGTCCCATCCTGTTGGAATGTTGGGTTAATTTTATTTTTAAAAAATGCATGTTGAAAATAAAATTCAAAAGAAAATCTACGTTCATACTCTAGCTTCCTTTTAATTATTCATTGTATAATTATGTATAAAGTATATAACAATGTTAAGATGTGTATAAACACTTCTTATACACTATTATTATACATTTGTGTATAGTAAGGGTATAAAATTGTATAAAAATGTATAATATTATATAAAGATATAAACATGTATAAGCACTGTTGCAAGAAAAAAAAAATAGGTTGCGCGAATTTTTGGGCTATATAGATGTAATTATTTTTAAAAAATGGTATATTTATGAAAATGTCCTTTTTGTTACTTGACACGTATAATACATTTATAATACATGCACAATGCAATTTTAATATATATTGTATAGAACAGTTTATAAAACACATATAATACAAGTTTTATTCATGGATACTACATTTATCACATACTTTAAACCACGTATAATACATAGTGCAGATTAATTTCATATCAAACAAGCATTAATACATTTTAAGACACATATAATACATCTATATTACGTGCATAATTCAGTTTTAATACATAGTGCAATTTCACTGGTATCATAAAATTGCTATGTATTGCTATACATGGTGTTGGTATAATATACCACAATAATTAAATTACAGTTTAAAAAATAAAATGAACAAAATTGAATAAAAATATCTTCATGGATGAGGCACGGATGTCTCGCTCTCTTTAAGGAGATTCAACCCCACTGCGGCATAATCTACACCGATCCAGCAGTATCACTCTTGACTTGTCCCCCCAGAGTACAACAACCCAACAACGTCGTACAACTCAAGCAACTCCGGATTAGTTGAAGAGTCCAAAACTCCACCAAAAGAACACCTTCCTTCAACATATAATTACTCTCTTTTGTATAGTGAATAAGTTGAAGACTTAGAAAATATTCTTTGTCTCAACTCTCTCTTTCATTATTCTCACCTTACTACATACTACAATATTTTCCACACTTCACATACTTCATCTTCTTTTTTTTCACTATATTTTCTTGTACTTTTAACATACTATAACAAAAGAAAGAAGACATCCTTTATATAGGTGTATAATTTCTTTCACAAATAAATGACAAGAATGTGGACAGTCATTTGAGGATTAGTGGAGCAATTAGTAGGAGATAATGAAATTGTGGTTACATGAAACAAAAAAACTAATGTCCATATAAGTTACAAGAAACTAATGACACCATTTTCTCCACTTTATGCCTACTAATTATCATGCACTTTAATATTTTTTATTTTAATAGTAAAATGCATCAACAGATGATAATAAATAAAAATATGTCTAAAAATAATAATTATTTATTAAAAGGACTCATCAAGTAATTTATCCCCAAAAAAATTTCTTTTCTGGTTCGATTCGTTAAAAACACTTCGTTCGGAAAATAAAAAAATGTAAGATTGGACTATCATATACCCTTTATTCTAGCGTTTTTTTTGTTTTGAAAAATTCCTAATAAAAAACTTTAGAGTCTGTAATTATGTAAATATCTTTTATATGTCAGTGCATAAGTTGATATTAATGTCCAATAAATCTTGTTTAAATCGCGAAAAATGGCAAAAGCGCTTATTTTGTGAGAAGAATATAACTATTAACTAAGCTAATTCACAAAAGACATAGTGGCTGACATGAATGACTAAAGATATAGTGAAATTACATCGTGCCATAAAGACTTCTCAGTGCAAATTCAATTAGTTTATGTTCCACCTAGTATTCTATGCACATACATAAATTGACTTTTGGTTGTACGTTCATATATAGCAGGAGACATGAAATTCAACAAATCGATTATATAGTCATTTATATAGCAATTTGCGTAATGTCCTACATTAGTTCAAATAGCCCTAACTAGATTCTCAAGTTCAAATTCATCTGAAAAAACAAAGATATATTGTCTCTCTATCAAATGCAGTGCAATGAGCATGCTCCTGCTGTGCATCATCCAACTTTTAATTGAGATAAATTTCGTATACGATACTCAGAGGTGGAGTCAGAATTTTAAGCTTTTAAGTTAGGGATTTTAGTTTTTTTTAAGTAATTGTGTTCCAAATTGATAATGTCTACATATTTAATGATTTTTTAAGATAAATCTATAATTTGAATCAAAATTACAGAATTAGATCGAACGCATAAACTCTACTCTAGCGTAACCCCGGACGATAGTCCAAAATGGCAACTACTATAGTAATATAATGAGAACCTCACACCCTTCGACGAAGAAAGGAAACAAGAATGTTCCAGTTTTAAGTCCAAGTCTTCTTGAATTAGTGAAGCTAAAAAGAGTTCGTCTTAAAAATTTGAAAAACAGATTTGACTAATATTTTAAATTTTTAACTCACAAGATCTTTTAACTTAAACTTTTTTTTCCCCAAACTTCAACATAAATATGTCCAAATGCTAAAGGGACATATTTATGATTCATATGTAGGTCATGTCTGAATTCCCTAGCATGGAAAGACTTACTCCATTGGTTTTAATTTATTTTTTCATAGTTTAACTCAATAAAAAAAATTAAAATTTATAATTTTAAATATGTCATAATACTTGTATAATTATAAAACTTTTAAAATTTATGCTTTTAAATATATTATAATATTTATGAAATTATAAAACTTCTCATTAAAAAAATATAAAAATATATTACTCTTCTCAAAATGAACTAATAACAAACTAGTGCCAAAACCAAATTGGAGCGAAAGTAATAATCAACAATAGGAAGAAAAAAAAGGAGTTTAACTTTATACCTTGAGAGCATAAAATAATATTTATACTATAAGTGCACCTAAAAATTAACTACAGTCTACATGTAACTACCTATAATAACTAAAATTAATAATAAAAAATATATAAAACCAGTAACTTGCTATAAGATGTTGAAAACATTAAATATGAAAGAAGAAGAAAAACTATCTTTTTGTCTAAGTTATGCGGATTTTTTTTATTTTTCGAGATTCAAATTATGAAAATTATGATCAATATTTTAAAATGTACTTTTTCATCATATTGACTTGAGAAGAATTGCAATTTATAATACTTTTCATATAGCTTGAAATATCTAAGTTTTAATTTAAAAATATTGAGTTAACTTAATTTAATTTAGCTTAAAGATTAGTCAATGTAACTCTTGAGAAGTGAAAGATACCGCATAAATTAGGACAAAGATTGTTAGTGTAAATATAAAGTAAATAAACAACAACAATAGACTCACTATAGTCCCAGCATACTTTATCCCTATTTAATAGATATAGAAAAACTGTTTCCGATAAATTCTCGGCTTCACGAATGGATGAAAAGTAAGCAATAATAACAACAAGATAATGTAGATAAATTAAATTATTTTTTTTAAAAAAATGAATTATACAAAAGCAAAGCATTTCTCTAATGAAAAGAAAAAAAAAATGGAGTCATCTGACAATGACAGTCTTCTTAAGTATTGAAAGCTAATTATCTACTTTGAGGAAAGGCAAATGTCATAACATTTGCTACTTCCAATTCTAAAAAGGACAACACCCCCTCTGGTCTCTTTTTGTTTGTTTACTTTATCACCTTTATCGACAACATTACAATTATTCTATGTTTCTATATTCACCATCAACAATATCAAAAAAAAAAAAAAAAAACCAACCAAAAAGAAAAAGAAAAAACAACCATTCTTTTGACTCCATTCTACTTGTTCCTATTCTATCTTAGACTAGAAATAGGAAAATCCATTTTCTTGCTTACCATGTTTGTTCCTCCTCCTCTTCTTCCTAAGGTGACCCCTTGTTGTCATTTCTCTTGAGGAGTCATAAAAATTCAAATATCAGTCAAGGGTATATATAACATTGTTATATTTTGTCATGGCTCAACAGGTAAATCTTTTTGTCCTATTGTCATTGTTTTTTAATTTAACCATATGGGGTTGTGTTTTCTTGAATAGAATTTGAAGACAGACTAATAGACATTAGTTCGAAGTGGACCCTTGGAGTAACCGGTAAAGTTGTTGTCATGTGACCAGGAGGTCACGGGTTCAAGCAGCCTCTTGCAGAAATGCAAGGTAAGGCTGTGTACAATAGATTTTTGTGGTCGGACTCTTTCTTGAATCCTGCTCATAGCGGGAGCTTTAGTGTACCGGACTGTCCTTTTACTAACAGACACTAGTCCATTCATCAACATTGTAGAATATTGTCCTTTGGCTTTTTGGTCAGATATTATTGAAATGATAGATGGAAAAAACCCCACTGATGTTTTTTTTTATTTGTTTTGGATTGTTGATTGATTTGATGGAGCAGGAAGAAGGGTGGCCTTTGGGATTGCAGCCACTGAATTTGAGAATAGGTTTAGGTAGAAGCAGAGATGGATCAACTTCATTCAACACTTCACTTAGTGACTCTCTTACTGCCTCCACTGATTCTTCCTCAGATTTGGACACTGAGGTACATTCTATTCCATAACTGTTTTTTCTTTTCAATCTCCCCCTCCCTCGTGGCACACGTAGAAAATAAGGGGAGTCAACATATCGTATATTTACATAAAACTAAGATTCTGACCTAGCTAAACAGTGTAATTTTCTAGCAAAGGGGTGTCATTTGACATCACTTAGCATAAGGTGGCTCCGCCACTCCCCCTGCCCAACCAATATGCCCTAATGCGACGTGGCAATTTGCCGTTTGTCTAGATACTATATACACTGATAATGTAAAAGAATTATTATGCTATAGGTTACCTAAAAGATAATTGTAACTTACTGTCCATAAAGGTGAGATTAGTCACATGGAAAACAAGAGAGGTTAGTTACCTAGTATAGGTAGTGTTAAATTATTCACAGTGTTAGGGTATACAAGTTAGATTATCCTTGCCAATTGCACTATAAAAATGTTAATAATTGGTCAAAAAGCTAGAGCACGTGTCTTGCTTTTACCTATGCTAATATTCCTATAAGTTTTGTTTCAACTTCTTGCAAAGCTATACAAACATTCTTTATTAAGTCATTGTATTCATGAATATAGCTTCATACTTAATTTATGTGCAGCATTTGTTTAGTTAATACTGAGATTAATTAGTACAATGAAAGTTGAGTTATGAGTATTATGTGATGTTGTATTATTGTATATTTTGGGGAAATGGTGACAAAATAGGTGAAAATGTGAAAAAAGAATGTAATAAATTGAAGTGTTTGAAGCTTAAAAGGGAAGCCTGGTGCACTAGACTTCCTCTATGTGCGGGGTATGGGGAAGGGCGGACCACAAGAGTATTGTAAGCAGCCTTATCCGACATTTCTACAAGAGACTGTTTCCACAGCTCGAACCCATGACCTCTTGGTCACATGACAGCTACTTTACTAGTTACGCTAAGGCTCCCCTTCAAGTATTTGAAGTTTAAGTTTATTAAAATGAATTAGAATCAAAAGTAGATTGAACAAGATGTGAAAGAAAAGACACATAGAGACTTGTTATTTATTGAAATGTAGTACTTGGTTTAGCCTCCAAATCATATATATGATGAACCTGGATACTTTCAATCTTTTATTAGTAATAGTTTCATGCATCCTGTGAAGTATTTTTTGTTAGTGCTGTCAATGTCACTCTATGTTCAATGTAAATAATTGGGACCATAACATTATTAAAGCTGTCACTGATGTCCCTTTAGGACATTGACATTTGAACCACAATTATCAGAACTGTGTAACATGTTTCAACTTTAAAATCATCTTCTTGTCCTAGGTTCTTCAATGGCCCTTCTTAATTATTGTTCTGCTTCTATTTGTTTGAATCCAAATAAACCATACTGTACCATGCCAGCAGTGCTAAATGAAATTTAAGAACTTCCATTGTGTCATAATATTCTAGTTTATTTCTAGATCGATTACTTGAAGAAAAATAAATCGATCTTTTGATTTTATTCAGAACAGTGGCGTATGCACGATATTAGACAAGGGATGTCGGTTTTATAGTTACAATTCAGCTTATAAGTAAGATTGAGTGTGAGACTGTGGTGGTTTTAAGGCGTTACTTTCTGTACCAAATTGGTTATTTACTTTGTACTCTTTTTGTTCCTGTGACATAGTTTGAATTGACACGTAGTATAAGAAAGAAATGAAGACTTTTGAAACTTGTGTTGGCCTATTGCATATATACGTATTGTTTCATACAAAAATGTTATTTACGCATATAAGAAAGCGTTTACGAAGCAATGTTGGATGACACCCCTTATTAAGAGTGTCTATGCTACTGATTCAGAACCTGTTTGGCTCCAGAACAGGAGCAACTCCACAGGCATTGTTGTCATAATCTTTACTACACTAGATTGAAAATAATCAGTATACAATATTTTAGGAGTAGAAAACTACTTAATCTCCAATTCTGGCTACTTGAAATCTCTAAACATAACTAAATATGCTAGTTATTAAGGGGTCGTTTGGTAGAGTATATAAGAATAATGTTGAATATAGTGTATTAATAATGCTTGTATTAGTAATACTAGTTATTAGTTAGGTTTGTATTAGTTATGCTTAGATTTTTCTTATGCAGTATTTGGTTTGATGTATCAAAAATAACATGCATTGCATAATTTCTGAATAAGATCATTTGTTTACAAAAATACTCTCCACAAATAGACCTTATTGCATTTCTAATACCATGGATTTCTATGTATTAGTTATACACACATTAATACCAAATAGAGTGTATAACTAATGCAAGCACTAGTTATACATAGGTTGAAAAAGTGTACCAAATAAGACACTAATAATACATAAAGTTAATGCGTGCATTATTTTTTTTAAGGGGCTCTACCAAATGATACCTAAATGTGTTTGGAAATTTGCAGTCCACAGGGTCATTTTTTCATGAAAGGAGCACAACACTTGGAAGTCTTATTGGTGTCTCCAGCATAGTTAATCTCTCAAGAAGATCAACAAGGGGGAGAACAAATGGTGTAATGGCAGAGGTGCAAAAGAACTACAGGTCTAAAACAACATGGTGTTTCTCTTTGTGTCCAAGAAACAGCACAGATGCTGAGAGTACTACTATGATGATGATAAGGAATAGTGCCAGTAATAATGCACCATCACTTGGTCATTTTCTTGCTGTTGAAAGAAGATCTGCTAATCATGAACAAAATAGAACAAGTCCTCCACTGATATATGGACCTGATGAATTTGCTATGGCATTGCCTAATAGGGACCAGAATTCATTGTTTGCCAATGGACAAATTGTTCCTCCTCAGTTGAGTCCATGGTCAAGTTCTGATGATGTTCAAAACAGACAGAGGGATAACAGAGAATTAGAACATGATGCACATGGCCAAGGTGCTCCACTTTTGTTTCCATGCATGTGTGGATGAGGCTCTAATACAACAACAACAACAACATACACAGTAAAATCTCATAAGTGAGGTCTGAGGAGGGTAGAGTGTATGCAGACCTTACAACTACCTCTGGAGGTAGAGAGGCTGTTTCCAAAATAGATAAGGCTCTAGTACAACTCTGTGTATTCCTTGATTTTTGTTTCTAGTTTATTGTTCTTGATTCGAGGATTAAAGCAACATATTTTTTAACCTCCTTGTGATTTACTTGATCGTCAAGAAGAGTTGGTAGCACTTCAGGTTGATCACGAGGGACAACTTCTCTTGATCACTCCTTTTTTTTCTTTTTTCTTTTTTTCAATTCGAGGGACAGTGTTGGAGAACCTTTTGGTAAGGAACACTTTATTTCTTAGTGGCCTTAAACGGCGCAAGTTGGGTTCAATGGGCTCCGGATACCGGATGGTTATAAACAAAAAAACAAAAAAAAAAGAACAATGATTGAACAAACAAACCTACTAAGCTATAAACTTAATTCCCTTTTTATATATACATCTTCTTAGATCATTCTAATTTCTCTGAATTTTGTCCTTTGTTCTATTTATGAAAAAGATTGTTGCATTTTCCTCACTCTCTTTGTTACTTCTTGATAGAACTACAAGTAACATTCAAAACCATATAAATCAAGAGCATAATTTCTTTCTTTCTTGTTAGTTCCTAGTTTTGATGGATGGAGTGATTTATATATGGTTGTTTACAAATTTCACAACAATTTAAATCTGTTGATTATTAGTTTAATAAACCTATATAACTACTAGCATGCGGTTGACAGAGGCGGAGCCAAGTGGGTGGAAGGATCATCGGAAAAAAAATACACTATATATAGAAGGTTAAAAATTATTTTATGAAAGCATACATTCATCGACTGACATATAACACCTCTCATAGACATGGCCACTTATGAAAGTGTCTTCATTAAGGTATTAATATAAGATTAAATGACCAAATATATGAGTTTGTTACTTCAGAATAAAGAATTTTTTCCAAACCTTAGAAGACCTATATATGGTTATTTGGTAAAACAATATCCAAGTCATTTTTTGGTTTAGTTTTTCTTCGAATGGTGTGTAAAAATATAGCATCTGGGCCTAACTCAACCCCAAAAGCTAGTTTATGAGGGGAGGATTGCTCAAGTCCATATAAGCAGACCGTCAGTCCATTTTTCAATCAATGTTGGACTTTCACCCACTATAACAAGATGGAGAATGGAAAAGAAAGGATCTAGTCATAATTCAATCTTACACTTTAGAATGTTGGATCCTCACTTTAGTTTGCATAAATTTTAGAGTAAATTAACGTGTGGGAAACAATACAACCTTCACATTTTAAATGGAACAATATTGAACTCTTTAAATCTTAAATAAATGGTAAAGAATATTTTGGTCCTTGGATGAATATTCAAAATGTCAAAAATAGCCGTTAATTATGATGGACTATTATACGTTTTCCTCAAAATTGAATTTTTTTTACCGAAGATACCCAATAATATTATATATGAACGAGTAAATTCCACCTATTTTTTTGTAATATGATTAGGTAAGGAAATAATGCATCATTCATCTGCTACATAAAATTAAAAACCCATTTAACTAAATTTTTAAATGGATTTCAAATTTTTTAAATATCATACCATCTATAAACTATATTAACTCGAGTTGTTACTCCTTATTTTCAAAATAGTTACCATTTTAAAAATAATTAGATATTGGAATATGTAAAGGTTAAGACTTATATGAAAATAGATTAAAATGGTTTACACAAAGTTGATTAGTCAAAGTAAAAATTTCAATACTAGCAATAATACAAGTAACGAAATGGATCTCGACATATTTTAAATTTGAAGCTCTATATTAAAATATCTAATGAAGCAAAATGAGGTTCTGAAAATTAAAAGAAAAAATTAAGGAGAAAAATAGAGTCATAAAAATCCTAATGTCTATGCAATACTACTTAAATATTTCATATGGTATATTCATAAAATGGTCGAGTTAGTTGAGCGTGCGATCTCTTAAATGGGGAGTCTTAAGTTCAACACCTCCCTACATATTTTCTTGGTCGAGCTCGTCGCACGGGGCTCGCCTAGTGCAGTTTATCCCTCATGTATGATTTGCGGGTTATTATACTGAAGTGGAGAGTTTACCGATGCATATCCGAAGGATAGTGACTACGGGTCTATATATATATATATAGGATTGCATCATTTAGTGCTTTTGTCTTCTTTAAATATGCAACTAATTAATGAGGGATTGCATCATTAGTCAGGCTACACTAAATGAATAAGATAATACAACAATCTTTTTCTAGGTATTTTTAGACAATGATCATATTATTGTTAACATAAAGTCAACGTTTTAAAATTATCATCGAACTAAATAAATTTAATTCCTAGCCTTAATTTGTGCTAAGATTCTCTATCTCAAAGTACATTATAGCAATAATGCAAAAAAAATCGCAATTTGGATAACATATTAATACAGATATGAAATTGCCCTTTCAGACTCATAAAAACAGAATTTAAAGGTCTAAATGTGGTTCAATTATCATGGTACATCCTATTCTCTTTTGCAAATAAGGACACATTTGAACTAGACTTGGTTATTTCACTAATTAATATACCAAATTGTCCACTTGGAAATTTTAGTTGTCTAAGCACTCTAGTAGAAGCAACTAGCTAGGGCAAATTGCTCTTTCCTTTAATGGAAAATTTTGTTTTAAAATCCAGCATTAATGATACTTTTGAAAAGCATCACCACCAAACTTTCATTTTATTTCCCCCTTTAACCTTTATCTTCTTTTGTTACTCTATTTTCTTTTTACACCATTAACAACAAAAGTATATACCTCTAATAAATTGAAATGTGCTTGTAAATAGGAAAAAGATGAGCTTTCTTTTTTTTTTTAAAAAAAAAGTGTGATTTAAAATGGTATTAGCTCGTGAGTAAGCTTTGACGTTGAACCTAACGAATCGAGCCCGAGCCAAGCCCAAATAAACTTATTGTAACACCCAATTGAGTCGAGTCGAGCTCAGGCTAAACTCAACTGAGCTTATTACAATATTGATCTGAGCGAGCCCTATACTAGTTGAGTCCAATCAGCTATGTTAAAGTATTATTGCGTTTGTGCCGAGACGGGTTGAGCCCAACTAGCTATGTTAAAGTATAATCGATTTTGTGCCTAGTCAAGTCAAGTCGTCTCTTTAATGCTTATTTTTTGTGTAGTGCTACATTATTAGGAAAAATTAACTTCATAATAAGTTGATTGATTAAAAAAATATGAGTATTACTAATTTGAATTGGTAATTACATTCACGTTTGATTGAATTATATACACTAAATTCTTATATATCACATACATGAATCACTTATATTCATATGTATCTATTTAATATGCAACTTCATTCTTTGTTGTTGAAGATATACCTTTGTAACTATATAAATAGAATACTTTTGGCTCATGAATGACATACTTGAACACATTTAAATAAGATGATCTCTACATTCTAATTTTATATCCCTAATTTATTTCTTATTCTATGTTGCTCATATTTTATAACAGAATTTTTTAACTTTTTCAAGAAATTTTAGAAAAGACTGTCAATAGGTTACCAAATGGACAAATATACGATAGTCAAAAAATATGAATGTTTGAAATAAGTGAATTTGTACGATTCACTTTTAAACTCACGTTAAAAGTGTACCAATAACTTGGCTATATTGAAAATAAAGTCTAGTCAAATTGGGTCTTTAGGAAATGCTAACCCTAAGCCCTCGTGGAGGAGTGTAGCAGGGTCTGTCCCTATTGACGAGGGATTTGATCTAGATGGGGATATTGTTGGTCAATCTAATGTCAAAATCACCATGGATGATGTCAAGGAGGAAATTAAGTATTGAAATTCTGCTGTTATCTGCTATATTTTGGGATCTAATCCTCCACAGGCAGTTATGAAGGGATACGTCAAGCGTATTTAGAAAACGATGAGTGTTGATAAAATAGCTCAGGTCAATAGAGGGGTTTTTCTAGTACGGTTCCAATGCATAGAGGATCGTATCAAGGTAGTAGAATAAGGAGTTCAGATGTTTGATCATAAACCTATAGTGGTTAAACCTTGGCGGCCGGATGTTGATGTTACCAAAAAAATAGTGGATAAAATTCCGATATGGATTCGAATGCCTGGGCTTGATATTAAGTATTGGGGGAAGAATGCCCTTACAAATTTTTTTAGTATACTTGGTACTCCTGTGAAGGCGGATAAGGCCATTACCTATAAGGAGAGACTAACGTTTGCTCGAGTGTTAGTGGAAATGACGCTTAATCAAGTATATCTCATGGAAGTAATATTTAAAAATGAAGTGGGAAAGATAGTAGAGCAGAAAATAGAGTATGAATGAAAACCGGTGATGTGCAGTAGATGCAAGAATTTTGGTCATGAAGTAGTAGAATGCAGGAGGCAGGTAAGAGATGAAGCAGAGGTTGACAAAATGAAGAGAGGTTGGCAAGGTCCCAAACAACAAATTGGGAATGCAAATGAGACTCAACATGATGATAAAACTAAGGTTTAGATGCCACCAAACAAACAAACTGGAGGGGTTATGGTTGAGAGACTGAAGAATAAACTGAATGCTACAAGTACAACAAGACATATGGGTAGCACTAATACTGCAAATTCTTCCCCAGCATTAGAATCTGTAGCACATGCAGTGCTAGATCATGTAGGTTATGGTGATGGTAATGTAAAGATTAGTAATAGCCTGAAAAATTTATGGATGGGGGACAAGCCCCCACTCCTATTGGATAGTATAGGTTTCTGGAATACGAGGGGACTGTATAGAAAATCCAAGCAAAGTGAAATGTTGATTTTTCTGCATAATGCAAAGGTTGGACTATTTGGTCTCTTGGAGACACAGATTAAGAGGGCTAAAGCTCATGAAGCAACTCTTAATTTTTGTGATAGTTGGTCTTGTACTACAAATCTAGATAAGAATCCAGGAGAGAGAATCTGGCTAGTTTGAAAACCACAAATGTATGCAGTAAATATAAAGATAGTAACACCTCAATTAATACATAGTGAGGTGATACATATGGGTACCAATAAGAAATTCAATTTATCTATGGTATATGCTTTTAATGATCAATGGTTAAGAAGAACTTTATGGCAAGATCTTGTCTCTATCAAGGGACAAATACAGGAGGCATGGGCTTTAGAAGGAGATTTTAACTGTGTGCTAAATTCTGAGGAAAGGATTGGGAGCCCTGTGAAGATGTCTGAGATTAGTGAATTTTAGTGTATGGCAGGATGTGAAGTATATGACCTCCAGTCTTTAGGTTCCTTCTACACATGGTCAAATAAATAAAGAGGTATAGATAAAGTCATGTGCAAGTTGGATAGAGTTCTGGTGAATAGTGATTGGCAACTTGAATTACCTGCTTCTCAAGTACATTTTATGAATGAGGGTCTTTTTGATCATTGTCCGACAGTTATAAAGTGGGAAGATCCTAATCAAAGAAGACCAAGCCAGTTCAAGTACTACAACATGTGGAGCCTTGCTGCAATGTTCCTGGAAAGAGTGAATAAAAGCTGGGAAAGCAAAATACAGGGGAGGAAGATGTATCAGATGATTGGGAAGCTGAACAGGTTGAAGAAAGTGTTATAAATGCTAAACAAAGAAAAATTCAGCCAGGTGGAACTCCAGACGCGGGTTGCCTGAGAAAAGTTGATTAAATGTCAAGCCCAAATACAGAAGGATTTTATAAATAAAGGGTTAATAGAAGAGAAAAGAAGCTTAGTAAAGGATTATGCTCAGAAGAAACTTGCCAGTGAGGCTTTCCTAAAGCAACAATGTAAAGCAAAATGGATAAAGGAGGGTGATCTTAATACTAAATTTTTTCATAGTGTCTTAAGGGCAAGAAGAAACACAAATATGATTTTCTCAATCAAAGATCAGGATAATGTCCAACATACAAATCTCTAAGGCATTAGTAAAGCTTTTATAAGGTATTGTGAGGGACTGTTGGGCCAATATACTGCTGACAGAAGACCCGTTAATAAGGAGATTATACAACTGAGACCATTAGTTACTCATGTTCACAGAGCAATGCTTGTCAAAGATTTTACTGCACAAGAGGTGAAAAAAGCTTTGAGGGATATTGGAGAGACAAGTCCCCTGGGCCTGATGGGTATAGTAGCAAATCTTTTAAAGATGCTTGGCCAGTAGTAGGACCTAATGTAGTGGATAGTGTGCTAAAGTTTTTTCAGACAGGAAGAATGACGAATGGACTTAACTCAACTATTATTACTCTCATCCCAAAAAGTAATCATGTTACTACAGTGGGATATTATCGACCTATCTCCTATTGTAACACTTTATATAAAGTGATCTCTAAGTTGTTATGTCAAAGAATGAATGTGGTGCTGCCAAATATTGTTTCAACTAATCAGAGTGATTTCATCCAAGGTAGAATTATTGTGCAAAATATATTGATTTGTCAGAACTTAATCAGGCTATATAACAGGAAATGCACCACTCAAAGTTGCCTGATCAAAATAGATTTAAGGAAAGCTTATGATACCGTGGAGTGGGAGTTTGTCAAAGAGATGCTATATGGGTTGAATTTTCCAATTAGATTCATTAAATGGATCATGGAATGTTTAACTACACCTAGCTACTCAATAGCAATAAATGGAGGCAGACATGGGAATATAGTAAGAAAGAAAGGGTTGTAACAGGGTGACCCGATATCTCTTTTATTATTTGTGATATATATGGAATATTTTTCCAGACTTATGAAGTGGGTAGCACAATAACAGGAGTTTGAGTTCCATACCAAGTGTAGAAGTCTCCAGTTGAATCATCTATGTTTTGCAGATGATATGCTTATATTCAGTAAAGTGATTTCATCCCAGTGTTGTTGATGTTAAGAGGACTACATACCTTTTCCCTGACTTCTGGTTTAACCACCAATACCACAAAGTCGAGTATTTACAGTGCAAACATGAACAAACAGGTATTGGAGGATATATGTGAGCTCACAAGTTATGAAATAGAGAGGATACCTTTCAAATACTTAGGTGTTCCCATCTCTGCTAGAAAGCTCTCTGCTATAGACTATGAGATGTTAATTGATAAGATGATGAGTAGAATCCATACTTGGGGTCCAAGCACCTGCATATACTGGCAAGACAAAGTTGGTTAATTCTATTTTGATTCATGTTCACTCTTATCGGTCCTCTATGTTTCTCTTGCCAAAGAAGGTGATGAAATAACTTACTATATTATGTAGGAATTTTTTATGGGCATAGAAAGTCTATACTAACAAACCTCCTCCCATAGCATGGGATTTAGTGTCCAGACCAAAGAGAGAATGAAGGTTAGGTATTATGAATTGTCTTGTTTGGAATTAAGCAATTGTGGCAAAATATGTTTGGACCAAGCACCTGTGAACAGTTATTGGTACTGGAAGAATATATATAAGATGAAATAAAAGTTTGAAGCAAGTTATAGTGGCAATAGGTGGATTAACCCCACTGGGATATATACTATCAGAGGTGGATATAAATGGAGAAGAAGATCTGGTGTGAAGTGGCCACACTGGCGATAAGTTTGGAGTACTGTCAATGTTCCAAAGCATTACTTCATTAACAAACTGCTCACTCGAGATAGACTAAAGAAGATGGGGATAGGCCAAGATGAGAATTGTCTATTATGCGGTGGTTATATTGAGATGATAGATCATTTGTTTTATCAATATGAATTCTCAAAGAAATGTATTTCAATCCTGCTACATTGGATGGGAGTAAAGCTACAGAACTTGGAGTTAGGTGGAACCTAGGAAAGATTAGCTAGAAGGGGCACGGGTCGTATGAGTAGATGATTGTTATGGGTTGTTGTCACGACCCAACTACCGGGTTGTGCGGGCACCTACTCTAATCCACCTAGATAGGAGAACCCTTACCACCCAAACCAACAGGCATTGCAGAAAAGAAAATAAACCATTAAATAAGTCCCTTAATACATGAGGAATCCCTTTACAAATGTTTAGAAAATCTTTATACAACAGCTTTCAAAAATTACACAACCTTTAAAACTTGTGAAAATTTATTAACAATATAAACACCCTCCCCAGAACCTAGTCTAAGCCGGTACAAGAGCTTCTACAAGATGAGCTTATAACATAAAATGGACACAACTCCCACCATAGAAGGAAGTAGGAGCTGCTGGAAGAACACTGCAATCTTGAACCTGTGAAACATCACCAACCCTGCAACCAGACTATACCCAAAAAGGTATAGCAAGAGTAGAATCAGTACAAACACACGTACTGGTAGGCATCATCAGCTGACCCGAATTCACTCCTACCATCATATAAAAATCAAGATAAAATGCACAATGTAAATACTCCACCCCTTTCAACATCACCTTTATCAATTTCCCCCTTTCAGAACCGACCTTCCTAACCTTTAGACTTACCAAGTCGCCTTATCCCTAGACTTCCCAAGTCTCACTTAATCCTTACCAATAACAATGTCCATACCTGGACTACCCTTCCCTTACCCAAGTCATCCGCCTTGACTAGATATTCAGACTTAACCTGGCTAACTGCCCAACCAAACCACTTATACCCGTAGTATCACTTACCAGTGTCCGGCCCTTCCCGGACCTCTCGGACAACTTTCCATCCTGGTTATAACAACCAACAACTACAACCCCAGACTTTCCGTCGTACTCCCAATTGACCAATCACATAAAAATCACCTAGCAACCATTGACACATTCAATGACAACAACAGAGTTATACCTAAATCCCATTCTAATCTCGAAACCCGGACCCTCCAAGGATCCTCTAACCACACCTAAGTGTTCAACAGACTACTCGGTCTACACCAAGACCCGTCCTTAGCTTATTAACCACAATAATTTCTTGACCGTCATTAACACATTTAACGACAATAAATTGTGAACTTATAACCTCTTTTACATAGTCCGGACCCACTCGGATCCCCCTAACACATCTAGGTGTTAACATGATAACCCGGTCTACACCAAGACCAACTAATAGTTAACATCATAACCCGGTATATACCAAGACCAACTGATAACATAATATAACAACCGAGCCTACACTAAGATCAAACTCACCATATAATTACCCGGCCTACACCAAGACCAAAAGAACAATATAATATAACAACCCGTCCTACACCAAGACCAAACTCATAATATAATTATCCGGCCTACACCAAGACCAAACTCACAATATAATTACCCGGCCTATACCAAGACCAATAGCACAATATAATATAACAACCGGCCTACACCAAGACCAAAAGTACAATATAATAAAACAACCCGGCCTACACCAAGACCAAACTCACAATATAATTACCCGGCCTACACCAAGACCAAACTTATAATATAATTACCCGGCCTACACCAAGGCCAAACTCACAATATAATATAACAACCCGACCTACACCAAGACCAAAAGTAATATCACAATTTATAAACACAGCCCGGTCCACTCATGGAACCAACACCAATCACACAATGCAGCAATATCAATGAAATGATGCAGTAAAGTAAACTCGTATCAGGCGTTGTACCCGAGCCAACCGTTAGTATTTTCTCGTACCAGGCGTGGTACCCGAGCCAACTGTTAGTATCCTATACCAGGCATGGTACCCGAGCCAATAATTTGTTATACCCATACCAGGCGTGGTATTCGAGCCAACCGTTAGTATTCCCGTACCAGGCGTGGTATCCGAGCCAACCATTAGTATTCCCGTACCAGGCGTGGTATTCGAGCCAACCGTTAGTATTCCCGTACCAGGCGTGGTACCCGAGCCAATCGAATGTCAATTAATCCACAGTCAAATAATGAACAAACAACTTGTAAAATCACAAGCAACACACAGTTCAATTCACAGACTGTAATACAGGACTTTTATCCATTCCTAACAATCCCTAAGCAATGTATCTTATATAAACACTTAGATAAGAGTACACAACATACATTCCTAATAATTCCCTAAGCAATGTATCTCATACAAGCACTTAGATAAGAGTACATAACATACAACATTTACAGAGATCGTTAACTATCACCTACCCCTCCCCGGGTGGATGACCTAGCCCAACCTTGGTCTGAGGATCAACCCATTTCCCCTTACTGACATTTAATGAACGATTCCCTTTTTTAGCATAATTTAGTAACTATGCGATTCCCGAGACTTTACCCAACACCGAACACAGAGTGGGAACACCTCTCCTTAGCCTTAGTAAAACCAACAGCTACATCTCATGCCATTTACATTCCCGAAACCTTATCTAGGAGTTTTCCATTTCCATTACCCATAGTTCTTAAGCATTCTCCCGGTTCCTCGAACCTTTCCAATATTCCAGTCCCCGAGCCTATCATTTTATTCTACCAAAATAATAAAATATCCACATTATATGTATCATAAAACCAACCCTTCAATCCATAAAATTCCTAATTCACACATAACCAGTATTGAATCCGCAAGACTTCGTACCCGAAGGCCTAATCATGGATTCTCCCTTTCATTCTACACAATAATAAGAAATAAAAATGGTCAATCTACTCTTGAGAAGAACCTAGCCTACCTGGATGCCGAGAAGCTGTTCAATGCCCTTTCTCGCACGTGAAGACGTTCCCTGATGATTCTGCAGGCTCGAATTCATGGTTTCGCGCCCCTTTCGCTGGAATCCCTCCTTCCCATGGCTCCCAAGCCTTGGAGCAGCCTAAGAGGATTTCTGGAATAGCTCTCGTCTGTTTTTGGGGCTGAAGGGAAGATAATGAAATTAAAAACCCATTTTTGGGTTTTCTAGTCGCGTCGCACCGCTATAGCGATCCCCGCTCCGCTATAGTGGTACTGCCGTAGCGGAGTCAACCGCTATGGCGGAGGTTGACCGTCTTGACTTTTGCTATAGCGGTAGTTATACCGCTATAGCGAAGGTCGCCGTGGTGGAGCGGTAGCGCTCGTCACAGACAGAATGTTGAAAAATTCCTGAAAAGAGCCCTTTTTACAACGCACCTTGAATCCCCGACGTTCTAGAATAACCCTTTCGTGTTAACCTCGATTTTGGGAGCTCTATTTATCCTAATTCGATTCGGGAAAGTCCCCCAAACTCCTTTATGTCTTAGCTACACAGAAAACTAGCTCGAATAGAGACATCGAAGCCAATCCTTACCTGGATTGCCCTGGACTATACCTCACTCCAATTTCGATCGAGGCTAGCCTAGCCCAGAATTTTCAACTCCCAACTCAGAAGTATTCTAACCTGAAACTTGGCACGAAATGTTAGCCCGTAACGATGAACCCGGTCGTTACAACAGATACCAATTTACCCATCGTTCATCCCCGAACGATCTCTAAGGAAAAAAGAGAAGAAGGAGCCCGCCCTCTGAACCTCGATGCTCTATCATGATAGCGTAAATCTAACTTTACGCAAACCACCGAAACTTTTGAATCCCTTGGTATACCCAACTCAACCAAAAATTAATTCACTCTCACTCTACCCGGAGTTCTACTAGCTCGAACTTCATTCCGGAAGCTTCCTACGGGGTACTATGCCCCTCACTTATCATCTTGTCACCTTACTCTTATCAACACTATGCCCCGAGACAGCACGTATCTCTAAACCACGCAACAATGAGGATTTTATTGGGCTCATCCTACCTTGAGATTTTCATCACTCTCGTCTTGGGGGGGGAATTTCTACCCGGGCACTTACACCCTAACTAATGCTATGGCGAGAATACGCTCACCACTTAACGAGCAGTAACACTGGGTATTATCATGGTAACAAGAGACACAATAATGCTAAAGAAACTCATTTAATAACCCCGCTCCTTCAATCGACCCTACCTCTAAGGATCATCAACACTGAACCAGTCAATAATCACCTTATCACAGAGCCTATGAGCAGTGTCCAACACCACTCGATCAATCACGAGTCATTTTGCCAAACTCTACATAGGTGACTATTCCCACCAATGGTTAGTCATAGTTTTACGAATCCCCCGAGCTACCATATCTACCCTTTTCTTTGGTCGCACACGAATGCTAAGTATTCAGGCAAATCACCTTATATGCATGCTATATAAGTTCTATAGTCAATTCCCTTGTTTCACATGGCAGCCCGTAATGCAACTGTTGCCTTTAGATGCCCTGTGAATGAATGAAAAACAGGGGAAAAACAGGGTGAGGCTTCTTCCTCATGCTATTCCGCTATAGTTGTGGCCGCTCCGCTATAGCGGTTCCGCCGTAGTGATAACCATACCGCTACCGCGATCCTAACGGTAACAGCCCAAAAACTTGAAATTTTCAGTAAGTGTATCCTTTTCCTTTCCCAGTTACCTTTGTTTAGTCTTGTAAATCCCGCCATGGTCTTAAACAACCTTAAGACCATTCCTGGCATCAAACGCATCACGATTCAGCATAAAATACTATCAATTACAAAGCGTTAACACTAGACAATTGTCCCTAACAATATCTTTCCGCTATTACACATTAATGACTCCCTTGTTCCCATGGTTCTCAACCAAGTCCCGACTGTCCTGAAATCGAAGCTTCCCTACAGTCACAGTTTCCAATCCCTTATCATCTTAACCAATGATAAGCCCTTTTTCAAAATGCAGTACCACTTTTAAATCAAGATTTTTAACAGCTGATCACAACCTAAGGTACACAGAATTTTCAACTTAATGACCCTCTGCAGACTCAACATGCACGACAGACAACAATTTACACACATTTCAAGCAAGTCACACGAGAGTTGTACAACACGACATTTCAACTTCAAGTTACAACCAAATCAAGTCACACAATTTACTCTCTATTCGTCCCATGGCTGACCATTTGTCGATCATCCATGTCTTACCATAACTCCCGCTATTAAGCAATAATAGCCCTTGTCCCTGGTACTTATTCACATACCAACCACTTGAAACTTAAGTTCCCACAAGTGTATATATCATTTTCCCTTATCATTTTTACCAACGATAAGACTCTGCCTAGCATTTAGCATACTGTTTTCCACTTGAATTACAAAACAAGAATTCCTTCAATCATTAATACATAACCAAGTTAAAACTCTTCACTAACTACAAATTTCAAGGCAACTCAGCAATTACACACCACAAAATTGTTGTCATTCAAATAATGCAATACATACAATCACGAGTCTCAAGCTCTGACATTCAATGAAACCAGTTTCATCACCCTTCATTCGCTTCATGGATGACCATTAGCCGATTCATCCATCCTTTATAAAGCCTCCCAGGCCAGATACCAATTGGAACATTCTCGGTTCCAATTTTTCTTTGTTTGTCTTACTGCAACCAGAGTCCAATAACATCCTTACTTCGTTGAGATACCAATTGGAATCGAGAGATACCAATTAGACTCAACCCATACAAGCAAGTGAAAGAGTCGCACAAAAAAGAATGAAAGAAGAGGGATGTTTCAAAGAATGCTTCATACTTCATATCTTCCTTAGGATTAGATGTGGATGTCTACACACCAATTCGCGGGACTCTATTCGACATTTTGCTCTTGTACTGGGTGACCAGTAACCTGGGCTCTGATACTATTTTTCACGACCCAACTACTGGGCCGTGCGGGCACCTACTCTAATCCACCTAGATAGGAGAACCCTTACCACCCGAACCAACAGGCAATGCGGAAAAGAAAATAAACCATTAAATAAGTCCCTTAATACATGAGGAATCCCTTTACAAATGTTTGGAAAATCTTTATACAACAGCTTTCGAAAATTACACAACCTTTAAAACTTGCGGAAATTTATTAACAACATAAACACCCTCCCCAGAACCTAGTCTAAGCCGGTACAAGAGCTTCTACAAGATGAGCTTATAACATAAAATGGACACAACTCCCACCATAGAAGGAAGTAGGAGCTGCTGGAAGCTCACCGCAATCCTGAACTTGTGAAATATCACTAACCCTGCAATCAGACTATACCCAAAAAGATATAGCAAGAGTAGAATCAGTACAAACACACGTACTGGTAGGTATCATCGGCTGACCCAAATTAACTCCTACCATCATATAAAAATCAAGATAAAATGCACAATGTAAATGTTGCACCCATTTCAACATCACCTTTATCAATTTCCCCCTTTCAGAACCGATATTCCTAACCTTTAGACTTACCAAGTTGCCTTATCCCTAGACTTTCCAAGTCTTACTTAATCCTTACCAGTAACAATGTCCATACCTGGACTACCCTTCCCTTACCCAAGTCATCCGCCTTGACTAGATATTCAGACTTAACCCGGCTAACTGCCCAACCAAACCACTTATACCCGTAGTATCACTTACCAGTGTCCGGCCCTTCTCGGACCTCTCGGACAACTTTCCATCCTAGTTATAACAACCAACAACTACAACCCCAGACTTTCTGTCGTACTCCTAATTGACCAATCACATGAAAATCACCTAGCAACCAACACATTCAATGACAACAACAGAGTTATATCTAAATACCTTTCTAATCCCGAAACCCGGACCCTCAAAGGATCCTCTAACCACACCTAAGTGTTCAACAGGCTACCCGATCTACACCAAGACCCATCCTTAGCGTATTAACCACAACAATTTCTTGACCGTTATTAACACACTTAACGATAATAAATTGTGAACTTATAACCTCTTTTACATAGTCTGGACCCACTTGGATCCCCCTAACACATCTCGGTGTTAACATGACAACCCAGTCTACACCAAGACCAACTAATAGTTAACATCATAACCCGGTCTACACCAAGACCAACTAATAACACAATATAACAACCCAGCCTACAACAAGACCAAACTCACCATATAATTACCCGGCCTACACCAAGACCAAAAGCACAATATAATATAACAACCTGTCCTACACCAAGACCAAACTCATAATATAATTACCTGGCATACACCAAGACCAAAAGCACAATATAATATAACAACCCGGCCTACACCAAGACCAAAAGCATAATATAATATAACAACCCGACTTACACCAAGACCAAACTCACAATATAATTACCCGGCCTACACCAAGACCAAACTTATAATATAATTACCCGGCCTACACCAAGACCAAACTCACAATATAATATAATGACCCGGTCTACACCAAGACCAAAAGTAATATCACAATTTATAAACACAGCCCGGTCCACTCTTGGAACCAACATCAATCACACAATGCAGCAATATCAATGAAATGATGCAGTAAAGTAAACCCGTACCAGGTGTGGTACCCGAGCCAACCGTTAGTATTTTCTCGTACCAGGCGTGGTACCCGAGACGACCGTTAGTATTCCATGCCAGGCGTGGTACCCGAGCCAACCATTTGTTATACCCATACCAGGTATGGTATCCGAGCTAACCGTTAGTATTTCCGTACCAGGTGTGGTACCTGAGCCAATCGAATGTCAATTAATCCACAATCAAATAATGAACAAACAACTTGTAAAACCACAAGCAACACACAGTTCAATTCACAGACTGTAATACAGTACTCTTAGACATTCCTAACAATCCCTAAGCAATGTATCTCATACAAAAACTTAGATAAGAGTATACAACATACATTCCTAACAATTCCCTAAGCAATGTATCTCATACAAGCACTTAGATAAGAGTACACAACATACAACATTTACAGAGATCGTTAACTATCACCTACCCCTCCCCGGGTGGATGACCTAGCCCAACCTTGGTCTGAGGATCAACCCATTTCCCCTTACAGACATTTAATGAACGATTCCCTCTCTTAGCATAATTTAGCAACTACGCGATTCTCGAGACTTTACCCAACACCGAACACAGAGTGGGAACACCTCCCCTTAACCTTAGTAAAACCAACAGCTACATCTCATGCCATTTACATTCCCGAAACCTTATCTAGGAGTTTTTCATTTCCATTACTCATAGTTCCTAAGTATTCTCCCGATTCCCCGAACCTTCCCGACATTCCAGTCCCCGAGTCTATCATTTTATTCTACCAAAATAATAAAATATCCATATTATATGTATCATAAAACCAACCCTTCAATCCATACAATTCCTAATTGACACATAACCAGTATTGAATATGCTAGACTCCATGCCCGAAGGCCTAATCATGGATTCTCCCTTTCATTCTAAATAATAATAGGAAATAAAAATGGTCAATATACTCTTGGGAAGAAACCTAGCCTACCTGGATGCCGAGAAGCTGTTCAATGCCCTTTCTCGCACGTGAAGACGTTCCCTGATGATTCTGCAGGCTCGAATTCATGGTTTAGCGCCCCTTTCGCTGGAATCCCTCCTTCCCATGGCTCCCAAGCCTTGGAGCAGCCTAAGAGGATTTCTGGAATAGCTCTCGTCTGTTTTGGGGCTGAATGGAAGAGAATGAAATTAAAAACCTATTTTTGGGTTTTCTGATCGCGTCGCTCCGCTATAGCGATCCCCGCTCTGCTATAGCGGTACCACCGTAGCGGAGTCAACCGCTATGGCGGAGGTTGACCGTCTTGACTTCCGCTATAGCGGTAATATACCGCTATAGCGGAGGTCACCGTGGTGAAGCGGTAGCGCTCGTCACGAACAGAATGTTAAAAAATTCCTGAAAATATCCCTTTTTACAACGAACCTTGAATCCCCGATGTTCTGGATTAACCCCTTCGCGTTAACCTCGATTTCGGGAGCTCTACTTATCCAAATTCAATTCTGAAAAGTCCCCCAGACTCCTTTATGTCTTAGCTACACAGAAAACTAGCTCGAATAGAGACATCGAAGCCAATCCTTACCTGGATTGCCCTGGACTATACCTCACTCCAATTTCGATCGAGGCTAGCCTAGCCCAGAATTTTCAACTCCCAACTCAGAAGTATTCTAACCTGAAACTTGGCACGAAATGTTAGCCCGTAACGATGAACCCGGTCGTTACAACAGATACCAATTTACCCATCGTTCATCCCCGAACGATCTCTAAGGCAGAAAGAGAAGAAGGAGCCCGCCCTCTGAACCTCGATGCTCTATCATGATAGCGTAAATCTAACTTTACGCAAACCACCAAAACTTTTGAATCCCTTGGTATACCCAACTCAACCAAAAATTAATTCACTATCACTCTACCCGGAGTTCTACTAGCTCGAACTTCATTCCGGAAGCTTCCTACGGGGTACTATGCCCCTCACTTATCATCTTGTCACCTTACTCTTATCAACACTATGCCCCGAGACAGCACGTATCTCTAAACCACGCAACAATGAGGATTTTATTGGGCTCATCCTACCTTGAGATTTTCATCACTCTCGTCTTGGGGGGGGAATTTCTACCCGGGCACTTACACCCTAACTAATGCTATGGCGAGAATACGCTCACCACTTAACGAGCAGTAACACTGGGTATTATCATGGTAACAAGAGACACAATAATGCTAAAGAAACTCATTTAATAACCCCGCTCCTTCAATCGACCCTACCTCTAAGGATCATCAACACTGAACCAGTCAATAATCACCTTATCACAGAGCCTATGAGCAGTGTCCAACACCACTCGATCAATCACGGGTCATTTTGCCAAACTCTACATAGGTGACTATTCCCACCAATGGTTAGTCATAGTTTTATGAATCCCCCGAGCTACCATATCTACCCTTTTCTTTGGTCGCACACGAATGCTAAGTATTCAGGCAAATCACCTTATATGCATGCTATATAAGTTCTATAGTCAATTCCCTTGTTTCACATGGCAGCCCGTAATGCAACCGTTGCCTTTAGATGCCCCGGGAATGAATGAAAAATAGGGAAAATTTAGGGTGAGGCTTCGGCCTCATGTTCTTCCCCTATAGCGGTGGCTGCTCCGCTATAGCGGTTCTGCCGTAGCGATAACCATACCTCTATCGCGGTCCTGACAGTAACAGCCCAGAAACTTGAAATTTTTAGTAAGTGTATCCTTTCCCTTTCCCAGTTACCTTTGTTTAGTCCTGTAAATCCCGCCATGGTCTTAAACCACCCTTAAGACCATTCCTGGCATCAAACGCATCACGATTCAGCATAAAATACTATCAATTACAAAGCGTTAACACTAGACAATTGTCCCTAACAAAATCTTCCCGCCATTACACACTAATGACTCCCTTGTTCCCATGGTTCTCAACCTAGTCCCGACTGTCCTGAAACCGAAGCTTCCCTATAGTCACAATTTCCAATCCCTTATCATTTTAACCAATGATAAGCCTTTTTTCAAAATGCAGTACCACTTTTAAATAAAGACTTTTAACAGCTGATCACAGCCTAAGGTACACAGAATTTTCAACTTAATGACCCTCTGCAGACTCAACATGTACGACAGACAATAATTTACACACATTTCAAGAAAGTCACGAGAGTTGTACAACACGACATTTCAACTTCAAGTTACAACCAAATCAAGTCACACAATTTACTCTATATTCATCTCAGGGATGACCATTGGTCGATCATCTATGTCTTACCATAACTCCCGCTATTAAGGAATAATAGCCCTTGTCCCTGGTACTTATTCACATACCAACCACTTGAAACCTGAGTTCCCACAAGTGTATATATCCTTTTCCCTTATCATTTTTACCAATGATAAGACCCTGCCTAGCATTTAGCATACTGTTTTCCACTTGAATTACAAAATAAGAATTCCTTCAATCATTAATACATAACCAAGTTAAGACTCTTCACTAACTACAAATTTCAAGGCAACTCAGCAATTACACACCACAAAATTGCAGTCATTCAAACAATGCAATACATACAATCACGAGTATCAAGCTCTAACATTCAATCAAACCAGTTTCATCACCCTTTATTCGCTTCATGGATGACCGTTAGCCGATTCATCCATCATTTGTATAGCCTCTCAGGTCAGATACCAATTGGAACCTTCCCGGTTCTAATTTTTCCTTGCTTGTCTTACTGCAACCGGAGTCCAATGACATCCTTACTTCGTTGAGATACCAATTGGAATCGAGAGATACTAATTGGACTCAACCCATACAAGCAAGTGAAAGAACCGCACGAAAAGGAATGAAAGAAGAGGGATGTTTACTAGAATGCTTCATAGCTTCCCTAGGATTAGATGTGGACGTCTACACACCAATTCGCGGGACTCTATTCGACATTTTGCTCTTGTACTGGGAGACTGGTAACCTGAGCTCTGATACCATTTGTCATGACCTAACTACTGGGCAGTGCGGGCACCTACTCTAATCCACCTAGATAGGAGAACCCTTACCACCCGAACCAACAGGCAATGCGGAAAAGAAAATAAACCATTAAATAAGTCCCTTAATACAAGAGGAATCCCTTTACAAATGTTTGGAAAATCTTTATACAACATCTTTCGAAAATTACACAACCTTTAAAACTTGCGGAAATTTATTAACAACATAAACACCCTCCCCAGAACCTAGTCTAAGTCGGTACAAGAGCTTCTACAAGATGAGCTTATAACATAAAATGGACACAACTCCCACCATAGAAGGAAGTAGGAGCTGCTGGAAGATCACCGCAATCCTGAACCTGTGAAACATCACCAACCTTGCAACCAGACTATACCCAAAAAGGTATAGCAAGAGTAGAATCAGTACAAACACACGTACTGGTAGGTATCATCGGCTGACCCGAATTAACTCCTACCATCATATAAAAATCAAGATAAAATGCACAATGTAAATGCTCCACCCATTTCAACATCACCTTTATCAATTTCCCTCTTTCAGAACTGACCTTCCTAACCTTTAGACTTACCAAGTTGCCTTATCCCTAGACTTCCCAAGTCTCACTTAATCGTTACTAATAATAATGTCCATACCTGGATTACCCTTCCCTTACCCAAGTCATCCGCCTTGACTAGATATTCAGACTTAACCCGGCTAACTGCCCAACCAAACCACTTATACCCGTAGTATCACTTACCAGTGTCCGGCCCTTCCTGGACCTCTCGGACAACTTTCCATCCTGGTTATAACAACCAACAACTACAACCCCAGACTTTCTGTCGTACTCCTAATTGACCAATCACATGAAAATCACCTAGCAACCATTGACAAATTCAATGACAACAACAGAGTTATATCTAAATACCTTTCTAATCCCGAAACCCGGACCCTCAAAGGATCCTCTAACTACACCTAAGTTTTCAACAGGCTACCCGGTCTACACCAAGACCCATCCTTAGCTTATTAACCACAACACTGAACACAGAGTGGGAACACCTCCTCTTAGCCTTAGTAAAACCAACAGCTACATCTCATGCCATTTACATTCCTAAAACCTTATCTAGGAGTTTTCCATTTTCATTACCCGTAGTTCCTAAGCATTCTCCCGGTTCCCCGAACCTTTCCGACATTTCAATCCCCGAGCCTATCATTTTATTCTACCAAAACAATAAAATATTCACATTATATGTATCATAAAACCAACCCTTCAATCCATACAATTCCTAATTCACACATAACCAGTATTGAATCCGCCAGACTCCGTGCCCGAAGGCCTAATCATGGATTCTCCCTTTCATTCTACACAATAATAGGAAATAAAAACGGTCAATCTACTCTTGGGAAGAAACCTAGCCTACTTGGATGCCGAGCAGCTGTTCAATGCCTTTTCTGGCTCCGTAAAGACGTTCCCTGATGATTCTGCAGGCCTGAATCTGTGGTTTCGCACCAATTTCGCTGGAATCCCTCCTCCCCATGGCTCCCAAGCCTTGGAGCAGCCTAAGAGGGTTTTTGGAATAACTTTCGTCTGTTTTTGGGGCTGAAGGGAAGAGAATGAAATTAAAAACCCATTTATGGGTTTTCTGGTCCCGTCGCTCCGCTATAGCGGTCCCTGCTCCGCTATAGCGGTACCGCCGTAGCGGAGTCAACCGCTATGGCGGAGGTTGACCGTCTTGACTTCCGCTATAGCGGTAATTATACCACTATAGTGGAGGTCGCCGTGGCGGAGCGGTAGCGCTCGTCAAGGACAGAATGTCGAAAAATTTCTGAAAAGAGCCCGTTTTACAACGCACCTTGAATCCCTGACGTTCCGAAATAACCCCTTCGCGTCAACCTCAACTTCGGGAGCTCTACTTATCCGAATTCGATTCTGAAAAGTCTCTCGGACTCCTTTGTGTCTTAGATACACAGAAAACTAGATCGAATTGAGACATCGAACTCAATCCTTACCCGGATTGTCCTGGACTATACCTCGCTCTAATTTCGGCGGAGTCTAGCCTAGCCCAGAATTTTCAACTCCCAACTCGGAAGTATTCTAACCCAAAACTTGGCATGAAATATTTACCCATAACGACGAAACCGATCGTTACAGCTGTGATAGAAGCGAGTATATACCACATATGGGAAGCAAGGAATGCAGTACTATGGGATCATAAAGTTCCCAGACATCAAGTAGTGTGCAGATAAATACATATTGAGTGCAAACTCAGAGTTATGCACTGCCTACACAGGAGAAAGAAGTACAAAGCCAAAGCTTGGATTGAGTTAATTCTTGCAAGGATAGATAGATAGTTGATAAAATTTTGCTTTGAGCTAAGTTTTATAGATGATCCTTTTTTTGTTTTTTCTGTTTTGAGTTTATGCATTATAGGTTGTAAAAGGTTTTTGAAGTTTTGAGGTATAAATAATAGAGTTTGTTCGACCAAAATAAAAATAGAACCGTCACTTATTTTATACGAAATTAAAAAATTATTTTTTTGAAAAGGTACTTTCTAATACCTTTACTTTAAAATAGAAAAAGGGTAAAGGTTTCGGTGATTCTCCAAAAAAAAAGTGTTGGATATCAATTCGCAATTATAATTAACTGATGGATTTAAAATAATTTTGTGTCTAAAAAGTATAATTACTAGCGTAATTTATTTGTAAAAAGAGATGAGTTTGGTCAAATAATTCATTTATACCTAAATCAATAGTTGAAGTAAGTATAATCGAATTACAAATCTACTTATTTCAAATACTCATATTTATTTCAAACTGATGAAATAATTAGAATGCTCAAACAAGTAAACTTTGTCACTAATTACACATGTTTCGATTAAGATTTTGAGCTAAAGGATTAACTTAACCTCAAAACTAGATTTAGCGTAATATCTTTACATGACTTGGAGGGTTTGGCACGAAGGAAATTAATTTTTAATTTTATCATGTTTAGTTAGTTTAAAAAAACAAGGTCCTTATAACTTATAAGTGGAAAAAAATAATTACTTTAGTGGAACCAAAAAAATAATGGCATGTCACACTAATTGTCTTCTCTCCGCCTTTAAAGATACCTTACCCCCACTCCCCATTTTAGCCTTCATCTCCATCACCCCATACTTGATTCCCATTCTTCAACTCCTAGGGGTCGTTTGAAATATGAAGAGAAGTTATGATGGGATTAGTTATCATGATATTATTTTTTATTGAGTGTTTGATTTGTTGTATTAAAAATAATATGCATTGGATAATTTCTAAGAATAAGGTATTTGTTTACAAAAATACACTTCATCTTATTTAAAAAATGTGAAAAGTGATGTATAAATAAGATTTGAGGGGGTATTTTGTCATTTTAACTATTTTATCCTGGAATAAGTTATCTGTTGGGAAAACGCGGAATAACAACAAAAATATTCACAGCGGAATAATGAGAATAAAATGGAAAAATAATGACACCAAAATTTTTACGTGGAAACCCTTTTGAATAAGGAAAAAACCACGGGCCAATAGGAGCAACTGATATCACTATAATAAGGAATTTTACAACTAGTAGCACGAGTACAATACTCAAAGTGACTACTACACACTCAAAAGAAATAACCCTCTTCTGACAACTCACCTCACTAAAATATCGCTCACTCTAATTTTTCACAGACTATTTTCTTTCAGTCTATGGAAACCACACTGCTCTCAACCCTTTTTCTTCTCTCTTTTTGGTGTATCTATAAATGAGTTGAATGCTCTCAATTTATAGAGAACGAAAAGCATGCCTATTGTCATCAATGACATAAGCAAATCTGGCAATTTCAACAATTGCAACTCATGTAGAGATTTTGGCTGTTTTGCCAAATCTACAGAAGTGGAAAAAAATTAACAAAAGGAAGAAAAAGTCTTCCTGCTAGGGGTGTGCAAAAACCGGTTTAACCGATAAACCGAACCGATAAAAATATTATTGATTTATTGGTATTGGGTTATTGGGTTAACGGTTTTTAAACGGTTTTGTAAAATTTTTTATTGGGCTATCAGTTCGGTATCGGTTTTAAGGTTTTAGTTAATGGTTAAACCGATAACCCAATAAGATTATATTTAGATTATATTTTTATTCATAATTGTATAATAGTGGCTTTAGATTTTAAATATATACCCTATTGTTTTTTGCATTTTATAGTTGTTGTCTTAGTGTTGTTGTTTTCTTTCTAAAGTCATTGGTTTGATAGCATTCTACCTATTAGTGTTGCTTTTCTTTTTGAGAAATTGCTACAGTTGCTACTGTATTCAAGTTTTCTACTTAATAAGAAAGAAAATAAGTCTATTTTAGTAATAACATATTTGAATTTGCTTATGCTTGTAATTTGTATTGATGTTTATGCATGAAAGTAGTCTATATTATAGGAGCATTTTCTTATCGGTTAAACCGATAACCGAACCGTTAAGGACCAAAAACCGATTAACCGAAAACCGATAACGAATATCTTATTGGTTTGGTTATCGGTTTTGCATGTTTACAAACCGATAACCGATAAACCAAACCGATAATATACAAAACCGAACCGAACCGACCGATGCACACCCCTACTTCCTGCCATGAAGCTAAAAATCAGGAGAAGTTTTACTCCTTTGCACAATTTGTCAATAATATTTATGGGGTTGGACCCCACAAATCTCCCCCTCCAATTTCATGCACCTGAAGGAGGTATCTTCGTCCTCTTAGAGAGAGCTCATGCCGACAAGTTCTCTGCACAGGTCAAACTTGTCTCTTGGTATCGCCTTAGTAAGCATATCCGCAGGATTTTTACTTGTGTGAATCTTTTTGACGTGAAATGATTCACTCTTTACTTGTTCACGAATTCAATGATATCTTATATCTATGTGTTTTGTTCTTGCATGGTACATGGAGTTCTTGCTCAAGTCTATTGCACTCTGACTATCACAATAGACAACGTACTCCATTTATTGCAATCCAAGTTCTTGAAAGAATCGTTTGAGCCATATCATCTCCTTGCCAGCTTCAGTAGCCGCAATATACTCCGCTTCAGTTGTAGACATTGCGACACACTTCTGCAACTTTGATTGCCATGATATAGCTCCCCCTAAAAAAGTAAACAGGTATCCAGTAGTTGATGTTCTATTATCAAGATCACCTGCCATATCAGCGTCTGTATAGCCCTTCAAGATTGAATTTGATCCTCCAAAACACAAGCATTCATCTGAGCTTCCTTTTAGATACCTGAGTATCCACTTCACAGCTTCCCAATGCTCTTTCCCGGGATTGTCAAAAAACCTGCTAACAACACCGACTGCATGATCAATATCAGGTTTGGTGCATACCATTGCATACATTAAGCTTCCGATGATGGAGGAATATGGGACTCTGGACATGATCTCTTTCTCCTCCATAGTTGTAGGACACATCTTCTTGCTCAACTTCATATGACCAGCAAGAGGTGTGCTAATAAGCATAGCATTTTTCATATTGAAGCGCTCTAGTACACGTTCAATGTACTTTTCCTGTGACAAGTAAAGCTTCTTTACATTCCTGAGATGAGTGATTCTCATCCCCAAAATCTGCTTAGCATGACCCAAGTCTTTCATAGCAAAAGACTTACACAACTGTTTTTTCAACTCGTCTATCTTGAAAGTATTCTTTCCCACAATCAACATAACATCCACATATAGCAAGAGGATGATAAAATCATCATCAGAAAATCTTTGCGCAAACACGCAATGATCTGAAGAAGTCTTTTTGTAGCCTTGCTCCCCCATAACAGATTCAAATTTTTTGTACCACTGTCTAGGAGCTTGTTTTAAGCCATAAGGACTCTTTTTAAGTTTGCATAAATTTTTTTTTACCTTTTACCTTGAAGCCCTCGGGTTATTCCATATAAATTTCTTCTTCTAGGTCTCCGTGAAGAAAAGTCGTCTTTACATCCATCTGCTCAATCTCTAAATCAAGACTAGCAGCCAAACCAAGAGCTGTACGAATAGAGGACATTTTCACAACAGGAGAAAATATTTCGTCAAAGTCAATGCCCTTCCTTTGACCAAATCCCTTAACAACCAATCTAGCTTTGTACCTGGGCTTCAAGGTGTTTTCTTAAACATTAACTTTGAATACCCACTTGTTCTTCAAAGCTCTCATGCCTTTGGGCAATTTCACCAGCTCATAAGTATGGTTCTCATGCAGAGATTTCATCTCATCTTGCATGGATTCAATCCATCGATGCTTATGCTCATCTTCCATGGACTCCTCATAACATTCAGGTTCTCCCCCATCAGTGAGTAACACATACTCATTAGGTGAATAACGAGAAAAGGGAACACGCTGTCTTGTAGATCTCCTAAGTGAATTATTTGACTCGTCCACAACTTCATGAGCAGGAGCATCATCAACAACATTATTGTCATTATCAACATCAACATGTTGATTCTGAACATGATTCTGGGCATCACCATGATTATCAAGCCCACCAACATCATGCACACTTGTATGAGGAACTGGATCAAGATTAACTACAGCATCAGAACTTGAAGATTCTAGCTTCTCTATTTTATCAATATCTTCAATGGTCTGATTTTCCATGAAGACAATATCATGGCTTCTTACAAGCTTCTTCTCAACTGGATCATATAGACTGTAACCAAACTCATCAAGGCCATATCCAATGAAGATGCATTGTCTTGTCTTGGCATCTAACTTTGACCTCTCATCTTTAGGCACATGTACAAAAGTTTTGCAACCAAACACTTTCAAGTGGTCATAGGAAACATCCTTGCCATACCAAACTTTATTTGTTACATCACTTTGCAAAGCAACAGCAGGTGATAGGTTAATAACATGTGCAGCGGTCAATAAAGCCTCACCCCAAAAGGAGTTCGGCAACTTTGCTTCAGAAAGCAAACATCGAACTCTTTCCATCAAGGTCATGTTCATCCTCTCTGCCAAACCATTCAGCTGAGGAATCGTAGGAGGAGTCTTCTGGTATCTGATACCCTGCTACTTATAGTATTCCTCAAACGGTCCACAATATTAACCACCATTATCAGTACGAATACACTTCAGCTTCTTTCCTGCTTCTCTTTCAACTGAAGCCTAAAACTGCTTAAAGACACCCAACACTTGATCTTTAGTCTTCAAGATATAGACCCAAAGTTTTCTTGAGCAATCATCAATAAAAGTGAAAAAATAAAGTGCACCATCCAAAGTCCGTGTCTTCATTGGACCACATAAATCTGAATGCACCAGCTCAAGCAACTCTGTCCTTCTTGAAGGAGGATGAGAATTGAAAGAAACTCTATTTTTTTCCAGCCAAACAGTGCTCACATTTTTCTAATTTAGCACTTTTGAAATCTGACAATAATTTCTTCTTGGCCAGAACATTAAGTCCTTTCTCACTAATGTGGCTAAGCCTCTTATGCCATAATGTTGAGGAGCTGTCGCTCTCAACTGCATTCACCATATCAGCACAAATAGAAGCCGTAGTCCAGTATATACCACGACGCTTGTCACCACGAGCCACAATCAAGGAACCCTTAATGAGTTTCCATTTTCCACCACCATTGGTACTAACATATCCTTCATCATCCAGAACACCAACAGAAATCAAGTATAAACGAACGTCAGGTGAATGCTTTACATTATTTAGAACTAGTTTAGTTCCAACACTAGTTTCCAAATAAATTGTACCATATCAACCACCTTAGATACAGTCTCATTACTCATACTCAAAGTTTCAAAGTCACCTGGAGTATAGGATAAGAAAAAATCCTTCCTTGATGTCACGTGAGATGCGGCACCAGTGTCCACAACCCAGCTTGACTCATCACAAGCAATATTTATCAGATTCGCATCAAGAACAGTAACAAGATCTTCGGTGGTGACGGCGGCGACACAATTTTCATTGCCATCTTCTTTCTTTTCCTCTTTGTCTTTGTTCTCCTTCTTCCACTTTCGACAAAACTTCTTTGTGTGCCCTTTTATTCCACAATGATAACACTCAACATCTCTAAGTCTGCCTCTTGATTTGCTTCTATTATGTTCTCTATTTTGAGAACCACGATTTTTACTTCTCCCCCTAGGGCCAGTCACGAGGACATACGACGAAGAAGAACCTTGAGACTTTCGTCTCATCTTTTCATTAAGAACGCTACTTTTGGCGAAATCCATATTGATTACACCATCCGGAGCAGAATTCGACAATGAAGTTCTAAATGTTTCCCAAGAGTCTGGTAGGGAACCAAGAAAAAGCAAGCCTTGAATTTCTTCGTCAAATTTAATGCCCATAGCAAATAACTGGTTTATGATCCTCTGAAAATTATTCAGATGATCTGTCACTGGAGAACCATCATGGTATTTCAAACTTAACATCTGTTTTATCAAGAACATTTTGTTATGCCGGTCTTTCGAGCATACAAACTTTCAAGATGCTCCCATAGGGTCCGAGCATGTGTCTCCCCAGAAATATGGTTCAACACATTATCGTCAACCCACTGCCTAATAAATCCGCAAACCTGTCTATGCAACAGATTCCACTCTTCATCGATTTTATTATCAGGCTTTATAGTAGCAAAGACTGGCTGATGAAAATTCTTGACATAGAGCAGATCTTCCATTTTTCCCTTCCAAATGTCATAATTTACGTCATTCAAAGTAACTATTCTACTTGTGTTAGCTTCCATCGTAAACCAAAAAATACAGATATTGCAAATCAAGGCTCTGATACCAGGTTATTGGAAAAACGCGGAATAACAACAAAAATATTCAAAGCGGAATAATGAGAATAAAATAAAAAATAATGACACCAAGAATTTTACGTGAAAACCCTTTTGAATAAGGAAAAAACCACGGGCCAAGAGGAGCAACTGATATTACTATAGTAAGGAATTTTACAACTAGTAGCACGAGTACAATACTCAAAGTGACTACTACACACTCAAAAGAAATAACCCTCTTTTGACTACTCACCTCACTAAAATATTGCTCACTCTAATTTTTCCTTCACAAACTATTTTCTTTCAGTCTATGAAAACCTCATTGCTCTCAACCCTTTTTCTTCTCTCTTTTTGGTGTATCTATAAATGAGCTGAATGTTTTCAATTTATAGAGAACGAAAAGCATGCCTATTGTCATCAATGACATAAGCAAATCTAGCAATTTCAACAATTGCAACTCATGCAGAGATTTTGGCTGTTTTGCCAAATCTGCAGAAGTGGAAAAAAGTTATCAAAAGAATGAAAAAGTCTTCCTGCCATGAAGCTAAAAATCAGGAGAAGTTTTACTCCTTTGCATAATTTGTCAACAATATTTATGGGGCTGGACCCCACATTATCCCAGGATTGTTATTCCACCCAAAGATAGGGATACCTTATCACATCACTAAATATTAATCCTGAGATAAGTTATCCCAAGCTTTGTAACCAAACAAGAGATTAAGAGTAAGAGACACTAAAAATTTGTCCCGAGATTATTGTATCTTATCCCTTACACCAAACATGCTCCTATAATATTTATCTAAATTATATATAGATAACATGTTCTGCTTATGTACCAAATACAAGAAATAAATAATAAATTACTTATTTTCCATGGTAAACATTTTCTTAATACCAAACACACCCTTAAAGTGCAGCTGTCATCAGATATTCATGTAACCCATGGTTTACTATTGTGACAATGATTTTCTATTGTCAACTTGGACATTTCAAACTAAGGACTCTTTTAAGAAAATATATACATATATTTTCTCTTCAGAATCTTTAAATTGATTAGTCACCAGTATCAAATTTGTGACTAAGGAGACACTTAAACTGATATCGTGTGTTTTACCTAAATTTTGAAGTACAATTAATTAGGTCATGAGTGTAAAAGGTTTATTTTCTTGGTCATTTTCTTGTCGTATATTGTACGTCTTTTTAATTAATTAATTATTTTCATGTGAACTTTCAACCAGTTTGATGGGGATCGATTGGAACTTTCACAAAATATCTTTACTCATTTATTTCTTTATTATTATTACAACATGACATGTGAATTAGTTTAAAATTGAAAAGCCTAGAAGCCCGCCCTGGAAAATTAGAACAATATTTGTCCTATATGCTTGTTTTGTTCTCGTTTCGTTCTTAAATATTTGTTATGTTTTTTTTGCATCTCTCAAAAAAAATGATCAAAGAAATATTAGAGAGAGGTGATTAGATAGGATTTGGCACAGTTACAGCTTATCGAGGACATGATCTTCGATAGGAAGGTGTGGAGGGAGGGATCGAATTAGGGTAGACGGTTAGTTGGTAGGTCTGCATCTTACTAGTAGGTAGGAATGCAGTGTCTTGGTGCACTAGTTAGTAGTTATAGGTCTGCTCTTTAGTTTCTTGTCCTTCAACTTTTGTTACTTTCTAGTGTTTCATGTGGTTCGGATATAGTATTATTTTGTTATAGTATAGTTCTGTGACTACCTGTTGTTTTCATTTATTGTCTATATCTCTTATACTTTTATTTCGACCTTTTATGGTCCTATTTTGTCATGAGTCGGGGGTCTATCAGAAACAACATCTTTACTTCATCTGAGATAAAGGTACGGTCTGCGTACATTCTACCCTCCCCAGACTCCACTTTATGAGAATAAATTGGATATGTTGTTGTTGTTGTTGTTGTTGTTGTTGTATTAATATCTCCATATTTATCACCAAGGATAAAAATGGAAATAAATAATTAATTATGTCTTGATTTTGTGAAATGATAACTGATGTGGATCATCTGTTTTAAGTAAAGATGATAAGTATTTAGAAATAGAGGAAGTAAATTACAATGTTCTTGACTTTTATCTCTACAATTTCAAATTCATTTTAAGTTGGAAATTTCAAAAAAAAAAAAGTTGTTGAAATGTAGACAAATTATCATCTTGGTTCTTGTTTTCCTTGGTTAAATATATTTAATTTTTACTGAATTACATTGTGTACTTTTAATTCGTTAGCTTGTGATTTTTTACCGATTAAACGATCTATTGATTGTAGAATCATTTCATTGCCAATGAGTTACGTGGAATTTATATTGTTACTCCATATTTGAAGGTAATATAATACAAAAAATAATCTAAATATAATATGTTTCTTATGTAAAAGGATCAAACAGGCATCTTTTAATTAATTCAAAGCTTATGCTTACTAAAATATCACAAGAATTAACATAAAACATTATTAATAATTGAGGGATTAAAAGTAGAATTATCCTTTTTTAAGTTTTAAAACCTTGAAGTTAGATGAGAATTCAACAAATTTTTGCGACGTAAGTTCAAAATGTCGCTTGTTCTTGGTACAAATTGTGGTGGGGTGGTAAGTTTTCTTTTCTTTTTAACTAGAGGTTTCAAGTTTGAACCTGAATATAAAATTGTCTTTATTAGAAAATATTTTACATTTAGTATAGGATCACTTTTCAGTGCCAATAATTTAGTCGTATTTCAATACGAGTATTAAATAACTGGTTCAAAAGTTAATCAATTAATGAATACACCAATGATCATGAAGCTATGAAAAGTCAAAATTGTGAGTTGCCGTTAAAATTGAAACATTTTGCTTATAAAATAATATTGAAGTTAGAAACATGTTTCAACATATGATAGGATGAACAATATTTACTAGATTAGAATATAGTAGTAACTTTTAAGACTTTTTTATATCGTTCTTGCTGGCTGCGGCAGACCAAGCAACATGAGAGTCAACCACTCCTCTCCTTGTGAAAGAGAAAAAAAGGAAAGACGAGCAACCACATTTGTTTTTTTGTGTGATAGTGTTTGGGTCAATTGTGTGAATCTCGATTATTTTATTAAATATTTATTATCTATCGTTAGTATAGTTAACAAGTAATATTGTTTAATCTTAAACAGATGAATATTTTATTTAATCACAGAATTGAATCGGATCGCATCCCTTTGATTCCTCGTTGCATACTTCAATAAGAAGAAATCACTTAGGATCGTTTGGTAGCCCGTAGATGGTTAGAATTATGCAGGTATTAGTAATATAAGTATCAGTTATGCAGGTATTGATTATTCTTGTTAGGACCCAAATAATCAGGTGTCATGCGGAAGCTCGCGAAGCAATCCCCGAAAGACGCAAAGTAAGAAGACAAACGAGAAATATACCACAAGAGACACAATAATTTAACGTGGTTCGGTCAATCGACCTACATCCACACAAGGAGATGAGCAATCCACTATATAAAAGAGAGTACAAAATATCGAGAGAAACAACCTCACAAAATTCACTCAGAATAAAAAGGAGGTTCACACAAGTCTACCGCAACACTTGTGTCTCACAAATTCTCCCCCTAAACAAAACTCTCAAAGCCCTTAAGGCTACATTGTGGATGCTACCAAGTTAGAAGGAATGACCCTCTATTTATAGAGTCATAAACCTTTTCCTACAAGAAAAAGGACTAGGCAATTATGGCAGATTTGTGTTTTCTCTTTACAAAAAGGAATAACCAATTATAGTTAGAAAATAGGGCAAATACCCAACAATTCTATCTTTTACTCCGCATAAGATAATACGTCAATTCCCTCATAACTTATACATATATTAGTTATGAGAGTTTTCAAAATTGCAAGTCAAACACCGTATTAATTTTATGTATGAATAATTTATATTCTAACCAACTATAAAATATTGTATAACTTATACAAAAATTAATACATGAATAATTTGCTTCTTTATTGACTACCAAATAACCCTTTAATGTCGTCTTTTTAACTCTAATGAAATTTGAACCTGAAATTCTCATGATTCTTTCTTTCACTTTATTATTACTAACTACTAGGCCATCATGGGCGAAACTAGAGGATTATAAAGGGGTTTATTAGATTTTTTTTTATTAAAAAATTATGTTATATATATAAAGGTTTAAATTATTATATTTTGAACCTTTTTTTTGTGAAAATTCTACCACAATATGCCACATTTTTAGATATTATATCAACAAACTTCTAGTTGGCCATCTTGACAAAATATATGTGCAATATGATTATATGGAAATATGAGAAAAGTCTTCCAATATACACATTACACAGTAGGTGTTTTGATTTCATTTTCAAGAATCAATCAATTCCTCCAATGTATACACAACAAGAAAGCTTAACTAATTAACTTGGGACCCTCTTTCCCTCTTCCTGTTAGGTGCCCTTTCTTTAACAAACATTGTTACATCTCCACCTAGCCCACAAATACTTATACTTGCTTCCCTACAAGCCCCACCCAATCAATATAATCAACTCCACATGGCATCATCACAGTAAATCACAGCTTGTTGGGCTCCATATTGGATACTCTTATCTAAATTAATTTCTAAATATATCTTTGATAAGATGATAATTGTATTGATGTGGTGGGAAATATTCTGCATTACAAGTGGAATTATTTCTCAATATCTATATTTACACATCAAAATAGAATAGTCTTCATGAAGAAGTGTTATTGAAATATTATGTGATTGCAGGTTACTTGCTAAAGTAAAATATAATTTTAATTGAACAATTGTAAAATCAACAATGTGTATGAAAATGAATATTGCACCTCTAAAATTCAGCATATGTACCAAATGATTGTAACAAGAATTTGTATGCTAAGATACTTTGTGTGATCATACAAGATTTTTGGTTGAAGGTGCAAACAGCACACATACCTGTGCCACCTCCAGATGCATAGTCTCAGGGTGCAAATTATGGCCGAAAGTGTTAAAAGGTGACGAGGTACACATAGAAGAAAGTTGTTTCGAAAGATTTAAGATCTCTTAACATTCATGTAGAAGGAGTCTAAAAGAGAGATTTGATTCTGTAGCTTTTTACAAATTGGTTTAAAATTTTATGTTTCAAAGAGAGAAAGTTTTAAGTATTTTAGATTTATTATTCAATTAAATTGAGTGATTGACGATGATGTCACACATTGTATTGATGTTGATGGATAAAATAAAGGCTTGCATTCGGAGTCTTGTGTGATAAGAAGATTCCACCAAAATTTAAAGGTAAGATCTACATAGTAGTGGTTAAATTTATTATGTTGTATGGGGTGGAGTGTTGGCGTATCAAGAAGTCTCACTTTCAGAAGATGAAAGTTGCAAAGATGAGGATGTTGTGATGGATGTGTGATCATACTTGGAGAGATAGGATTAGAAATGAAGATACCAGGGACAAGGTGGGCATGACTTTAGTGGAGGACAAGATGCGGGAAGCGAGACTGAGATGCTTCGAGCATGTGAAGAGGACACACATGGATGCCTCATCTTTCGGTGTGAGAGGTTGACAATGGATTATTTTTGAAGAGGTAGATATATGCCGAAGAAGTATTGGGGAGAGATGATTAAACAGTAAATGGCGCAGTTTTAACTTACCGAGGACATGACCTTAGCTAGGAGGTTATGGAGGACAAAGATTAGAGTAGAAGATTAGTAGGTGGTAGAGCGTTGTCTCATTTATCTTCTCATACTAGTAGTCGTAGTATTGCTCATGTAGTTTCTTGTCCTTCAATTTCTGGTATATTTGTTGTTTCTTGTACTTTGATTACCGTATTATTTTATTGTAGTTATTATTCTTTTTTCCTTTCAGAAAGCTTTGATATGCTTTCTTGTAATGACATGTTCCGTCGTTACTGAAAATATATGTGATCAAGGAAGGTGCCTCTCAATTTGTAATAAGGGTTAGGATTAATTCTTTAGTATGAGAGTACATTTGGTATGTACTAAGGTCTTACAATACTCCTAGCACAAAGTTAAGTTGAAAGTTTTCTTAACGATTTAGTTTCGGGTTAAGTTCAAACTAGGGTCAACTTCAAACGAGCATTCCTCCTATAATATAAAGAGTTAGAGGTCCGAATACCCACCAAATTAAATATCTCTGAGTCCTCTTTCCAACTCCACCGACCGTTCGTCAATCCGCTTCTTGAGTAAAAAGTTATGACTGTTTTATTGAAGACTGTCCGTGCTGAAAAATTTGGTCCACTGTAAGGAGATTTAGGTCGCTATAGCGAAACCGCCGTAGCGGTTGGCCGTAGCGGTTAGCCGTCTGTTATAGCGGAATGACGGAACCAGAAAGCTCAAAAACGGGTTTTATAATTCCATTCTCCCTTCTTTAGTCAAAAACAGACGAGGGTTGCTCCAAAAACCCTCATAGGCTGCTCCAAAGCTTGGAAGCCATGGGGAGAAAGGATTCCGGCTAAAGGGATGCGAAACAACGAATTCAGGCCTGTAGAATCGACAGGGAATGCCTTCACGGAGCTAGAAAGGGCATGGAACAGCTGCTCGGCATCCAGATAGGCTAGGTTCTTTCTTTGAGTAGACTTAGACCAGTTTCTATTTCATATTATTGATATAGAAGGAAAGGAGAAACCATGTTTAGGCCTTCGGGCACGGAGTCTGGAGGAACATTGTATGGCTTGGTTAATTTACTGATTAGGGATTGTTAATGTCGGGGTGATGTGCTTCATCCCGGGTTGTGTATATATGTAAAAATTGGGTTCAGACAACTAGATTGTTGGTAAGGTTTGAAAAATTGAAAAAGCTATGGTTAATTAAATGACTAGTTTTAAGGGAGTTTCAGAGATGATTCTAGTATAAAGGAAGTAGAGTAAACTAGAACGGTTAAAGTACCAATGTTGGGGGATGTCTCTCCCATGTTGTATTTGTCTTAAGAAAAGGATCCAAAATTGATGTATCTGCAAATAAGTGCCAAAAAGGGGTAAGTCGGGGATTAGTTCTTGAGTGGGTCTAATTATACGTTACAATTGTATTTGATGATGGCCCCATGAGTGGACTTGGTTTAATTGTTGAAACTATTTTTATTGCACATTGTCCTGTGAGAGGCTGGGTAGTTGAACTTAAGTGTGGGATTGGTCTTAGTGTGAACCGGGATGACATGTTGAACACTTAGGTAATGGTTATTGATTCATGTATGCATTATAAGTGTTTTACTATTGACTAAGTATTTGTATGATTTGCATTGCTTAGGGAATGATTTAGGGATGTCCAAAAGTCCTGTTTTCAGTCTTGCGAAATGAACTAAGTGTTATTGCTTGTTGGTTTACAAGTGTTGATTGTTCATTGTTTGTGACTGTGGATTTTGTGTGACATTCGGTTGGCTCGGGTACCACGCCTGGTACAGGTTACTTATTGGTTGGCTCGGGTACCACGCCTGGTACAGGTTACTTATTGGTTGGCTCGGGTACCATGCCTAGTACAGGATACTATTTAGTTGGCTCGGGTACCACGCCTGGTACGGGAATTAATAACGGTTGGCTCGGGTACCACGCCTAGTACGGATTTTGCTTCACTTGTTTGGTTGTATTCTTTACATGTTGATTCCGTGAGTGAACCGGGTTATCTGTGATTGATTACATTGGTCCTTGAGAGGCCAGGTTGTTATATTTAAATGTGGGGATGGTCTTGGGGTAGACCGGGCATCGCATGTAAACATTTAGGTGTTGGTCTAGGGATTCTTGTTTGGTCCGGGTAATGAAAAGGGGTATATGTCATGTTTGTTATTATTGTTGAACCTGTTCTCTGTGGTTGATAAGTAAAAAGGTAGACTGAGAGTCTGGAGTTGTACTACTGGTTGATTATTATATGTGGCACTGCTTTACTCAGTGCGGGTGTACTTACTGTTCTTTATATGTTGAGTTTCTGAGAGGGCCGGGATTTATTATTATTGTCGTATAGTTGGTCCTTAAAGGGCCGGGTTAGTGTACTTAAGTGACAAGAGGGTTCTTCTGTGAACCAGGCCGTATGTTATGGGCATAGATGATGTACTAAGGATCTTGATTGGGTTCGGATTATGTAAAAAGGATGTATATTGGTTGTCACTAAGAATTATCAAAGTCGGTTAGACTTGTTACGTGCGGTTAATAAGCTAAAGAGGAGACTTGGTGGTCTGGTTATAGTGTAGCATGTGGTCATTTGCTGAGTATGGCCTGGAGGTCATGGGAACAGTTTTGTACCAGTAGGTGACGGTACGACGTGTGTGGTCTACGTCACTAGGTAATGGGCTTTACTCCGGGTTGTTGAGTCATAGTGGTTGACTTAGGTAAGAAAATAGTAGTCCGGGTATGAACATAGATGTGGCAATGTCAAGGTGACTTGGGAAATCTAGGTGTCAAGGTGACTTGGGAAGTTCTAGGTGTCAAGGTGACTTGGGAAGTCTAGTGCCAAGGTGACTTGGAAAGTCTAAGGGATAGGCAGGATTGAGTTGACATTTGATTTTGGTAAGGTGAATGTTGAAAGGTTGAGTATTGTAATTAATTGTGCATTCCCTTGATTTCTTATATGATGGTATGAGTGGATTCGGGTAGACCAATGATGCCTACCAGTACGTGTGGTTGTATTGATTCTACTCTTGCTATACCTTTTTGGGTATAGTCTGGTTGTAGGGTTGGTGATGTTTCGTAGGTACATGGCGATGAGGATCTCCAGCAGCTTCTGTCCTTCGATTCCATGGCGGAAGTTGTGTCTCTTTCTTTCTTTTGTATCATCTTATAGTAGCTCTTGTACCTGTTTAGACTAGACCCTAGGGAGGAGTGTTTTCAAGTGTAAAACTGTTCTTCGACTTTTCAGTGTTGTAATAAAAAAGTTTCTTTTGAGAAGGAAAGGTTTATTTTGCTACTTTCTATTTTTCCGCATGTTACCTGTTAGACGGGTGGTGAGGGTTCGTCTATCTAGGTGGTTAGAGTAGGCGCTCGCACGGCCCGGTAGATTGGATCGTGACATTTCTACAGTATAATATTTGTCATGACTTCTTCACTTCCGTTATTTCTTGTTTTTGACCTATTTTGAAATGTTTTTTCTTGAGCCAAGGGTCTATGGGAAACAGTCTCTCTATTTTCCAAGATAGGAGTAAGGTCTACGTACACTCTATCCTCCCCAAATTTTATTTGTGGAATTATAGTGAATATATTATTATGAAAAAATATCATTATTAAATATAAAATATCTTCATTTTTTTACGTAAGAAATTTAAAAATGTCATTTTCTTCCATTCAATTTGTAAATAACCATAAAAAATCATTTTCTCTTATTTTATAATATTAGACTGAATACAGCCTTGAATGAAGAAGATATATGAACAGTGAGAAATCATATAACAAAGACTTTTGATTTATTTGGTTTGGGACAGAGTGTTTGTACGTATTTGAACATTACCAGTATGATAGTGCAGAAATTATTTGAACAAAGAGGCAGTGGATTCACATGATCACTTTGACCAGCAAGAAAAAAGGCTTTTTTATCCTTGCAAGTTGCAACTAATCATATATTTTCCTTATTATACAATACAATATTTTTTTTATCAATAAAATAATTGATACAAATGGTAGTTGTTCATTTCACACCTTGATGCTGCTTTAATTTAAAGAAATAGAGATAGGGTAAGGTAGGGTCTACTCTCCTCATCACTTGCTTTGATTTTTGACTCTTTCCCAATGCTAATTTCATCATACTATGGTGGGGAGAAAATGGAAGAATATTGTGTTTTCACCAAATATGGGAAAACACAAAAAAGAAAAGGTAAAAAAATGCAAAGAATTATATCTATTCCAAAGTGACTACTACTACCACCACCCTTTTTCAAGAACAAGGAATCAAGATTTTACAGAAATACTCTCTTTTTTGTGACCCACACAAATAATATAGTACTCAATCTAACCAAGCATTGCAAATCATTTCAACTTTGCTTATTTCCCAAATCTACAAAACATAGGGAAGAGAAAGATCAATCTATCTATCTATATATACCATTTGAGAAGTAAGACCCCACCCTTGAATTGCTCTTTCATTGCCAAAGTTGGAAACTTTTGGTTGATAACAAAAAGTTCTTGATATCATCAATCAAGGGTTATTGGCTTATCGATCCATTCGTTATCAGCAGCGATTCTACCCGAGCCACGACCAGTCATTTTGCCGAATGAACTTACTGCTGATAACCCCTTAAAACTACTGCTTCCCTCGCTGAAGTTTCGTGATCTCCTGGATTTTTTAAGCTTTGAGGAGGAGTGGAGATCACAGTCTGTGTCGTCGTTCTTTGTGACCTTGATAGCTTGTAACTGTACAATGTTGCTTCTGCAGAACGGGCACACAGGTTCTGGTGGACTAGTTGTGGTTGGATTTGGCTTGTTATGGCAGCATAAGGCTAGTACGCAATGTGCACACATCTGGTGCCCGCAGTCCTGGACCTCAAGTGTGCATAACTGATCAAAACATATACAACATATTTCCGTATCACTGACCTGCATAAGATAATCCCATGTTAAAGTCGCTGACAAATCGTCAAACTTGAAATGGTAGATAACAAGAGAACAATCACTTATCAATAGGAATAGCTCAATCAACAAACAACAACGAACCCAGTGTAATCCGACAGGTGGGGTCTGGGGAGGGTAGAGTGTATGTAGACCTTACCCCTACCTTGAGAAGGTAGAGAGGCTCGGCTGAACGAACAACAGGAATATCTCGATCATCAAGGTTAAAAATCAAGTCTTGGTAGCTTTTGGAGTAGATATTATACTCTATTAACATTTAATATCTTTGGACCTTAAATATCTTACACCTCATATCATCTCCACGCAAACGTCGTTTGGTTTACCAGTATAATAGTTCTTTATTAGTAGAGTCAGATACATTTCAATAGTAGTTTATATGTTATCTGGTAAAGCTGGTGATGTATTACCTCAGAGATGTTGTCATCCATCCCTGAATCAGATTGGGCTGGGGAAGGTGGAGAGTAATCTGTCCCCTTTAGAATATCTTTTTCCCTCTCCTTATTCGCGTCCATTAACGCACGTTCTAGTAAAGCTTTTGCCTCATCATTGAGCTGACTGATAAACTTCAACGGCGATGGCCACACAAGAGGCTCTGCCGATGAAGGATTCAACAGAGCCGCACAGGCACCGTGGTGGTACCTTAAAGCAACCGTGTATGGTATTCTCCTGCACCATAATGACCGGATAAGGACTAGACACATAATTATTCAAGTACAAATCTAAGAACTTAAATTCAAGATTCATAAGCTATAAATATTGACAAGATCAAAATCGATAAAGAAAACACATACCCCGTGGCATCTCTATGTAGTCGATCTGCTCCCCACGCCAACAATTCACGGATGCAATCAAGAGAGCCACCTCTTGCAGCCAAATGAAGTGGAGTGCTACCAGGAAATCTGTAAAAGGTTCATAAGTACAAAATTCTACGAAATCCAAGCTAATTCAAAGAACATGAAAGGGTAATCAGATTAAAGAATTTCTTGATCGAAAAATTACCCATATCCACCAGTTGAAGCGCAAACCAGAGCGCCATTGTCAAGCAAAATGTGAACACATTCAGGCCGTCTTTGACGGGCTGCTAAGTGCAAAGGTGTTGCTCCTTTTCCATCTCTAACATTCACAAACCGGGCATATCCCCTGCAGAAATCACAATTCATTCGATTCAATTCGAATAAAAAACAAACCATCAACAAACATATACACAAAGAGACATGACAATTACTGAATTGCTTACCAAGATGCTGCAACATGTGATGTCTGAGCCGCGGAAAGAATTTCTTTAAGGGATTCAAAGTGACCATAGTATGCAGCATAGTGCAAACATGTTCTTCCATTAAGTGAATCAAACTTCAAAATCTGGAAGAAAAAAAAAATCCCAATTGACTAGAAGACACAAAAAGGCCAATCTTGAAGAGACTTTTTAAAGCATAACATACATTGGCTCCTGCTTCAATTAGCTTTTGCACACAAGAGATCTTCCCATGCATTGCTGCTAACATCAATGGAGTCTAAATCACCAAAATCAACCAAAAAACAAAAAAAACAGTTAAGAAATGGTCAACAACAAACACTAGTTTGCCCCAAATTGGCTAATCAATCAAACAAATGATAGCCCGATGCACCGATGCACGAAAGCTCCTGCTATGCACAGGGTCTGGGGAAGGACGGGCCTTACCCTACATTTATGCAAGAGGCTATTTTCACAACTTGAACTCGTGATATAGCAACAACTTTACCGATTACTCCGAGAGGCTCCCCTTCAATGAAACAAAAGAAAAGCACAAAAATTTGCACCTGCTTATAACGATTCAACAAATCTGGATTGATAGATTGGTTTAACAGCATAGAAACAACCTGCAAAATTTTGAAAAAAAAACAATCAAACCCCATGAATCAATTTCTACTGAAAACACCAAATTTTTAATCTTTTTCAAAGAACAGAACATTTTCAAGAACCCCAACACACACACACCTCGATCTGGCCATTGGCAGCAGCAATATGGAGAGGAGATTGTCGATCATAGACAGTAGAATGATGAATAAGAGATGGGTTTTTCTCTAAAACAGCTTTTAATGTCTCCAAATCACCACGCTGAACAGCACTGAATAAACCATGTTCATCACTCGTTCCACATGAGCTCAGTCCCTGACCCATTTTAATGGCTACTCTTTGCACCACCGTGGACGACGGCGGAGGAGGTGGTGGTGGTGGAAGAGTGGTGGTGGGAAGAATGGGGAAGTGTGAGAGTTTACATATTTATATTTATTGATGATTATGATGTAGTAGTGTTGGAATGAAGAAGGTTGAAATTTGGAGCTGCCCAGACCAATAAGAATTACGGCGGAATGGTAAATACTCTTTCATCTTTAATTAGAGGTCTAGGTTCAAATTCCCAAAGTAAGAAGTTCCTTTGTTAGAGAGTCTTTTATCCTTAATGTGGGACTTTCCGATATGAATTCAGATATAGTCGGGCTTCAACGTGAGCACGTATACCAGGTGGAAAAAAAAGTTCGGAGCTGCCCGAAGAGAGGAGGGGCAGGTGACCCGAGTGTTAAGGGAAGGGGACAACGGGCAGGAGTCAGATATTTGTTCGGGCAGATAGATTCCCAAATAATACTACTAGTACAGTGGAGTAGGAAAAAACCATTTGTTTCAACGTCTGTGTGTTTGTCTAGGAATGACTCTTACGCAACACTTTTTACTTTTACTTTTACTTTTTACTGTTTCTCATTGCTTGATTGAGGTTTCAAATGGAGGCAAATTATTTTTATACTATATTAATTTTTTTAATTATTATATTTGAATAATTTTATTATCTATGATTTTGTTACTATCTATTATTTCGTACTTTTTTTATTACGTATGTCTTTTCTAGCCTGTTTTATTTTGAGTAGGGGATCTTTTAGGAACAATCTATCTACCTCACCTCTAAGGTAATGGTATGGACTCTACCCATTTCAGACCTCACTTTTGTGAGACAATACTGAGTTTTTTGTTGTTGTTGTTGTTGTTGTTGTTGTTGTTGTTGTTGTTGTTGTATTATATTTGAGTAATTGAAATTAGACTTTTCAAATGCTTTATTATTTTGGTTTCTTTTTTATATTGGTATGATTTTATTTTTTTGAATTAATAAAAAATCATCAACAAGGATAAGTACAAGCAAAGGGGGCTAGGCCTTATCTTAACTTTTTTTATATTAGTATAATTCAATTAGTTTTTGATAGTTTTTCTAAATTAAACATCATGTTAGAGTTAAAAATAAAAATTAGAACACAATATCATGCGTACTTTTGAAATACATTAGCAAACATTTTTTAAATTTTCTTACTATTTAAAAGGTAATGAATCAAGAACACTTAAAAAGACAATAAAAATAGAAATTTATCTCCCTATTTTATAGCGGTGTAAAACAATGTTACTTAAAAACGAAAATCTAGATGATATGAGTGGGGGGAAACTAATGAAGACGGGACTTAAAAAATTGAGTCTATTAAAATTAAATATTTAATAATAAAAATATAAATCATATAAAAGAAAAGATATTTAATATTGTGTAGCTACTACATAAAATTCTAGAATTAATTTAGTTTCAATAAGCATTACAATAAATTTTAGAGTTTTGAGTGTTGTAGTTGTCTCCATCCCCACAACCAAGGCGAAAAATTTAATGTTTCATTGTTTATTAACTTAATATATAAAATATTTTATACACATATAAATTTGTTCGAGACTGTTCAATCTTTTTTGATTTTTTTTTTCTAAAATTAAAGATCTACTTAATTATTGAATACGATTTTAGATTTATATAATAACTTTTTAATTAAAAAATCTAATAATTGATTCGATTGATTAAATCGATTTTTTTAGAAAGATATTGACACCCCTAATCTTGAGAAAAAAAAATAGTGCACCAAGTTATATAATTATTGTGATTAATGATACTATAAATAATAGAATAAAATTTATGTGTAAAATAGAAATATCATGATTCATGCATTAGCCACTAGCTGTCGTTTAGTTCACATTTTAGTTATGAAGAGATCATAGTATAAGGATTATTGATATACAGTATTTGAAAATGTTAGTTAAAATAGTGATTATTTTTGCTACTCGACTACTTGATACTATAATAAATTATTTTATGTGAAATTTTATGCTCAAATCAAATGCTCCAATACAATCACCATATATCGCATCTATTTTGATATATATTTATTATCGAGTATAATGACAATAACATATTTATTATAATTTTATAGGTAGAGTTTGAGAAAAAGGTGTATGCAATTTTGTCCCTATATTTTAAAGGTAGAAAGATTGTTTTTGATAGATTGTCGATGAGTAAATTTCCTGAATGGTCAATCATGTTTGAGAATTGTCTGCTAATATCACTTTTATTTTTTTAGGACTACAATATCACCCAATTATCCTTATTTTTCATAAAATATACTTGACACTAAAAACATCTCTTTCTCTCTCCTAATTGGATACCATGTCACATTAATCTCTCTTATTTTATTATTGTACTAAATAAAATAAAAGTAAATTTTTGAAAAAAATTCTCAAAACTTGAGTGATCATTTAGAGAATTAACTTCAAATGATATTACTGGAGAACTAACGGACCCAACTTTCATTCTGCAAAGAAGAGATAGGACAATAGATTTTTTTCATGTACAAAATTTTATAATTTAATTAAAGAAAAAGGGAATCGATTAATCTGGACGAACCCAACATTTATTTTTTTCTTTTTTTTTAAAAAAAAGTAATAAAAATATAATTTTTTATTTTTTAAAAAAGATGAACAACAGACTTTTTCATATTCAAAGTATTACACTTTTAATCGAAGAAAAAAAGGAGAAATTATTTAATTAAAACGTGTAAAAAATAATATATTTTGTAAAAGAGATGGATAAAAAAGACTTTTTCATATTTCAAGTTAATAATTTCTAAGCATGAAAATTCCTTCTTAATAAATTTATTTAATTATTTTTGAAAAATAAAATTATAAATTAAGTTAAATGAGTTTGATGAGTTAAATAGATCTATTATTTTTAAAAAACAATTTTAATGACATGGCATGTCAACTAGTAGAGAAAGAGGCTTTTGAGATGTTTAGTATTATATGAACAAAATAGTTGTAGTTGAGTGATATTATTGTTCTAAATAAATTAAAAAGTGATTTTTAATAAAAATTTTCAAAACTTGAGTGACCATTTAGGGAATTAACTCTATGTTTTGGATTGGTTTATGAAAAAAAGTTATTATTAAAAAAAAAAATGTGACATAACATTTAATTAGGAGAGAAAAAGATGTTTTTAGTGTCAAGTATATTTTGAGAAAAATAGGAATAATTGGGTAATATTGAAATCCTAAAAAAATAAAAATAATTTTTTAAGGCAATTTTCCAAACATAAGTGACCATTTAAGAAATTTACTCAACCATCAATTCAAGTAAAATATAATAAAATCGAGTGCGGATAAATTTTTTCACAAATAGTGGTTTTGATCCCCTTCACTTTGATATAATTTATACCTAAAGGCCATATATTTTCAAAATATCTACCTTAGATAGATTGGATTGGTCAAAATGTCATTTGATTTACCCAAGTTTGACTAGTAACACTCAAAAATCCTCTATTTACCACCATTTTGCGTGTGATTTGAATTATTCTTTACTTAAATATTAATTAAGTGCAACAAAATTGACCTTAGTTAAGACTTAAGACATCGTTTAATTTATTAAGAGGTAAAAATTGGGGTACTGAACTTTTGATTTTGCTTTCTTTGCTTGCCTTGGCTATGTTTACTTGACACACTTGTTAAAAAATATATTTTCTTAGAAATTTATTTTATTTAATTAACTTTATTAATTATATTTTTAGATTTTAAATTTAATAACTATTTTTCCTTCGTTCCTAAATAAATAGTTGTTTAGCATTTTCATTTTGTTCTTAAATAAGTGATGTCTTAGATAATCAAGAAGATATTAATGATATTCATTCAATTTTATTCTTTTTGAAATAAAGAAAATTTTACAAAATTAAGAAAGTACTAAAGAGTTACATTCTTTTCAAAGTATTTATTAAGGCAAGTTAGTAAAAGTACTCTTTATTTTTTTTTAGGAATGAGTAATTTCTTCAGTTAGAAACGAAGGGAGTAATATTCTATATATTTGTTAAGAATCATTTGGTATGCAGACTAAATTATCCTGAGATTATAGTTCTGGGATTATAATTTCTGAACTAATTTATATCGTATGGGAGGTGGTATTAAATAATCCCATGTTGGACGGGATAAGATGAGATAACTCAAGACTAAGTTTGGTATTAGACTTATACCATATTTGATTAATGATATAAATTAATTTCAAAATAAATTTATACCATCAACTAAACATAATATAAATTTAGTTGGCGTTTGGCTATGAGAATTTTTTACTTTTTTCGGAAAATTATTTCACTTTTTTTCCGAAAATAGTGTTTGGCCATAAAAATTTCAAAAGGGTGTTTTCACTTTTTTTTCAACTCACTTTTTCACTTTTTAATTTATTTCCTAAATTTTTTATTTTCATAAAATAACCCCATTTAAATTATATTTCATTTTTAAATCATATTTTATGTTTTTTTAAAATATATATTTAAGATCTAGATAATTATTGTAAAAGTTATGGTCAAACACAACTCCAATTCCAATTCAACTCCAACTTTGAAAATTCCAAAAAAGTAAAATAATTTTTGATTCTCATGATCAAACGACACCTATAATACTTAATTTAACTGTAGAATATCCCACCTTATTCGCATACCAAACCACCTAAGAGTAGTATTAGAAGACTAGTTATTTTTTGCCCATTTTCTTTCATTCTTAAATTGCCCATTGTTTCTGCATTAAATAGCCCTCGACTTTAATGCATATGGCTTCTCGAACTTGTCAAAAAATATTTTTACAAATTGGTATTCAAACACAAGAATATATTTTTCTTGAAATGAAGAATAAAATGTTTTCGTTTCCCTCATGTTTTTTTCTCGAGTAGTTTATTTAAATTAGTTTTAGAATTTTAGAGAATATTTGATAGTGAAATAAAATTTGTATATTCTTCAATAAATATTTTCCTATCATATTGAATACCTAACACACCCTAGATGAAAAGTATTCTTTTGATATATGACTCTTCGTCTCTTAAGACTAATGTTACGGATCCAACAATTATTATTATTTTTTATAGAAAATTGACATAATTAATCGTCCATCAAAATAAATAGCCAACAAATGTATTATATATATATATATATATATATATATATATTTCTAGCGAATATAATTATTTTTGATTGACCGACTAAATATGTAACTTGGCTTATTTTTATTTGTATTTCACTTTTTATGCAATAAGTGGTAATTGACCCAAGGAATTGATCAGATACTAAAGTATGACTCTCAAGATTTTTCAATTTACATGATTTGATTAACAATAGGTAAGCCAAGACTTAAAGCATAGAAATTAAAGTTTTGTGCTAACTTGCTAAATAATAACTAACTTGTTATCCCACGTTAAACTATATGTAATGTAAGAAATCTTTACACTATTAATTAATCTTTTAACACCTAATAAGTTTCACTCCTGAAATAGGAGAATATTTTAAGTATGGAAAGTAACATAAGAAAATTAATCCATAAACATACCACTATTATCATTTAAGGGAATTAAAAGAATATTATTATAAGCTTCTTCAAGGTATTGCTGAAAAATTAAGCAAATCTTTTTGCTTGATGAACTGTGTTTTTTTGGCAAAAATATTAGTACTATCATCAGCAATTGCTATTTCTCTTTTCATTTAACGTAAATAATATTATATGTGTACCCAAAAGCAATGACGGAGCTAAATTTTTTATTAAAGAGTGTTAAAATTTAAAAGAAGTAGACACACGTAAAAAATAAAGGGAATCAACATACAATAATTAGTATATATACATAAAACTAAAATTTTGACCTAGCTAAATAGTGTTCTCCCGTGATAACACCTCTTAACATAAGGTGGCTCCGTCACTGCACAAAGGTCTATCGAAAACAACCTCTCTATCTTCACGAAATAGGTATAAGACCAGTAGCGTGGAGCCATGATTTTTATTAAAGGGGTTCAAAAACATGAAGAAGTAAATGTACGAAGAAGCCAAGGAGATTCAACATTTATTGTGTTTGTGTGTGTAAAATATAATTTTAACCTTGTATATATAGTTAATTTTTCATTGAATGAACCTCCTTCCCCTACCTAGCTTTGCTCCTATGCGTACACATTATCACTCTCTTTAAAGTCCACTTGTAAAATTTTACTAAGTATGATATTGTAATATTATATGCGTACCTAACAAATTAAAGGTCAATTTATATTCTTGTGCTTGTACCACACATTTGATTCTTGTTACATTACTTGCCAATAATGACAAAAACGTTACACTTTTTCCCTAGGGTAAAATTCTCATTGCTTTACACATAACTAGATCTCTACCTTCCTTAATTATAGATGGACCATGGGAATGTTTATGAAGCATATTAAGAAACCATATATTTAGTATTGCACCAAATTTACTAACTTTATGATGGAGTAATGAATCAAAATTAGTCTGTTTAAAGACTAATCCGAGATGATTTTGAAAAAGAAATATACTTTAATTGTTCTTTCCCAAAGTTTTTGATTCGATCCTCTCAAAAAAAATCACATTTTAATAAATTGGCCTTATCTTAGGCCATTGTTTTGTTTGTGGAGGTGGGGGTGGGGACCAGGTGCGGAGCTAGGTATAATTGAAGGGGTTTATTTGAATCTCTTTTAATAAAAAATTACACTGTTCATATATGATTAAATTATTTTATATATATATATATATATGATGTTGAATCCTTTTTGACTTCTTTGTATGTTGATTTCTTCTTATATTTTGAACCTTTTTTATGAAAATCCTCGCTCTGCCTATGAGTGGGGTGGGGTGGGGTGGGGATGGGGTGGAGGGACTGCATAGATAGTCGATTTTGGGATAAGTTTAGCCACTTTGAAATCAACTTCAGAAATATACATGATTCAAATTTTTTGAAGCCCCAAAATTTTCTGTCTAAAAATTTGGGGCTACCTCTGGAATCAATTTCAGATATACGCAATGAATGTCGCAGAAATTCACCTTTAACGTTACAAATGTTTATTTGAAATTTATCTTTAATAGTTTGAAATTTCAGATTCGTATATTCAAAGTTTGAACTATCAAATCTAATTTTAGCTCTAAATGATAGATAACCTTAATTTTCGAAGGAATAGGGAGAAAAGAGGTGAAATAATCAGCTATGCAATAGCTAATGTTAAAGAGAAAGTTCCAAAAAAATGCAATAAAAAGATTAATTTAAAAAGAAATTAAAAGATAGATCATGCGAAAAAAATAATTAGGAAGAGAATACTTTTTTTCTATATTTATGAATAAGATAATATATTGTTAAAATTGTGAGATTATAATAATTTTTAAAATCAAATATATAATATATTTGTTATCTAAATTATGATTTAAAATTTACTTTGAATAATTAAATTTTAGCCATTAAATTTAATCTATGTCATATATCCCTAATCCAAGTAGGAAAATGGGAAAATGGATTTTACTTCTATATGCACGCATGAATGTTATGTTACATTTATTAATTTGTTTCTTAACGTAATTATGATAAAGACAAAGTTTGCAATATATAATTATGAAATAAATAAATAAATAATTCGAAAACAGAAAAGTAGCAAGTGTGGGGGAAACAAGTTTAGAAGGAAACATCATTGCACTTGCCATAACATGGTGTTGATAATATTATAGGAAACAAGTTTAGACTTGGTGCATTGACACCTACCTTCATAATTATCAAAATATAAAAACAACATTTCCAAATCCAAAAGGAGTACATATATATGTTTATCTATTCATACGTTTAATAGAGTGTATAAGAATAATGCTGAATAAAGTATATTATAGCATAATGTTGATATTAGTAATACTGGTATTAGTTATACTTGTATTGTAGTATGTTGAGATTATTTCTTATGCAATGTTTGGTTTGGTGTATTAAAAATAACATGAGTTGCATATTTCTAAAAAAAAAAATTTGTTTACAAAAATATCATCTAATCCACAAATATAATGAAAAGGATGTGAAAAAGATTTTGAGGTGTACAATTTGTGTCTTTACTCATGTTAATGCATGCATTATTTTTTCTAATGTGTCCTACCAAACGACCCCTTAAGCTCATGTATACAATTCTTCCCTTTTTGTTGTTACCTCTCTATGTATGAGTATAATGTATATACAGTAGCGGAGGCAAAGGAGCGCAAGGGATTCAATCGAAACCCTTCCTCGGAAAATTAGCCTGTGTGAATAGAATAAATATATTTTTATTTTATTCATATATCAGTTTTTTTTCGTTGTTGTAATTTTCTTATTTGAATTCTTGGTTCCGTCACTATATACATATGCAGAAGATTTTGATACTTTAATATATAAATTTGAGAAAATATATACTCCTTATTGTTCAATAATTCTTTGATTTATTTCAAGACAAATTCTTAGTTGAGACCAGTTATATACTAACGACAAAGAAATAATTAAATAATACAAGTCACGTACGGAGAGCTTCAATTAATTGTGTTTGATATCTCAGTATTATTATTACAATAATAAATGATTTGTTTTAAATAATTGTGTTACCACACAATGTTGTCATCTTGTATTGTGGATGTCCACACTATAACTTTATTAGCGTATAGTTAATCCTCCACTACTCCACACACTATTATGAGTGTAACTCCCTCTCCCCATAACCTTTTTTCCATAACCTCCATAGTTAATGTCATGTTTATGACAACCTTTAGGATGCCTCTATGAACACTATAAATAGAGGCATAATGATTCATATTGTATACACGTGAAACACTTGATACTTGGAAGAATAAGAAATACTCTCTTCTCTTGTCTCTCTCATTTCTTGTCTTACTTTATATTGTTATGCTCTTGTTCTTAGTTTTACAACACGTTATCAGCATGAATCGCTTATTTTTCTTCTCTATTCGAATGTCATAACTTTAGTAGCCGGTGCAAGTTTAGCATCACACTGAGAAGTGAATAAGGTGAGGCAAGGCATATTCTTTTTATTTATGTTATTGTCTATGAACAGTTAACATGATACTAGTATTTACAAAATATTAATATTTCACTGTTAAAAATTATCAATGCTATATTTGTTTCATATGAAAATTTCTCCGGATGTCCTAATTAAAATTAAATGGTGGTATAGTATATTTTTGTTTTCCTTTCTTCTTATTTTTTTTCTTCTGGTAATAAGAATAAGAAAAATATTTTTGAATTTGATCAAACATGAACAAGGACATGTGCTGGTCGATTTTGGCACAAATTTTGCCTCTTATATTCTTTGGTCACCTACAAGTAATTTTATCCTAATCATTCTTCACAGTGGTGAGAGTATTCATTCATATTGATACTAAAGTATCTAGCTTTATTTGTTTTATTAGAAATTGTGTGTATGTGTTATTATGTTATTTAAATAATTATTTTGTTATTAATGTTAAATAATCATGTTAGTGTGTTATACTAACTGTAATAAAGTTTATGTCACTATGCAGTTACCGGTTTGTATACTAAAATATTGTGTATTCATAGTACCTGCTGAATTAAATTTAAGTGTTTTTCAACTATGCTACATGTGGCATATAGCGTCATCGCAATGGTTATTTGGTAATAATTGAAACTTAATTTACTTATTTATATAATTGGAAAGTGATAATATTTTTTAAAGGCTTATTATTGAGTTTCATTGTATTTTGGCCTATCGTGTCATTGGTTGAGGATAAGACGGTGAATTCAAGTTTCATCGCATCAAAAGGATAAGACATCGGGTTAAAGTCTCGATGCACTATGATAATAAGATGTTGGGTTCATTCAGTTGCAAAATATTACAAATTAATTGACAGATGTATTTGTTGATCCTATGCTATAATTCAGTTGTAAATGCTCCAATAAGAAGTCCTTGAAGGACAGGGTCTATGGCATGCCTGAAGCGTGATAGACTAATCGATTCCAAAGGTAAAACTCCTTGAAGAAGGAGAGGAGCAAATGATAAAAATGGTCATGGCAATGAGGCAAGTGCTTTAAAAGAGCACCATGACATAACTCTTTATAAAACCTTGACAAAATTTCAGGTACCTGAAAATGATGAAAGAAAAGACACCGATCTCGATATGTTATGTCATAATGGATTCGATATCAAATGACCGTCGACGGTATCTTTGATATAATGTAGCGCTCACCATTATAAATGGTAACGAGGATCTTGAATTTAAATCTGTCAAACAGTATGGACAGATAAATTATTGGCCAGATAAAATACGCAATTCAAGTATATTTTATTTCATTTGAAAAGTGATGGTCTGGACATAGTCTATAGACTAAATTATAATGCCAGTGGGGGTACAAATGGATTATTATGCGAAATACAAAATCGTAAGATATAAAGTACGTCTTGTGCCTTGAGGCATAAATATTTTTCGCAAAAATACTGGCATTATTGTTTGGAGATGTATTCTCCTATTGATGGATGCAATAAAGTTTCTTTCAATCTACCAATAGATGAAAAACTTGAATGCGTATAAAGAATGGTTATTATTTCTAGCTAGAGGGTAAAGATTAAATGAAAATCCATGAAAGATTTAAAAAGGTTAAAGCGATTACATTGAATAGTATCCCAATGGTTGTAAGATCACTTAACATAAAGAAAGATCAATTTCGATCTCATGAAAGTGATTAAAAGTACCATGTCTTAGTGCAATTGGTGCACTTATATATCCTACTATTTCTATGCATGAAATAATATTTTTGTTAATGTGCAGGAAAGACATAATTTCACTTTTATGTGAAAATATTTGAGTGAAATTAAATATTGGTATAGATGATTATTTCTAACCAATACTGTCAAAGATTTATTGGATATGCAAATGCAAGAGATTATTTGATCTACATAACATTTGATCATGTGAAAGTTCTCTATTTGCATGTGAGACCACTGTCATATTAACATATTCTACTAGACAGTCAATGATTAACACTTATTCAAGTCAAGTTAAGCTACTAGAGACTTATAAATCAAGTGACTTTACACGTAAGAAAATGTGATATTTTCATTGTGATGGAGATTGTAATATTATATGAAGATGACGTTTCTTGAATAGCTCAATTGAAAGAAGAATATATCGAAGAAGATAAAACAAAGTATATTTCAGCAAAGGACTATTTTGCTCAATTTTGATGAAATATTTGACGGAGGCATTGTCGATCCCAACACTTTGAGAAGCTGGATTGGAATGTATCATCTACAAGATTAAGTGATGTCTTTGTCAGGGGGAGTAAATACGCGCTGCACTCTTTTTTCCTTGGCCTAGATTTTGTCCCAATGGGTTTTCCTGGCAAGATTTTTAATGAGGCAGCAAATAATGCGTATTACAAGGTATGTGTACTCTTTTTCCTTCACTAGGATTTTTCCCACATGATTTTTCCTAGTAAGGTTTTAACGACACATTATCTATCAATGGACATCCAAGGGGGAGTGTCATAAATAATTGTGTTACCACACAATGTTGTCATCTTGTATTGTGGATGTCCACACTATAACTCCATTAGTGTATAGTTAATCCTCCACTATCCACACACTATTATGAGTGTAACTCCCTCTCCCCATAACCTTTTTTCCATAACCCCCATAGTTAATGTCATGTTTATGACAACATTTAGGATGCCTCTATGAACACTATAAATAGAGGCATAATGATTCATATTGTATACACTTGAAACACTTGATACTTGGAAGAATAAGAAATATTCTCTTCTCTTGTCTCTCTCATTTCTTATCTTACTTTATCTTGTTATGCTCTTGTTATTAGTTTTACAACATGATTTGCTTTTTGTTTAAATAGTATAACAATGCGTCGGTGGAAACTAATTTAAGTGTTAGGGAAATGAAAATAAATTAAAATAGTCATGTAAATGCAATAATTAAATAAATAAATAATTAGTAGAGGAATCTTGAGTTTCTTGACAGGATATGGTGCATGTCTTCAACTATAATTGAGTTGAACCCTCTCACATGCTTCTAATTTTATTTTATTTTCACTTCGATATTTGTATTATAGAATTTCGATTAATTTAGATTGCATATTGCATAATTCATTTTGAAATAGCGTTCTCAATAGAATTTTCTCCATATTCAGAGTTTGAATTCAAAATTTTTGATTAAAAATAATATAATTTTATCGATGCACCACAATCCATGTTAATGGCACGTTAATGGTGGTATGATTTGTAATCAATGAAGTAGGCCTTTTCTCTGGCCCATTTATTTTTATTTATAAGTTTATATCCATACCCAACCATAATTATTTTCTTTTATTTTATCCGCCGGCAACATTTATGAACTCTGATTTCTCCCATCTTTATTTGTTAGTTCCCTTTTATGGTACTTTTGTATAGTTTTGAAGATTAATCAAATCGATAGATAAGTAAAATACAATAACTATTTTGGGATGAGGAAGTATAAATTTTCTCAAATCGATATGATGAAAAGATATATTGTAAGAAATCGATCAAATTTTATTTAGTTTGACTTTTAAAAAGTGAAATATGTCAAGTATTTTGGATCGAAGGAGTATACGATTGTTTATAAAATCTAATGCGTTATATATTTTTTATAATTATTCAACAATAATAATAACATGCCAGTGTGACCTCATAAATGGGGTATGAGAAAAATAGAGTGTACACATACGTAATCTTGTGAGATAGAATGATTGTTTCTAATAAATCATTTACTCAAGTAGTAAGATAACCAAAGCAAATGAACAACATTAGTAATAAAATTGAAGAATAAAATAATACTCCATAATAATTTTTTTTAATTATTGTCCTCCTTAATTCTGTTTTAAATGGCAGTGTTTGATTGGATATCGATTGTAAAATTTTAATCTGACTTACATATTATATTTGTTAGAATTATTAAATTGATTTCCCCCTAATATTGTTAGCTAACAAATTAAATAATTAGGTAAACATAATTGGGCATATTAGTATAATCCGTGCTTTTACTAGTCACATCATGAACGATTAGACTAAAGCTATTTCTAGATGTAAAAATACATTTAAAAAAACAATCGTAATTAACTTTTCTTGTGAAACTTCTCATTCAAAAATCACAAAAAAAGGGGTGTTTGCTATGAAGAAAAATGTTTTATGTGAAAAATATTTTCTTGAAAAATTAGATGGACATAATTTAATTTTTTTGGTATCTTGTAAGTAAAAAAAAAATTATTCGAAAAAGATTTGTATATAATCTGGTCAAACACTATGCAATGGAGGTGGTGGGGAATATGGTGATACTGAGGACCCGTTTGACTATAGATTTCTCAAGTAATATTTGGAAATTTTTTTGGCAAATAGTGTTTGTCCATACAATTTGTTATTATTTGGTAATTTTTTTTTGCAAATAACCCAAATTTTTAAATACTAGAAAAAATTAGTATTTAGGTCAATCTCATTATTTGGGAACTTTTAAAAATCAAATTCTACACTAAACTTTTATCTTTTACAAAGACACACTCTATTTATTCAAATTCTACACCAACTTTTATCTTTGAAAAAAACAATAGTCGTGCTTCACTACTTGTTATTTGCTGCAACGAAGATTCAACTGACTTATTGCGAAAGTCATGAATCTTGTTACGTCGATGTTTCTATCTTACTATGTAATACAAACTTATGGTTAGTTTTGATAGTTTTCAAAACTTATGGGTATAAATTATATTTCTTAAAAAAGTAAAAGATGTTTCCCAAATACTATGGCCAAACACATGGTGAAATTTCACCCAATTAATATTTGTCAAAAATATTTGGGAATCTATGGCCAAACGCTAGCTGAGGTAAGGATATGTTGGAGGGTGCGAGGAGATAATCGACGAGGAATGAAGTTATTTTTCTTATTTCCATAGGAAAATAATTTTCCTTATTTATAAAGAATATTTTTCAAAATTTTGAAAATCAAATGTAGAAAAATAAAAAATATTTTATGTACCAAACAAACCCAAAATTATAATTAATAAAACTTCCCAAATAAAGCAAATTGTAAATGGTATTGTCTTATGCAATGTTTATATTCCTTATTCTACTTTATCTCTAGATTTTCCATTTAATTAACAACTTGTTTTGAGAAAAATATACATTACATTATATCATCTCTCTTTGTTGATAAAGCCAAGAAAAAGAGCCCAACAAGTTTGCCTTTTCACCTAATTTAACCAAGTATAGAAAGATGCATGCCTCCAGAGTCTTTTGAATATTTAAATAAGAATATAAACAGCTATCCATTTATTTATTTTTTATTTATTGCAAAAAGTTGGTTGTCTCTTGCTAAACTAGACACAAAATTTTGTGCTAGCACGGGCCCAATATATGTTACATATATAGAATTTAAAAAGTCACTAAATTTATTATATTTTTTTTTAATTATTGTGATTTATAATACTTTTTATGTCATTTTAAATAATATATGCTACTCCTTTTGTTCCAATTTACGTGACACAAATGAAATTTGAATAGTGAACCAAATTTTTTATATTGTTTTTAAATATTTTCAGTTTCTAGTTATTGTGTTATTCTCTCGATCCCAATTTATATGACACTAATAGAATTTTGAGAGTCAACCAAATTTTTATATTGTGATTTATAATATCTTTTGCGTAATTGTCAAATACATAATAGAATATTTTGATCAAATATATAACAGATTAAAATGAAAAGTAAGACAAATAAATTGAAACGGAGAAAATATTAAATTTTTCGAAGCGAGCCTGCAAGCAGACAGCTCAAGCAGACACGTTGTCCAAGAGCTGTCTGCTTGAAATTGACCTGCCAACCTCTTATATATAGTAGAGATACATATACTAAAAATAAAAATACTTTTGAAGTATAGCGATTTGTAATTGATTAATTAACTAATTTGAAATTATGTTTGTAATGTTAGAATAATAATTTATGTTTAGTCAAAATTTGAAAAGTGTTTTAAAGGAAAAACTACTTTTTTTTCTCGACTTTTATTACTATTGAAAAATATATATATTTTTCTCTAAAACACCTCATAATCTGTTTATTCATTTTTATTAGTCATATGTGAGGGAAATTTGTTCATCCTAATTTCATGCTATTTAGCAAAACACAACTAAGACATGCTAATTGTAGAAGATGACTACTCAACATGCTCTGTTCAGCACCTCCTTATTTAAGTTATTTCATGCCAACTACCAAACGTAAAATGGAGTCTTAACGTAATTTGTAAAGTTGTTGTTATGTGATTAAGAGATAACGAGTTTGAGTTGTGAAAACAGTAATTTCTTGCAGAAATGCAGAGTAAAATTGCATACATAAACCCTTGCGGTCCGGCTCTTCTCCGAATTCCGCACATACCAAAAGCTTAATGCACCGAGCTGCCCTTTTATAACTTGAGATAATAAATATTCTGTATTTTCACCTTCTCTTTGAAATATATGTGTATAACAACCCCACAAGTATTATACTAATTAAATAAACGCGTTTCTTGTTTAGGATTAATGAGTACGCAAGGGAATGTAATTGGAGTAATTAAAAGTCCAAATAGACTGTTGTTTAATGAGATTAATTTTGGTAAAATTTTATTCTACTCATCTTAATGTCCTAATTTCACACCACTAATTAATTATTTGTATGACCAATTTTACGAGGAATTTTTAGCTAAAGCTTTGACAAAACCACTTTCTATACTACAATCAAAATCTTGTCTATGATTGTCTTGTTAAACTTTTAAAACTAGTGAGTTATACAAAAATAATATGTTTTCTATATTCAACTAAGTGGACCATATGTTGATTCTCCTAGAATTATTTGTTACTAATTTCCCCTCCCTTAGACGTATTTATACCCAACATTGAATAATTCTTACCTATTACTTCTTTTTCGATCGAGATGGTATAGTTTATAGGAGAACTTATAGAAAAAACACATGTTTAGGAGCTAATTACTCTTTTTTTCCACCACAATCCTGTCGGAATATATCCCAAACCATTCGGATACATTCCAATCCCATCGGATACATCGGCATCTTTGGATTTACTTCTGATACATCGGCATCCCGCGTGTATCAGATGGGTTACAACATGTATCCGAGGTGAGACGATGTATCACGAGGTGAGGCGATGTATCCGATGAGTTTTGATTAACATATGGTGTATTAAGTAATTAAAATAAAGTAGTGGAGAGTTAGTAAATATGATAAGGAGGTATGTCTCTTTATGTAGTTTATCCAAGTTTATATTCATGAATTGACGCAAAATGTATACAAGAAGGTACATGTGCGTGGTTATTGTTTAAACCTTTTTTTTTTTTGTATATGACACAGCAAAAACAGGTGTGTATTGAACTACGTAGACACACACACATAGTTATATGCTTAAAAATACTTCCAAAGTTTGGGACTATAATTAAATAAGTAATACTATATCAATGTTAAAACTACTGAATTATACTAAACAAATGGCCTTAATTAAGGGATAGCTAATCCATCAAGATCAAGCAAGCATATACACTATCTTTGTTTTATACTTTTTCTAGTAACTTTAATCAATGGAATGCTATGATACATTTACAGGATTAAACTGACTATTAATTGGAACAAGTAAAATTTAGAACTAGCTAGCACAATTCATGATTAGTTTATAATAACAATAACAATAACAAATTCAATGAAATCTCACAGATGGAATCATGAAAGAATAAAGTACACAAATATTACTCATATCTCGTAAAAGTAGAGATATTGTTTCCATTTAATCGGTAAAGAATATTTATACATAATCTTGCGTTATTGACGATTAAAAGGTTCGAAATTTTTTTGAGTTAAATATGGACTCCATTTTTTCTTCCTTTCTGACTATTATACGAAATGTCCCATCTCCCCTCGACAAAAGAAAATAAAAAAAAAGGAGAAAAAGTAATTATTTGATAAAATTAATTACTCTAAAAACAAATACTAGTACTAAAGAGAAAGAAAACCAAAAAGTAATTAAAGTGCATTTTGTCTGATTATCAAGGGGAAAAAAGGAGACAAGGCATGAACAAAGCAGGGATTTTATTCCTAATTCCTTAAATATATCGAAAGCATATGTGAGTAAAGCTTGCCTACTTATTTGACAAAACATACACACAAAAGAAAATGTGGAAAGCAAAGAATTGAAATGCGTGAAAGGTTAAAAGAACAAACTTTTTAGAAAATAGAGTGATTTATCATAATTTTATGAGTTTCTTAAATATATTTATTTATTTTTATTAACATGCAAATTCATTTTAAATCTGTGTTTTCATAAACAAAAAAAAAAGTCTTTTTTCTGGGTTTGACCAAACAAATGTTTCAAAAGTAAAAATTTGATTTTTCTTAATGGTGTGTCATGCGCGTATGTTACACCAAAATTTCCTAGATATTATATAAAAATAAAACCGTAACCACCATAAAGAGTAATATCACTGTATATCAGTGTATACACTTAACATACTTAATATATGCATGACCTAAAATGATATATATTGAATACACAAGGCATACAAGATATACACGTGATATGCACACAATATATGATGATATACACATTAATATGTCATTCTATGTGTAATACTCTGTACAATGTATACATAGCACATACAGTTATATACACTCGATATACATCAGATATGCACCATACATAGATACATTCATTCTACCTTTAAATTACCGCCACAAATCATTATAACCACCATCATGAACCACCTGCTCCACCAGTGCAAACAGGAGTGTCAATGGGTTGATTGAGTTGAATTTGGACATGACAAAATGGATTGAGTTAAGTTAAAATGAGCTAAAAAAGCGATTCATAACTCAACTCGCTCAATTCATACTAAGTTTTAATTTCTTTATTTGTTCTTTTGTAATTTCTTAAGTACCTCATAAAACTATTGTCTTCACTATTATGGCTATATACAACGTATTAAATAAAGGATAACTTACATAGATGTGCTATATTAATAAAATATTTATCATCTGTAGCAATAAACATTTTTTTTTCATTTGATACTTATAATACATTTATAATACAATTTTAACATATTGCATAGAACAATTTATAAAACACATATAATACAAGTTTTATTCATGGATAATACATGTATCACACACTTTAATACACTTATAATACATTGTGTCAATTTCTTACCAGCAAGTATATAAATACATTTTAAAACACTTATAATACATCTATATTGCATGAATAATTCACTTTAATACATAATGCAGATTTATAATAGTATTGCTATATATTGTTATAGATGGTAATAAATAAAAAGTATCGCTAAAAACAATAATTATTTATTAAAAAGTACTCACCCAATTAATTTTTTCCTAAATAAATGAATATTTTTTTGAAATTTTTTTGACAAGGTTGTTCATGGGTCAATTTAGGTTACATATTAGCCCAATTTTTTAAAGATGAATTAAGCTAAAATAGACTGAGCTAATAAATGGGCAGGTAATATTTTCATGGGCTAATCTTGCTTAATTGTAAGCGTAAACAGCATAAAATACACTAGTTTGATGCCTAATTATATTTTAAATTAGTATTTTAAAATATTACACTTTTTTCGATACTTTAATTAAAAAATGTGTGTATCTCAGCCTCTGTACCGTGTATCCTGGATACATATATAATTAATTGGAGCGCTTTAAAAGGAAGTAACAGGTTTACAATTAATTAGGAAGAAATCACTCGCACTTTAAAAGGAAGTAACAAATTTATAATTAATTATGAGGAAATCACTCGCGCTTTAAAAGGAAGTAACAAGTTAACAATTAATTAGGAGAAAATTACTTAATTACAATCACTCGTTGTGAAGCCAAAATTCTTCTTCTTCTTTGATAATTCAACGTTAATCTTCCAAAATAGAGTACATTTTTTTCTTTTTTTGAGATAAATCATGACGTTGATAACACTACTGTTGAGACATTCTAAAACTTGGATTGCAGAAAATATCTACAATAAATACAAAATCGATGGTATTGTGTTGAACGATTATGATTCATATGTGTTGACACCCAATTTTGACCCTCCTTTCGCCCTTTTTATTTTCTCGAGCTTCTAAATTAATAATAATTTTTATTTATTTTTTACTATATTTAAACGACTATTGTTATTATTATTACTTTATTATTGTTATTATTTTTAAATCTAGCAGCGTGCTCGTTATTTTTAATTTAGCAAAGGACGGAGGCCGTCACCACCTTGACGGTCAATGTGACGGACCGTCACACATGTGACGGACCGTCACTCAAACCGTCACCTTAAGGCAGTGGCACTGCCTCTTTGCTGCCATGGTGCGACGGTGAGGGTGACGGACCGTCACCACCTTGACGGACCGTCACGGCTGCCGTCACCCCTAGGCAGCGTTGCCCCTCTCCTTGACGGTCTATGTGACGGACCGTCACACATGTGACGGACCGTCACTCAGACCGTCACTCTTAGGCAGAATCCCCTTTTCTCGTATTTCCTTCCGTTTCCGTATTTGCTCCCATTTCCTACAAATACTTCTTTGATTCTCTAACTCTTATAAACGTTATCGTAATTCCTACGATATTGATTTTTGCCTAATATTTTTTATAATCATAAATAATTTATTTATTTGAATACGTTTTAATCCACGTGGATGCCACGTAAGCGCCACGTAAGCGCCCAACAATCATAAACACACTCCTCCCACACTCTTCCACACACCTAGCCTCTTCCCCGCCACGTGTCGCTCTTTTATTGGTTGGTCAAACTCATCCTAAAACCCTAAACACCTTATTATGCTGAACTACCTATTTTACCTCCACTTAATCTAAGCGAAATACCCAATATACCCTCTAAAACCCTAAAAAATGGGTAAATTGCATCAGCCGCTTGGCTGATACTCTCTTTTCTCCCTCCATCGCCTCTCTTTTCTCCTCTGCCATGGCAGAGGAGTTCCTTTGGATTTTTCCTCCATTTTTGACAAAAATTCGAACTCCATTTAGTGTAGTCAGATTAAGGCCGGACCAATTTCGTGCAAGTTCATCTCTCCATGAATCTTCAAAGTCAGACGAAATCACGTGGAGGCTGAATAGAGGTAAGCCCCCCCAACGTTTGAGTTTCAAACGTTCAAACTTACCCCTCAAAATCCCGCCCAAATGCTCAATCTCAACCCTAGTTCATCACTATAAATACTACATCTTTGCACTCGTTTAGAGAGGGTTTTTTTTTTTGGCCGCCTCTCCCCTCTAAATTTCTGCAATATTTGCTTGTTTTACTTAGCCTTTGGGGGGCTTTTCAGTCCCTCATTTTTATGAAGCTTTCTGGCCGCCCCTACACCACCATAACTGCTGATCTCTTGCTTTAAAATCCTAGCTTTGCGTTTTTCTTTTGGTCTCGGCTTTAAGCACGTTCGAGCCCCTCGTCGTTTGAGTTCGAGCATAGATCTTGGGCCAATAAGTCCCTGTTCACTGCACCGCAAAAGGTGATATTCGTTCCCCTTTCTCTATTTTTTATCTATTTGAGAGATTGTTATGCTTATTTTTTTATCATGTCTTTCCCCTAATTTGTTTAGTTTAATCATAATGATGTATTTGGGTCTTGTTCGATATTTGTACAGATTTGTTAGCCTATTGCTCCTAGCGTTTTAGACAATATGAATTAAAGCAATGATTTATTTTAGGATTAAATAGTCACTTGAATTAGTTTTCTTCTTTTTAAAAAAGGGGGTTATTCATTTATATTGGCTCTTTTCTGGTGAATTTTTGTTAGCTCTTTGTAAAAGTTCTGTTAGCAAAGTATATGTGTAAGTTTTCTTCTAAATTCTAAATAAATGGTATGCATAAATCTCTCAAGTGTCTTGGTCTAGAAAGGTAATTTCCTTGTAGTTTAAATTGGACGAACTTGGTTTTTATCTTTTAGGCTTAAAAGACAAGTATTATTTGCTTTGAGTTGGTTTGTCAATTGCAAGATGAGTGTTTGGTTGGGCACTCGCATACTTCGTTGTTCGGAATAATATATTCGTTGTGTGACTTCGCTTAGCTTTATTTGCTATTTTGCTTAGTTAGATTAATTGTGCAGATTGTCGTTTTTTTTCTCTAATAAAAAATGCTAAAGTCATGGTTTCATATCGTTTGGAAGCTTTACTCTAGGCATGTATGTTTAGGTTCTTAGTTTTAAGCCTCTTCTGTTAGTTAGATTATATGTATGAATTTTCTTTTTTTTAGTTTAAATAATAGTATGTATAATACTTGAAGGTTTACTGTTTACACTTTATTCATGCCTTAAAGAAAGCAGCCCTCTTTGTAACTTAAATATGGCGGATGTCAGTTAGTTCGAAAGTCTTCAAAAAATGCAAAAATGGGAATCTTGTTTGGCATTTGCATATTTCGTGTTTGTATTGTATCCCGTTGTGTGATTTTACTTACCTTTACGCATTTTTATTCAAATGTCTTTGAAGAGTTGGATTGTCTCATTAATCGGCTTTCCTCTTTCTTTTGACATGAACACCTTGGAGCAACACTTGGAGTCTTAAGGCTAGACTCTCATGGAGTCTCGAAATGAGATTCAACTCTATCTCTCTTCCAAGAAAGGAGTCAACGTTCTTCTATCCTTAGAACCCATCAATTAGCAAGAAAACGAGCAAAACGCTTGGGGTCGCTTATGGTGTCTTCCTTCTCATCATTCCTTATAACTTTCTTGTTATTGTTAATAGCTTATTTGCATGTCGATTTGGTTTTATCTCAAGTTTGAGATTATTTGTTAAATTTCTTTCTTAACGCTAGACTAATTTTATTTAATTACGCGAGATTGTTAATCTAGTTAATTAATAATGTCTTTGTTTTATTATTTGATGTCAATAAATAATTAAGCCTAGAATTCTTGAACCTTAGGAGGGGTAGCTAGCTATATATGATAATGGGAGCATGTAGTTATTTCTTTTACTTCGTATATATACATTATGCGCATCTATGATATTTTTGAAGTATTAGAAATCAAGCGTTGTGATAACTTTTATTTCCCTCACTCTTTACTTTGCAAAGAATAAATAAGAGAGAACCCCTTGGTTATGTCAAACGACTTTGCTTCCTAAAAGTATCTTCTTGAAACAGATTTTAGTTAAGTGAAAGGAAAACGCAGCTCTTTTAAGGACTTAAAACGAAGATTATTTTAGTGTAAAAAATGCAGTTTTTCTTAAGGTAAAAATGCAGCTTTAAACGAGTTCAAACGTGCAGATTTTTGGCTAAAAACACAGTTTTACAAGGGTTAAAAATGCAGATTTTTATAGGTAAATCTTAGTTGTTTTAAAGGCTCAAAACAAGGATTTCTTGGGTGTTAAAAAGTGCAGATTTTTTAGAGCAAAAACGTAGTTTTATATTAGTTAAATTGCATATCCTTTAAATATTTTCGGTTAACTTAATTGATACTTAATCTTTTGGGTTATTTTTGATTCAACGCACTTTTCTAAGTATAAATAAAGTTATTTTCTACATACTTTTGCCTTTACTATTATTAATATTATTTAATTTTCCTACATTTCATTCTTTAAAGAATTTTCACAAGTTATTTTTTCTTATCACATTTAAGGTGTTATATGTATATTTTTCAAATAGAGTAGGAAGCACTTTAGATAACTTACTTGTTATTTATTTTAAAATTATATCAAGTTAGTTAATTAATTGTGGCAAAATTTGGTTAAAATGACTAGACTTTTTCCTTATAAGAATTAAGTAGATATTTAATTTTGAAGTGCTATCATCTTTCAAGATTTCTTTGAGTTTAAAATTTGATTATTTTATTTTGTTGATTTTAATTAGATTAACCTAAGTCTGGCCGGTTAACCGTATTTGGCGGATCTTAAAGGATGCTTAACCCCTTCCCTTTAGGATAATTAGAACCCTTACTTAGAATCTTAAGTTTAGTAGACCTTTAAAATGAAGTCTTTTGTTTGCTGTAATCGCATAAGTTAATTATAGGTGTCCTAATTCACCGTAAGACTAATTAGGTGGCGACTTCCTTTATTTAATTTTAGAAGTTTTCAATACGTTGTACACCGTTTCGACCTCGGTTAAAATGGGGTATAACAGCTTGGCGACTTCACTGGGGATTTTAGGTTCTAAACCATAACAGACTTAGGTAAATAATCAAGACGGTATATTTGTTTGTTTTTCATTAGTTGTTTTATGTGTTATTTGTCATTTTTATGTGTTATAAAATGTTTATTTGCTATTATATAACTGCCTTATGTGTTACCACTTTACTTAAATTGTCATTCCGTTCATATTTTCTCCAATTTTGGAAATTTGACACTTTCACACACATTGTACACGCGAGTTGTGTCATTTCACTTCTCCGAAATTCTTTCAAACACCTTATATTTAGAGAATCGGTGCATGCGTGGGGTGAGCGGATAGTTTTACTACCGCGTGACCACGTACCTTTTCAAATAGGAAAATCTCAAGTCCGGGTCTACCCAAATTTTAGTTCACCTAAGATAGAGCTAAGCCAACACCTATTTTAGGTACATGCATCATGAAACTTAGGAGGCTTAATATACTTGGTATATTAAGTTCATTAGTCAACCTCGCCAAAATATCCGAGTGGGTTCACAACCCCGAGTGACACTTATCATTTATATGTGCATTATTTGAAAAATGATTGTGCCTAAATATGGATCATTTGCTCTGAATTAATTATTGTATTTTTGACATATAATATAGCTTAAAGCTATTTTTATTATTTATTTTGAGGATAAGATTTGTTTAATTAATTAAAAGAGCAAAGGAATGACATATTATGGCACATTTATTCTTTAAATACGCGTTAGGCCTACCTCTGGCATAAAGAGGCATCTGTCTGTTAGGACGCGTTATTATTATACGAATTGTTTGCTCGCTTACTTGCTACGTGCCGTATACGAATTTATCTGCTATATGATTTCACTTGACATTTACTAACATTATTTTTGTTTGTCTTTATTTAAAGAGGAGTGACTTGCATCTGTTTATCTCTTTATTTAATGGCCTATTATATTTTTTACATGTTCACAATTATTGTTGTTATTGTTGTTGTTGATATTATTATTGTTATTATTATTATTATTAATATTATTATTATTATTATTATTATTATTGTTATTATTATTATTATTATTATTATTATTATTGATTATAATCTTTCCGCGCTTAGAGCACTTTTAAAGATTTTAGAGCATCGTTTAGAATCATTATCCTAGGCTCACTCAAGCTTTTAGAGTTCTCAATTAATTTATCCTCCCGTTTAGGATATAATCTTCTTTATCAAATTTGCCTTAGTTATTTCAAAATTCCTACTCCCTCATTCTATAAGACTCGTGTCAAAATTCAAAGTTTCTAAATTTTTACTTTCTCCATCTTTTTCAAGTCTCGTCTTTACGGGTTTAATCTTCTGTTTCTAATGACAGAATATTTGTCCCGTTAGTTTCATGCTTCGTAGAATCTATTTAGCGCTTGATCTACGTCATGAAACTTCTACTCATGCTCTCAAATCTTTCCAATCTTTCATTAATCTCTATGCCATTTGTGGCTTCTTAAATTGGTAGATGTCCAAATTTATTTGCGCAATCTATCAAGTAGCACTCGTCGACATTTGCTCGATCTTCTCCATCTAATTTGTTCAAGAATGACTTTCCAAAATTGATACTTCTTTAGAGTTTATCATTCATTCAAAATGCTTGTGTCGTTCCTATTTTTGAGCTATCAAAATTAATCTTTTCGCACTTTTTATTTCTAAGTTTTGGCATGCAAGACGAGAGCATCTCATAGGTCTCCAATTGGTTGACATTATTCTCGTCCTCGATAATTTTTTCCACCCGCCAACTCAAAGTCATTTGCAATCGTTCAATTTTTCAAGTTCAATCCTCGTGCGTCTAGTTTCCTTTTCAATTATTTTAATCTCGCGCTCGTCATCAAATTCATCTTTAATATATTCTTTATAAGACTCAATCCTTTGATTTCTTTTCAAGCATCACATGTTTAAATAATCCACCCTTAGCCTTTTGCATGTCTATTCTGACGTTAGCCTTCGGGAAAGCGTGTAATAGAATAGTTTTTGGGTAGTACCTTTTGGGATCATTATGTACTTTTGCGAACTTAAACGATCAGTCTTTTGTATGTTTTGTTATTATAATCTTTTTTTTTATGTAAAGCAGAACTACACATGACCTGATTTCCTTGGTGGATATGTAGGCAGCCCATATAGGGACTCGGTCATATTGGGGTAATTTTTAATATTTCTTTTGCGTGTAATTGGAACTACGTTTGACCTGATTTCCTGTCGGACACAGGATACGTAGGCAGCCTATATAAGGTTCGGTCTCTTTATTATAAAATTTTAATTTCCTCAGAGAAGATTGATATTCCGCCAAAAATTTTAGCGTACAACAATGGCGTCATCATCAAAACTATCTTTAGACTGGGATAAATTTTGGAATTTTCCAGAGTTCGCAAGGGATGAGGATCAAGTCGGGAAAGCTTTGTTGTTCGACATAAGTCAGCATTCTTCGAATTGCGTGTTCTATTCTAAATTAATTTGATTTTCTTTTGTTAAAAATTCGAGCGTTAGAGCCAAATAAGTGATTTTCATTCACTCATTATGCGATTTAAGTCATCTCTTTTATCTTAGAGCTTCTACTTAAGCAAATCATAAACTTATCTATGTTATCAAATACTTTATGTATTTACTTCCTATTTTTATGCGCTAATATTTTTATTTTCTAAGCAGCTTTATATTTTCTTTAGAGGTTGCCTAGCATTGAACATTGTTTTGGCTGTGAATCTGCATCAAGGGAAAACTATAATGGCAGACCGATTTGAAGCATTCAACAATGGTATGAAATTGGTGCAGGCACAAAATGATGATAGTGAAAAGAATGTGGTTCGAAGAAATGTGTTGGTTAATCTACCAAATACCTTCAGCCTTCTTCCTACCCCAACTTCCAGCCCAACCAAAAATATTTGTTTAACTATATCCCCTTGCCCAACTCCTTCCTATACAGTTTCTCCTCAAATGCCATCATTATACGCTAAAGCCAAAAGTTTTCAATTTACCATGATGCCAAATACTCATCCTTCCACAATTGTGCTTCCTTTCAAGGAAAATAAGCACGATCAACTAGCATTTTATCAATATGCTAGATGTGAAAAGGAGATTCAGTCACCTTGCCATGAAAATTTGGAAAGAGAACTTCACAATTTGAGAAAAGCATTTGATGAAGAGTTGCATTCAAGAAATTACCAGAGTTTAAAGTATGAAGATTTATGTGTGCATCCAAATGTTGAGCTTCCTCTAGGGTACAAGCTACCAAAGTTTAACACTTTCACCGGGAAAGGAGATCCTGTCGCTCATTTGAAAGATTACTGCAGCAGGTTAATCGGAATTGGCAATGACGAAGCCATACGAATGAGGCTATTCATTCAAAGTTTATCAAGATTGGCACTATCCTGGTACACTAAGCAAGACTTTAGCAAGTGGTATACATGGGAAGATATGGCTCGTGACTTTGTAAAGCAATACAAATTCAACTGCGAGAATGATCTTCATATAGCTGATTTGCTCAAAGTAAAGAAAAAACTGCATGAATCTTTTCAAGAATATGCCTTACGATGGAGGTTAGAAGCTTCAAAAATGCATCCTTCATTGCCTGAAGAGGAATTGATCTCAACCTTCATTCAAATTCAAAGATGATCTATATTATAATAAGCTACTTGGAACTTGTGCACGCAACTTTTCTGATTTGATTCGTGTTGGCAAAGAGTTGGAAAGTGGAATTCAAGAAGGGCGAATTGTAGACAACCTAGCAACACCAGTTGTTCACCAAACCTTTCAACCAAAGCCTTCTTGCCAACAAAACTTTCAAAATGGTCGTCAACTAAAATTTCACCCAGCACAGTCTAGCTCACAACAACAAAGGAAGATGAAATCTTTCTCCTTCACTCCTATAGATGAGCCATTGACAAATATATTTGAGAGATTGAAAGCTAATGGACTTCTCCAATCAAGAAAAGGATTCATGCCTAAGTATCCACCTCCAAATTTTGATTCATCCAAAAGTTGTGCTTATCATTCAAATATTCAGGGACATGATATTGAGAATTGTTCGGCACTGAGATTCAAGATTGAAAGCATGATTAAAAGTGGCAAGATAAAGCTGCACCAAGAGCCTCCAACCAACAATGACAATATCGCAAGTGGCAGTACAATCTTTGTTAAGGGTGATCCATCAAAATTGGCACCAAAGCATTTAAAGAAAAAGCGTGCAACCAGTCAAGAGAATTGACAAGGGCATCATTTTGCAAATTTGAGAATATCATTCTCCATTTTCCCTCCTTTATAAGCAGCTACTATTTTGCAATCCTTTCCTAAACTTTTGTATGAACTACGTTTGACCTGATTCCTGTTAGTAGCGGGATACGTAGGCGCTCATTCTGAGTTCGGTCTCATTATAATAAAAATCCATTTTTCCATTAGCCAAAACTGGGACAGCCTTGCAAATGTCCTATGTTTATTCAACAAAGCAGAAGTCAAGATCAGAAATCATATTCGCTCATCAAATTGCTGCAGTGCCATAGCAACGAGAAGCGCAGATTCAAAGTCAAAGCTTCAAAGTTCAATGCAAGGCAACCATTTTATCTTATACTAACAAGTTTTCTTTGAGTAATGCAGAGGCTAATTTTGGAATGATAACGCACACAAAGGATGACGCAAATTGAATGTTGTATTTCATAAATTTTCTTTGAGTACAGAATTTTGATTTGCAGTAAATTTTCATCAAAGCATCGCACTTTAAATAATGCATCGCACCAAGCACTATGCATTTCATCATACTGCTATGAAGGCATTTGATTAATTTTTTTTTGGAGCACTCATTGGATGTTGCTACTGCAAAGGCATCATACCAATCTCTCCATATTGTATTATGAATGTTCGCATGGATGTTGCTACTGCAAAGGCATCATACCAATCTCTCCATATTGTATTATGAATGTTCGCAACTATGAAGGCACCGCACCAAAATTGCTGCACCGCACCTTGCATATTTATTATTTTAAGAGCGCCGCACCAAGCTCACTACACCGCATCATGATGTCCATTATTGTAAAAGCACCGCACCAAGCTTTCTGCATTGCAACATGAATATTAGCTGCTACAAATCAAGCATCGCATTAAGCTTTCTGCACCGCACCAATATTTATCTTTATAAGTTTGCATAATACATTGGGTTCGTTCACCCTAAAATAGAACACATTGGGTTCGTTCACCCTAAAATAGAACACGTTGGGTTCGTTCACCTTAAAATAGAACACATTGGGTTCGTCCACCCCAAAATAGGACATATTGGGTTCGTTCACCCTAAAATAGAATACATTGGGTTCGTCCGCCCTAAAATAAAACACATTGGGTTCGTTCACCCTAAAATAGAACACGTTGGGTTCGTTCACCCTAAAATAGAACACATTGGGTTCGTCCACCCTAAAATAGGACACATTGGGTTCGTCCACCCTCAAATAGGAATCCTTGGGTTCGTCCACCCTCAAATAGGACACATTGGGTTCGTTCACCCTAAAATAGAACACATTGGGTTCGTCCACCCTAAAATAGGACACATTGGGTCATCCACCCTAAAATAGGACGCAACGGGTTCATCCACCCCAAAATAGGATATGCTGGGTTTGTTCACCCTCAAATAGGACATTTTTAGGCTTATCCTCTTTCAATTAAATATTTATGCTCGCCCGCTCATTATTGCACATCTCGCAATGCATTATTTTTATTTATTTACTTATCAAGCACCGCATGCTATCTTTTAAATTTCGTAAAAATCACGCTTTGTATATGTGTTTGCTTTGCTGACGTTATTACTTAGATTTTGCGGGCGCATAATCTAAAGCAATTATTTAATGTTAAAAGAAATAATGCACATTTGACTTAGCACCAGTTCAGAATGGATGCATCTTTCTTCTGATCTTTGTCGTAAGATATTTATTATATTTCACGCTTTATTTGCTAACAATTTTATTAAGACTTTGCAGAAAGTACAACCCACATGTAGCAACAAGAGACAATCGCAACGTGGAACTCCATCTAAGCAGTGAACTGGGGCAATTTGTTGGGAATGTCGATCGGACTCCCAGCAAAGGTCAAGGATCTATACTCGAACTCTATTCAACTTACATCGACAGCTCGATGATTAAGTTCGCTCATTTCTTATAATACCCAGTGTCATCATAATTCGATACTGGGACAATATTTTTGCATTCATTGTGATTCCTTGTTCATAGGGTATCATAACCCCCGAACTACATTTGGCCTGATTCTCGTGCAACCCGAGATATGTAGGCAACTTAAAAACCAAAGTTCGGCCATAATCTTCAAAACATTTCATATCGATCTCTTGATCTTTTCAAAACCCTCTACCCCGTTACCTATCCGGCGCATATATCTTCATAAACCCTTTCAGGATCGTATTTATTGGTCGGGACAAAAATTGGCTACTACGTCAACTTCTTTGCCCAGAAACTCTTACATCGTCTCCGGTCAAAGAGGGACAAGCTGTTGACACCCAATTTTGACCCTCCTTTCGCCCTTTTTATTTTCTCGAGCTTCTAAATTAATAATAATTTTTATTTATTTTTTACTATATTTAAACGACTATTGTTATTATTATTACTTTATTATTGTTATTATTTTTAAATCTAGCAGCGTGCTCGTTATTTTTAATTTAGCAAAGGACGGAGGCCGTCACCACCTTGACGGTCAATGTGACGGACCGTCACACATGTGACGGACCGTCACTCAAACCGTCACCTTAAGGCAGTGGCACTGCCTCTTTGCTGCCATGGTGCGACGGTGAGGGTGACGGACCGTCACCACCTTGACGGACCGTCACGGCTGCCGTCACCCCTAGGCAGCGTTGCCCCTCTCCTTGACGGTCTATGTGACGGACCGTCACACATGTGACGGACCGTCACTCAGACCGTCACTCTTAGGCAGAATCCCCTTTTCTCGTATTTCCTTCCGTTTCCGTATTTGCTCCCATTTCCTACAAATACTTCTTTGATTCTCTAACTCTTATAAACGTTATCGTAATTCCTACGATATTGATTTTTGCCTAATATTTTTTATAATCATAAATAATTTATTTATTTGAATACGTTTTAATCCACGTGGATGCCACGTAAGCGCCACGTAAGCGCCCAACAATCATAAACACACTCCTCCCACACTCTTCCACACACCTAGCCTCTTCCCCGCCACGTGTCGCTCTTTTATTGGTTGGTCAAACTCATCCTAAAACCCTAAACACCTTATTATGCTGAACTACCTATTTTACCTCCACTTAATCTAAGCGAAATACCCAATATACCCTCTAAAACCCTAAAAAATGGGTAAATTGCATCAGCCGCTTGGCTGATACTCTCTTTTCTCCCTCCATCGCCTCTCTTTTCTCCTCTGCCATGGCAGAGGAGTTCCTTTGGATTTTTCCTCCATTTTTGACAAAAATTCGAACTCCATTTAGTGTAGTCAGATTAAGGCCGGACCAATTTCGTGCAAGTTCATCTCTCCATGAATCTTCAAAGTCAGACGAAATCACGTGGAGGCTGAATAGAGGTAAGCCCCCCCAACGTTTGAGTTTCAAACGTTCAAACTTACCCCTCAAAATCCCGCCCAAATGCTCAATCTCAACCCTAGTTCATCACTATAAATACTACATCTTTGCACTCGTTTAGAGAGGGTTTTTTTTTTTGGCCGCCTCTCCCCTCTAAATTTCTGCAATATTTGCTTGTTTTACTTAGCCTTTGGGGGGCTTTTCAGTCCCTCATTTTTATGAAGCTTTCTGGCCGCCCCTACACCACCATAACTGCTGATCTCTTGCTTTAAAATCCTAGCTTTGCGTTTTTCTTTTGGTCTCGGCTTTAAGCACGTTCGAGCCCCTCGTCGTTTGAGTTCGAGCATAGATCTTGGGCCAATAAGTCCCTGTTCACTGCACCGCAAAAGGTGATATTCGTTCCCCTTTCTCTATTTTTTATCTATTTGAGAGATTGTTATGCTTATTTTTTTATCATGTCTTTCCCCTAATTTGTTTAGTTTAATCATAATGATGTATTTGGGTCTTGTTCGATATTTGTACAGATTTGTTAGCCTATTGCTCCTAGCGTTTTAGACAATATGAATTAAAGCAATGATTTATTTTAGGATTAAATAGTCACTTGAATTAGTTTTCTTCTTTTTAAAAAAGGGGGTTATTCATTTATATTGGCTCTTTTCTGGTGAATTTTTGTTAGCTCTTTGTAAAAGTTCTGTTAGCAAAGTATATGTGTAAGTTTTCTTCTAAATTCTAAATAAATGGTATGCATAAATCTCTCAAGTGTCTTGGTCTAGAAAGGTAATTTCCTTGTAGTTTAAATTGGACGAACTTGGTTTTTATCTTTTAGGCTTAAAAGACAAGTATTATTTGCTTTGAGTTGGTTTGTCAATTGCAAGATGAGTGTTTGGTTGGGCACTCGCATACTTCGTTGTTCGGAATAATATATTCGTTGTGTGACTTCGCTTAGCTTTATTTGCTATTTTGCTTAGTTAGATTAATTGTGCAGATTGTCGTTTTTTTTCTCTAATAAAAAATGCTAAAGTCATGGTTTCATATCGTTTGGAAGCTTTACTCTAGGCATGTATGTTTAGGTTCTTAGTTTTAAGCCTCTTCTGTTAGTTAGATTATATGTATGAATTTTCTTTTTTTTAGTTTAAATAATAGTATGTATAATACTTGAAGGTTTACTGTTTACACTTTATTCATGCCTTAAAGAAAGCAGCCCTCTTTGTAACTTAAATATGGCGGATGTCAGTTAGTTCGAAAGTCTTCAAAAAATGCAAAAATGGGAATCTTGTTTGGCATTTGCATATTTCGTGTTTGTATTGTATCCCGTTGTGTGATTTTACTTACCTTTACGCATTTTTATTCAAATGTCTTTGAAGAGTTGGATTGTCTCATTAATCGGCTTTCCTCTTTCTTTTGACATGAACACCTTGGAGCAACACTTGGAGTCTTAAGGCTAGACTCTCATGGAGTCTCGAAATGAGATTCAACTCTATCTCTCTTCCAAGAAAGGAGTCAACGTTCTTCTATCCTTAGAACCCATCAATTAGCAAGAAAACGAGCAAAACGCTTGGGGTCGCTTATGGTGTCTTCCTTCTCATCATTCCTTATAACTTTCTTGTTATTGTTAATAGCTTATTTGCATGTCGATTTGGTTTTATCTCAAGTTTGAGATTATTTGTTAAATTTCTTTCTTAACGCTAGACTAATTTTATTTAATTACGCGAGATTGTTAATCTAGTTAATTAATAATGTCTTTGTTTTATTATTTGATGTCAATAAATAATTAAGCCTAGAATTCTTGAACCTTAGGAGGGGTAGCTAGCTATATATGATAATGGGAGCATGTAGTTATTTCTTTTACTTCGTATATATACATTATGCGCATCTATGATATTTTTGAAGTATTAGAAATCAAGCGTTGTGATAACTTTTATTTCCCTCACTCTTTACTTTGCAAAGAATAAATAAGAGAGAACCCCTTGGTTATGTCAAACGACTTTGCTTCCTAAAAGTATCTTCTTGAAACAGATTTTAGTTAAGTGAAAGGAAAACGCAGCTCTTTTAAGGACTTAAAACGAAGATTATTTTAGTGTAAAAAATGCAGTTTTTCTTAAGGTAAAAATGCAGCTTTAAACGAGTTCAAACGTGCAGATTTTTGGCTAAAAACACAGTTTTACAAGGGTTAAAAATGCAGATTTTTATAGGTAAATCTTAGTTGTTTTAAAGGCTCAAAACAAGGATTTCTTGGGTGTTAAAAAGTGCAGATTTTTTAGAGCAAAAACGTAGTTTTATATTAGTTAAATTGCATATCCTTTAAATATTTTCGGTTAACTTAATTGATACTTAATCTTTTGGGTTATTTTTGATTCAACGCACTTTTCTAAGTATAAATAAAGTTATTTTCTACATACTTTTGCCTTTACTATTATTAATATTATTTAATTTTCCTACATTTCATTCTTTAAAGAATTTTCACAAGTTATTTTTTCTTATCACATTTAAGGTGTTATATGTATATTTTTCAAATAGAGTAGGAAGCACTTTAGATAACTTACTTGTTATTTATTTTAAAATTATATCAAGTTAGTTAATTAATTGTGGCAAAATTTGGTTAAAATGACTAGACTTTTTCCTTATAAGAATTAAGTAGATATTTAATTTTGAAGTGCTATCATCTTTCAAGATTTCTTTGAGTTTAAAATTTGATTATTTTATTTTGTTGATTTTAATTAGATTAACCTAAGTCTGGCCGGTTAACCGTATTTGGCGGATCTTAAAGGATGCTTAACCCCTTCCCTTTAGGATAATTAGAACCCTTACTTAGAATCTTAAGTTTAGTAGACCTTTAAAATGAAGTCTTTTGTTTGCTGTAATCGCATAAGTTAATTATAGGTGTCCTAATTCACCGTAAGACTAATTAGGTGGCGACTTCCTTTATTTAATTTTAGAAGTTTTCAATACGTTGTACACCGTTTCGACCTCGGTTAAAATGGGGTATAACAATATGAAGTTCGGATTTTTACAATTTCGAAATATTTGAAGGTAGATATATTGAAATTTGATGTACAAGCCAGATACATTATTGAAGGCAATGAAACGCCAATGAAGATTTAAAATAATATGGGAATGCGATTTTATATGGAGTTGAAGAAAAAAAATCTGATTTTGGAGTGTATCCATTGTTGTCAACGATTAAAGAAAAGGATGTAGTTGACAACAGTAATGGAGAAATTACCTATGAACCAGATACGGGTGCTATTACATGTATCGAAGGGTTTGAAAGTGGTGTCCTTGCAATAACGGGTGATGATAACGTTGATTCATTATGTATGATTGATAACAGTGTATCTATCATTGTAGTAGTAGAAACACTCTGACACTGAAAATATACTAACAGTAGTCTTGGATACATATTAATAGTGGATACACATTAAAACAGTAGCCTTTTTTTAGCAATTAAAGAGAACTTTTATTAACCACCAAGTAATAATTACAAAGCCAAGGGAAAGTAAACCTCCTCCCCCTTCTCAGTGAGTCACTATAAACAGAAAACCAAAAAAACTAAGTGAAGTCTATAGAAATCTATACTAGAGAGAGGCAATGTAAGCAGCTAGCCTCAAATTGGACCTGCAGTACATATGCCTACCTTCATCATGTGCACAAACTTATCGAGTGATGTAGCATGTTTCTAGAAAATTCATGTGTTCCGCTCAATCCACAGACCATGTGCCACTGCAGCTAAACTAGCTTTCAAAATGATAGCTTTAGGATGCATACTTCTGGTGTGCTGCGGAAACCAACGCCATACAGAGTCCCAATTATGTGAACCCTCTTGGTATCCTTGCCATTGTAAGATAGTTGACAACACATTATACGTATACAGGCACTCGAAAAACAAGTGACTTTTAGTTTCAGGTGCATTCTTACAGAGCTCACAGACCACATCAACATTCATACCCCAGGACAAAAGTAAGTCCTTCGTCCGCAGTTTTTCCTGTAGGCATAGCCACAAGAGGAACACATGCTTTGGTTCAACTGCATTATGACAGATCAGACCCCTCCATAGGACATTTTGTACTTCACCCCTGATCATCTTATAGGCCTGTGATATGTGAAACTTCCCCTTGCTGATAAAGCTATTGCCTGCTCCCAAAAGGTGCCAGTGCTTCCTCATTACTATGATCTTCCTGACCATCCAAGATGCCTATTTAGGTACCTCCATATGGAATACATTTTGCTTCTTTATATAATAAGTGTGAACTCAAGTAATCCACAATCTCTCCTTATGTTGACTCAAAACCCATAAGAGATTACAGATAGCAACCTGATTCCAAAGCTTCATATTCAAAATATTTAAGCCACCTGCACTCTTTGGTAAACAAATTTCTCCCAAGCAACCAATGCCCTCTGCGTAATACATTACTAAAAACAGCTCAAAAAGGGACTGATAGTAAAGCGACGGACAACGTCGCTCTTGAAAAGCAACGTTTTTCCGTCGCTTTTTTTGGCGGATTTTTGAGCCAAAATTATTTACAAATAATTATTTTTTATTTTTTATTATAAGCGACGGACAACGTCGTAATTATTTTAAAAAAAATTAAAAATAATTTTAAAGAAAGCGACACTGTCCGTCGCTTTCTTTAAAATTTAATTTATATTAAAAATAAATAGAAAAACGATGGACAACGTCGCTTTTGTCCGTCGCTTTTCGGTCAATACGCAGTCAACTCATTTAAAAAAGTGACGGACAAAAGCGACGTTGTCCATCGCTTCTTTAATTATACAGAGACCTGACGGGGGTGTCTTTCCCTCATTTCTCTCTCTCTTTTCTCTCCTCCTCTCTTTCTCTCCTCTCCTCCGCCACTGCTCCGCAGCTCCCTCCACCGCCGATCCCTCCATCGTCAGCCTTCTCCCTCCAACCTCCTCCAATTTTGAGGTTAGTTGTTTTGTTTATTTGAAGGTTAGGGTTTAATTTGGGTATTTTTATTTTGAAAATTTGATAGTGAATTCTAGACTAGGATATGTTGTTGTTGTTAAATTCTATACTAGGGTGTATACATTATTGTTGTTATTGTTGAATTCTAGACTAGGATTTTGAAAAATTGATAGTAAAAATTGATATATAAAAAAATTGATAGTGAAATATTTCTTTTTTAGATTATATTCTTAATTTATGATATTTAATTAGTTTAGGCTTGCTATTAGTTTATGAACCTTAGTTTAGGCTTGTTATTCGTTTGTGAACATTAGTTTAGGATTGCTATTAGTTTGTGAACCTTAGTTTAGGATTGCTATTAGTTTGTGAACCTTAGTTTAGGCTTGCTATTAGTTTGTAAACCTTAGTTTAGGTAATGCTTGCTATTAGCTTGTGAACCTTAGTTTAGGTTCTTTTTTGAACTTGAATTATATAGGTTCTTGAATTAGCTAGATTCTTGAATTTGGAATTAGGTTCTAAATTAGATTATTAACTTGAATTTGGGAACTTTGAATTTGAAATAGGTTCTTGAATTAGTTTTGGATTTTGTTTTAGAATCCTGAATTAGTTTTCAACTTTAACCTTTTGAATTAGGTTCTTGAATCTTAGTTTTTTTAAGTTAAGCTTTTTTAAGTTAAGTTTGTTAGTTTAAATTGTTAGTTTTGAGTTAAGAATTAGTTTTCAACTTTAAGTTCTTTTTTGAACTTGAATTAGGTACTTGAATTTGGAATTAGGATTTGGAATTAGATTTTAGAATTAGGTTCTTGAATCTTAGTTTTTTAAAGTTAAGCTTTTTAAAGTTAAGTTTGTTAGTTTAAATTGTTAGTTTTGAGTTAAGAATTGGTTTTCAACTTTAGGTTCTTTTATGAACTTGAATTTGGAATTGGGATTTGGAATTAGGATTGGAATTAGGTTCTTGAATCTTAGTTTTTTTAAGTTAAGCTTTTTTAAGTTAAGTTTGTTAGTTTAAATTGTTAGTTTTGAGTTAAGAATTAGTTTTCAACTTTAGGTTCTTTTTTGAACTTGAATTAGGTACTTGAATTTGGAATTAGGATTTGGAATTAGGTTCTTGAATCTTAGTTTTTTTAAGTTAAATTTTTTTAAGTTAAGTTTGTTAGTTAAAATTGTTAGTTTTGAGTTAAGAATTAGTTTTCAACTTTAGGTTCTTTTTTGATTTTGAATTAGGTACTTGAATTTGAAACTTGAATTTGGAATTAGGATATGGAATTAGGTTTTTGAATCTTAGTTTTTTTAAGTTAAGCTTTTTTAAGTTAAGTTTGTTAGTTTAAATTGTTAGTTTTGAGTTAAGAATTAATTTTCAACTTTAGGTTCTTTTTTTAACTTGAATTAGGTACTTGAATTTGGAATTAAGATTTGGGATTAGAATTTGGAATTAGGTTTTTGAATTAGATTATTAACTTGAATTAGGTTCTTGAATCTTAATTTTTTTAAATTAAACTTTTTTAAGTTAAGTTTGTTAGTTTAAATTGTTAGTTTTGAGTTAAGAATTAGTTTTCAACTTTAGGTTCTTTTTTAAACTTGAATTAGGTACTTGAATTTGAAACTTGAATTTGGAATTAGGATTTGGAATTAGAATTTGGAATTAGGTTCTTGAATCTTAATTTTTTTAAGTTAAGTTTATTAGCTTAAATTGTTAGTTTTGAGTTAAGGATTTATTTTCAACTTTCGGTTCTTTTTTGAACTTGAATTAGATACTTGAATTTGGAACTTGAATTTGGAATTGGGATTTGGATTAGAATTTGAAATTAAGTTTTTGAATTAGATTATTAACTTGAATTAGGTTCTTGAATCTTAATTTTTTTAAGTTAAGCTTTTTTAAGTTAAGTTTGTTAGTTTAAATTGTTAGTTTTGAGTTAAGAATTAGTTTTCAACTTTAGGTTCTATTTTGAACTTGAATTAGATACTTGAATTTAGAATTAGGATTTGGATTAGAATTTGAAATTAGGTTCTTCAATTAGATTATTAACTTAAATTAGGTTCTTGAATCTTAGTTTTTTTAAGTTAAGCTTTTTTAAGTTAAATTGTTAATTTTGAGTTAAAAATTAGTTTTCAACTTTAGGTTCTTTTTTGAACTTGAATTAGGTACTTGAATTTGGAATTAGGATTTGGATTAGAATTTAAAATTAGGTTCTTGAATTAGATTATTAACTTGAATTAGGTTCTTGAGTCTTCGTTTTTTTTAAGTTAAGCTTTTTTAAGTTAAGTTTGTTAGTTTAAATTGTTAGTTTTGAGTTAAGAATTAGTTTTAAACTTTAGGTTCTTTTTTGAACTTGAATTAGGTACTTGAATTTGGAACTTGAATTTGGAATTAGGATTTGGGATTAGAATTTGAAATTAGGTTCTTGAATCTTAGTTTTTTTAGGTTAAGTTTTTTTAAGCAAAGTTTGTTAGTTTAAATTGTTAGTTTTGAGTTAAGAATTAGTTTTCAACTTTAGGTTCTTTTTTGAACTTGAATTAGGTACTTAAATTTGGAACTTGAATTTGAAATTAGAATTTGGAATTAGAATTTGGAATTAGGTTCTTGAATTAGATTATTAACTTGAATTACGTTCTTGAATCTTAGTTTTCTTAAGTTAAGCTTTTTTAAGTTAAGTTTGTTAGTTTAAATTGTTAGTTTTGAGTTAAGAATTAGTTTTCAACTTTAGGTTCTTTTATGAACTTTAATTAGGTACTTGAATTTGGAATTGGGATTTGGAATTAGAATTTGGAATTAGGTTCTTGAATCTTAGTTTTTTTAAGTTAAGCATTTTAAAGTTAAGTTTGTTAGTTTAAATTGTTAGTTTTGAGTTAAGAATTAGTTTTCAACTTTAGGTTCTTTTTTGAACTTGAATTAGGTACTTGAATTTGGAATTAGGATTTGGAATTAGAATTTAGAATTAGGTTCTTGAATCTTAGTTTTTTTAAGTTAAATTTTTTAAAGTTAAGTTTGTTAGTTTAAATTGTTAGTTTTGAGTTAAGAATTAGTTTTCAACTTTAGGTTCTTTTTCGATTTTGAATTAGGTACTTGAATTTGGAATTAGGATTTGGAATTAGAATTTGGAATTAGGTTCTTGAATCTTAGTTTTTTTAAGTTAAGCTTTTTTAAGTTAGTTTGTTAGTTTAAATTGTTAGTTTTGAGTTAAGAATTAATTTTCAACTTTAGGTTCTTTTTTTTACTTGAATTATGTACTTGAATTTGGAATTAAGATTTGAGATTAGAATTTGGAATTAGGTTCTTGAATTAGATTATTAACTTGAATTAGGTTCTTGAATCTTAATTTTTTTAAATTAAGCTTTTTTAAGTTAAGTTTGTTAGTTTAAATTGTTAGTTTTGAGTTAAGAATTAGTTTTCAACTTTAGGTTCTTTTTTAAACTTGAATTAGGTACTTGAATTTGGAACTTGAATTTGGAATTAGGATTTGGAATTAGAATTTGGAATTAGGTTCTTGAATCTTAATTTTTTTAAGTTAAGTTTATTAGCTTAAATTGTTAGTTTTGAGTTAAGAATTTATTTTCAACTTTTGGTTCTTTTTTGAACTTGAATTAGATACTTGAATTTGGAATTAGGATTTGGATTAGAATTTGAAATTAAGTTTTTTAATTAGATTATTAACTTGAATTAGGTTCTTGAATCTTAGTTTTTTAAAGTTAAGCTTTTTTAAGTTAAGTTTGTTAGTTTAAATTGTTAGTTTTGAGTTAAGAATTAGTTTTCGACTTTAGATTCTATTTTGAACTTGAATTAGAAACTTGAATTTGGAATTAGGATTTGGATTAGAATTTGAAATTAGGTTCTTCAATTAGATTATTAACTTAAATTAGGTTCTTGAATCTTAGTTTTTTTAAGTTAAGCTTTTTTAAGTTAAATTGTTAATTTTGAGTTAAGAATTAGTTTTCAACTTTAGGTTCTTTTTTGAACTTGAATTTGGAACTTGAATTTGGAATTAGGATTTGGATTATAATTTGAAATTAGGTTCTTGAATTAGATTATTAATTTGAATTAGGTTCTTGAGTCTTAGTTTTTTTTAAGTTAAGCTTTTGTAAGTTATGTTTGTTAGTTTTGAGTTAAGAATTAGTTTTAAACTTTAGGTTCTTTTATGAACTTGAATTAGGTACTTGAATTTGGAACTTGAATTTGGAATTAGGATTTGGAATTAGAATTTGAAATTAGGTTCTTGAATTTTTGTTTTTTTAGGTTAAGTTTTTTTAAGCAAAGTTTGTTAGTTTAAATTGTTAGTTTTGAGTTAAGAATTAGTTTTTCAACTTTAGGTTCTTTTTTGAACTTGAATTAGGTACGTAAATTTGGAACTTGAATTTGGAATTAGAATTTGGAATTAGGTTCTTGAATTAGATTATTAACTTGAATTACGTTCTTGAATCTTAGTTTTCTTAAGTTAAGCTTTTTTAAGTTAAGTTTGTTAGTTTAAATTGTTAGTTTTGAGTTAAGAATTAGTTTTCAACTTTAAGTTCTTTTTTGAACTTGAATTAGGTACTTGAATTTGGAATTGCGATTTGGAATTAGAATTTGGAATTAGGTTCTTGAATCTTAGTTTTTTTAAGTTAAGCTTTTTTAAGTTAAGTTTGTTAGTTTAAATTGTTAGTTTTGAGTTAAGAATTTGTTTTCAACTTTAGGTTCTTTTATGAACTTGAATTAGGTACTTGAATTTGGAATTAGGATTTGGAATTAGGTTCTTGAATCTTAGTTTTTTTAGGTTAAGTTTTTTTAAGCAAAGTTTGTTAGTTTAAATTGTTAGTTTTGAGTTAAGAATTAGTTTTCAACTTTAGGTTCTATTTTGAACTTGAATTAGGTACTTAAATTTGGAACTTGAATTTAAAATTAGAATTTGGAATTAGAATTTGGAATTAGGCTCTTGAATTAGATTATTAACTTGAATTACGTTCTTGAATCTTAGTTTACTTAAGTTAAGCTTTTTTAAGTTAAGTTTGTTAGTTTAAATTGTTAGTTTTGAGTTAAGAATTAGTTTTCAACTTTAGGTTCTTTTATGAACTTTAATTAGGTACTTGAATTTGGAATTGGGATTTGGAATTAGAATTTGGAATTAGGTTCTTGAATCTTTGTTTTTTTAAGTTAAGCTTTTTAAAGTTAAGTTTGTTAGTTTAAATTGTTAGTTTTGAGTTAAGAATTAGTTTTCAACTTTAGGTTCTTTTTTGAATTTGAATTAGGTACTTGAATTTGGAATTAGGATTTGGAATTAGAATTTAGAATTAGATTCTTGAATCTTAGTTTTTTTAAGTTAAATTTTTAAATTTTTTTAAGTTAAGTTTGTTAGTTTAAAGTGTTAGTTTTGAGTTAAGAATTAGTTTTCAACTTTAGGTTCTTTTTTGATTTTGAATTAGGTACTTGAATTTGAATTTGAATTAGGATTTGGAATTAGAATTTGGAATTAGGTTCTTGAATCTTAGTTTTTTTAAGTTAAGCTTTTTTAAGTTAAGTTTGTTAGTTTAAATTGTTAGTTTTGAGTTAAGAATTAATTTTCAACTTTAGGTTCTTTTTTTAACTTGAATTATGTACTTTAATTTGGAATTAAGATTTGGGATTAGAATTTGGAATTAGGTTCTTGAATTAGATTATTAACTTGAATTAGGTTCTTGAATCTTAATTTTTTTAAATTAAGCTTTTTTAAGTTAAGTTTGTTAGTTTAAATTGTTAGTTTTGAGTTAAGAATTAGTTTTCAACTTTAGGTTCTTTTTTAAACTTGAATTAGGTACTTGAATTTGGAACTTGAATTTGGAATTAGGATTTGGAATTAGAATTTGGAATTAGGTTCTTGAATCTTAATTTTTTTAAGTTAAGTTTATTAGCTTAAATTGTTAGTTTTGAGTTAAGAATTTATTTTCAACTTTTGGTTCTTTTTTGAACTTGAATTAGATACTTGAATTTGGAATTAGGATTTGGATTAGAATTTGAAATTAAGTTTTTTAATTAGATTATTAACTTGAATTAGGTTCTTGAATCTTAGTTTTTTAAAGTTAAGCTTTTTTAAGTTAAGTTTGTTAGTTTAAATTGTTAGTTTTGAGTTAAGAATTAGTTTTCGACTTTAGATTCTATTTTGAACTTGAATTAGAAACTTGAATTTGGAATTAGGATTTGGATTAGAATTTGAAATTAGGTTCTTCAATTAGATTATTAACTTAAATTAGGTTCTTGAATCTTAGTTTTTTTAAGTTAAGCTTTTTTAAGTTAAATTGTTAATTTTGAGTTAAGAATTAGTTTTCAACTTTAGGTTCTTTTTTGAACTTGAATTTGGAACTTGAATTTGGAATTAGGATTTGGATTATAATTTGAAATTAGGTTCTTGAATTAGATTATTAATTTGAATTAGGTTCTTGAGTCTTAGTTTTTTTTAAGTTAAGCTTTTGTAAGTTATGTTTGTTAGTTTTGAGTTAAGAATTAGTTTTAAACTTTAGGTTCTTTTATGAACTTGAATTAGGTACTTGAATTTGGAACTTGAATTTGGAATTAGGATTTGGAATTAGAATTTGAAATTAGGTTCTTGAATTTTTGTTTTTTTAGGTTAAGTTTTTTTAAGCAAAGTTTGTTAGTTTAAATTGTTAGTTTTGAGTTAAGAATTAGTTTTTCAACTTTAGGTTCTTTTTTGAACTTGAATTAGGTACGTAAATTTGGAACTTGAATTTGGAATTAGAATTTGGAATTAGGTTCTTGAATTAGATTATTAACTTGAATTACGTTCTTGAATCTTAGTTTTCTTAAGTTAAGCTTTTTTAAGTTAAGTTTGTTAGTTTAAATTGTTAGTTTTGAGTGAAGAATTAGTTTTCAACTTTAAGTTGAATTTGGAACTTGAATTTGGAATTAGGATTTGGAACTTGAATTTGGAATTAGGTACTTCAATTTTGAATTAGGTTCTTGAATTAGATTATAACTTGTATTTGAGAACTTTGAATTTGAAATAGATTTTTGAATTAGTTTTGGGTTTAGTTTTTATACTCTTGAATTAGTTTTCAACTTTAGGTTCTTTTTTATGAACCTTGAATAATGCTTGTTAGTTTAGGATAGTCTTGTAAACCTTAATTAGTTTAGATTAGTCTTGTGAGTTATGTGAATATTTGTATGTAAGTGTCATTGTTAAGCAAATGAGGAACTTTGAATTAGGTACTTGAATTTGGAGTTAGAATTTGAAACTTGAATTTGGAATTAGGTTCTTGAATTAGGTACTTGAATTTGAAATTAAGATTTGGAACTTGAATTTGGAATTAGGTTCTTGAATTAGACTATAACTTGAATTTGGGAACTTTGAATTTGAAATAGGTTTTTGAATTAGTTTTGGGTTTAGTTTTTATACTCTTGAATTAGTTTTCAACTTTAGATTCTTTTTTGTGAACCTTGAATAATGCTTGTTAGTTTATGATAGACTTGTGAACCTTAATTAGTTTAGGTTAGTCTTGTGAGTTATGTGAATATTTATATGTAAGTGTTATTGTTAAGAAAATGAGAAACTTTGAATTAGGTACTTGCATTTAGAATTAGGATTTGGAACTTGAATTTGGAATTATGTTCTTGAATTAGATTATTAACATGAATTAGGTTCTTGAATCTTAGTTTTTTTAAGTTAAGTTTGTTAGTTTAAATTATTAGTTTTGGGTTAAGAAGTTTTCAACTTTAGGTTCTTTTTTGAACTTGAATAAAGGTTCTTGAATTAGCTAGGTACTTGAATTTAGAATTAGGTTCTTGAATTAGATTATTAACTTGAATTTGAGAACTTTGAATTTGAAATAGGTTCTTGAATTAGTTTTGAGTTTTGTTTTAGAATGTTGAATTAGTTTTCAACTTTAACTTCTTGAATTAGGTTCTTGAATCGTAGTTTTTTTAAGTTAAACCTTTTTATGTTAAGTTTGTTAGTTTAAATTATTAATTTTGGGTTAAGAAGTTTTCAACTTTAGGTTATTTTTTGAACTTGAATTATATAGGTTCTTGAATTAGCTAGGTACTTGAATTTAGAATTAGGTTTTTGAATTAGATTATTAACTTGAATTTGGGAACTTTGAATTTGAAATAGGTTCTTGAATTAGTTTTGAGTTTTGTTTTAGAATGTTGAATTAGGTTATACTTTAAATTCTTGAATTAGGTTCTTCAATCTTAGTTTTTTTAAGTTAAGATTTTTTAAGTTAAGTTTGTTAATTTAAATTATTAGTTTTGGGTTAAAAAGTTTTCAACTTTAGGTTCTTTTTTAAACTTGAATTATATATGTTCTTAAATTAGGTACTTGAATTATATAGGTTCTTGAATTAGGTACTTGAATTATATAGGTTCTTTTTAAAGTTAAGTGTTAGTTTATTACATTAATGTTAGTTTGTGAACCTTGAATATCTTGCTTCTTTAGGTTAGTCTTTGTGAACCTTAGTTTAGGTTAATGCTTGCTATCATTTTCCTATACTTTTTGATATTTTGACACTTTTTTTAAGTTATTGAATACTTTATGGGTCCTTTTGGTGGACCTTTTATGTGTTTAGTGATATTATTACTTCGTATTTAGTTTCTTATTATGATTGAATCTTATTATGAATGTTGTGGCAGCAATTAGTGCTGATTTGGGCTGTTTTGAATTAGTTTTGTAAATGACAGGTGGTGCATATTGAAAATGCAGATTTTTGCAGCTGAAAAAATACAGAAAAGCGACGGACAGGGTCTCTTTTGTCCATCGCTTTTTTGGAATTTTTTTTAAAAAATTCCAAAAAAAGTGACGGACAGCGTCGCTTTTCAGGAAAAAATTAACCAGGAAAAGCGACGTTGTCCGTCGCTTTGTTCTTCAAGTTCAAGAACAAAGCGACGGACTGCGTTGCTTTTCTGGAAAAATAAATAAATAAATAAAATTGCATCGCCTTTTTATTTGCGACGCAGTCCATCGCTTTTGGAAAAGCAACAGACCATTTTCCCACGAAAGTGACGCCATCGCTTTTTTGTCGCTTTTGGCCAAAAAAGCAACGGCCAGCATCCCTTTTTATCGTCTCTTTTTAGCCTTTTTTAATAGTGATAGATGCTTGGCCAGACCACAAGTAACTTCGACATGTAACCTCTATAAGTTTGATTATCTTTTGTGGTAGGAGGAAAAGTTGAGTCCAATATGCCTGCACCCCAAAGATGACAGCTCAAATAAGCTGGATTCTACCAGTATAGGACAAACTTTTGGCCAACCATGATGTGATCTTTGAGGTTATCTTCTCCACCAGAGGCTTATATTGTTGTACAGTGAGTTTCTTAGTAGATAAGGGAACTCCTAAATACTCTTAATACAGTAGCCTTCGATACACATTAAAACAATAATTGACTACAAATAATTTTGAATACAGGTAACCTTGAATACATGATAAGAACCTTGGACACATGATAACAATATGCTTGGATACATGTAAAAGGATCTTAATTACATGTAAACATTAGCTACATGGTAACAATAGCTATTTGGTAACATTATATTGATGTTAACTTAACAATAGCCTTGGATACACATTAAAATAACAATTAACTACAAGAAACCTTGGATACATGGAAACTTTTGGATACATGATAAGAACCTTGGATACATGATAAGAACCTTGAATTCACCAACTACAAATATTTTTGAAAAAATGAAAGAAAATCGTGTGAAAGTTGGAGTATTGGGTTGAAGGTGTGATTTGGGGAGGATCGTGTTGGAGTACGAGAGAACCTTTTAGACCATGATTTGGGAGAAACGTGATTGACAGAATATTTAATAGAGAGAGATTAAGATTGGACATATAAGATATATATATATATATATATATATATATATATATATAGAGAGAGAGAGAGAGAGAGAGAGAGAGAGTGATTTGGGGGAAGGAGTAATTTGGGGGGAAGTAAATTTGGGGAAAAAATATGAGAGAAATTTGCTGCGATTTTTTAGGAGTGTGCTAAGATACACACTTTTTGTATGTAATTTTAAACTTGTGGGATATTTGTAATGAATTTAAAATAGTGAAATTATTTATAGTTATGATAAAGATATTTGGTTAATTATGTAGTTTTTCCTAATTGTAAATGATACTACTTAGGAAGCAAATTAGTTAGCATTAGAGTCTTAAATCAAGAAAAAAGGTTCACATTTATAAGAGCTCTAATCTAATTGGATACTCGTGTTAACGATATGCTTGGCACTAATCGTTAACTCATCTTGAACAGGTGGCCAGGTCGTTATCTTTACGTTCATGTATATACTATGTTTTTCATTTAGCAAGAAGATATGTTTTATACCGAAGGGAGTCTTAGAGTAACGGTAAAGTTATTTTCGTGTGATCTATAGGTCATGGGTTCGAATCGTGAAATAGTTACTAATACTTACATTAGGTCAGATTGTCTACATCACACCTTTTGATATACGATCTTTCTCCAGACCTGCTAATGCGAGATGTTTTGTGCACTAGACTTGTTTCTTCCATCCATTTTAGACAAATGGTGAGCAAAATGAGGGTGCACTTGTGAAAGTAGAGATCTCACACATTCAAAGTGTAGTTGCATTCTTCTTCACACGTAATACACACAAAACAACTTCTAAAATCTTATTATATCACACTTTAATTCAACCCATGATTGTGATTTTAAATTTTGGATTATTTGTGATTATCCGGTTAATTGCTTGAATTAAAGTTTTGTAAGAAGCAGAAACTAAATTCTTAACATATTTCACATAATCACATCTTAGTGTACTATAGTTGAAATTTGTATAAATAATTTTTAACTACATATATAGTTTTAGCAAAATGTAGTGAATGACGTTACTTTTAGTTGAGAACGAACGAATTGATTATCGGGAATACTCCCTGATCAGTTCATGTTTACTAATTTTTCATGTTTGAGTTGACACACTCTTTAAGACGTAATAAATAAAATGATAATTTTACGATAGCATCCTTATCTATTACTTATAAGTCATTTAAATGTTGAGAGTCAATAATATTTTCTCCGTTTCAATTTGTTTGATTTATTTTCATTTCTAGTCCGTTTTAAAAAGAACGATCCTTTCTCTTTTTAGCAACTCTTTAATTTCAGTTTTTCATATGACATGTTTAATGCCACAAGATTAAAGGGCATTTTGCTGATACACTTGATATATCTTTAATTTAAAACCACAAGATTCAAAAGTTTTATTTTTTTCTTAAACTTTGTGTCAAGTCAAAATATGGCAAATAAATTGAAACGGATGGAGTACTTAATAATAAGAGTAAAATAGATATAAAATAATAAATTATCTCTTATTTTTTTCAAAATACCAAATAAATAAAAATGAACATTTATTTTAAGTACAGTAAACAAGTAAAAGTAAAGGAGGGAGCATTAGTTTGTAACTTTAATCAATTATGTCCTTATTTTAGTGTACTAATCTTGAAATTGTTCCTTGTACAGATGGGCTATTTTATCTTGCCACTAGTGTATGCATTGTTAACTTGTAGCAAATCTATAACGGGTCAAGAATTAATGTTTTTTGTTTTGTTTCGAGACAAATGGTGCATTTGTACTTATAATAATGAAAATGCAGTGGCCCTTGAGAAAGACATAGAAGAACTATCGACGTGAGTTGTGGTGGATGATTGGATCCTGGCCTCTACTTTTAATTAGATATTTTGAGTTCGAAGCTTTAGAATAGAAATTTTTTTGTTAGGAGTGTTATCCCCAGGAAGGGGCCTTGTAATGTGCAAATTCGAATGAATTAGACTCCAATACGAGTTTCAGACACCGAGTGAAAACCCAAAAAAAATATATAAAAGAACTAGCTAGCTACAATTTGATTATGTTGCTAATTGGGAATTAGGAGCCCATGATAGCAAAGGTATAATATATATTGATATGCATTCTGTTTCTACGTGATTGTTGGATGAAGGAAATTATTGGCGTAATATACCACAAATTATAATAAATTACAGTTGAAATAAAATAAACAAAAAATGAATAAAAATATCTTCATGGCTGAGGCGCGGATATCTCTCTCTCTTTAAGGAGATTCAAGCCCACTGCGGCATAATCTACACCGATTCAGCAGTATCACTCTTGACTTGTCCTCTCCAGGATACAACAGCCCAACAACGTCGTACAACTCAAGCAACTCCGGATTAGTTGAAGAGTCCAAAGCTCCACCATTAGAACACCTTCCTTCAACATATAATTACTCTCTTTTGTATAGTGAATATTGTTGAAGATTTAGAATATATTCTTTGTCTCAACTCTCTCTTTCACTATTCTCACCTCACTACATACTACAAATATCTTCACACACTTCACATCATTCTCATCTTTTTACTCTATATAAATCTCACACTTTACACAAAGGAAGAAAGCATCCTTTATATAGTGTAGGATTTCTTCCATTAGTAAATATCAAGATGATGGATAGTTATGTGAGAATTAGTGGGGCAATTAGTAGTAGGTTATGATTTTAGTGGTTACATAAGTTACAAGCATAATGAGGTAGAATGATGGGTGAATAAAGAGGTTAGTGGTTACAATGGTTTTAAGGACAATAATAGTCACATTCATCCACTAACATGTACATTTTAATATTTTAATTTAATATTAACATGTATAAACACCAACTTTTCCCCACTCATTTTAATATTAAAATAAGAGAGTTCACCAATTTAGTTGAAGGTAGACTATTATGCATAATGAAGGTGTGTTCTGCATTGAACCTTCACTTAGTAAAACAATAACTTTTACTCCAGAGTCAGTAGTGGTCTCAGACTTGAACTATGACTGCTTAAGAAAAATAAAGTACTACTGCTTACACACAATAATCAAGGCGTTGACATAAGCTTTTATATCCAACACATTACGACCTTGTGCTATCCCAATTTTCATAAGTATTTTTTAGAATAAGCTCAATTCTTGTAATATGCGACCTACTTTCGCACTTACATAGGTAAAATCTATCAAGGGTACTCCTGTAATTTCAACACCCCACTCATACGAGATATAGACTTTCATTAAGAGTTCTTAAACTCAACCTCCACAAATTATTACAAAATAAATGCACTCACTGTTGAAGATAATGATTAAGTCAAGCAAAAAATTGATTAGTTATTAGGAGTTAGAGTCCGGCTAGACTATGTAATTGTAGTAGTAGTATAACTCTACTCTTGAATCTGTAGAAGTAGTGCATATGTAGTATAATTCTAAATATACTAGGACTCTTGTAACTAGCTTAGGACTCTAACTCTCATGTAATCAACTCCTATATAAAGGAGCATGTACTTGGCAGATTAAACATCAATATACTACCTTGATTTCTCTGTATCTTCTCTGAGATTTCTACATGATATCAGAGCATTGAGATCTTTCCGCTGCTTAAGTACTAAATCCAGTAACCACACATCTCATCAAACCTGAAATGGCTCCTCCTTCCTCCTCTACCGATACCCTTTCCACTTCATCACTTCACCATCTCATTGCATTCTGTTCCATTAAGCTTAAGCCAACAAACTATCTCATATGGAGGACACAAATAATGCAGCTTATCCAGGTCATGAGATTAACCTATATCATCAAGGAAAATGAATCGACTACTACTACTACTACTAAGAAGGCTGATGTGGGAATAAGTGTTGAGAAAGGTGCACAAGAAGGTAGTGACAATGTTGATGACTGGGAGGAGAAAGATGTACTGCTAAGGAGCTGGATCTCAGGCACTTTGACAGAAGAAAGCATGTACCTTATTGTGGGCTGCTCAACTGCCAAAGAGATGTGGGAATTCTTGGAAGAAGCCTATCTTCAAGCAACAAAAGACAAGGAGTTTCAGCTAAAACAACAACTGCAAAGTGTTAGGCTAGGAACCAAGAAGATTGATAAGTATATCAAGGAATTCCAAGGCATATGTGATGGTCTTACAGCCATACATAAACCTGTGGATGAAAAAAGTGATCAACTTTGCTAGAGGTTTGGGTCTCAAATACAAGACATTCAGGACAGTTATGTTAGGTAAGGCACCATATCCCACTCTTAATCAATTTGTCAATTCTCTTAGGGGTTTTGATATGAGGGAGAATGAAGAAGAAGTGCCACAATAAAACCTCAACATGGATTTCTCTGCTCAAAGAGGCAGAGGGAGAGAAAACTTCTCTCAGAAAAGAGGAAACACAACTTCAACTCCAGAGAAAGAGGTTTTAGACCTGCTGGACAAGGATCAAACACTTAAAGTAATCTAAACTTTCAAAGTGGAAACAAGGAAAGGAATACTACTGAGTCATGTCAAATTTGTGGTAGAAATAATCACACTGCTCTTAAGTATTTTTATAGGTGGAACTACTCTTACCAATCGACAGATGAACTACTACAAGCATTGGCTGCTGTAAACCTACATAACACATCATCTGCAGATAACACTTTGTATGTGGATTCAGGATCCAGTAGCCAGTAGCTACATGACAAACAACTCAGGTACTTTATCTGATCTTAAACACTATACTGAATCTGACGAGGTCATTGTTGGGAATGGATCACATTTAGATATAACACATACTGGAAATACAATTAGATCAGGTTTGAAATTACAAGAGGTTCTTTTAGTACCTAAGATTGCTAAAAACCTGCTCTTAGTTAGTAAAATTGCAAAGGATAATTGTTGCACTCTTGAATTTGATGAAATTGACTTTGTTGTAAAGGACAAGAAGACAAGGACTCTACTGGCCAAAGGATTTAAGAAAGATGGACTTTATGCTTTGGAGGACAACAATCTATATGCTTTGACTGCCACACAAGACTGGAAGACATCAGACAACATTTGGCATGTTAGATTAGGACATCCTAGTTTGAAGATTTTAAAAGCTTTGAGTAGTAATAGTTGCATTAATGTTAGTAGTTGGAATAAAGTGCATGCTGTTTGTTCTAGCTGTCAGTTGGACAAAAGTTATAAACTTTCATTTGGCTTGAGAAACAAAATTGAGAAGGAACCTTTATTGAAAATACATTGTGATCTGTGGGGTCCTGCTTCTGTTGAATCTTCCCAGCAAATGAGATACTATGTAGTGTTTGTAGATGATCACACAAGATATACCTGGCTTTATCCACTTAGAAAGAAGTCGGAATTTTTTGATGTGTTTGTCAAATTCCAAAAAATGGTAGAAAGACAGTTTTCTAAAGTGATTAAGATATTTCAGTGTGATGGATGTGGTGAATTTATCAAAACAGAGTTCATTAATCATCTAGAGAGTTGTGGTATTATCAGACACATTTCATGTCCTAACACACCTGAACAAAATGGAGTTTCAGAAAGAAAGCATAGACACATTATTGAGACTGGATTAACTCTTCTGCTTCATGCTAATCTTCCTCTGTTTCTATGGGTAGAGGCCTTTCTCACTGCAGTGTTTCTCATTAATAGAGTGCCTTCTTCAGTTTTAAAGATGGTGACTCCATTTGTTAAGCTATATGGTGAACAACCTGATTACAATAGCTTAAAGGTGTTTGGTTGTTGATATTTTCCATATATCAAGGGTAGTACCAAGTTCAGTCCAAAGACCAACCCTTGTATGTTCATAGGATACAACAGCTTACACAAAGGATATAGATGTTATCACCCTCCAACAAGGAGAGTGTATGTATCTAGACATGTGATCTTTGATGAATGTATATTACCTTATGTACTTCCAACTCCAACTCAAGCTAACACTGATGTCTCACCTCACCTAGCTACTTTTGTTGAGTTTTTCTCAAAATTACAGGTACAAGATGATATCAATCCAGGGGAAGTGTTACCAACTACTGAGCATGCAGCTGATCAAACACAAGTTGTTGATCATGATGTTGATGTCCCTGTACCTGATCAGATTGATCATACAACACTCATACCTATTGATGATGACACTGAATCATCATATGCATGCTTAGACAGTGATTGTCCCTCAGATTCTACCTCTTTTGTGTCTAATCCTCAAGGGATACATCTAAAAGTTGATCTCTCGGGATGGAACATGACTGAGAACCAACAACCAGAAAACACCACCCCACAGCCAGCTGCCTCAGTTGAAGCATCTCCTGAACCTCAGGGGCATCACATGATCACCAGACACAAGGCAAAGACCACTTCTCAGCATCACCTGTCTCTTGTTACAAGCAAAGAAGAGACATCGAGGGAACCAAGGACTACTAATGAGGCACTAAAATCACCTCATTGGCTTGCAGCTATGCAAGAGGAGATCAATGCCCTACACAACAACAAGACTTGGACATTAGTACCTGAACTGCAGGTATGAACTTAGTTGGTTCAAAATGGGTGTTCAAAACCAAGTTAAAGGCCAATGGAACAGTGGAGAGGTACAAAGCAAGACTTGTTGCTAGAAGTTTCTCTCAGCTTGAAGTGATAGACTTTAAAGAAACATTTAGTCCAGTGGTTAAGGCCACAACTATCAGGGTGGTTCTATCAGTTGTTGTTAGCTCTAAATGGGAAATCAGGCAACTAGATGTCAAGAATGCTTTTCTACATGGTCATTTGCAAGAAGAGGTATACATGAGTCAGCCTCATGGATTCATTGACTCTAGGTACCCTCACCATGTCTGTCTGTTAAAGAAGGCACTGTATAGCCTTAAACAAACACCTAGAGCCTGGTTTGACAGGTTTAGCATGCATCTACTTCACCTTGGATTTACTTGTAGTAAGGCAAATCCTTCCTTGTTCACATTACAAAGCCACAAAGGCACCATATTGGTCTTACTATATGTAGATGACATCATTATAACAGGCAGTAACAAGTCACATATCTCAGAAGTGGTGTCACAACTTGGAAGAGAATTTGCTATGAAAGACCTTGGTCCCTTATATTTCTTCCTAGGAGTTGAGGTCAAGTATTTTGCAGGAGGAATTCACTTGAGTCAGGGTAAGTATGCTACTGAACTCCTTGGCAAGACTGATATGACACTGGCAAAGCTGTGAATACCCTTTTGGCATAAAAACATGGTCTTCATGAAGTTGTAGGGAATGTTGTTGATGCCTCTATGTATAGAAGGATTGTGGGCAGCCTCCAATATCTGACACTTATAAGGCCTGATATCACTCATGCAGTGAATCTAGCCAGTCAGTTCATGCAATGTCCTAACAGTGAACATCTTTAAGGTGTAAAGAGGATACTCAGGTACATCAAGGGCACTCTACACTATGGACTCAGAATTATCTCACAATCACCTTGCAGGTTGTATGATTATTCAGATACTGACTGGGGAGGATGCACTGCCACTAGAAGATCCACTACAGGTTACAACATCTACTTAGGTGCAAACTGTATCTCCTGGACTTCAAAGAAGCAGACCACAGTGGCTAGATCAAGTGCTGAAGCAGAGTATAGAGCACTTGCCTCTACTGCACCATAAATAACTTGGATCATTTACTTGCTTCATGATCTTGGAGTGTATCTCAGAACAGTCCCAACACTGTATTGTGATAATTTGAGTGCCTTGTATATGACAGTTAATCCAGTTATGCATGCTAGAACCAAATATGTAGAAATGGACTATCATTTTGTTAGAGAAAAGGTGGCAAGAGGACAACTTCTTACACAGTTTGTAAGGTCTAAACATCAGCTAGCTGATATTCATACTAAGGCTCTAACAAAGGAGGTCTTTGCTGGTTTTAGAAGCAATCTAGGAGTTATTACTCCACCACTCACTAGCTTGAGGGGAAGTGTTGGAGATAATGATTAAGTCAAGCAGAGAATTGATTAGTTATTAGGAGTTAGAGTACGGCTAGACTATGTAATTGTAGTAGTAGTATAACTCTACTCTTGAATCTGTAGAAGTAGTGGAGTTAGAGTACGGCTAGACTATGTAATTGTAGTAGTAGTATAACTCTACTCTTGAATCTGTAGAAGTAGTGCAAATGTAGTATAATTCTAAATATACTAGGACTCTTGTAACTAGCCTAGGACTCTAACTCTCATGTAATCAACTCCTATATAAAGGAGCATGTACTTGGCAGATTAAACATCAATACTACCTTGATTTCTTTGTATCTTCTCTGAGATTTCTACACTCACATCATAGGGAGGAATAAAATATTAGTGCATTTTTCAACAGGTTATCATATGATCGTTTTTCCCATTGAACCTGATTATAGGATCTCTAGTCCCCAGGTTGGGTTTCCTCATATATGACTTATAAGATTTTGAGCTTCAATCCATCCCCCTCGATGTGCTTCAGACCCTTTATCTTGCCAAGGCCTTGGTTAGTTTATCTGCAAGATTATCACAAAATTTAACATAATCAACGTTAATGGTACCACTTGTCAAATATGATCTCACAATATTGATTTCTCCTCATGGGTCTGAATTTACTGTTATAATAACAGTTTTAAAACCTACCAATAACATTGGTGCTACCACAATAACTCAAAATTAGAGAAATTAATTTCTCAAAATAAAGTGATTGATTTATTAAATCTCTGGATCAATTCACTTTTTCACTAGCTCGAGTTAAAGCAATAAACTCAGCCATAAAATTTTTTATTTTCAGCAAATAGCACTAAATATTTTCATCCGCATCAAAAAATCTTTTAAATATAGCAGGATAATATATTTTTTAAAACAAGCCACAAATTTTTATACCAAGTAAATATACTTGGTTTGCTTGTACCTGCTAAATACTTCTACTGCACACACAATATCGAGCCAAGTGCAAGTAGTCACATATCTCATATTTTTTATAGGTTAGCAAACTTCTTTTTTATTTGTCACACTACTTTCACATATTTGAATCAAAAGGAGTTGCAAGGCTCATATAATCAACAAAATTGTATTCACAATATTTTCAACATAATGTAACTTGTCAAGAAATATTCCATCACATGTTTTATGGTTCCAAGAATGAAATTATTTCACCAAATATATCATGTCAAAATGATTACTCAATATATATTTTTTTATCATTTCTTTGATAACATGTTAGAGTCAAAAATCATCAAATCATATTCAAACAATAACATGTGAATTATTTCAAGACTAATATATGCATTTTTAGTACTCTTTTTAGAGCATTCTCAAAGATGCAAAAATCACATTTTTCATGATGAATTTTCTCATTTCATGAACCCCCACTATTTCAAGAATTTGAATATAATTTTTTCATAAAAAGTAATATCAGTATATTCATGAAGAATATTAGGTAAAAAGTTTTTTACGTTTTTCTCCACAACAAATAATTTTTTTTTTACCTTTCCTCCGCTTGACTTGAGCAAGTAGAAAAAAAATACTTTACTCGTCTATCTCTTCTCTTCCATCTCTTGAAGAGATTTAGTGACGTTGAAGCGGGATGATGTTGAGATCTCCCATCTTGATATCCGCAACTTTCAAACTGTAACAAAACATAAATCTCCTTTAAATTATTGGAGTAATATACCACAAATTACAATAAATTACAGTTGAAATAAAATAAACAAAAAATGAATAAAAATATCTTCATGGCTGAGGCGCGGATATCTCTCTCTCTTTAAGGAGATTCAAGCCCACTGCGGCATAATCTACACCGATCCAGCAGTATCACTCTTGACTTGTCCTCTCCGGGATACAACAGCCCAACAACTTCATACAACTCAAGCAACTCCGGATTAATTGAAGAGTCCAAAGCTCCACCATTAGAACATCTTCATTCAACATATAATTACTCTCTTTTGTATAGTGAATATTGTTGAAGACTTAGAATATATTCTTTGTCTCAACTCTCTCTTTCACTATTCTCACCTCACTACATACTACAAATATTTTCCCACACTTCATATCATTCTCATCTTTTTACACTCTATATAAATCTCATACTTTACACAAAGGAAGAAAGCATCCTTTATATAGTGTAGGATTTCTTCCATTAGTAAATCTCAAGATAATGGATAGTTATGTGATAATTAGTGGAGCAATTAGTAGTAGGTTGTGATTTTAATGGTTACATGAGTTACAAGCATAATGAGGTAGAATGATGAGTGAATAAAGAAGTTAGTGGTTACAATGGTTTTAAGGACAATAATAGTCACATTCATCCACTAACATGTACACTTTAATATTTTAATTTAATATTAAAATGTATAAACACCAACAAAAATCGTCTCATTCGATTGCCAGTTGCAGGAGAAGCAATTAGAGAAAAATTTAGCCAAATGTTCCACTACATATTTGGACACGCTTCCGTATTAATAAATAAGACGGCTACGCGTTTTAATTTCACTTTCTTATGTTGTTCTTAATCTATATAATAACTATGATAAATTAATTTACCCGTTAAAGACACTAGGAATTGTTAATGTGCTTTTGGTGAGCTAATTTAGTACTATCATTTACCAAAATAAACTAGACGTGACAAGGCCAAGAGGAGAAATTGTGCACGTAAGTGGGACATTGTTGATTTTGATTTGTGGGATCCCTTTTCTTCTATTCTTGGGATCACTTGGCATTTGATAAGTTGGAGAAGAAAAACCAACCCTAATTTTGATATTTGTAATCATGTAATAGAAAAGACGAAATCAAAATTTGAAGTTTATATGTTTTGAATTTTTTTTAAAATTATCAAAATTTAAACTAATAATCTTTACTATTTAGTGAATTTTCAAAACAAATATAGAATTTTATTAAACATATTAGGTTCGACTGAACTCATAGCCGACACTCTAACTTTGCTTCTATGCAATAATATAACAAAATTGGCAGGAATATTATTTTGGTTAAGATTTCTTTATTCTTAACTAAAGATTTCAAATTTGAGCACCGAAAATGGAGAACCAATCTATAACAAGAATTTTACTCTTCTTAATAAATGTACTTAATACGAATCTAAATTAATCGGACCAGTAAATTCTGATTTAGGTGAACTAGTAGTTTCAGATATCGGATGATTAAATTGAAAAAAATAAACAGAAAAAAGCATTGATTGAGGTTACGTCACCATTTTCTCTTTCTTGTGTTGATAAATGACACCAATTGAATCTTGCAAATTGCAATGTGGTAGTATCTTGAAGATTCTATTTCTTGGAGTAACTACCAACTACTACTACTATTATTAGCACTAGTATTACTCCCTCTGTTTGACTCGTACATGTTCATTATTTTAAAAATAATTTTTTTATTTTATTTATTATTTTTAATATATTAGACCAAGATAAAAAAAAATTATTTTATCTTTAATATTAAATACTTATTTCTAAATCATTTCTCAAGACTTCATAGTATACATTAATTAATATGAGGATTATGATAAAATACTCATATTAATTATATTTCTTCAGAGAAATACAAAATTTAAAATGGACAAATAAAATTGAACGGGAAAATAATCTTTCTTTTCTCCATCACTTTAACTTGTATTTTTGGCGCACTCAAATCAATTAGTTTTGAATTTGAATGTCCTTTTCTAAGGAGACTTATGGGAAGACGCTACCCAATAAACTAATCAATGATCAACAAAATTACAAGCAAAGTATTACTTCTATGTCCCCAATTGTATGACAGTTTATTTTATTTTATTTTGTGATGTCATAAATATTGGATTGGCTTTTTTTAAATAATTGTATAGTTTAAATAAACTTAAGAGGTTTCAGAGAATCAAATTCATTTAACCAATTAAAGTTAAATTTTTTGTTAAACTAATTTGACTACTATAATTTAACAATTGTCTATTATTATGGATGTTTCAATGGATATGTGAGCATACTAGGAGAGATAAGATTAAAAATGAGGATATTTGGGACAAGGTGAGAGTGATTTCTGTGGAGGACAAGATGCACTGAGATGGTTCGAACATGTGAAGAGGAGATGTATGAATGCGCCCGTGCGGAGGTGTGAGAAGCTGGCTATGGATGATGTTAAGAGAGGTAGAGGTAGACCGAAGAAGTATTGTGTAGAGGTGATTAGACAGGACATGACATAGTTCCAGCTTACCGAGGACATGGCCTTAGACAAAAAGTTATGGAAGACACAAATTAGGGTAGAACTTTAGTAGGTACGTAGCAGTTTGTTGTCTTGTTGTCCGTCCATACTAGCAGTTATAGTATTGTTGCTGTAGTTTCTTGTCCTTCGATTTCTATCATTATTTGTTATTTCTTGTACTTCGACTATCATATTATTTTGTTGTAGTTACTGTCATGTTATTGTCTGTTGTTTTTGTTAATATTTGCTATTTTCCTTACTTCTATTACTTCTTTTTCTAGACTGCTTTAGACTATTCTTTCCTTGAGTTGATAGTCTATCGAAAAAAGTCTCTCTACTTTTGAGATAAAAGTAAAATTTGCATACACTCTATCTTTTTTATACCCACTTAATAGTCTACTACTATTGTATATAAACAAATCATATTAACTCCTAAAATTTATGCCAACTCAAATGATATTCAACCTCCTAAAATATATTTGGTGAGAATTTGGAAATGGTGAACATTTTTATTACTGAAAATAAAAACTTCATTATATGACTAAACAAACAAGGGAAATTTAGCAGTTTGGTAGCCTAAACAAAATATTTTAATTATTTTGGCCCAAATTTCAACTTATTATCCACTTTAGTCCTATCCTTTTTTTTACACAGCACTTTTGCTTCACGTACAATATACTGAAACCTTTTGCTTTGCATACAATAGAATGGTTTTCACACAAAAAAACCTCAATCAAACTACAATATATCTCACTTTTTTTTTGACCTTCTACAAGAATTTGTGGTTGAAAATTGGTAAAGGTGAATATAGGTCGTGGATTTGAGCTGGAAATCAATGTTAAATATTTATTTCTTGGATTGGATTGAAGGATTGAACTAAAAAACATGTTTGCCATTTGATGAAAACCATTACTAAAAAATCACTATTTTCACATTAAAAAATTTCACTGAAAAATATTCAGTGGCTATTTTTATAAATATTTTGATTGAATTAGTGAGAAAAGAAAAAATATTAATGTTTTCACATGAAAAAATTAGGAAGCTTCCCAGTGGTTCAATGAGAATTTGTTTCCCACCATACGATTTCCCAGTAAGCTATTTAGGTGAAAAATAAATGGAAAAAATCATATTTTGTAACCCAAATTTCTCATTGATTTATGATGGAAAAAACCTCTGTTATTAATAGTGCCCGCTCAAAAATTGGTTCAAATTTGTTGATATGAACTTTATTGTTCATAATCAAGTGGTTATTGCTGGGTAACATGGGAAATACTTTGAAGGATGCTAAACCTAAAGTTTGAGTTCCATTAGAGCAGATTTGATCTGTTTTGGGCGAAAAATCAAAGTAAACGAAGAATAGAAAAGAATACAAGATACGTATATCTGTGTATTCCGTTGTATATCTCCCCTCTTAGATTTCCTGTATATCATGTATATATATGTGTGTATCAATATATATCCGTGTGAAATATACACGTGATATACACAAAATGCCTTTTCTCAACTCAATTGATACGAAGTTTGACTCCAAACCAGTTAAAATCACCTCCAATTTTCCTTAAATTTTTTATATTGCCTCATCCAAGTTTTGAAGTTTCTTACGTATTTCAACCACACGCCCGTCGTAAAAAAAAATCATTTTCTGTTGGGTAAGGGGGTAACCAGTTATAGTATTTGGCAATCACAAAATGTAAATAAGATTAATTCCATGGTTAAATGCTGATAAATATTTTCAATTTCTTGTACATTTCATTAATCCACTACTTTAAAGTAGCATTGAGTTTCTTACCTATTCCAACCACACGCCCATCGTAAAAAAAATAAATCATTTCTGCTGGGTCCTTTCAAGGGGGTAACCAGTTGTAGTATTTGGCGAACACAAAATGTAAATAAGATTAATTCCATGGTTAAATGCTGATAAATATTTTCGATTTCTTGTACATTTCATTAATCCACTACTTTAAAGTAGCATTGAGTTTGACGTCACTTAATCCACTACTTTCAAATCAATCCAAGTTTTTAATATCATTGTCAGTAATGTAACCAAGAAAGTGTGATCCCCCCCCCCCCCCTATATCTATCATATTATCTAAGAATATAACAAGTATTGAATACGACACATTTAGGAGAATAATGAAACATCATTAGTACCTTGAAAAAATAAAAAGAATTCCTATGATAAGAATAACCATCATCATTAGGCGAAAATTCAGAGCCAAAATTCAAAGTAGAAGAAGAATAGGAAAGAATGTAAGATGTGTATATCTTTGTATCCATTTGTATATCTTCCCTCATATTTTTCTTGTATATAGTGTATCCATGCATATTCGTGTGAAATATACACATGTCAAAATGCCCCCCTTTTCAACTCAATTTGTACGAAGTTTGACTCTAAATCGATTAAAATCACCTCCAATTTTACTCAAACTATTCATACTGCCTCATCCAAGTTTCGGTATTTCTTACGTATTCCAACCACACACCCATCGTAAATTGATTATTTTTCGTTGGTCCCTTTCAAGAGGGTAACCAGTTGTAATATTTTGGTGATCACAGAATGCAAATAAGATTCCATGGCTAAGTACTTATAAATTTTCAATTTCTTAAGCTTTCCCAAGCTAAGCAAATTGGAATTTGGTAGGATTGGTCGGGCTCAAATTGGCCCTTTTATTTTTGGGCTCAAATATTCGCCTTATTCATCGATTTCGTCGTACTCAACTTCTTCTAAGTTTGATGTGCTTTTGGTGTTTGATGTGCTAATTTGGTTATTCATTGATTACAAAACTTTGCCAAAATTAACTAAATGTGACGAAGCCAAAAGCTTACTGTGGACGCATACAAAGTGGGACATGAGTAATTTGATGGGGAAATTACATTGTGTATAGTCACTCATCAAAATAATAGCCAACAACTGTATATTTGTTGTATATTAATGTATGATATACATAAAATATATTTTTTTGATACAAAATAGTGTATATTTTGTATATATATTTGACTAGAATTGTAATTATTTGATTATTAAGGAGGTTCCATGCAACGTATTGGGATCAAAGACGCAATACCAATTTATTGCAAATTGCAAATCTTGAAGATTCCATTTCTTGGACCTAACTACTATTACTAGTATCTTATTCTATTATTATTGGGTGTCTTTATCTAAGGTTACTTATATGGAGACGCTACTTAACCATGTCAATCTTTTAATTTAATCAACACATATAGAAGCAAGGTACTGCTCATTTTTTAAACGAAAAAATTTAAGTGACGTGGCAAATATTTAGATTGTATTTATGATTCATAACTAGAATTTTAAACAATTATGAATTATAGCTATATTTTGGGCTTTATAGGAAATACACAATGGGAAAATTATATAACACACCAACATTAGAGGCCTAATTACGCTTCATGCCTATAGTTTAAATCAATTATGCTCCTTGTCAATTAGTCAAAATTATTGGTATACAACCTCTCCTTCTCCCATCTTCTCTCTCGCCACTCTCCTCTCTCTCTCTCCCAATCTCGCTGGCCACTCTCCTCCCTCTCTCCCCAATCTCGCTCCCCTCTCTCCCATCTCCCTCCCTCTCGCTGCCTCTCTTCTTCCCTCTATTTCTCTCCTTTTCTCTAAAAAGGGGACTTTTTTCAACAAAATTCTCAAATGAGACATTTGTATTTGTATATAACATATATGTATAACACAAAGAGGAGAGAAAGAGAAATTGTATTAGTTGATACGAATTGTATTTTCTATTTATTGATACGAATTGCATTTGTATTCGTTGATACAATTGAATACAAATTGTATTTCGTTGATATGAATTGTATTTGTATATATATGACAGGTTATATCACTGAATACAATTTATATCAACGAATACAACTGATATATTTGTATTTGCATATGACAAAGTCAAGCAAATACAAATAAGAAATTTGTATTTGGAAGTCATAGAAATAAGCAAATACATATTACTGTCTGTATTCAAAATACAAATATATTTTATATTTGGTGATAGACACAATTGATTGTATCAATATGTATCATGTGCTTTTTCTCATACATAAATACAATTGGCTCAAATAAATACAATTTATATCAACAAATACAAATATATAACAGTGAATAGATACACTAAAATACATAATACAAATGTATAACAAAGAACAAATACAAAATACAAAGAGGGAACAATACAAAATACAAAAAGGGGGAGAGACACAAAGAGAGAGATAACAATACAAAATACAAAGAGGGAAGAAAAAGTGAAAAGAGAAAGGGATAGAGACAGAGAATGAGAGAGAGAAAAGAGAAAGAGGGAGAGAGAGGCGAGAAAGAGAGAAAGACGGAGAGAAACAGAAAGAGAGAGGGGAGGCGTGTGAAAACAGAAAGAGGGAGGGAGGGAGATGCGACACTTTTTTTATTTTTATTTTTTGCTTGGCATTTAAATAGTTGGTATGGATTGTAATTAGCAAAGTGTTGGTATAAAAGCCCTATTAATTTCAATTGGGCTGGTATTTTTGAAATTTGCTCATACACAATAGACATGGGCGCTGATATATTGATACAACTAGGAGTGGGCATGGTATGGTATATACCGAATTACCACACCAAATCAAAACTGTTGATACCGTGATTTTAGTATTATAGTATTTGGAATGATATATGATATATATTTTAAACTTTTTTGATATTCGATACAATATTCAATATTTATAAATAACATACCAAAATACTGAATATCATACCGAAGTATATAATTACATAAATAATTTATATACATTATTAAAATACTAACATATATACAACCTAGTATTTATATAAAACTAAATGGTTAGACGATGGAATTTTGACTATCCTATTTTGATTGAAATATCTTATTTTATGTAATTGATTAACAAAAGGATTTGTTTGTACTTTCTTTCAAATATATTTCTACATGTGTAATGTGTTAGTATGATACAATTGAGACCTATTTTTGAAAAATCGAAGTCATATTACTCTATTGTAACAAACTATGGTTACCGATTTACCATACTGCAAAATATCAAAATCAAACTTCAAAATACCAAACTATACCGAATTAATTTGGTATGATAAAGGTATAGTACTTTTAAAAATTGGATGCCGTACCAAAGTTTTAAATATTGTACCATACTATGTCCACTCATAGATACAACTGATATCCGTTGCTCGAATACAACTCTTTCGTCGATACATCTGATACACACCTAATACAATAATTATAGCTATATTTCATAAATATACAAATTATAGCTATGTTTTGTGATTACGCTCTAAACTATGGCTATTTATGAATTTTTTTTTTTAAAACACTTTTTGATGTTTTGTCCAAATTATTGAACTTTTCTTGTTTATAAAGATTTTAGAAAAAGCCCAATTAGAAAGGGATCTCGAGTATTGGTTCAAACCAAAAATTGGGATCACTTTGGTTTTGGGCCGGGCATCATGAGAGGCACCATCATGATTGGGTGGTGTTGGATAGCTATTTTTGGGCTTTTGGTACGAACAAAAGAGGAGAAATGGGCAAATAGCCATTTTTAGATGGGTTATCAATATATATCATTCGACCATTTAATTTAGCACATATGATCAAAGTATACATTACATATATGCTTAATTTTATATATATATATATTATATGTATAGGTATGTACGTTATATGAATAGGTTTGTATATCATATTTATAGTATATGCATTTAGTATAAAATATACATTATTTATACAATGTATACATATTTTATAAATTAAATGGTCCAAAACAATTGGGCTATAATTTCTCCTTTTTATTTAGATTGTTAGTAAATAATTTTAGCCAATGTTTAGTTATTTTGAAAATAGAATTTGGATAAAAATATTCCTAACTAAAAAATGGAGGAACTCCAACAACTTTTACATGAGTGTAAACTTCACAACCCAAACTTCAGAAATTGTTTTAATTTGGGGTCTGAACAGTCTAATAAAAGTTCATGGAATTTAAATTCTTAGGAAATATTAATTCGAGTTCATATTTTCATAATTAATCTATGAGTAAATTACACTAAACACTCCCATAATATTACTCAATTCTAGATATAATTTCTGTATTTTTAAACCAAACACTTAACCCCATATTGTGAAAATCTTGCACATTATTATTTCCTTCGTATACTGATTCTTAGTTAATATATATATGTACAAAGTTGCCCTATTTTGATTCTCTCCTTGTTAAAAAAATCTATTATCCGACACCAATTGTTCTCGTTAATTAATAGATTAACTCGTTTCATAATGTCATCCTGCCTTTTTTTGCCCTACGTATTGTTAAAAAAAAACAAACCTCGTTCTTTTTTGTTGACAAAAGCAGATTTCAAAACACAACAGACATAATAATGCTAAAGAAACCCATTTAATAACCCCGCTCATTCCATTGACCTTACCACTAAGGATCATCAACACTAAACCAATCAATAATCACCTCATCACATAGCCTATGAGCAGTGTCCAACACTACTCGATCAATCACGGGTCATCTTGCCAAACTCTACATAGGTGATTATTCCCACCGATGGTCAATCATAATTTTACCAATCCCCCGGGCTACCATATCTACCCTTTCCTTTGGTCGCGCACGGATGCTAAGTATTCAGGCAAATCACCTTATATGCAGGCTATATAAGTTCTATAGTCAATGTCCTTGTTTCACCTGGCAGCCCGTAATGCAATCGTTGCCTTTAGATTCCCCGTGAATGAATGAAAACAAGGGGAAAAACAGGGTGAGGCTTCTGCCTCGCACTCTTCCACTATAGCGGTGGCCGCTGAGCTATAGCGGTTCCGCCGTAGCGATAACCATACCGCTACCACTATCCCAACGGTAACAGTACAGGAAATTTAATTTCTAGCTAAAAGTATTCATCCCCCTTCCTAGCTACCACTGTTTAAACCTGTAAATCCCGCCATGGTCTTAAACCACCCTTAAGACCATTCCCGGCATCAAACGCATCACAATTCAACACTATCAATTACAAAGAGTTAACACTAGACAATTGTTCTCAACAATATCTTCCCGCCATTACATACTAATGGCTCCCTTGTTCCCATGGTTCCCAACCAAGTCCTGACTGTCCTGAAACCGAAGCTTCCCTACAATCACAGTTTCCAATCCCTTATAATCTTAACCAACCACTTTTAAATCAAGACTTTTAACAGCTTATCACAGCCTAAGGTACACAAAATTTTCAATTTAATGACCCTCTACAGACTCAACATGCACGGCAGATAACAATTTACACACATTTCAAGAAAGTCACACAAGAGTTGTACCACGCAACATTTCAACTTCAAGTTACAACCAAATCAAGTCACACAATTTACTCTTTATTCTTCCCATGGATGACCATTAGTCGATCATCCATGTCTTACCATAACTCCCTCTATTAAGCAATAATAGCCCTTGTCCCTGGTCCTTATTCACATACCAACCACTTGAAACCTGAGTTCCCACAAGTATATATATCATTTTTCCTTATCATTTTTATCAATGATAAGACCCTGCCCCGCATTTAGCATACTGTTTTCCACTTGAATTACAAAATAAGAATTCCTTCAATCATTAATACATAACCAAGTTAAGACTCTTTACTAGCGACAAATTTCAAGGCAACTCAGCAATTACACACCATAAAATTGCAGTCATACAAATAATGCAATATATACAATCACTAGTCTCAAGCTCTGACTCTCAATCAAACCAGTTTCATCACATTTCGTTCACTTCATGGATGACCATTAGCCGATTCATCAATCCTTTATACAGCCTCCCAAGCCAGATATCAATTGGAACCTTCCCGATTTTAATTTTTCTTGCTTGTCTTACTGCAAGAGTCCAATGACATCCTTACTTCTGTGAGATACCAACTGGAATCGAGAGATACCAATTGGACTCAACTTATACAAGCAAGTGAAAGAATCGCATGAAAAGGAATGAAAGAAGAAAGATGTTTCCTGGAATGCTTCGTAGCTTCCCTAGGATTAGATGTGGACGTCTACCCACCAATCCGCGGGACTCTATTTGACATTTTGCTCTTGTACTAGGAGACCGGTAACCTGGACTCTGATACCATTTGTCACGTTCCAACTACCGGGTTGTGCGGGCACCTACTCTAATCCACCTAGATAGGAGAACCCTTACCACCCGAACCAACAGGCAATGCGTAAAAGAAAATAAACCATTAAATAAGTCCCTTAATACATGAGGAATCCATTTACAAATGTTTGGAAAATCCTTATACAACAGCTTTCAAAAATTACACAACCTTTAAAACTTGCGGAAATTTATTAACAATATAAACACCCTCCCAGAACCTAGTCTAAGTCGGTACAAGAGCTTCTACAAGATGAGCTTATAACATAAAATGGACACAACTCCCACCATAGAAGGAAGTAGGAGCTGTTGGAAGATCACCGCAATCCTGAACCTGTGAAACATCACCAACCCTGCAACCAGACTATACCCAAAAAGGTATAGCAAGAGTAGAATCAGTACAAACACACGTACTGGTAGGCATCATCGGCTGACCAAGTCGCCTTGTCACCTAGACTTCCCAAGTCTCCATGATCCCTAGACTTCCCAAGTCTCACTTAATCCTTACCAATAACAATGTCCATACCTGGATTACCCTTCCCTTACCTAAGTCAACCGCCTTGACTAGATATTCAGACTTAACCCGGCTAACTGCCCAACCAAACCACTTATACCCGTAGTAATACTTACTAGTGTCCGGCCCTTCCCGAGCCTCTAGGACAACTTTCCTTCCTGGTTATATCAACCAACAACTACAACCCCAGACTTTCTGTCTTACTCCCAATTAACCAATCACATGAAAAATCACCTAGTAACCATTGACACATTCAATGAGAACAACAGAGTTATAACTAAATCCCTTTCAAATTCTGAAACCCGTACCCGCCAAGGGTCCTCTAACCACACCTAAGGGTTCAACAGGCTACCCGGTCTACACCAAGACCCACCCTTAGCTTATTAACCACAACTAATTCTTGACCGTCATTAATACACTTAATGAAAATAAATTATGAACTCATAACCTCTTTTACATGGTCCGGACCTACTCGGATCCCCCTAACGCATCTAGGTGGTAATATAACAACCCGGCATACACCAAGACCAAACTAATAACATGATATAACAACTCGACCTACACCAATACCAAACTCATAACATGATATAACAACCCGGCCTACACCAAGACCAAACTCATAACATGATATAACAACCCACCCTACACCAAGACCAAACTAATAACATGATATAACAACCTGGCCTACACCAAGACCAAACTCATAACATGATATAACAACCCGGCCTACACCAAGACCAAACTAATAACATGATATAACAACCTGGCCTATACCAAGACCAAACTCATAACATGATATAACAACCCGGCCTATACCAAGACCAAACTAATAACATGATATAACAACCCGGCCTACACCAAGACCAAACTCATAACATGATATAACAACCCGGCCTACACCAAGAACAAACTCATAACATGATATCACAACCCGGCCTACACCAAGACCAAACTCATAACATGATATAACAACCCGACTTACACCAAGACCAAAAGCATAATATAATATAATAATTTATAAACACAGCCCGGTCCACCCATGGAACCAACACCAATCAGCACAATGCAACAATATCAATGAAATGATACAGTAAAGTAAACCCGTACCAGGCGTGGTACCCGAGCCAATCATTAGTATTTTCTCATACTAGGCATGGTACCCGAGCCAACCGTTAGTAATCCCATACCAGGCGTGGTACCCGAGCCTACCATTAGTATTCCCATACCAGGCATGGTACCCGAGCTAACTATTTATTATACATGTACCAGGCGTGGTACCCGTGCCAGCCATTAGTATACCCGTACCAAGCGTGGTACCCGAGCCAACCGAATGTCAACAATCCACAGTCAAATAGATGAACAACCAACTTGTAAACTAACAAGTACACACACCGTTCAATACACAGACTGTAAAACAGGAACCTTAGACATTCTACACAACTCCTCTAAGCAATGCAATTCATACAAACACTTAGACATGAGTGCAAGAATATACAACATTCACAGAAATCGTAAGTCATCACCTACCCCATTTCGATTACACTATGAACCGTCAATCCCGTCAAAAGACTAATCCCAGTTTGCCCCTTTAAACATGAAGTTAATTACATTTCTTCCAAACCCTCTTCCTAGGACCAAATACAACCTGGGAAAACCCTTCCCAGCCTTAGAACACAACCAAACAATTATCCTAATTATACCAATTAGTCCAGAACTTCCGTTCCTTACATATTTATTAATTACTAACCCTTTTCTGGTTCCCCGAACTTTTCGATGCTAGTTTTCGTATTTTTATTAGTAAAATCACACAATTTAAGCAATGCCTAGAATATCACCACACCCTATTCCCAGTCTATATTTTTCAGAGTATTCCAACAATTCAACAACTTCCTCCGGACTCCGCGCCCAAAAGCCTAACCATGGATTCTTCCTTTCATTCTATACAATAATAGGAAATAAAAATGGCCAATCTACTCTTGGGAAGAAACCTAGCCTACCTAGATGCCGAGCAGCTATTCCATGCCCTTTTTGGCTCTGTGAAGACATTCTCTGACGATTCTGCAGTCCCGAATCCATGGTTTCGCATCTCTTTGGCTGGAATCCCTCCTTCCCATGGCTCCCAAGCCTTGGAGCAGCCTAGTAGGATTTTTGGAATAGCTCCCGTCTGTTTTTGGGGCTGAAGGGAAGAGAATGAAAATAAAAAACCTGTTTTCTGATCCCTTCGCTCCGTTATAGCAGTCCTCGCTTGCTATAGCGGACAACTTCCGTTATAGCGGTCTTAAGCGGTGTTGACCGCCTTGACCACCGCTATAGCAGAGGTAGCTACAGCGGACCGTTGCTCTAGTTACAGACAGAATTTCTGGAAATCTCTCAGATTTGGCCATTTTACAATACACTTGCTTCCCTTGATGACCCAAAATAACCCCTTCACGTCAAACGTGATTCTGGAAGTTCTACTTACCCAAATTTAATTTTGAAAAGTCCCCCGGACTCCTTTATATCTTGGCTGCATGGAAAACTAGCTCAAACCAAGACATCTAACCCAATCCTTACGCAGATTTTCCTGGACCCTACTTCACTCCAAAACCGGTCGAGACTAGCCTAGCCCAGAATTTTCAACTCCCAAACCCAGAAGTTTTCTAACCCGAAACTTGGCACGAATGGTTTACCCATAACGATGAACTCAGTCACTATATTTTCTTAATGTTGGAGCATGCCTTGAATTGGCACTTGATTATTTTCTTAAGGTTTGAGCATGCATCAGGTTTTCTGGAATGATTCTCATGAAATAACTCTAATAGGCACAATCTTTAATGTACGTGTCTAAATGAAAAATTCACACAAGTTTAAGGGGCTGCATATGTATTCAGCCATTATATATAAATACTTTAAAACAAGGCTTTTCTACAGGTTTGAGAAGTTCCATTAGGAAAAGCTTTTCTTATCCGGTTAATTCCATGTTTACAGGGATTGAATTTGTCATTTTACCATTAGGAAAAGCTTTATTGCATATGTCAAGCTGCAGGATTAGAGCAAACATAAATAGCTGAGCTCCAACAGGTGTACCTGTCATACTAGTTCCACCGGAACTCTTTAGGAGAACCAGCTAGTCTAAAATCCTGAATAGAGAATCATAACATGAAGGCTGTTCACAAGAAAACTTGGGGTAAAATTCAAAAATAACAAATCCAAGAAAAAGTCTCAGTTGATTTCTCATATGCTCATCCCATGAGAAATCAACACTTAAAAAGTCTTAAAGATATAGAATTTCCAAATAATACAACCATACTGTAGAAAGAACAACTTTATAGCATTCCACATGAACAAAATATATCAATATGAGAGGAGAAGATGTGTTAGCACCCTTTTAGTCTCCTAACAATTTATTGTAGTAGTTATTTGCAGTAGTTATTTCCTTGTAGTAGTTATTTGCAGTTTCTTAGTTTAGTAGTAGTTATTTCTTTGTAGTAGTTCACAGTTTCTCAATTCAGTAATGTTAGGAAGTCATGTCCTAGTTTCTAAGGGTAGTTATCTTATCAGTATTGCATTTATAGTTTATTTCATGAAATGTAAGCAGAAAATTATTTAAGTTTTGAGTACTTCAAACTCAAGAGATTGTAGGTTCTTTCTTAACGAACCAACACCATAGGTCGTAGGAAGAAGGAATCTAATTTCATCTTTCAGCGTTCCATAACTAGATTCATATCTCGGGGACTGTAACAAGATGTTTTGAACAATCACAACAAAAGTTCAGTTGAAGCTCTACATAAGTAAACTGAATTTCAACAAGATCAAATTAAACTTCAACCAATAAAACCACTGAACAAGATCTCAAAACTTGCACAACTACATCAACTGGTATTAAGGGCGACAAAAATAAATTCCTTGAACACATCAAAGCAGAGCAACAAGAAATTGAACAAATAAAGAGACTGTGAATATCCCAAGCTACAAGACTAGGGGCAGTTTAAATAATTATTTGACTGCAATTATAATTTTTCATAATACTGGGAACTAAAACGGCCAAAACAGTACATACTTTCAGCCTATGAAATACACCAATAAATTGAATCTCATCCTAAGTTATAAAAAATAAGCAGACAGGCAATGAAAAAATAGCTTGAGATATTTACCTCTCAGAACTCAAAATATAATAACAGAAAAGAGATTTCAACATCATAGAAATGGAGCAGTAAGGAAACCCAATGGCTCTAGCAAAATTAAAGAGAAAAAAAGCATCAACTTCTTAACCATAAGGAGTTGGATCTGTTATCAACTGCACTTGAATGCTTTCAAGAGCAATGCATACTTTCTGAACTGCCATTCACAAAGAATTAATCCAATCATCAATTGAATTTAGATGGTTTGAAAAGCAACACAAACTTGAGAACAAACCAAACTTATTATATAAGGCACCAAACATTTTTTTATAACAAAGTACAATATATCAAGAAGAGAACAATTGCTATTACTGAAAAAATGATCTCCTTCCATTAATTGTACAACAAAGAATTACAATTTCAAGACCTTAACAACAGAAACAAAAGTAACTCTACAAACTATAATACAAAATCTATAAACACAAGCGAACATACACAAACCCTAACTCCACAATCTAACCTCCAAATTTATACAGGGTCCTTCCCTGCTGCTCAAGGGCATAGAAAACATCCATATAGTAACAGTCTTCCTCCTGGCATGCTCTGTGTATGTGTGAATTTTCATCCATCTTAATTAATTAATTATTTTTTAAAAAAAGACAAAATAAAGGCGTACATGGTGACCAAGGGATTAGAGGGAAATAAAGGTTAAAAGGTTCCTTTTTCTGCCATTGGATCAACAACACACTCTATTAATGAGTTCTCAAGTTATATTTCTTGTCCTCCTTTAGCTCATTCAAGTTCCTACTAAAGTATTTCATGGCTATGAACCTATGGCAAAGAAAAATAGAGAAATGAAATCTCCTTGTCGTAGCCCTTTATTTTTCTATTGTAACTAATTGTTTTCACTACTTAAAAATTCATCTTAGATATCCAAAATTTCCAAATTTGATAAAAGATATGAAAAATGTTTTTTCCAAAATGATCTTATTTGAAATTTTACAAAGGAAGTATGTTCTTTGGGCTTAATTTAATGGGGTTTTTTAAATATATTTTCTCATTTTATATTTTTCAATAGTTTTTATACTATTATTGAAGAACTGTGTTATTTTTATTTTAAAAAAATTGTCAACTAAGTCAATCTATCTCCACCTTAAATTCCTTTTAATTAAAATCGAATATACCTTTGCTTATATTATTCGGAAAAATGGCCAAAAATACTCTTGAACTATCTGAAATGGAGCAAAAATACCCTCCATTATTTTTTGACTCAAAAATACCTCTACATCAAATTTTTGGCTCAAAAATACCCCCTCTCTCTAATGGAATGACACCAAGCACGCCACGTGGATAAAAAACGCCACATGGCCACTCCATGTGAAAAATCACCCCATTTAATACCACTAACGATCATCGTTGCCTCCTCCTCCTCCGCCTCCTCCTCCTCCTCCTCCTCCTCATCCTCCTCCTCCTCCTCCTCCTCCACCTCCTCCGCCTCCTCCGCCTCCTCTTCCGCCTCCTCCGCCGCCTCCTCCGCCGCCTCCTCCTCCTCCTCCTCCGCCTCCTCCTCCGCCTCCTCCTCCTCCTCCTCCTCCTCCGCCTCCTCCTCCTCCGCCTCCTCCTCCGCCTCCTCTCTCCGTCCTTCCTCCTCCTCCTCCTCCTCCTACGCCTCCCCCTCCCCCGCCTCCCCCGCCTCCTCCTCCGCCTCCTCCTCCTCCGCCTCCTCCGCCTCCCCCTCCCCCGCCTCCCCCGCCTCCTCCTCCGCCGCCTCTTCCGCCGCCTCCTTCTCCGCCGCCTCCGCCGCCTCCTCCGCCTCATCCGCCTCCTCCGCCTCCTCAGTTTTTCCACGTGGACTGACCATGTGGAAAAAAGGAGCTAAATCTCATTAGGAGGAATTATGGTATATACTTCCAATACAATTTTTCCTCCTCCTCCTCCTCCTCCTCCTCCTCCGCCTCCTCCTCCTCCGCCTCCGCTCCGCCTCCTCCTCCTCCGCCTCCTCCTCCTCCGCCTCCTCCTCCGCCTCCGCCTCCTCCTCCGCCTCCTCCGCCTCCTCCTCCTCCTCCTCCTCCGCCTCCTCCTCCTCCTTAGTTTCTCGTGGATTGATTTTTCACGTGGACTGACCATGTGAAAAAAAGGAGCTAAATCTCATTAGGAGGAATTATGGTATATACTTCTAATACTATAATTTTTGAATCAGAAACAACAATAACAGAGGTTCACTTGAAATTTATTCACAAAAGGGAATCAAACGATTAATGAATAGTGGAACATAAATTTGAGGAAGAAAGAGAAGAGAGATTCACCAATTATTATTTATTTATTATTTTCGGTATAGTTGCACAACGATAAAACTGAGAGAGAGAAAGATTTGAAGAGTTTGTTTACCAGGAAAAGGAAGAAGAAGAAGATTAGCAAAGTAGGGAAGATGAAGATGGAACCTCCATGCCCGACCGAAATTAGAAAGAAGATGCCTTAGACAATGGGAAAATCAAATTAAATGGGATGATTTTTCACGTCGACGGATCATGTGGCCATTTTTATCTATGTGGCGTGCTTGGTGTCATTCCGTTAGAGATAGGGGTATATTTGAGCCAAAAATTTAAGGAAGGGGTATTTTTGAGCCAAAAAACTAACGAAGGATATTTTTAGCCCTTTTTTGTACATTGTTTATAATCGTGTCCAAATTGAATGGACACACCCTGAAGAATTTATCGAACGAGCTTTCATATTAAAATTAAAGATGCTAGGAGAATTTCCAAAGTAGTTTAGTTCGATCAACAAGGCCCGTCTCCATAGCGTTGAAATCAATATTTTTGCTTTGGCATAGTTGCAGTATCCGCATAAATCATCAGCTCTTTGTTTGTCATTCACTTTTCTGGTCCAAAATTGGTAATTGTTAAAAGAGATAATTATTTGTTCTAGAGAAAACATTTTATTAAATTTCATAAATATGTTATTGACCAAATCTTGAAATCACGAGTCTTAACTCATACGACTACGAAAATCTCAACTTGTTTTTTTTTTTTTTTTTGGATAGAAAAAAAAAAAGTCTCAACTTGTTGATTCTGTCACATCAAAACATTCTTTTGATCTTTTCTAAAGGACCACAATCATGGTCACTTGCATATTTCTTAATGTACCTCCCCCTACTGCATTATTCTGGAGCCATTCAAGTTTGACCATTATCCGATTCATGGTGACCCATTCAAGTTTAATGACCCGAATTCATTTAAGGTGTTGACTAAGAGCCCATTTGGATTGAATTATTTGAAGTCAAAATAATTTTTAATTAAGCATTTTTATAGTGTTTGGATAAATGTAAAAAGTGTTACATTTGGTTTTAAGCTAAAATAATAATAAAAAAAGGGTGACTTACATAAAACACACATCTTTGGGAGCTAATTACTCTTTTTTACATCTCAATCCCGCTCGAATACATCCCTCACCTCGTGATACACCCCTCACCTCGTGATACATCCCCAAACTACTCGGATACATCGGAATCCCATTGGATACATCCCAAAATCACTCAGATACATCGACATTCTTTTGGTTTTACCTTTGATACATCGGGTGGGATGTATCCGAGGTGAGGCGATGTATTACGACCTGAGGCGATGTATCCGAGTGGTTTATGTGGTATATTAAGTAATTAAAATAAAGTAGTGGGAGAGTTAGTAAATATGGTAAGGAGGTATGTCTCTTTATGCAGTTTAACCTAAAAATAAATCAAAAGTCATAAGTTAAGAATTCTAACTTATGGCTTTTGACTTATAAATCGAAAGCCAAAAATCAATCCAACATGCTCTAAACCTAAATGGTCACAGTAAGTTGATTAAATAAATTGTCATGACACGTTCAAAATGTACTTAATTCAATATGCGTTAGGCAATTTGAACTAATAGTAATATAAAGTAGTTGTAACTCAACCCGTTCAACTAAAAGGCCTTCCTTTATTTTAGTTTATATAATTTATTTAATTATCAAATCTAGAGCAAAATTATTCTCTTATAGAAACAAAATTAGTGTGCAAAAGTATCAAGAGAGATACACATACATAAGTAACCAAATAATTTTTGTAAGCCTAATTACCTAACCAACCCAATGAATTATTGGCATGCTTGGGATGACCCAGTACAAGTTTTTTTAGGTGGTTCAAAGTTGATGGCGAGGTCAATTTTTTTGACACAATCAGTGACACAATGGAGTTGCTTGTGAGATAGTTTTTTGCTGCTGGGATGGCGTCTTTGGTCCAGATTTTCAAACCCATAATTATTTTGTTTGTTTTTTGTTAATTTGTTTAAGTACCTATTAAAACATTATTTTTCTAAGTATATATGACCCATATTAAACAAAAAAAAAAGAGTTTATTTAATAATATTTTGACAAGATTTTTCATGGATCAATTTGGTTAAATATCAATCCATATCGTAAATAGGTTGAATCGAACAAGTCAAAATGAACTGAACTAATAAATAGACTGAATTAATAAATGAGCGAATCAATGATTTGGAGTTGATAATACTTGTCATTTTACAAAATCAAGATATAATTATTGGTATGTTTCCACCTATACCCTTAATCATAAATATGAAGAGATATTAATGTGATATAAAAAAATATATATATAAATTGAAAGAAGTAATAAATAAGAATAATTTAATTAAATTATCTTCTGCTTAATATTTTTTTAAGAGATATGTAAGCAAAAATGTGAAAAGTGGTCCGGAGGGAGTAGTGAATATGAAACCTTTGACAGTTGGGCACAGACATTTGAAATAAATCACTTGGACACAATAGGTTTTTGCGCAACATTGTCCAATAGTAAGGCAGAATTTACCCTTGAAACTCTCTAAACAAATAAATAGCCCACAATGTTTTCTTATTGGATACTATTAAATCACTCCGAGATCTATGCAAAACTAATATAGGCATTGGAACTTGTAATCACGTGTGTCATGAATAATATGGCTAGAATAACTTCTCGATAAAAAATTATATTATATATACAAAATAACTTCTTTTGTACTTATGTACATATATAAATTTTGAATTCCTTATACAACATGTGATTTGATTCTTAGAAATTGCAGCTTAACAGTCCAGAACATTCCAAATGCACCTCAACGTCTATGATTTGATTCTTAGAAATTGTATTATCTTTTATATTTTTATTTTTTAACTTTCTAAATAAAAATTCTGAATCGGTCACTAGCTCTGAGCTCAAACAGATGACATAACCATAATCCATATTCATGGGACAAATTAAGTTAATTTTTGGGAATTGCTAAAAAATTAAGACCAATAAATTCTCAACCCCCAAACATTTGTCAACAAACAACAGCCAACATGCATGCATGGAAGCTCTAGAATGCGAGCTGTCCCTTACGGCGATTCACATGCATTATGTCTCCCAATCCTCTTATTAGAAGACTAGATACCGAAGGCCCGTGTTGGCACCGGCTCAACATATATTATTTTCTGGAGAAATTAGATAAAATGTCTATTGAGTTAAATTTTGAGAAAATTATATGGAATAACAAACTTAAATCCTTAATTATGAATCATAACAACACTTTAAAATAATTATTATCCGCAATAAAAATAGTAATATTTATAGTGAACCCAGTCAATTTACTCCAAATATATTTGAAAGAGTATCATGCTCCTAATATCACTTCTAATTACAATCTTCACTTCCTTTTTGAATTCAACATCTTTCTTACTTTCCCAAATTTTTATCATTATCCCTATTACTAATTTCTACACGATTTCAACAAATTTCTCTCTCAAAATCACGTCTTCCATAAAATCACATGATTTCAATTTTTTTTTCTCTTTCAAAATTGTGATTTAATTCTGTTTCTCTCCAAAAATTATGATTTCAATTCCTTTTCTCTCTCAAAATCGTGATTCTTGAAAATTACGTAATTACAACGTCGATTTTGAAATACATTCAAATCTATAATGAAAATTTTCAATGATGGGATGATAAGATTCAAAGGAGTCGTCAAGATTTGTTGTTTTTGCAACTAGAAATGGTAGATGAGACTTTTTTGGCTTGGCGTACGACGTAGAGCTTTGACTCGCAAGGAGAGTCCCCTAACTTATTCTCTACGTCATTGTTGATATGAGCACTACAAGAGCAAAAATTATCAAAAGTGAGGTAGATCAAGTGTCCTGGGTTCTAAATACATTGAGATTTTCGTTTTCAGATCTACAGTGGCGATTTTCAATTCATTTTTTAGATCTATGTTCTAAATACATTCGGAGTTTTATTTATATTTTTTATTTATTTTATATTTTTTCTTCACTCTTCAAATTCATTTGTATAGTCGAAAAGTTGTATATGTATCAATATATATTTAGGTATTTGTATATTGACTTCCAATTGTAATTTACAAATGCAAATTATATATTTTAAATACATTTGGAGATTTATTTATATTTTTATATTTATTTCGTTAATTTTTAATCACTCTTCAATTTCATTTGTATAGTGAAAGAGTTGTATATGTATTAATATGTATTTATGTATTTGTATTTTGATTTCCAATTATAATATACAAATGCAAATGCAAATTGTATTTAGTGAAAGAGTTGTAAACGCATCAATATGTATTTAAATATTTGTATTTATTTAAATTATAATATACAAATACAAACACAAATTGTAATAATTTTCAGTTATATATATACATATATACACAAAATTGTTCAATATGTATTTGTATTACAAATTTAAATGTGTAATATACAAGTCTCAATTTTAATATACAAAATATATAAATAAAACTTGATATAAATGTATCTACATGAGTACGTCATATACAAATAAAACTAAAGTATGTCATATACAAATCATAGTTTCTCTTTCGTCTCTCTCCTTTATTAAATATACTGAAATTTAACTTTAAAAAAAAAGATCTTTCAATTAAAAATATTTACTTCTTAATTTCTCAGATTTGTTGTTAATCTTCTAGTTTCACTTTTTAATACATATTTATGCCGGTAATAAAATGAATAATATTTAAATTTTAAAATATGCGTACAATGTGAATTTGTATAGATCTATTTTTGAATTCAACTTCTTATTTGGAACAAAATCTTCATTTAATAGTCAGGCCTGATTTTAGTAGTCAACAGATTTTTTTTCTTTTTTACCTAACAAATATTAGTAGAGATTAGTACTAATTAAAGATTCATTATGCAAAATTTACTCTCCCATATCCAATTTGTATTTGTATTCATTCTTTCAAACCGCGTAAAATACATATAAAATAGCACTATGTTACTACAAATATTGCTATTGCCTGTAATTATAAAAATATTGTTATCTTCTCCTTAATTATGAGCTCATCTTTGCTATTTCTGAAAGTTTCTCTTAAATTGTTTACACAAAAATAGCCCACTTAAAAAAAATAAGCCACTTTTTATGTCTTGTAAATATTTTAAGTTGTTAATTATTGTAACTTATAATACTTTTTATGTCATTTTTAAATAATATATATTACTTCATCTGTTCCAATTTATGTGGCACTGATAGAATTTTGAGAGTCCTCCAAATTTTTAATGTCTTCTAAATATTTTAAGTTCTTAATTATTATGATTTATAATATTTTTTTACGTAATTTTCAAATATATAACCGATTAAAAACGAAAAAGAAAATAAACTAATTAAATTGATGAAAGTACGTAAAAATGATAAAAATGCCTTTACTATATAGAAGAATGACAAGAAGCAGACATGTCGACGAAGACATGACTACTTCTTCACACTTATATATAGTAAGATATATTTTGATTATTTGGTGCTACAACTATTGTTGCCTACAACTCATCAGTATTAGAGGCTTTTCAGACATAGAGTCAGACTCAGTCAATTTGGGTTGTTCTGCTTTGTAAACAGCTATTTGTTCAGACATTCTATTCTCAGTTGAACTCTTTTTAGATTATGCTCTTTATTCAGTTATGCTTCCGTTTGTTTAGAATTATATATTCAGTATGCTTGTGATATGCCAGTTTCAGGGTTAGCTTGGGGTCACTTGTGATCCTAGGTCCCGTGTTACGCCTAGTGTCTAGTCTCGGGGCGTGACAAGAAGGAGGGTCAGGATTGGATGTACCTACTAGTATGTGTTAAGGAGTGAATTGGGGTTAATCTTCGGACGGAATTTCAAGGTTAAGTTTATGTACCCGGAATGGAGGTAGGTGATGGTTATTGATTTCTAAATGTGCATTATGTGTTCACATACTATTTCTTGGTAATGTACGAGCTGCATGTTTAGATGATTTGTGAATGTCTAGTATTCGGTAATCATTCTTGTGAAATAAACTTATTTTGTTTGCTTGTTGGTTTTACAAGTATGTTTGTTCATTGATTGTGATTGATTGAACTTCGTGTGACATTCGATTGACTCGGGTACCACGCCTGGTACGAAAATACTAACGGTTGGCTCGGGTACCACGCCTGGTACGGATATTCTAACAGTTGGCTTGGGTACCACGTCTGGTATGAAAATTACTAACGGTTGGCTCGGGTACCACGCCTAGTACAGATTCTACATTGATTGGCTCGGGTACCACGCCTGGTATGGGTTAATTATGCATTATTGACTATGTTTATCGACGATTTCATGACTGTATTGGGTTGATTGTTAAATCTGTGATTGATTACATTGGTCCTTGAGAGGCCGAGTTATTACACTTAAATGTGGAAATGGTCCTGGAGTGGACCGGGCATTGCATGTTAACACTTAGGTGTTGGTCTAGGGATCCTTGATTGGTCTGGATAATGAAAAAGAGTAAATATCATGTTTATTATTGTTGTTAAATGATTATTGAACCTGTTCTCTGTGGTTGATAAGTAAAAAGGTAGACTGAGAGTCTGGAGTTGTACTACTAGCTGTTATTATATGTTGCACTGCTTTACTCAGTGCAGGTGTACTTATTATTCTTTATATGTTGGGTTCCTGAGAGGGTTATTTGGCGTACAATTGATCCTTGAAGGGCCGACTTAGTGTGATTAAGTGACAAGGTGGTTCTTCTGTGAATCGAGGCCGTATGTTATAAGCATAGATGATGTACTAGGGATCTTTTTTTGGTGCGAGTTATGTAAAAAAGATGTATATTGGTTGTCACTAAGAATTGTCAATGTCAGCTAGACTTGCTACGTGCGGTTGATAAGCTAAGGAGGAGACTTGTGGTCTGGTTATAATGTTGGTTGTTGTTACTTGTTGAGTATGGCCCTGGGGGTCATTGGGACGGTTTTGTACTAGTAGGTGGCGATACGACGAGTGCAGTCTACGTCACTAAGTAGTAGAGTTTACTCGAATTGTTGAGTCATAGTGGTTGACTTGGATAAGGAATGATAACCCGGGTATGGACATAGATGTTGACAATGGTTAAGGTGACTTGGAAAGCCTAAGGATTAATGTGACTTGGGAAGTCTAGATGACAAGGTGACTTGGGAAGTCTAGGTGTCAAGGTGACTTGGGAAGTCTTGAGAGTCAGGAGGTGGAGTCTCCGAGTGAGGGAGTTGACAGCGGAATGGATAGGAAGGGTTTCCATTGGTTTGGGATAAAGGTGGATGTTGGAGGATGGGACTACATTGGTTAATTTCATGCTTTCGCTGATTTTCTTATATGATGGTATGAGTGGATTTGGATCGACCGATGATGCTTACCAGTACGTGTGTTTGTACTGATTCTACTCTTGCTATACCTTTTTGGGTATAGTCTGGTTGCAGGGTTGGTGATGTTTCATAGGTACAGGACGACGATGATCTTCAGCAGCTTCTACTCCTTGTCTCTATGGAGGGAGATGTGTTTCCTTGTAACATTCATGTAGCAGCTCTTATACCGACTTAGACTAGGTTCTAGGAAGGGCTGTTTTCAAATTGTAAAAGATTTTTCCGTATATCTTGTAAACGTTTTCATCTATCAAAAAGGCTTATTTCATGATTTTTTTTTTATGCATTACCTGTTGATTCGGATGGTAAGGGTTCTCCTATGTAGGTGGATTAGAGTAGGTGCCCGCACGGCCCAGTAATTGAGTCCTGACAATATTACTATCAATTAGATTTTGTCAATATTATTTCTAACCTCCGCCTATATTTATTAATTTATGAAATGGCTAAGTAAAATATAAAAGTGAACCTATGATATTTGTCTAGAACTTGCACACTTTGAAAAGTTTTCAGTCTTCATTGTCCTGATATTTCAAATAAAGAATTTCATAATCATTAATGCATAATTTTGTTAGCTCTCTTCTTTGGCAATACTCTGATAGGCTGTGTATTTTTTGAGTTATCATATTTTCTTTAGTAGCTTTAATTATTCTAGGAGATAGATCTGCCTCTTTAGCTATATGTTTTATGTTTTGATCCACCTTATCATTCTCTTTGATGATATATTTTATCTTTTTTATTTACAAAATATAAAAAAAAAAAGTTGCCCATCTTCATAACCTCTCCAATAATAAGAAATATTGTTTCATGCAAAATTTTATCGTTAGCATCAGTGCATTAGCATTCACACTGTTTTACACTGTGTTAGTCTGTTCCCTCTATCCATATTATATCTTTTTCAGTCTGCTTGTATTTGCTTATGCTTTTGATTAACATGTTCATTATGATCTTCATTAATGTGTCTCTTGTAATTCACCTATTGTTCATTTTTTACTATTAATTGTTTATTACTCTACTATATAACATACTTTTGATGCACATGTTCACTATGATTTTCACCGTTGTCTTCACAGTTATTCACTTGTTGTTTATTTCTGATTATTAGTTATGAATTATTTTTGACTTTCTACAGATACCTCTAGATGAAAAATAAATTCATCTATTGGTATAGTATGTTCAGAGTCCAACTTGTTCATGCTTGTAAACACCTTATGGGAAATAAACTCTACATTTTGTTTATAAGTTTCTTATTTTGGTATCTTGAACATGGTCCTTTTTTGGTAATTACTAGTTGCAACGTCTTCCTAAAGGATTCTTTCACCATGTTTTTGTATTTTTTTTATTGTTTCACCCTGCCTGATATATCTTCAATGGGATGCCATAGATAATCAGTTGCAGGTTATTGCATTATCACCTTGCTTCTAGTATCATTAATATTTGTCTTCTCATTTTTCTTTGGCTTTGTATTATTCTTATTTGACAACTCGAAATTGTCAATCATAACTCGAAATTCTTCAATTTCACATCATTTTTCTTTCTTTGGAGTAATCTTTTGATTCTTTATTGCTTGTGGGGGTTTAGTAAAATTTCCTCTTTCTTTCACCATATTTCAGTTACCTGAATCTCCCACAACCTTACCACTAGATAATATTTTTGCATTGGCCTTTTGGATGTTTCATCCTGCTAGGAACTTCAAAAACCACCTCTTCTTTTTCCTTTGATATTATATTATCACTCTTCTTTTTCTTCAGTTCAGGATTAAGGTTTCTACATTAGTCTTTACTATGGTCCTATTACTTACATTCTAGGTAATATTTAGGAATGTAATCATATCTTATATTAACAGTTTCCATGTCTCTCCATTCTCAATATCCATAATTACTGAGTGTGAGAGATTTCCTAATAGATCTATCATAACTTTAATTCTAGCATAACTTGACCTAAATTTATTAATGGTGTCCAAGTCTAGTTGCAAAGGTTCGAAGATGTGGATGGGCTGCTAGGGTTGAGTTCACGTAAAGAAGGAAATTCTATAGAGGAATTGATAGCTAAAGGGAGACCAGTTATCAAATATGACTGGCCATCGACCACTGTAGCCACTGACAAAGCTAGGTTTTGGCATTCATAATAGATTTGAAAGATATTATTTTTTAAAAAACAAGCTCCTTCAAAATAAGAAAACAAGTCGTATTATTTCCTCCCTACCCTCACAATCACCACAACCCCCACCGAAAAACCCACCCTCCACCCCCACTCCCCACCCACACAAATTTTTTAAAAAAATATTAATTTTTTTTACCTCACTCTACCTACCTCCCCCCGCCCTCCCCAACTTTTTAAAATTATTTTTTTACATACCACCCACCTTACCCCCACCCACCCAATTTTTTTCTACCCCACCCCTACCTCCCCACCACCCACCTCAATCCCTATCCCCACACCACCCACTCCGACCCCCCACTTGGGCGCCACCAACTCCACCTCCCACCCATTCTTATAGTTTTATTTTAGATATATACGAATGCTTTTAAAATAATATTTTTTACTTGCATATACCAAATACAAGAAAATAAGTAAGAAATTATTTGTTTTCTTCGAAATTATTGTCCATGAAAAACATTTTTCACCATACCAAACACACCCTAAATGAACTTCTAAACTCATAATACTTAAATGACTTCACATTTAGCATTTTAAACTATCTAGTTAAATAATACTGCTGTGACATCTTTGATTAGATACAATTTTTATTTTTATTTTTTAAGAAAAAGACTTTTAAAATTTATAGTATTAAACATGACATAATATTTGTATAGATAATTTTTTTTAAAATCTATGATTTTAAACCTGTTATAATATTGGAAAAATTACATTGTATGAACATTGACATAAAATTATTTTATATTTTAGCCCAAATTTTTAAAATTACATAGGATGGGTAACTTTTTCAGTGACTCCATTGTTCATCCTTCTCTTATGTACTTTTGCGGCTGAGTCTTGTGGGGTCTTGTGGCCATGACTCCAAATTCAGTGTTCATGCTCCTGCTTCATTATTTTCCCTCTTAATCATAAATAAATATATTGAGAAAGACATATGATAGACTTGTCATATGATTTATAAGTATTACTTTCATTAATTATTTTGATGATTTGGAAGGTGTTCTAGTATAAATGTATGTAATTAATATTTATACATATTTATACATGGTATATATATTATTTATATATTATATATGTGTGTATATATATTATATATATAATTATGTATAAGGTATATAATAATGTAAAAGTGTGTATAAATATTTTTTATACGCTATTATACAAGTTTATACATTTGTGTATAGTGAGACTATAATGTTGTATAAAGATATAAATTTGTATAAATATGTATAAATACGTATAAAGATGTATAAAGATGAATATCGTATAAAACTGAGCTATTGCGGGTGTAATTATTTTTATGAGCTATATAAATGTAATTATTTTTCTTAAACAGTCTATTTTTGAATTTATCCCAATAATATTTGTGAGATTATAAAAACTTTTTATTAAAGGTAAAATAAAAAACTTGAATTAAATTTTTTAATTGTATTTACAAAAAATAAAAATAAATAGTAATTTTTATATATAGATTAAAAGAAAAGAAATATCACATCAAATGAGACCAAAAAAAAAAAAAAAAAAAATATCTCAAAGTTCCAAATATAGTACTAGCAAGGAGAAGAAAAATGAAAAGAGGAGATCAACGGTTAGGAAAGAGTACAAATTGATCACGACACGTTAAGTTATAGAAGCACCGTTTAAATAAAACGTATACCACGGGCTCTTTTTTTTTGTTTGTGGGCCCATCTGTAGATCAGCTTTCTGCGGCTTCAAGCCAAATCATGATAAAACTTACACTAAGCCGTTTGAATATAGTTTATTAAAAAAAATTAATATTATGTTTGAATATATATTTTATTTTTGAAAAAGTTAATGTATTATGAGTGGAAGATAATTTTTTCTCCCAACCTAAATCAGTTTTTGAATTTGATTTTTTTATATATATAAAAAAAAGAAATGTTCAACACAAACAATGTTTTCCATTTTTTTTTTTAAAAAAAGCTTCTAAAATCTATGGATAAATGAAACTAATAAGTGAAACTTGTTTTAGTGATTGACCACCTCCATTATTAATTAATAAGTTGAGGGTTTGATCACGCTGAAGGTTAAGTGGAGGACATAGAAAAAAAAACTTGTTTTATACGAACAATTATTTTTCTAAAAGCTTAAGTTTTGTGTATTGATATGTAATTATATATATTATTTTTGCAATTTCTTGTAAAAATACAAAATAACACTGCGTATAAAAGACTCTTTTGATTTGATATTTTTTTGAAATCTGTATATAATAAAATCTTTAATGCACCAGATTATCCTTTTTCTTATTCAATACAACTTAAACTTTTAGCTAGTGATCTTGTAAGAATAATAATTGTTCATATAGAACAAATTATTTCTTTTTCCATGAGGAGAATCAATAGTGTTTCAACTTAGTCTCTTGCGCGTGACTCGAACTCTCAATCTATTGGTTGTTGGTGGAGGTGCTCAATCATTAAAGCAAGCCTCACTTAGCTTTTATTTGGCCATAGATCTCAGAAACTTTTTAATTACTCCTCGATCTCATTTATGTGGCATCATTCAAATTTTTAAAGTTAAACTTTTTAATTTTGATTATGAATTCAGATACTATGAAATATTTAAACTTTTTGAGATGAGATTTATATATTTAAAAAATAATGTAAAATATATTATAAGTTACAATGATTAAAAAAAAACTATTGTAACTCTTGAAATCTAAATGATGCATGCCATATAAATTAAAACGAAAAGAGTAATAATGACACTTAATAAGTAACATATTATTATAGCTAGAATTAAATAAACTAACAGATAGTCTAAATTGCATGTTTATTTAACATTTAAAAGATCAATAGATACGTCAAGGTTCACATCCAATAATGGGACCAAATTAGTTGACATTAGCTAATTAGAAATTTATACATCCACGTAATTAATTGGTACGGAAAATGAAGTTTTGTAAGCCACCATATTAAATTAAATTATACATACCAATTAATTAAATTATAATGTCGATTACCCATTAAGGTTGCCAAGAGCTTTTATAATGTTTACAATATAAATAATTAATCATTTTCATCATTTTTTGTCCTTTCCTTTTAAATTAATGAAAAAATAACTACTAAAATCCGCCATTCAATCATTTGATTAAAGATGCCCTTTTTTAGACGAAATTATGTTTGTTCTCGTTATGCTTAAAGTTTGGTTGAATTGATCAATTGGACTGATATTATGGAATTCAGTGGCGGACATAGAATTTTTAAGTCATAAATATTTAATTATCTTTAATTCATTGTTACTACTTCGTGATATTGAATGAAAAATTAATATATTTAAATATTATGATTAATTTTCTATTTAAGAATGTAGTGTTTGTTTGATTTGTTGACAAATAACAAATTGGGGTGTGTTTGGTAGGAACGAAAATATTCTTTTCAATTTTCTCATATTTTCTTGGCTTAAATATTTTTTTAAAATATTTTTTAAATAGACTTATTATTCTTTAAGTCCCAACCCCGATCCCAACTCAAAACTCGACCCCAACTCAGAACTCGACTTCCAACCCTGACACGAGACCCGATTACCAACCTCGACCCAGAATCAGAACTCAACTCTAACACAAGTTAGGGTCTGGGTAGGGCTCAAAAATTGGGAAAAGATACTTTCGAGAAAGGACGAGCACGACTGAAGTGGCTATACATACAAATCTATTTACGGATCTATATGCTTCGATTGGAATTGGAAGTTCCAGAACAAGTGGCTGGTATACCACAATAATAAAACTTCCTTTTATTTTTTTTATTCGGATCGGATTTATGTTGGCTTCGTTGGGAGGCTCGCGTAGTTTGTTACGTCAGCTCCAAAAGGATAAGTTGCGTTGGTCGATCGAGAGTAAAATCCTAGGTAGGGGCGGAGGTTGGAGCCGGTCCTGGGTCAAAGTCAAGGGTCGAGTCCCAGTTTGGATCCCGATTGAGATCGATTGTCTATTCAAATATCGATTTGAGGTCAAATCCGGATTCAAATCTCGATTTAAGGTCGGGTACTGGTCGAGGTCGGGATTGGGATCTCGAATCGGAGTTGAGGTTTGGGTTTCAATTTGAGGTAGGAACTCGGGTCCCTGGTCGGGGTCTTGATCCCAACCCCGAACCAAGACTTGGGATTCGACTAGCGATCCGGACCCCAACTCTCAACCCCCACCATTACCCCAGATCCAACTCCTGACCCCAACGTAGAACTCGACTCTCTCGACCCCCATTCGAGTCAGGACCCGACTCCCCACTTCGATCGTGACTCTCGACCCCGACCCCTCATTTGAATCTGGCATCATAATATTTGTTCAGATTATATCTAAATACTTTTGGTATGATATTTTTTTCTTATTAACCAAAAATCAGAAAAAAAGTACTTATTTTTCAAGTTCGTGGAAAATATTTTCCGTTGTACCAAACACACCCCTAGTGTGAAACAAGTGAAAGCTTCATTTAATGTTTTGTTTGATTTGTTAATACAATACATACACGGGCAAGAAACAGAAATCAAAGGACACATGTCACATGTGAGTAGTGTATGAGACAGTTTTGAAATTCACATACACATAAACAGTACGTGGCCAAACCATAGGAAATGAGGAAGAAGGCAACTAGTCTAGTCCCCACCATGCACCAACAAAACACCAATGAAAGAAAGAGTACTGTAACTAACCAAACAGTGGATTATTAATTGGTCCATATGATAATCTAATTGTAGGAGTGGATGTTGGTGAAAATTACAATAACAATAGCAATTACAATTGAAAAAATTACAAAGAAAATAAATTATCTTCTTGGCTGAGGCGCGGATATCTCGCTCTCTTTAAGGAGATTCAAGCCCACTGCAGCAAATGTTTTCACCGGTCCAGCAGTAGTCTTCTTGACTTGTCCCCTCTAGGATACAACAGCCCACACACAAAGTATAACTCAACAAACTCTGGACAATAGTTGAGTCCAAAGCTCCAACACAAGAACACCTTACTTCAACTAATAAAACTCTCTTTTTTACTAACTCTTTTACACTCTATATTTTCTTGTACATATAAAAATGCAAGACTACCTCTATTTATAGGTGAGGTATTCATCCTAGTATTGAATAGGAAGAATAAATTGGGTAGATAAATGGCCTAAGAGTTACATGAGTTACAAGAAATGAATGGGTAGAATAATGGGCAAATAAAGAGGGAATAAAGAGTTGGTGATTTAAATGGATTAAATGGAAAATGAAACTTCCACAATCTGCCAATAACAGCCACTAATGTTTGCTCCTAAATGCACCATTTGACCAACAAAATTGTAACTCTTAGCCACCACTAGTGTAAGAAACAAATGTTGTGAAAAGAGACAATTATGTCATCATAATGAGTCTCTCTAAATGAGAGTAAAGAGGACATGCAAAAGCCACCAACGGAAGGAAGTGATTTTAACAATGTGGCAAGCATATAATGCATTTTATTAATATTAAAATGCTATATACCTAACAATCCCCCACTCATTTTAATATTAGATAAGAGAGTATATCAGCTGAAGGTAGACTATTATGCATAATAAAGGTATGCTCTGCATTGAACCTTTACTTAGTAAAACAGTAATTTTTATTCCAGAGTCGTAGTGGTCTCAGACTTGAACTATGACTGCTTGAGGGAAATAAAATATCACTGCTTACACATAATAATCAAGGTGTTAACATGAGCTTTATAGCCAGCACATTACGGCCTTGTGCTATCCCGGTTTTCATGAGTGCTTTTGAGAATAAGCCAATTCTCATAGGAAGCGGCCTACTTCCACACTCACATAGGTGAAATCTGTCGAGGGTGCTCCTGTAAGTTAACACCCCACTCATACGAGCTACAGAATTTCATTAAGAGTTTTTTGAACTCAACCTTCACAAACTATTACAGGTAAATATGCACTCACATCATAGGGAGGGAAAAAGAAAGTGCATTTCACAAAAAATCATCATATGATTCGTTTTTCCCATTGAACCTGGTTATAGGATCTCTAGTCCCCAGGTTGGGTTTCCTCATATATGACTATGAATTTATTGGCTTCAATCCCATCCCCCTCGATGTACTCCAGACCTTTTCTCTTGCTAAGGCCTTAGTTAGTGGATCTGCAAGATTATCACCAGATTTGACATAATCAATATTAATGGTACCATTTGTCAAATATGATCTTACATTACTGTGTTTTCTCCTTATAGGTCTGGATTTACCATTATAATAACGGTTTTGAGCTCTACCAATTGCAGCGGTGCTATCACAATGAATTAAAATAGGAGGAATTGGTTTTTCAAAATAAGGAATTTGAAATAATAAATCTCTCAACCAATTCGCTTCCTCACTAGCTGAAGCTAAAGCAATTAGTTCAGCCTCCATGGTAGAGTTAGCAATAATAGTTTGCTTTTTTGATTTCCAACAAATAGCACCACCTCCCAAAGTAAATATAAAACCAGTAGTAGATAAAGAATCACCTGATAAGGTATTCCAATCCGCATCACAAAAGCCTTCAAGTACAGCAGGATATTTTTTATAGAACAAACCACAAGTTTTTGTTCCAATTAAATATCTCATAACTCTTGTTATAGCATGCCAATGTTCATTACTAGGCTTGCTAGTAAACCTGCTAAGTACTCCTACTGCATATGCAATATCAGGCCTAGTGCAATCAGTCACATATCTCAAACTTCCAATTATGCTAGCATATTCCTTTTGATTTATTACATCATTTTCACTTTGAACAGGAAACAAGTGAACACTAGAATCAAAAGGAGTTACAACATGCTTGCAATCAAGGAAATTATATTTTTTCAAAACTTTTTCTACATAATGTGACTGGTCAAGGAAAATTCCATCACTTGTTCTAGTAATTTTTATTCCTAGAATAATATTTGCCTCACCAAGATCTTTCATATCAAAATGGCTTCTAAGAATATTTTTAGTCTCTCCAATAACATTCATGTTAGAGCCAAAGATCAATAAATCATCAACATATAGGCAAATAATAACATGTGAATTATTCCAAGACTTATGATATATGCACTTATCACACTCATTTGTTTTAAAGCCATTTTCAATCATGCAGGAATCAAATTTTTCATGCCATTGCTTTGGTGCCTGTTTCAAGCCATATAGGGATTTAGTAAGTTTACAAACTTTGCTTTCTTGGCCTGCTTCAATAAAACACTCGGGTTGTTCCATGTAAATTTCCTCATTAAGGTCTCCATTTAAAAAAGCCGTTTTTACATCCATTTGATGAATTTGTAAATCAAAAATTGCAGCAACAGCAATCAAAAGTCTAATGGATGTAATTCTAGTTACCGGAGAAAAAGTATCAAAAAATTCTAGGCCTTCTAGTTGCTTAAAACCTTTTGCAACTAGTCTAGCCTTATATTTATCAACAGATCCATCCGGTTTTAACTTTTTTCTTAAGATCCATTTACACCCAATAGTTTTACAACCCGGTGGTAAATCAACTAACTTCCAAGTTTTATTGGATATTAGTGATTCCATTTCATCATTTATAGCCTCTTTCCAAAATATAGAATCATGTGAAGATAAAGCTTCTTTTAAAGTGAGAGGGTCATTTTCAATATTAAAAATATGAAAATCAGGACCAAAATCTTTTTCTATTCTAGCTCTTTTACTTCTTCTTAATTCAAAATCATCACTTTCTTTGTTTTTCACAACAGAAGTAGAAGAACTAGGTAGTGACAAAATATTTTCTTCAATCCTTTGACCCCCACTATTTTTAGAATCAAAGGGAAATTTATTTTCATGAAAAATAGCATCACCTGATTCTATTATAATATTATCTTCAAGATTAAAAAATCTATAGGCTGTACTATTTGAAGCATAACCAAGAAAAGCACAAGTAGTAACTTTTTTACCCAACTTAGTAATTTTGGGATCCATTAGCCTTACAAAAGCTAAACAACCCCAAACTCTAAGATATCTCAAATTTGGCTTATGACCTTTCCACAATTCAAAAGGTGTTAATTTAGTCTTTTTATGAGGCACACGATTCAACACATAACAAGCAGTCAAAATAGCTTCACCCCAAAAATTTAAAGGTGCATTTGACTCAATAAGCATGGCATTAGTCAATTCAACCAAAGTTCTATTTTTCCTTTCTGCTACACCGTTAGATGAAGGAGAATAAGGAGGAGTAGTTTCATGAATTATTCCCAATGATCTAACAAAAGAATTAAACTCATTTGACTCATATTCACGGCCTCTATCACTTCTAATTCTTTTTATTTTTCTACCAAACTGATTTTCAACTTCATGGAGAAAAACTTTAAAATTTTCAAAAGCATCACTTTTATTTTTCATCAAGTAAACATATGTATACTTAGAAAAATCATCAATGAAAGTTATAAAATATCTATTTCCTCCACGAGTTAAAATTCCTCCAAGTTCACAAATATCAGTATGAACTAACTCTAATAAATCAGTTTTTCTTTCAACTTGAAAATGAGGCCTTTTAGTGATTTTGGCTTTACTACAAGCCTCACATTTTTCAAATTTTTTTTTAATCACTGGGATTAATCCTAAACTACTCATGATTCCCACATAACGATCATTTATATGACACAAACGAGCATGCCAAAAATTAGTAGAAGAAAGCATGTAAACAGAAGTAGAAGTTTTATTCATTTCAACATTCAACTTGAACATCCCATCACATGCATACCCCTTTCCCACAAAAATACCCTTTTTCACAATTACATATTGATCAGACTCAATAATCTGTTTGAAGCCTGCTTTATTAAGAAGAAAACTAGACATCAAATTTTTTCTCATGGAAGGGGTATAAAGTACATCTTTTAAAGTAAGTACCCTTCCAGAGGTAAAACACAATTCGACATCTCCCTTTCCAAGAATTTGAGTGGTATGAGAATCACCAAGCATGATGGTTTTGGGCTCTTCAAAATGAGTATAAGTTTTAAACCAATCTTTGTCATAGCAGACATGACGGTTTGCACCAGAATCAGCCCACCATCCATCAACATTCTCCACCATGTTTATGTCTGTTATCACCGCCACAAATGGTTCTTCGGTAACGTTTGCCTGAGGTGTAGGCCCACGTTTCCGAAATTTGCAAAATCGAGCAATATGCCCACTCTTGCCACAGACAAAGCATGGTCCCTTATCTTGAACATGTTGATTTTTTACTTGGTTATTTCCACCATTATTATTCTTGGGAGGTCTACCAATATTTTTCTTGAATTTATTCTTCTTAGGCTTCAAAGTAGTATTTTTGTTAGTATCCGGGGTAGCATTATTTGAAGTAATTAAATTTACCTTCGTTGTGATGTTGTTCTCTTCTATTTGCAAAAGTGCATCTTGACCCCTTGCTTCTTCTTCCATGCGGATTCGCATTATCAACGTCTCAAGAGAGGTTTCCTTTTGTTTGTGGCGCATAATTTTTTGAAATTCCTTCCAAGAAGGTGGAAGTTTATCAACTATGCCACAAACAATAAGGTTATCTCCAATTTTGATCTCCTCGGACCTTTCAATTGTAGCCATGTCTGAATCTCCTTAAAATTGTTGGTGAAAATTACAATAACAATAGCAATTACAATTGAAAAAATTACAAAGAAAATAAATTATCTTCTTGGCTGAGGCGCGGATATCTCGCTCTCTTTAAGGAGATTCAAGCCCACTGCAGCAAATGTTTTCACCGGTCCAGCAGTAGTCTTCTTGACTTGTCCCCTCCAGGATACAACAGCCCACACACAAAGTATAACTCAACAAACTCTGGACAATAGTTGAGTCCAAAGCTCCAACACAAGAACACCTTACTTCAACTAATAAAACTCTCTTTTTTACTAACTCTTTTACACTCTATATTTTCTTGTACATATAAAAATGCAAGACTACCTCTATTTATAGGTGAGGTATTCATCCTAGTATTGAATAGGAAGAATAAATTGGGTAGATAAATGGCCTAAGAGTTACATGAGTTACAAGAAATGAATGGGTAGAATAATGGGCAAATAAAGAGGGAATAAAGAGTTGGTGATTTAAATGGATTAAATGGAAAATGAAACTTCCACAATCTGCCAATAACAGCCACTAATGTTTGCTCCTAAATGCACCATTTGACCAACAAAATTGTAACTCTTAGCCACCACTAGTGTAAGAAACAAATGTTGTGAAAAGAGACAATTATGTCATCATAATGAGTCTCTCTAAATGAGAGTAAAGAGGACATGCAAAAGCCACCAACGGAAGGAAGTGATTTTAACAATGTGGCAAGCATATAATGCATTTTATTAATATTAAAATGCTATATACCTAACAGTGGACATAGAATTCATGATTTCCCATAAATAGTGATCCCATGTGAAGAGGATCTTCATGTCTTTTAGATGCTTTTAATTAGTTTACTTACATGATTGGCTTTCTTCTCTGCTGCTGCTGCATGCATCACTCCATCAATGAACTCCAAATGTATCTACCTTATTTGATGTACTCCCTCCGTCCAACAATACTTATTCATGTTATTAAAATTAGATGTCCAACAATACTTGTTAAGCTTGAAAAATCAATAGATAATTTACTCATTTTACCTTTAGTTATTAATTATAGTCACTACCCAATACAATTTTTAAAGAATTGAATTATTTATATTCAAAAGGTAGGTGATATAGTAAAATTACCCCTATTATTTATGTTTCTTAATATGTGTGCCAAGTTAATATAGACAAGTATTATTGAATGGAGGAAATAATGTTTTTTATTCTATTAGTGCAATTTCACTTGGTGTAGTAACTTGTTAATTTTTTTTATTTTTTGTTTCATATTATTATTTCTATTAATATGGGCAATTACTGTTTTTATCTTTTAGAGATTTGATAGCATTTTTTTTCAACTAACGGCATATAAAAGAATGATTTCATTTCAAATAAAATGAACATATTAGATAAAAAAAAGGGGGGCAAATGCACGTATAGCCGTTTGGAGAACCACTATTTGTTAATGAATTATAAAGTACTTATTGTTTAATCGCTTCAAAATCAAATTCAGACTTATGTATAAGAAATATGTTTCACATGATTAAATTGAATTTACTAAATAAAAGGCTAAATAAAGACAAATGGTTAATATTTATGAGATAATTTCTAAGGCAATTAAGTAATTTTTCACTCTAATAGAATATGGAGAATTAAGTGGCTATTTCATGATCAAGAGGTATTTATATGCGATAATGTGGCTGAAAAATATAATACGTGTCATACACATGACACGTGTCAGCACATGCGCCTTATTAACACGACACATGGCACGTGTCTTTATAGGTGATGAGTCAGTTTGACATGTGTCACACATGCATGTGATGAGTCAAGATACACGTGTCACGTCATGCACGCCACTTGTCATACATACGTGTGATGAATCAGCATACGTGTGTTGCATGTATACCACTTGTCACACATGCGTTGAACATATCAAACTTATTTTATAATTTCTTCATCTATAAATAGCTCATTATGTCTTCATTGTTATACATCAAAGAAAAGAATATCTCAGATATATACATCTACTTTATCTGTAATTGGAGTAGCTTTAAGAAACTGGTCCTCTCTCAATTAAAATTCACGGTATTTCGATCAAATAACGTGAAAAAGAGTGCAGTGCAAAGGAGAGAAATTAATTTCTTTTAAAGTTCAATCACTTTCGCTAAAGATAATTCAAGAAAACGTTATGGCCTTCAATTATGTTTTCTTGATTAAATTAATGTTGTATATGATGACATATAAAAATTATTAAGTTTTACAATCCTAACATAATGTAGAATTTTCAATTAGATTATTTATGTTCACAATTTATAACTGGAAAATTTTTAACATGTAATATCAGAGCATGGTTTATGAACTAATGATCTTCCGATAATATTTTCTTCAACTTTTATTAGTTTGAATCATGAGAATGAGTTGGCTATGACATCAGATTAAGATTCTGGTGTGGAAAAGAGCAATTTTTTTAAAAAAAAATTATCGCGTATAATGGCGTGACACTTTATATTAATGAATAAAATTACAAAATTGAAAGGAACCATAAGCTCACCCTACAGTTTCAGATCGCAATCAACAGGTGCTTCAAAAAAAATAAGGCTCAAGCAATAACTATACAAATTTTGCATAAATATACAAGTCCAATTTTGTAAGCAAAAAATAGCTATAACATCTCAACTAGATTAATTTTATACAAAATAATTTTTTCTCTGTTAATGCCTTAGAAACTCAATTTGTATGAAATCAAGTCTATAAAGTTCGATTGCTATCAATGGGAGGTGAACATGTGCAAAAATAACCCGCTCCTCATCTGCAATGCTCTATTTTCTAGATATCTGCAACTTGGTTGACTTTTCTATAATAATATCGAACCTCACAAGTAATAGTACTTGTTATATTTTGAATACGAGTAATGATGTTCTTCATTTGCCAGGAGATCGGATATTGTAATTACTTTTGATCATCCCAAAGACAATCTTTGAATAAAATTTCAAGATTACATTGTTATGCGTATTTTGAAAACACCATTTTAAATCATTTAGAGTAGTTTGGCTCGACCATATTGCTAATGTCCATACCAATACTTTGAGTAAAGGTTATGATAAGTTTACCTCGGTGATCTCTACTAATTTCTTCAGTTCTAGCTCTTTCAATTCCTGCTTCTATCAGTATTAGTCTTCATCAAATTTTCAGGAAGCTTAAACCATTTCACTACAGTAAATTCAATTCCGAAGGTAAGACCTATGACTTGTCGATAAATAACTTTTCACCTAGAGCTTCACTTTGTATTAGTTTTTGCCTTGAAGACTACTCATTTTAGATGAGAATGAATTTGATATTGAATTCTCTTTGTATAACATCTATTACCTTTATATATGACTGAACATCTTGTTTTTCATATTTCTTAACAAATTACTACAAGAGTAATTTATAAAATAGTTTGATGAAATAATTTTTTTAACTTGATACTCCACTATTTTTGAAGCATACACCTGATAGGTATATTCTCCCAAAAGATTTTAACAGAATTTTCAATTTTTTTTTTACATATATTTAGCAATTTTTTCGCTAATAAAAATGTGGTATATAATATCTCTTTGGTTAATAGAACAAAAAATCACTAGGCATGTATTCCAAAAATTTTAATGATATTTATTTTTTTCTCAATAGAGCCTCAAAAGAAATTAGCCATTTAATTTTTAAGTTATAGTAAAATTGTCTTAGAGAGTTCTAAAGTAGACAAAAAATAGATAAATTCAGATTGTAATACATGCCTGATTAGAGCAGCTCTGCCCTCAACAAAAGTAGTCTTTTCAGTAATTTGAATATCATATTACTAAAAAAAAGCAAAGTCGCAAAATTAAAGTGTGTAATAACAAAAACAAGTGGAGTTTAAGTGTGTTTTAAGTCACTTTTTCTATTTATTTTCTTTCTCAAAAATTGATAGTTTATTCTTATCAGACAGTTTACCTTCTTCAATAAAGTCTTTAAGTTCTTGACAAGATCTCTCTTACACAACGTTTATATGATTTTGTCTTAACAAGAAGGTATTCATGTCTACGATTATTTAATCGAGTTGATTTATTACTTTCTTCATTCAAAAGTCATGGTGAATTTTCATATGTGCGATAATTAGACTATGATACTATTGAAGCAAATTCGAATATAAAAGATAAATTTAAGCTAAGAAGAAAAAAATCTATCGAGAATTACTCAATTTTTATTTCATAATCTTCAAATATCGACAAATACATATACTCAGCACTCTTTTTAAAACGTGAGTAAGAGCAAAAATTAAAAGTGATTAATTTAAATTGATAACATGAACTAAGGTGAAAAAACATACGAGTAGCTTCTAATTAAAAATAATAGGAATTAAACAACAACACATATAATTACTTAATTAACTCATGTCTACTTGAAATATACCCCTTCGCAAGTAAAATCTATCACTCCTTTCTGCAAAAGACATTTAACACACATCAATAAAGTAGTATTTTGCGTGAAAAAAAGTAGCAATTACTTTTTTTTCTTTTACTTGATCAATGTATCTAAAACAATTATCTCTTACTCCGATCATTCTTTATTTCAATTTATATGAACATATTTATTTGGGTATGAATTTTTTTTTAAAAAAAAGAATTTATTTTTAAATTTGTGATTTAAACATATCATAATATTAATTTGTGCGGTTATAAGACTTTAAAACTTCTAATCTTAAACATGTCATAACATTTATGTAACATAAAAATTTCTCGTAAAGAGTAAAATAAAAAAGTTTAAATCAAGTTATTTCTAAATTTAGAAAAAAATATTATTTTCAAAACACACTAAGAACAAAATAAATTTAAAAAAATTAAAACATATGAAGTAATTGTTACTTGTTATGCAGATCATTAATGTTTGGAAAGAGTCATAAGGTAATTTGATTCATGGTGAAGCACATGCTTTCAAGATTCTAATTCTTATGTCTTTGGACAAATGATCATAGAAAAAGAATTACTATTAAAAGTATGGGTTGTTAACTGGGCCGGTCTGGATCAATCCCGCTTAAAAAAATAAATAAATAAATTTTTAATACTGAACCCGATCTAGGTTTGTGATTGAACCAATTCAATTCGATCTCATTTTCTCAAAAAGGCCTGCCAGTCAGCCCATTTTTGTATGATATTTTTAGATCAATTTATCCGATTCGATCTAATTTTTTAAGAAGGTCAATAATTAGATCGAATTTGGTGGGCCTGATCTGGTCTCAATATTATTATTTTTGATAAAATTAAAATTGAAAAGTTTAGTTTTAAATTTCTAATTATGTAGTGTAGTGTTATAAATTTTAAAGTATGATATAATTAAAATCGTTATGAAATAAAATTTAAAATTTAAATTATATATTTATAATCATTTAATGTAGTAGACTAATAATGTTATTTATTCAATTTTGTCATAATTTTAAAAAGTATGAATTTTAAATTATGAAATTTCAAAGTTCAGATTTCAGATTTCAAATTTACAACCAATAAGATAGATAAGAAATAAAATCTACAGTATGTCTACGACCTTCATCATATTGAAATGTCAAAATACATTTTTGCATGACAAAATTATTATCTATCCAATAACAAGTAATTGTTAAATAATTATTTTTATTAACTGCACGATCAAGATCAGAAGTGAGAAAAACTTTACATGAAAAATTTGCCAATAATCAACGTAAATAAAATGCATGTTGTTCATGTAGTTTAAAAATATCTGACCGACACGTATTTCTGAACAAAAGCATCAGAAAAAATAAACGTGAAAGGCAAACAATCCAATGCTATTATTTTCGCTAACTCTTTACGGTCCTTCATTTTACTATACGTCTCAATTAATTTATTGATTTGTGGGTTCAATCTAGTTTGTCTTTGTACCCCACTAGCCCCACCTTGTTGTAAAAGTTCTTCTCAAATTTTTATGATCGAATTTCAAATATCTCATTGATTGTCCCGTTCTCCCAAAATTAACCCTGATCTTATGCTGATATTGTTTGTGACAAAAATTGCATCCAACATGAGCTGTTTTTTCTATTTTAGTAATAAAATTTTATACAACACTAGTTAATTTTTGAGGTTTTTTAGACCGTGGAGAAAGATTACGAGTACGAGATTGAACATTAACGATAATGGGACTAGTGAGTGTATCATCATCATCATCGTTATTCTTATTATTATTATGTGTACTTACGTCAATTTCATTTTCTTCTTCAATGTCATAATTTTTTTGCGCTTCTAAATAATTCATATCATGTGCACCCATAGAAATGACTTGATTTTCTATCTCACTAGATGATGGTGAAGACACGAGAATACGTATTTGTATCACTTGTACTAGCTTTATCATCCGTGATGTATTTTACTACATCTGTTACTTTCGGGACATAAATTTTTAACACTTTTACCAAGTTGTCTTACTTTATTTATTTTATAAATTAAATTAATAAATATTAAAAACACAAAATTAATATAAAAAAAATATTCTTTTTTTTGAGCCTGCAAATGAGTTGGGAGCATACCTATGTTTCTTTATAGTATTCTTGCAACCATTCACAATTACAGTGAAAACTTAAAAATGTCAAAAACTCTTACTAGCTTTCATAAGAAATCTCTAAAAAGACATATTTTGAAGAAGTCCGAAATGTTATTGGACGTATATATAACAACAATTTTCTTGATCTACATAATCATATAATATCATGCACATAGTTCATGGTCAATGTTCATTAAACTAACATTTTTCATCTCTTTTTTTGTACCAGCAACACATAATAAAGCATAAGTGATCAGTGAACTACTAATATGTCATGGGGGTTGAAGACACTCATTGCAAGCTTCGTAACAGGATCAAACTTCTCGCCCGACAAAAACAGCTGATTCACCCGCGTAAGACTCATAAGAGGATCTACGTCATTATTCATTTCTCATCCTGAGATGGTAGCGGTAGGAGATATCCATTATGGTGGGATGGACCGTTCTTGAATTTTGGCCGACATTTTTATCAATCGGCGGAAGACTCACGCATTATTTGGACGCCTTCGATCACAAATTAGAAATTTTGAAAGATAAAGTAAAGAAAGAATTAATAGGTGTCAGTTGGCAAGGAACTTGATCCCCCCCAAAAAAGGGGAAGCCCAGCACTCTCCTACTTTCTCTTTGATAACGATGTTCTTTCCTTTGTCAAGCTTATGCCTCCCACCATATGATTTTCATGAAGAGATTTAGCTTTCCACTCTCTGTGAAAGACAATCTACATTAAGGACCAGTCAAAATTTTCTATTGTTAAATACTTTTAGCGGTGGAGCCTATTGGGACGGGTGACGATCAAAAAATTCTGATCATTATCTCTTTAGGGACCAGAAATGCATTTTTAAGGATCATATTTTCCTTTCCTATTGACCATTTTTCTTGCAGTGTCTGTTCCAATTTATATGAACATATTTAATTGGATATGAAATTTAAAAAAGAAGAAAGGACTTTCAAAATTTGTGATTTTAAACATGTCATAATATTAATTTATGCGATTATAAGACTTTGAAAATTCTAGTCTTAAACATGTCATAATATTTGTGTAACATAAAAGTTTCTCGTAAAGGGTGAAACGAAAGTTTAAATGTCACGACCCAGACCATCGTGAGTGGCACCCATCCAATCCCCGGGTGAGCGAACCATCAATGACTCCGAACTTAACCGTTCTAACAGCTCAAATCAGTGTGCAAGAAAATAAACAAGCAATTCAATAACAATCTCAATACTATTATAAATAACCTGCGGAAAATCCCTCCCTAGAACCTGAAAGTCATCGTACCAAAATACTATCAAAAATCTAAGATGCGGGGACGCAACCTCAAAATAAATAAGAATCTAAGCCCGAAACAAGTGGGATATAATTGAAATGAAAGAGACCAAGGTAGCTCGATTGAAGCAGCTCACCCTTCATGTTTGAAAGCGTTGGGACTACAGGTGAGGTCGTGTGTCAGCCGTCGGAAGATTGCCTGTACTCACAAAAAAAAGTGCAGAATTAGTACACAATCACCGTGTACTGGTAGGATCATCGGTCAACTCCAATAAACATAGTATGAACAGTAAACCATAACATAGTAAGGTACATGAAACATGTAGTAAGTCAACAAATAGCCAAATATTAAATCCATCTCTTAGCTTATTAACACATGAACCAAATAACAATCATTGCCCACACCCAAAACAGCAACATATACCCATTTTCACATAACTCAGACCCACCAAGGATCCTCCTAACATCACCTAAGTTTTAGACATGCAATCCTGGTCTACTCTAAGACCAACCTCACATTAAACATAACATCATCCGGCCTCTCATGGACACTAAACAAATATCACAGTTCAAGAATACAAATCGGTCCACTCATGGAATCATCGAAGAATAAGACAATCCAATTAAAATAACTTGTACCAAGCGTGGTACTCGAGCCAACTATTAGAATTCCCGTACCAGGTGTAGTACCCAAACTAACTGTTAGTATACCCGTACCAGGCGTGGTACCTGAGCCAACCATTAGTAATTCCCATACCAGGCGTGGTACTAGAGCCAACCAAATGTCATAACAAGTCCACATCAATTACAATCAATGAACAAACATACTTGTAAAACCAATAAGCAAACAAAGAAGTTCATTTCATAAGACTGATTACCGAACAACTAGACATTCACAATTCATACCCTCACATGCAACTCATACACTACTATGAAATAGTACGTGAACACATAATGCATATTAAAATCAATAACCATCACCTACCTCAAAATGTTCCAAGCTCTACTCAATCGGAGCTTTTCCATTTTCTGAAGTTCTTGCCGGTTCTTGGTCTAAAGCAACACACAATAACCAAAATCAATCCTTATGGCCTACTAATTACCTGGATTATGCGAAAATCCCAAACCCCAGGCCAACCACGATCATTCCACCCTTTTTCTGGATTTTCCATCATTAATTCACCTATTCCTATCATTTTTTATGGATACATTTAGAGAATTAAGGTCACATGATCATAATCTAGTGGAATTAACAACACCCAAGAACTTCTACACCTTAGAATCCTCCTTTTTCTCTGGATTCTACCATCCTAGGTCAATCTAAACCTTTCCCCAAGTCTACCCCTAGCAATTCTATAGCGTAGGAAAGATAGTACGGAGTTTGGGGAGTAAAATTCTTACCTTTAGGACGAAAAATGATGGAATACTGATTAGTTTTGCCCAAAACGCCTTGCCCTTTTTCCAAAACATTCTTGATAAAAATTGAACGTTTTGGGAAAGTTTTTTGCATTAAAACCCGATGTCGCGCCCTATTTTGAACTGGCCAAAATATGTTTGCAACATCCGGCTTTTCTACCTGGTTTTGAAAAGGGTTTAGAGTCGCCACCTAATCTTTTTAGGAAAAATTAGGAAAAACCATTTGTTAATGTAAAACTCTGTTTTTAGTCTGCGAAAACCGATGAAATTCTAAGTAAGAGTTTTGGTTACTCGAGGGGAAGGTATTAAGCACCCCTCAGAGCCTATCCAAAGATAGTCCTTGAAACTCAATTTAGAGAAGACATTTGGGAAAAATTATTTGTTCGTTATTTGCTAAAAAAAGGGTGATAAAAACATGTTTTATTAATTTAAAGAAAACTCAAAGTATATGGCACATGCTACTACAATAGGCAAAAATATAAAATATGCTTATGGTAAAAAAGATGAAACATATCTACGTACATGTCAAAATATACGAAAGTTTAATGGAAATACTTTTATCATAACTACAATTAAAATATGTAGAACTTTATGATTTCTAAGAATATATACTTAAAAAGCTACGTAATGAAGATATTATTTATACAAATATGCTCCTTGTAAAGTAAAAAATATACGTGGTTTTAGAGTTTTGGGAAAAAGTTTATGACATGTTTATTAAAAGAAAATAAAGATGACGTATGTATATTTAAAATATAGGAAATCATGTGAAAAAGTTTATTATTTGAAAGATTTGGATAAGTAAAAACATGTAGGAAATAAGTATACCGGTAATAGAGAAAAAAAAAATATAAAAGAAAATCATATTTATTTTGTAGATATATTTCGTGTAAGAGAATAATTTGAAGATTTGAGTAGAGAATGAAAATTATTTGTTTCATATAAAGAAGAACTTTTATTTGTAAAGTGAAAAATAAACATACGTTGGATATGAAAGAAAATATTATGTACGTAAATATAATTGCAATGAAATAATATATGTATGATTTAAGTAGGAGGATGGGTAAGTAAAAAAATATATAAATATATATACCTTGTAGTAGATAGCATATGACATATATACCTTGCGTTTTGAGGCCTTTAAAAAATCTGAAAATCTCAAAAATAAATAAATATAGAGTATAACCAAAATATTTGTAAAATATTGGAGTTAGAATAAGATAATACATGAATTATAAAAATAAAATGGCTTGCCTAGATTAGATAAAGAATTCTATAGTTTATGGCCTAAAAATGACTAAATAATTGTTGAAATAAATTGAATTGGTAATTAGTATTTTTTGAAAATCTACAACGAGTTATTTAAACAAGTTTTCCTTGAAACAAAGCCTAAATTAATTAATCCTAAAAAATCTGCACTATTTATTATTATTATTACTATTTTTTGAAAGTGTTCACTCACTATTTTAAAGTACTTAAAAGGGAAATTCGAAATATTTGCCTGGATCAAAGGAAACTCACTTTTAAAATTTTGAACTAAATAAGATAACCCAACAAAGTTGTGAGCCAAAAATAAACATTAATCTAAATCACACAAAATGCGTATACAAATAATATGAGGTTAGTTAAACAATTCAAGTACTAAGAAAAGCATATAAAAATAAAGGACTAGGTACGCCAAGTTCCTTTGGAGGAACTAAACTCCTAATGAATGACTCCGAGTACTGCGATAGTTCCTAGTAGCTGTTCGACCCAAATATATTGGGCCGAAAGTGAGTTTCCAAATGAGAACTCCAGCTCTCCGGTTGTGCCATGAAACAAAGAAAGGGGAAAAAGATTAGTGACTAATCATGAGTGACAAATTAGTAAAAGAAAACATAAGAACACATTCAATACCAATATCCAAGTTTTATTTGCCTTAATTGCATTACGACCAAATCATTAAATAACTAAGGGATTTCTGTAATTTAGGCAGATTCAGAGATAGCCAAACATGTTCATGTTCAACCACACTAATATTGAAAACAAAGACAACCATTACTAACTGATTTTAGCATATCACACAACTGAACCTTCAAACAATCACGCTCATGAGCTAGAAACAATTTTTTTTTTCAACTTAAATAAATCATAGCTAGGTGATTAACATGTGCTGCCTTTTGAACTAATTTCCATATGTATGGGCAATCTTTAGGAGTTAATAACTTATAGAGGATAGCCAACCATTCTTAGAGTTTTAAGCATTTTTGGAGTTAATCAAACTCAACCTCAAACCGCGAAACGTCCTTTAAACACAATCAGGTATACTCATAACCAAAGGATTTGAGAACTATTTCACTTCACCCTCACAACCTATTGAACACAACAGCCAACCCCATTCTAAACACCAAGCTTTATAAGATATGTTTGAGCTAAATAACAAGTCATAACTACTTTACGAACACATTATTGAGACCAAACGAACAGAAACTGATTTTATTTCACATTTTTGCACTCGGAATCAATCGTCTATAACAACTAATGTAAAACCAAACGGAATCGATGTGTTACGAAAGTAAAACTAAGAATAACGCAATTTGACGGGCAAAGCAACAGATAAACCTTGACACACAATAAAAAAAACCTTTCGATGAAACTGAAGTACCTTCTTGTTGACCTCGTAATTAAGACAAAACTTGTGAAATCAAGCTTAAAAGGATATGAAGGCACCAACCTTGCAATTTAAAACCAATTTTTCAGCAATCCTATTCGCAACTTAATCTCAATCTACTAGCCATTGTAACTACTTATGACTAGAGGACGAGAATAAGATTCGCAACTGTTTTAACCATCAAAGTGAGACAAGTTTAATTGAAAAAAGTGAAAGTCACAACTCATTGATTTTAACTTTGCAAACTAAGTAGCACTCTTGATACTTGGGCAAATGTATGTCAGCAAAAAACACATAAGAAACCATTCAAACCAACTATGGCTACTGCAACAGTAAAGCTCCATGCTTGTTTAATCATATATAAGGTTCAAAGTCACTACTTCCGCACCCACATCTCGAAACAAATAGCACAAAGATCTACAAACAAATGGTTGATCATGTTGAAGGTTTGAAACTCGTAGTCTTTTCATCCTAATCTAGAAGTTGAAAACATTTTGTAGGCACGCAACCGATCAGAGGCATAATAAGTGGCTGCTGCCATTTAAATCATTCGAAGCAACACTACAAGAAATTAGCGATGGATAGCCAAACATACCTAAAGTTTTAGGACTTTAAGCCCTTTTTACGCTAAAACGAAGGCTGCCAACACCTTGCGGGAACGAAAAATTATAAAAGACGAACTAAACAATTATTATAGTCATCACATGATCACAACAATGTCCTTAAACACTCAGCTGTATATACCCGGAAAACTCGAAGCCTCTTGAAGTTCATTTCAAGCTAATTCAAGGTTATAAATACTCTTCCAATACACCATCAACTATAAATACAACCGAACAACCCGACAACTACTTTACTTCAAATTTTATCACGATAATTCGGACCAAACAACCAACACCATTTAAAACATTTAAGCCAAGTCTTGAGTCGTAAACACTTCACAAACACATAAGCTAAACCAAACGACCAGAAACTAATTTTGTTTCACATTTTTAATGCCTAAAATCAGCCAACTAACATCCCGAGTAACCACATAGCAAACGATTAACAAAATCTAAGCGCAACGTAATTAAGACGGGATAGGATTTACCTTGTGTGATGCAGCGATTGAGGCCGTCAAGTGTCGAGTTTCAAGCAAAGCTACTCCGACTCCGACTCCAATTTCAACTTCGAAGTAATCCGAGATGAACAAAAAAGGGAGAAATAAATTAGAGAACAAGATGAATAGAAATTGAGAGAGAGGCTGTTGGTGACTGTTGGTAGAGAGCAATGGATCCTTTTTCTGATTGCTAATGGATTCCTTTTATAGCCGAAATTGAGGGCTCAAACGGTTCTTTCCAAGAATTCAAAATTTAAATTCTTGGAAAGCCAACATGCAAAGGGAAATGATGAAATCAGAGAAAGGAAGGAGATATGTCTACCTTTTCGGACTGATTTGAAAGAGAAAGTGACGGATTGGAGGTTTTGTACTCGGATTCGTCGGATTAAACTCGTACCCGTCGGATAACACTTTGAATCCGACGGGTCTTCGATTTTCTCCTCTTTTCCGAGGTCTGCAGCCGGCGGTGGGGGAGCTTTACAGCTCTGTTTCTGTGGTGTCAAAAGGTGAGGGGATGGCTATATTGGTAGAATAGTAGAGGAGAGAAGGATAAAGACCACCAGATTTTGCCATTATCCGGTGGTCTAGCAGCGGGCGATCTTTTCGAAGTTGTAAAAATCTTCGAAAAAGGGGAAGAGACAAACGAGGTGACGGGAGAGGCACCGTCGCCGTTTGCCCGCCGGTACGAAGCAAAACTCGGCGGGTCTTGGAGGTGAGGCGGCGAGAAAGGGGTTTGGGGGGGGGCTGGTTTGGTTGAAATGGAAGGGATTAGGGGTGTGTTTAGTTAGGACTAGTTTTAGGGGATTTTTTGGGCCGGGTCAGGAGGTTTGGGCCGGGTCAGGCGGTTTGGGTAGTGGGTTGGGAGGTTTTGGGCCGGGTTAGTCAATTTTAGGCTGAAAGAAATAAAGATTTGGCCCAAAATTGGTAAATGAATTAATTTGTAGGAAAATTCAATTTTCCCTAATCGTTTTTCCACTTAATTAATTTAACGATGCTTCTTTTATCCTAATTAATTTTCCAATACGTATATAGTTGACTTAAAAAGTAATTTTGATACGCGTAATCGCAATCCTCAATTGATAGAACTGTATTTAGGAAATATTGTAGCGATATGACAAAATTTTATTTAGAGTTTGAAATAAAAGTTACTATACTAATATCTTGTTAAAAATGGCGAAAAGAAATGAGCTATAAAATATTTTTGGGGTAATTTTATAAGATACAATATTATTAGTTATTATTATTTCATACATAGAAAGTAAAGAAAATAACATATATTATTATAAAAAGTAAAGGAAATCATTTTTAAAATGATTATTGGTGCCAAAATTTATTAAGAACTAATGTAAAAATAAGAGAAAATTATTTTGGAAAAGTCCTCGGAACTAAGAAACATATAAAAATTAATTATGGAAAAAGGAGGGCCAAAATTAGGTGTCAACAACTTGCCCCTCTTCGAACAGAGAAGATGAAAGAGTCTTTGGGTGAAGACGTTGACGTAAAGCCAATTTTGTCTCTATCGAAAAAAAACAAATTTTGGAAAGGACATACCTAGAAGGAGAAAGGTTATTGTGATTATGAATTCGACCGACTCCGGTCTCCGAGTTACCTACATATCTCGGGTTTCACGAGAATCAGGCCGATGTAGTTCAAAAATTTTGAGAGGTCCTCAAAATTTGCCCCAGTGTTAGTTTTACGATGACATTGATATTTCCTGGAATAAAGAGGAAGATGATCTTGTCACGAATGGAGTGGGTACGGCCATGCTCGAAGTTGAGCTGCCTACATATCCCAACGGGAATCAGGCCGGTTGTAGTTCTGAATAGAGGATTATGGCAAATTTTGAGGCAGTCCTCAAAATTTGCCCCAGTGTATGATTTAAGGTTAACGCTGGTCTCTTAGTTGAGCTTGGAAAGATTTTCATGGAATTGACGGTAGGTTATTTCCTAGATGACAATAACTTTTTCAAAATGGGTGCACTTTCACAGCCTCCCGATTATAAATGTGGTGCACAACACACCCATAAACGAGACTCTACTAGGTGCATCTCGCATCCCCATAAGATCACATCGAATTGCTTGGATGGAGGTAGTCCCCTTAATATCCTCTAGTGAGAATTCTAGGAGATAGAGAAAAGGGTATCGATGCTTGCGAGAGCAGGTGTACTCTAATTTAGAAATATGGACGACTGATTGTAGGAATTGGAGTCGGAGTGCTAGTCTTGAAACTCTGGCTTGTGAGTTTGGTATTCCTCATCAAGCATTGCCTCAATCGCTGCTTAGAGGTAGTTCCACGTTGTAGTGTGTCGTCCTGCAAAACAGGTAAGAAAAAAGGGTTACAAAGTACTTGTTGAGGCTCAAAACTGTAAATTAAAATTGCAATGTAAAGAGCAGAGTGTAGATATCCAAACGATCGTTGACGTCTCCATTTTGCGGAGTGGATGTAATGTAGGTGAAATAATCTTGGGAAGTAAAGCCTCCGGCTGGCGGGGCAACACTTAAAAAGTAAAGCCTCTCGACTGGTGGGGCAACACTGTAAAGTAAAGCCTCTCGACTGGCGGGGCAACACTGTAAAGTAAAGCCTCTCGACTGGCGGGGCAATCTTGTAAAGCAAAGCCTCTCGACTGGCGGGGCAATCTTGTAAAGCAAAGCCTCTCGACTGGTGGAGCAATCTTGTAAAGTAAAGCCTCTCGACTGGCGGGGCAATACTTGGGAAGTAAAGTCTTCATCTGGTGAATCAGCCGTGACATCTCCATTTGGTGGAGCGGTCTTTAATGCAAAAAATGAGGATGTGGATAGCATGCATGCTTGTGATTGATGGAGTTATGATGATGTTTGCTATGATGCAGCCTCCGATTGGCGGAGCATGTTTTGCTTGCTAATATACATTTCTCTGATTTGGCAGAGTGTTGCTTGCTTGTTTATGTACGGGCTCCAATCGTCAGAGCGTCGTCTTGTTTGCTTATGTACAGGCTCCAATCGGCAGAGCGTCGTTTTGTTTGCTTATGTACAAGCTCCAACCGGCAGAGCGTCGTTTTGTTTGCTTATGTACAAGCTCCAAATGGCAGAGCGTCATCTGTTTGTTTATGTACAGCCTCCAAGTGGTGGAGTTTGATGAAGTCATTCAGCATTCTCCGATTGGCGGAGTTATTTGATGCAATTAGATGGTAATCTCCGATTGGCGGAGTTATTTGGAAAGAGATAAACTATCCTATTTTCCTATGAGAGCTCTCTATCTTTGATACTTGATCCGGATCTCGGATGCACCTGCAAAGACATAAATGAAAACCTCTTAAGAATTGTAAGAATCGGGATAAAGTATTTTAAAATAGAGTAGGGGAAGAATATTCGGCTTATGGTGTCGTGATAGACGAAAGATTCCTCCAAACATGTCCATGAGCTTGACTTGACATCATCCTGTCTTGATTCCTGTTTTCCTGCGCTCAAAGAAAAATTCTTAGTTTTGGGAGGGGTGTTGATTTTTGTCGGCTTGTGGACCCTGGCCTTGCCGTTAGATTTCTTCAAAACCTCCTCATCCGCTCGTGATTTCCTACTCCAGAGACTCGATAGGTAGATCCCTTCAAAACCTCCTCGGTTGCTCGCAACTTCCTATTTTGGAGACTCAGTAGGTGGAAAGGCAGTAAAATATTTTGAATATATATATATATATATATATATATATATATTTATTTATTTATTTTTTAGAAAAAAATAAGTATATTTTGTATATACTAGGCGCATATATATAGTGATTATTCATCGTTCCTTAGATTATGACATGTTCCGAAATCCAATCGAGTTTTCCCATTTGTTGAGGACGTCCAAATGTACTCTTCTCGTAGCTTCGGCTTCTGGTGACGCTTCTCTATCTCTTTGTAGATGTTGTGATCACTCTGAAGGTATAAGTAAAAGGGGGGGGAGGTTTATCCTAAGGGTATGACCGAACCTTTTAGGTTGCCTACGTATCCCCGAATGGGAATCAGGTCTGTACGTAGTTCGGGATATGAAGGAAGAATTCAAAATATATAATGCATTGACCGAGCCTGACTCAGGCTGCCTACGTATCCAAACGGAATCAGGTCATGACGTAGTTCAAGTACAATATGAAAGATGAAAAATATGAAATGCATTTACCGAGCCTGACTCAGGCTGCCTACGTATCCAAACGGAATCAGGTCATGACGTAGTTCAAGTACAATATGAAAGATGAAAAATATGAAATGCATTGACCGAGCCTGACTCAGGCTGCCTACGTATCCAAACGGAATCAGGTCATGACGTAGTTCAAGTACAATATGAAAGATGAAAAATATGAAATGCAATGACCGAGCCTGACTCAGGCTGCCTACGTATCCAAACGGAATCAGGTCATGACGTAGTTCAAGTACAATATAAAAGATGAAAAATATGAAATGACCGAATCTGATGAGGGTTGCCTAAGTATCCCACCGAGGGAAGTCAGGTCAATCGTAGTTCTGTTACATTAGAGAGAAATGCAAAAGTACAAGGAAATAACAACTAGTCCCTCTGTCTTCAAATGTAGTACTTCTTGATAGCGTCTGAATTGATCAGCTTTGTGCTCACGATGCCATCCATTTCTGCGAGGATTACTGCTCCGCCTGAGAGAACTCAGTGAACCATGTAAGGACCTTGCCAGTTTGACGCAAATTTCCCCTTAGCTTCACTTTGGTGAGGGAATATTTTCTTCAATACTAATTGCCCTGGTGTGAATCGTCGAGGCTTGACTTTCTTGTTGAATGCTTTGATCATTCTGTTTTGATAAAGTTGGCCGTGACATACTGCATCCAGTCTCTTCTCATCAATGAGCATCAACTGTTCAATCCTGCTACGAACCCATTCCGCGTCTTCCAGACCAACCTCTTGGATGATTCTTAGAGAAGGTATTTCCACTTCAGCGGGTATCACTGCTTCCGAACCGTAGACCAACATGTAGGGGGTTGCACCAGTGGATGTTCTGATCGTGGTGTGATAGCCGAGTAGAGCATATGGTAGCTTCTCATGCCATTCTCTGTTACTATCTATTACTTTCCTCAGGATCCTCTTGATATTCTTGTTCGCGGCCTCAACTGCTCCATTCATTTGTGGTCGATATGCTGTGGAGTTCCGGTGGGAGATCTTAAACCTTTCACAAGTCTCTCTCATGAGATCACTATTAAGATTGGCTCCGTTATCTGTTATGATTGATTCTGGAATTCCAAACCGACAAACTATGTTATTTCGGACGAAATCTGCTACCACCTTCTTAGTTACTGCCTTGTGCGTTGAAGCCTCAACCCACTTTGTGAAATAGTCGATAGCTACCAGGATGAAACGGTGTCCATTTGATGCGGGAGGCTCTATGGGTCCGATTACATCCATGCCCCAAGCAGCAAATGGCCATGGGGACCCCATCACATTGAGCTCGTTTGGCGGAACTCGTATGAAGTCACCATGAACTTGACACTGATAACATTTTTGTATGTACCGGATGCTATCCCTCTCCATAGTCATCCAAAAGTATCCAGCTCTCAAAATCTTCTTTGCCAAAGTGAATCCATTCATGTGGGGTCCACATGTCCCTGCGTGAACTTCTTCTAACAGCCTTGTCGCTTCTGTTGCATCGACACACCTTAGTAATCCCAAATACGGGGTTCTCCTATACATGATTTCGCCGTTAAGGAAGAAATGATTGGCCATTCTCCTTAAAGTCCGCTTCTGCTTGCTACTGGCATTTTCTGGATATTCTCCTGCTTCGAGCAAACTTCTAATATCATGGTACCATGGCTTCCTATCAAACTCTTCATCTACGTGAAAACAGTAGGCATGCTGGTCATGTATCTCTACTTCAATAGGGTCGATGTAATTCTTATCCGGGTGTTGGATCATTGAGGAAAGAGTAGCCAAAGCATCAGCGAACTCGTTTTGAGCTCGAGGGACATGTTTAAACTCAGTCTTCGTAAACCTTTTGCTCAGTTCCTTTACACATTCCAGATAAGGAAGGATCTTGACATTCTTGGTGGCCCATTCTCCTTGTACCTGATGAACCAATAGGTCAGAATCACCTATTACCAAAAGCTCTTTGATGTTCATGTCCACAGCCATCCTAAGTCCGAGAATACATGCTTCATATTCTGCCATGTTGTTCGTGCAAGGGAATCTAATCTTGGCTGAGATTGGGTAGTGCTGACCTGTTTCTGAAACCAAGACTGCTCCAATTCCGACTCCTTTGAAATTTGATGCCCCATCGAAGAACAATCTCCATCCATCATACGACTCTGAGATATCCTCTCCTGCAAAAAATACTTCTTCATCAGGAAAGTAGGTCATGAGTGGTTCATAATCTTTATCCACCGGATTTTCTGTGAGGTGATCGGCCAAAGCTTGTCCTTTGACGGCCTTCTGTGTCACGTACACAATGTCGAACTCACTTAGCAAAATCTGCCACTTTGCTAGTTTCCCTGTAGGCATTGGTTTCTGAAAGATGTACTTGAGTGGATCCATTCTCGAGATCAAGTACGTGGTGTACGCCGATAGGTAATGCCTCAACTTTTGAGCAATCCAAGTCAAAGCGCAACACGTTCGTTCTAACAAGGTATATCTTGCCTCGTATGGTGTAAACTTCTTGCTCAAGTAGTAAATAGCTTGCTCTTTCTTTCCCGTGTCATCGTGTTGTCCTAACACACATCCAAATGCTCCATCCATGACGGATAGATACAGTAGCAATGGCTTTCCGGGCTCTGGTGGAACCAATACTGGCGGGTTGGACAAGTACTCCTTGATTCTATCAAAAGCTCTTTGGCATTCCTCCGTCCATTCTGTGGCGGCATCCTTCTTTAGTAACTTGAATATGGGTTCACAGATTACTGTGGACTGAGCTATGAAACGACTGATGTAATTGAGTCTCCCCAAGAAGCTCATCACATCCTTCTTGGTCCTGGGGGGAGGTAACTCTTGAATCGACTTGATTTTTGATGGATCCAATTCTATGCCTTTCCTGCTGACAATGAACCCCAGTAACTTTCCGGCAGGAACTCTGAATGCGCACTTTGCTGGATTCAATTTCAAATTGTATCTCTGCAACCTCTCAAAGAACTTCTGTAAATCCGCTAGGTGGTCTGAACTCCTTTTGGACTTGATAACGACATCATCTACGTACACTTCAATCTTCTTGTGAATCATATCATGGAAGAGGGTAATCATGGCCCTCATGTAGGTTGCGCCAGCATTTTTGAGTCCAAATGGCATCACTCTATAGCAATACACCCCCCATGGAGTGATAAATGTTGTTTTCTCCGCGTCATCTTCATTCATCAGGACTTGGTGATATCCTACAAAGCAATCGACAAACGATTGCAACTCATGCTTTGCACAATTGTCGATGAGTATATGAATGTTTGGGAGAGGAAAATTATCCTTGGGACTAGCTTTATTCAGATCCCGATAGTCTACACATATCCTGATTTTCCCGTCCTTTTTTGGCACTGGCACGATATTGGCCAACCATGTGGGGTAATTAGTAACCCTCACAACATTTGCCTGGATCTGCTTAGTTACCTCCTCCTTGATTCTTAAACTCAAATCAGGCTTGAACTTCCTAGTCTTTTGCTTCACAGGCGGGCAAGAAGGATCAGTCGGCAGCTTGTGTGAGACGATATCAGTGCTTAATCCGGCATGTCATCGTAGGACCAAGCAAACACATCAACATATTGCTTGATCAATTCAATCAATTCTCGCTTTCTTTCGTCTTCCAAGTGTATGCTGACTCGTACTTCTTTCACCATTTCTTCATTTCCCAAGTTGACAACCTCGGTTTCCTCCATGTTGGGCTTTTTCTGACTTTCAAGTTGTTCGATCTCCTGAGGTAGATTTTCAGGCATCATGCTTTCATCGTATTCTTCATAGTCCTGCTCATGACTCGCACTTTGCTCAATGGATTCGTTACATGTCATAACCGTTGTACGATGATTTTTACTAATATTAGCGCTGAAAAGTATGAAAGGTGAGTAAAAATAAATAGTTATTTTAAACAATCGAAAGACAAATTTTAAGAAAATAAAGACTTTTTATTTGAAAAGCATTCTAGCTTTTAGAAGAGGCGAGTAGCAAAAAGGCTTAGGCATGATTCAAGCCTCAATTGATCATGCAAAAACATTTTTGAAATAAAACTACATTTCCACACTACCAGGACTCCTGTCGAAACAGGGATGGGCTGATGGTCCAGTTCTGCAAGACTTCTCCAGGCTCGGCATCACGGATGGTCAGCTTCTTGATATCTTTCTCCAGTCTATCGTCGGTCATGGCCACGAATAGATTTCCTATTCCCTCAATGACATCTTCATCAACTGCTTCATCTGGGATTGGGACTTGTCCTGGCACGAACACTACTGCCCCAAACTTTGTAATGTGGACTCCTCCTGAAGTAGGCTTATATCCTAGCCCGGCGGTACCCTTCTGATGTTTCAGCTGGATTGGTTCAATTATACCGTCAGCCTTAGGTCCGAGCCCTGTCTTTGGTTGATACCCATATTTCAACATCTCTGACGCAACCATCTTTGCTGCTCTCGACATCTCCATCTTTACAGGCTCTACTTTCTCATCAATTCTTACAGCTTGCATGATCTCCAGAGCATGGAAAGCGGCTCCATCCAATTCTTCGGTGACTGGAACAGAATTCACGGAATAGATGGGGTGACTGAGCTCCCCGTGAATGGTAACTTCGGTGCGACCCCACTCGAACTTCACACACTGATGGAGCATGGAGGGAACTGCTCTTGCCATATGGACCCATGGCCTTCCTAGTAACAAGTTGTAGTTGGACGACACATCCATCACTTGAAATAAGATGGGGAATTCAGCTGGACCTACTTGCAAAGTGAGATAGATTTCTCCAATGACGCTTCTCTGCGCGCCATCAAAAGCTCTCACCTTCACACGACTTTCCCTTATCTTTCCCATATTCACACCTAAATCTCTCAATATGGTGAAAGTACAGATGTTGCATCCAGAACCGCCGTCGATCAAAACTCTAGTCACGATCTTATCACAACACTTAACCACGATGTGAAGTGCTTTGTTGTGGCCAACCTCTTCTGCTGGTAATTCATCATCATGGAAAGAAATTTTGTTCACTTCCACCATTTTTCCAATTGTTGCAGCCAATGTGTCACTTGTAGTTTCTTTTGGTATGCTAACTCCGCTCAGGACTTGTACCAAAGCGTTCCTATGGGCTTCAGAACGCATTAGAAAGGACATAATCGAAATGTGGGTTGGTGTCTTCATTAGTTGTTCCTCGACTGAGTAATCTTTAGACTGCATCTTCTTCCAAAATTCTGTGGCTTCTGCATCAGTAACATTTTTCTTTGGATTTTAATCTTTCCCGGGAACCCCTCGATTTAGATCCTCTGGGGCATAGCACCTTCCCGACCTGGTCATTCCGTGAGCCACAGCAACGTCTATCATCTTGCCCTTGGCTTCCGTCCGATAGTCCCATGGGACTGCTTTAGTGTCATAGTCAGGTTTTCCAGTGGCTATAGTGGTTACCACAACTCTCGACAGGTAGGTTTGAATAGTCAAAGGCTCTCTCAGCTGAACTGTGATAAAAGGTTGTGCTGGAGATGTGGCGGCAACTTCTTCTGTGTTCCAGATAGGCACGATAGCCCCTTCCAGGTCATACTCTTCCTCCAGGGTGATCATGTTGACTCCTCGATTCTCATGATCTGGTAGAGGGTTATTGTTCATATTCGGAGGAGTATCGGTGCATTTGATTACTCCCTTTCTGATAAGAGACTCGATCTGGTTCTTCAAGCCAAAATAGTCTTCCGTGTCATGTCCTTGGATTCCCGAGTGGTATGCACATCGCTTATTTCCATTAAAGCTTCATGGTATCGAATCAGGGATTCTTCCCTCAATCGGCTGCAACAAACCTGTTACCCTCAACCTTTCAAACAATTGAGCCAAAGGCTCGGCAATAGGAGTGTAGGTGCGGGTATTTCTGGCTTCAAGATTAGGACGTGGTCTTGGTGCATATGCTGGTCTATTTTGGTGAACTGGAGCTTGGACAGGGGCATACGGCTTCGGTGGATTTTGGTGTGCTGGAGCTCGAGGTGGATTATAGTGTGGCTGGGTACTATATACTGGAACATGTGCGATAATTTGGAGTTGTTAGGGTATCGGTGGGATGATCCTCCGTGCTGGTAGTAAGGTGTGACGGCTGAGACGTCTTCCTTCTTCTTCTTGATACCACCAATGGAACCTGACTGTATGGCCTTACTTGCGGCTTGCAGTGCGACCATAGACTGAATTTTTCTGGACTTAATACCTTCCTCAATAAAGTCTCCCATCTTGACCAAGTCAGTGAACTTTTGGCCCATCATTGACATCATTTTGTCGAAGTAGACACCTTCTTGAGCTCAGATAAAGTACTTAGAGAGTTCATTTTTGTCAAGTGGGGGCTGGATCCGAGCAGCCTCAGTCCTCCATCTCCATGAATATTCTTGAAATGATTCAGATGGCTTCTTTTGTATGTTTGCAAGTGAGAATCTGTCTGGAGTGATTTTGGTATTACACCTGAAGCGACTCATGAAATCTTTGGCTATTTATTGCCAATCACGCCATTTGCGAGGGTCTTGGCGAGTGTACCAAGTTAGAGCTTCTCCCGACAGACTTCGAATGAACAATTTCATCCTCAACTTCTCATTCCTTCCTACGCCGACCAGCTTGTCGCAATAGGCTTTTAGGTGTGCGTGGGGATCACCCTTCCCATCAAATACATCTAATTTTGGCAGTTTGTACCCGACCGACATATCAATGTCTGGGTGGATGCATAGGTCATCATAGTCCAGACTTTTGGTTCCCCTGGTAACTTGCATGCTTTTAAAAACCCTTTTCAAACTTTCAAGTTGAGCCGCTATCGACCTCTCTTCTTTTGACTGGATATCCCTCTCCAATCCTATGTCTGATCGACCTCATATGGTACTTTGACAGCCATGGATGTTGCTAAAGTAGGAGCTTCAGTAGCATATACCGGTGGCACAAGTATCTCGCAAGTGACATGTGCCTCAGGTATGTGCTGCATTGTTGGGTGAATTGGAATAGTAAAGTTCTGCGCAGGCAAGGAAAGATTAGGTGCAGCTCTAACAGCGGGCGGATGAGCAAGTAGATCTTGAGCATAAGTGGGAACAGGTGGTGTTTGCTTAGGTGTGTTTGTTAAGTTGGCGGGAGTGACCGGACGTAACTCAACATTTGGCAATTGGAATTGAGCGGGGAAGGTAGCAGCTGTCAGCTTAGTCAAGTCCCGCACTTGGCGCAGTTCTTCTTTCAGGATCTCAATTTCTTGTGCCATGTTGGACATTTGTTCGTCGTTTTGAGTGTCCATCAGTTTTTGGGAACTTTCGGCGCCATCTACTGGTGCCATCGAGGCGTTGTTAGATTCTTCGCTCATTTTTCTTTTAAATCGAAGGTTGTATTGCGATTCCACCAGTTTGCAAATCGACACAAATCAACTTTCTTCGGGGGGTTGATAATAATCATAAAGAAAAGACAAGAAAAGGAAAAGGAAACTATGTTAGTTTGGGAAATGTTGGAATATATAACAAATATATACGCCAAGTTGGCGACGTTCACACAAAAATGCGTCCTAATGTGGAGCCTCGTTTTGCCAGAGGTAGGCCTATGCTGCATACAATTAGATAATAAATGATCCATTTTGAACACATTTAGGATTTGAGATAAACATGACTTTTCATTAAGCAAAATGTGGCTTTGAAAGCTTACAATAGATAGGCTGATGGGAGCCTGAAAATGAAAGACATGGGATGGCCACTAGGGCATACAAAGGGATGGGCCATGAGGCACCTTTAGGGAATATGAAAAAGGGGTACAATGGGAAAGGATAACCTAGGTCCACGTAGGACCGTCATCACTATCGTCCTGTGGTGCTGGATGATACTCTGGAGATCCAGCGGAATGATGATACCTGGGCTCTGAGTCTGTCTCTATCATCCCTCCATCGTTAGGATCATAAAAGTTGGAGCCGGTCTCAGAAGCCTCCTCGGGATCTTCTTCCGTCTCTTCCTCAGGGTCTTCTTCTGGATCCTCTTCTAGGTCTCCTCCTATTTCCTCCTCTGGATCTTCTTCTGGATCCTCGAGATCTTCTTCCGGCTCTTCCTCCGGATCTTCTTCCGGATCCTCCTCTACCTTTGTTATCAAATAACTGATGGAGTCTGGGACAATCTGGTGGTACATCGGTGTTGTGATCTCCATGCAGGGAAGCACTTCTTCCCTAACCCATTTGACCCACTGGACATCTGCCAAATCCCTGAATCCTTCTGCACTTGGTTGAACCAAGTGGCTCACGGTCGTTCGCCAAGCATAGTATTTCGGCGTACACCATTTGTCTCCTCCCATGTGCAATGTGATCATATAATCCCATTCAGCCTGCAAGTTCATCATTCGTACCGTTGGGATCACGGCACCATAACTGTCCTCATGTAACGCCATGATTGACCACAATGGTATGTCCTGCACAAAGCCAAACTGTCTTAAAACACGGAGAGGCGCATATGGCTGGATGCCTCCTAGTCCCATCAACTCGATGAAATATAGGTATCGAGTTCTGATGACGGCCAATCCTGTCATCCAGGGATATCTCCACTGGATGAAATCTCCGGTAAGGTTGGTCAAAAATGTGCGCCATTCTTCTTCTCCGGTGGGTGCATATGTTCAATATCTCATGCGTTCTTTATGAGTCTGAATCCTGTTGCGGGTGTCAATACAGTAGTCCATTTGTGGGTGGCGGCGATAGAAGTGTTCTACAGCCCAAATTTGCAATAACAAATTGCAGCCTCCAAAGAAGTTGTGTCCTCGTGTGCATGCAGATAACGACCGAAACATCTCAGCAAGGATCATGTGTACCAAGGTAAGTCTTTGCGGATCTGCAAAGACATTCATCACTATCGGCATGATGTTGAGGTTAATGCCATAAAATCTCATCGGGAAGATCATAGTTCCCAAGAAAGCCAACACAAAGACCCTAGGTCGCATATATACCCACTGTCTGCGGGTACAAGCAAATTCACCTTGGTGTTCGTCAAAGCTCTCGAGACGACCGTATCTTTCAAAAAGGTAATTCAACTTCACCTTTCCGCCTTCCACATTTCTCAGTGATGGAAAAATGTGTAATCCTAAAAGCCTCAGAAAATCTTCCCTCTTTATGGGTGATGGGAGTACCGGCACTTTTTCCCTCAGTGGTAGTTCAACAAAATTACTAATCTCCTCCAAGGTAGGAGTGATTTCGAAATCCAAAAATTTGAAGGTCACAGTGGTCGGGTCCCAAAATTCCATTAATAAAGTGGTGAGGGTTTTGAGCTTGGATTCCCATAAGTGACAACAAAGCCCCCAGCTGCTCCCGTACCTCATCCCCATGTGCTACGCGGATGTTTCGCCACCACTTTTTTAGGTTGTCAGGTGCTGAGATAACCATCTGGATGTTTGGTAAGTTTTGGTTGATATTCATCTGAAAGAAAGGTAAAGGGTATGATAAGTTGGTTTATCCCAAATCCATCATGTGTTTTAGTTTGGATCATTTACATCAATCTCACACAAAAGTATATGTCGTTGGGTTTTATGAAAAAAAACCCGTTGACACAAGGGCGGTTTCCTAAATGCAGTGTCAATCCCAAGGATCGTCCTTCCTAAGGCTATGCAACATGACCTATTTCTAGAATAAGAGTATTTTCTTAGATTTGAGAGTGGACTGAATAACTGCGAGACGGAACACTAACCTAATTGCACCGACCCTGAAACTAAGGAGTCCAAAAGAAGGTTTGGGAGGGCATAAAACCCTCCGCGTGTACCACAGTGTGTGAAATGTGTACGGCCAAAGACTCGATAGAGAAATGCAAGTGAGAAAGCAGTAACAAGTAGTGTTTATCAAACAAATAAGGAACACAAGTTTGGATTTGGCTTGTGTCCTTTCAAACAAATAACGATATAAACATAATTAAAGCAAATAATGTACTGCAAATAAACAAATATCCCAAATAACATTCATAAACTAAGCATGCTAAGGTAAAACATAAGTTAGTGTCCCCAGCAGAGTCGCCATTCTGTCGCGCCCTATTTTGAACTGGCCAAAATATGTTTGCAACATCCAGCTCTTCTACCTGGTTTTGAAAGGGGTTTAGAGTCGCCACCTGATCTTTTTTAGGAAAAATTAGGAAAACCATTTGTTAATGTAAAATTCTGTTTTTAGTCTGCGAAAATGTTTGAGATTCTGAGTAAAGGTTTTGGTTACTCGAAGGGAAGGTGTTAGGCACCCCTCAGAGCCTATCCGAAGATAGTCCTTAAACTTAATTTAGAAACATACTTGGGAAAAAACTATTTGTCCATTATTTGCTAAGAAGGGTGATAAAAACATGTTTTATTAATTTAAAGAAAACTCAAAGTACATGACACATGCTACTACAATATGCAAAAATATGAAATATGCTTATGGTAAAAAAGATGAAACATATCTACGTACATGTCGAAATATATGAAAGTTTAATAGTAATACTCTTATCATTAAAATATGTAGAACCTTATGATTTATAAGAATATATACTTAAAAGACTATGTAAAAAAATGAGGATATTATTTATACAAATATATTTTTGTAAAGTAAAAAAAAAATATGTAGTTCTTAGAGTTTGGGAAAGTTTATGACATGTTTATAGAAAGAAAATAAAAATGACGTATGTATATTTAAAATATAAGAAATCATGTGAAAAGTTTATTATTTAAAAGATTTGGATAAGTAAAAAAAAATGTAGGAAATAAGTATACCGGTAATAGAAAAAAAATATAAAAGAAAAAATCATATTTATTTTGTAAATATATTTCAGGTAAAAGAATAATTTGAAGACTTGAGTAGAGAACGAAAATTATTTATTTCATATAAAGAAGACTTTTATTCATAAAGTAAAAAATAAACATGCGTTAAATATGAAAGAAAGTATTATGTATGTAAATATAATTGTGATAAAATAATATATGTTTAATTTAAGTAGGAAGATGAGTAAGTAAAATATAAATATATACCTTGTAGTAGATAGCATATGACATATATACCTTGCGTTTTGAGGCCTTAAAAAATCTTGTGTTGGGCAGCGATTGAGGCCGTTGAGTGTCGAGTTTCAATCTAGCTACTCCGACTCCGACTCCAGTATCCGAATAGAGCAAGCGAAACAAAGGAGCAAGACCAGCAGTGAGTATAAGCAAATCGACAGTGAACAATTTGGTGTGAGTTATTTGTGATAACTTCTTCTGATGCCAAAATCCGTGGCTATAATGGAAACCCAAGGGTTCCTTTTATAGCCGAAATTGAGGGCTCCAACATTTCTTTCCAAGAATTCAAAATTTCAATTCTTGGAAAGCCAAGTTGCAAAGGCAAATGATGAAATCCGAGAGAGAAAGGAGAGATGCCTACCTTTTCAGGCTGTTTTGAAAGAGAAAGTGACGGGTTGGGGGTGTAGAACTCGGACCCGTCGGACTAACCTCGTACCCGTCGGATAACACTTTGAATCCGACGGGTCTTCGATTTTCTCCTTCTTTCCGAGGTCTGCAGCCGGCGGCGGGGGGAAGCTTTACAGCTTTGATTTTGAGATGACAAAAAGGTGAGGGGATGGCTATAAAAGTAGAGGAGAGAAGGGTGAAGACCACCGAATTTTGCCATTATCCGGTGGTCGAGCGGCGGGCGATCTTTTCGAAGTTGTAAAATCTCCGAAAAGGGGAAGAGACAATGTGAGGTGACGGGAGAGGAGCCATCGCCATTTGCCCGCCGGTACGAAGCAAAACCCGGCGGGTCTCGGAGGTGAGGCGACGAGAAAGAGGGTTTGGGGTGGGTGGTCATGTCGGTTTGGTTGAAATGGGACGATGAGGGGAAAGAGAAGGGATTAGGGGTGTTGAGTAATTAGGCTGGTGGGGGAATTTGGGCCGGGTCAGACGGTTTGGGCCGGGTTAGGAGGAATTGGGTAGTGGGTTAGGAGGTTTGGGTCGGGTCAAGCGGTTTTGGGCCGGGTTAGTTAATTTTAGGCTGAAAGAAATAAAGATTTGGCCCAAAAATTGGTAAATGAATTAATTTGTAGGAAAATTCAATTTTCCCTAATCGTTTTTTCCTCTTAATAATTTAACGATGCTTCTTTTATCCTAATTAATTTTCCAATATGTATATAAATGACTTAAAATAACTTTAATACGCGTAATTGCAATTCATAATAAATAAAACTATATTTTTGAAATATTATAGCGATACGACAAACTTTATTTAGAGTTTGAAATAAAAGTTAATATACTAATATTTTATTAAAAAGAATGAATTATAAAATATTTTTGGGGTGATTTTATAAGATACAATGTTATTAGTTATTATTATTTCATACATAGAAAGTAAAGGAAATAACATATATTATTATAAAAAGTAAAGGAAATCATTTTTAAAATGATTATTGGTGCCAAAATTTATTTAAAACTAATATAAAAATAAGAAAAAATATTATTTTGGAAAAGTCCTCGGGATTATGAAGCATAGAAAAAATTAATCATGGGAAAAAGGAGAGCCAAAATTGAGTGTCAACACATGGCATAAGTAGAGATAGATGAAAGAACTGACTTAATAAGTGTGGTGCGGCCTGCTAAGAATAACATTCGAGTTTTCCAGCCGTTAAGTCTATTATTCATGTGATCGATAATATATTGGTAATCTGAACTCTTGGGGTGGTGATTTGTTATAGGTAAACCATGATATTTTTCGAGATTAGCAGCTTGACGGATTTTGAAGGGGTTGGAGAGTTCGTTACGTTCGTCGATGGAAACATTTTGAGAGAACAAGACTTTAGATTTTTCAAAACTAATATTTTGCCCGGATTGCGTAGAGAGAGTATTGAATATTTTAATAATAGTAGTAGCATTTTTTTTATCAATTTTTTTCCATCAGAATGATATCGTCGGCAAAAAATAGATGGAAAATGGGTACTCCTATTCTACCAATTCTAATAGGTTTCCATAGTTCTTCAGCTACTGCATAATTGATAAGTCTCGTTAAGGATTCCATACATATGATAAATATGTATGGTGAAAGGGGATCTCCCTATCTTATGTCTCTAGTTGGTTGGAAATAGGTTATCGACTTACCATTAATAAGGATGGATATGAAGGATGAGCTAATACAAGACATTATTAAGGAGTTGATATTTTGCGGGAAATTCAGTAGAATAAGAGATTGAGGTATAAAAGACCATTCTAGTCTATCGAAAGCTTTTTCAAGATCAATTTTTAGAAGCAAATTCCCAAATTTTCCTTTGATTTTTTTAAAGGAGTAAAGAGCTTCCTGTACAATAATGGCATTATCCACTGCCCTTCTTCCGGAAATGAAACTACTTTGTTGGGGGCTAATTATCTTGTCTAAACAAGGTGTAATTCTATTAACAAGTATCTTGGTGATGGTTTTATAAATAGTGTAGCAGAGACTAATAGGCCTGTAGTGAATAATAGATTCTGGATTTTTGATTTTAGGAACGAGAGTTATGAGCATTTTATTAATACCACTTAGAATCCTATGGGTAGAGAAAGCATCCAAACAAGTGTTAATTATCGCATCTCTAGTGTCATTCCAAAAGTTTTGAAAGAAAATTGGGTGCAAGCCATCCGGACTGGGTGATTTAAGGGGTTGGAAGGACATGATAGCTCTATGGATTTCGACAATAGTTAGAGGTGCACCTATTTTATTACAATCATCCGGGGAGAGAGCTTGATGGTAGAGAGAGGAGATAGAGATATTACTAAGGAGTAGTTCTGTAGAGTCGATTTTCTGGAAGTGTTTTAGAATGGTATTTGAAATGGTCTATTCGTCAAAAGTCCAATTGCCAACTGAATCATTTAGGCCGAGAAATCTATTTTTACGCCTCCTTTTAATAGTAGATATATGGAAGAATTTTGTGTAGCATCACCATTATTTAGCCATTGAACTCTTGATTTTAACTTCCAAAAATCCTCCTCTTGTTTGAGAATTTTATTGAAATGAAAAATAAGAGTTTCTTTCAAATTTATATGGAAATCACTTTTGCAAGTAGGATTCATTTTTGGAGGCCATTAATACGCTTGAGAAGAATGTATTTCTTTTTAAACAGATTGCCAAAGGTGTTTATGTTCCATGTTTTAGCAAGAGAAGTAAAAGTTTGGGTAGCATACATGTAATCGTCATTATTGTACCAAGCAGATTTAACTATATTAGGAAAATTGGGGTGTCTCAACCATATAGTTTCAAATCTAAATAAATTATTAGATTTACACTTACTTTTGACCAGATTTAGAAGGATAGGACAGTGGTCGGAGTGTGCACGTGGGAGGTGGGTGACGAGGGAGTCTGGGTATAAACTAAGCCATGCTTGATTACTAAGAAATCTATTTAGTCTTTCCATAATAAAAGTGCCCTTGTTTTTATGTTTGTTAGACCAAGTAAATTTTGGCCCAATAAAATCGAGGTCTATCATATTCATAGAGTCTAGGCAATTTAAGAAAGTAGAGCATTTATTATTGTTTATCGATTTGCCCTCTAATTTTTCGGAGGAATTAGTGATTTCATTAAAATCACCACAAGTAAGCCAAGGCCCGTCTATTTTAGCAGCCATGTTTTTTAAATTTTCCCAGAGAATTTTTCTAAATCTATTGGAATTTTTAGCATATACTAATGAAAAATACCACTTAGGGGAGTTAGTACTTACTTCAATTGATGTGTACAGCTCCTGCTCCATCATTACAAGGGGGTCAATAATGACCTCTGTGTTACTCCATAGCAGTGCAATTCCTCCATAGAGTCCAGTAGCCAGGATGTCTAGAACATCAGTGAAATTCATCGCCTTAAGGATAACATCATGATCAACCATTCTTGTTTTCGTTAGAGCTAACACTGTGGGGTTATTCCATTCTACTAGAATGCGCAGGTTACGTAAAAAGTTGGGGTTATGTCCACCCCTAAAGTTCCATAGAAGTATCTTCATTGATGTTTTCTCCTTTCCCGTTGAGCTTCCTTTTGGCCCAAGCGTCATCTCCAGGTTCGCATTGTAAGGATGGTAAAATATTTCCTCCGTCTGTGGTAAGATGGCTTGACTGATCGCGGGCACTAATATTGCTGCATATTTTTGTGGTGCAAGAAAGCTGTAGGTACGTATGTTCAATGATGTTTTCATTACACCTATTGGGACTTTGATTAGAAATTTCTTTTCTACATTTTCTTGCATATCCATAGTTAGAGATCTCCTCAACCAAAATTGTTCGATTGGTTGGTCTAGGATGTTTTGTCCCTCTTCCTCCAGAACCAAGACAATTATCTCGGACATTGAACTTTGGCGAGAAGGGGACGATAGCTGCAGTGGTGAGGCCTGTGGCACCAACTGATCTTCCATTATATTTTCTTCGTTGTCCAATGGTTGATCCTAATAGAGTGGTAGAGTTTGAGACTCTAGGATTTGTTAGAGCGAGGATCTTGTAAAGTGGCTCAATTAGTGTATAAGGATAAGGTGTTACATGTTCATTCCATTGAGCATGGCTGGCCTGTGAAGTAGATGATAGTACTCCAACTTCGTGAGTTCTTGAGTTAGTTGAATCTGTAATGCTGGCAACCTAATCAAGCTATTGGTAAGCTTCATCTTCACCAAGTTTGGAACAAAGTTTTGGGTTAAGTGAGGGTATTTGCTCCATCATACTCCAGTTTGGATAGTTCGGGGCTGCCGTGGGGAAAGTTGTGAGGAGGTGGTCGTTCAGGGGATAAAAGTTTCGGTTGAATGGAGTGAACGAATTTGTCAGGTATTGGAATGTCGGATTTTGGGAGGCATAGAGAGGCATGTCCCATGGTTGAGTAATCTGGTAGGGATTGTAGATGTAAATGGTCTTTGAGTACTCTATTTGTATTAGGGTGGGGATGATTAGGGATGGGTGATTATTGGGAGGAGAATATTGGTAGTGATGGAAGTTGTTGGAGTTTGGGTAGGGATATGGACTGCTGTGGTGGAGGTGGTTGCGATGTTGGAAGGTTTGTCCATGGTTGCGGCGGTGGGTGGATAGTTGATTATTGAATTGAGTCACAGTGAGATTTTTCTAAGTGATGAGTGTTGATGATAGATGATGAGGCTTGAGTCTTCATTTTCAGTGGAGGGGTGGATATATTTGTAAGGGATGAAAGATTTGAGTTAGTAAGATTTGTACCATGTACTTTTGGATTTGTCTGTCCTTTTCCACTGTTATGTACCCGTGGTTTATCCTTCTCCATAGGAAAATTGTCCAGTTCTTTTATAACTAAGTGTCCCTCTAGATTTAGTGGGGTCAAAGTATTTTCTTTCTTCATAACTAAAGGGGAATTGTCTATTAGATTTGGTGGGTTGATTTGGTTAGAAATTGGTTGTGGGTCAATGTTATTCGTGTATAACTTTCTAGATTTAGTGGCTAAAAAACCTTGGCGGGTTGTCTTATGTAGTAGGTTAGTGGTTATAGGTTTCTGTTGGGATTCTGTATGATTGGAAAGTGGAGATATTATCTCCACGTTTTTAGAGGGAGCAGTTGGTGATGAAAACTTGGAGACTAAACTTTGCACGTGTTGACCTTTTGGGTGTGACGTGGTGGGATGTTGTAAGGACCTGACTAGTTGTAGGAATTTATCTAGCAATTCAATTTAACAAACAATAGAGTTTTTCAGAACAATTTTCATTAATAACCAACTGAATTAACTGAACTACAAGAAGGGAAAATGATATACAGGAAACAACTACAGTTTGCCATTGATGGAGCTGACCTGCGGGAAGGAGAAGAAGAAGAAGAAGAATTAGGGATTTGAGATAGAAAGAAGAAGGTAGAGGGAATTGAGGAAGTTGGAAGAGGAAGTACCAATTGCGTGAATGAATCCTCTCTCCTCAAGGTTGTTAGAATATAACAACATGCTGCTGAGCTGGACTTGATGACGTGGCTCCATCTGCTCCCTTCAGCTTTATTAACTAAGATTTGATCCTGATCGTTTATTTGTACCCGTCTATTCCTTACTCCAACTACTATAACTAACATTTGAATTAAGAAATTAAAAGGACCTGGGCATGGCATACTCCCCCTACAATCAATCCTTGGCCTCAAGGATTGGGATTATAATTTGGAAACTTAGCCTTAAGATCTGCATAATCTTCCCATGAAGCATCCTCTGAGGGTAAATTAGACCACTGCACTAAGACCTTAACAGCTGCAGAATTTCCATCTTTGACTAATTACCTTTGCAGAATTGCAACAGGAGACACTAAGAACTTCCCTTCTTAATTAGTGATAAGAAGATTGGACTATACCACCACTCGACTTCCCACCTTCTTTTTGAGCAAAGAGACATGGAAAATAGCATGTACTCTAAAGGTAGGAGGAAGCTCCAACCTGTATGCAACTTGTCCAATCTTACTCAGGACCTTGTAGGGACCATAGAATTTGGAACTAAGCTTCAAGTTCTTCCTAAGAGCAAGGGATGATTGTCTGTATGGTTGTAACTTCAAATACACCATGTCTCTAATTTGAAAGACCCTCTCAGACCTCCTCTGATCAACATAGAACTTCATCCTTTCTTGAGCTTTGTGCAGGTTGTCTTTTAATAGTTAATGCGTCTACTGTCTCTGCATAACCACATCCTGAGCAGCAGGGATAGTTGTCTCTAATAAGGGCCCCATAGAAATCTGAGGTGGTGAGTATCCATAAAGAGCTTCAAAAGGAGTGCATTGTAAACTAGAGTGGTAATTGGTATAATACCACCATTCAGCATTGTCACGCCCCAAAGCTACCTCCTGGATGCAACACGGTGCTTAGTATCACAAGTGACCCCAAGCTAACCCATGGCATGTCATATCTATACAAAATCAGGTTAAGACATGCACTATGCGGAAGCTAAAATAGTTTTAATATATGAAAGAGGAAAGAACCCAAGAATCTGAATATATAAAGTATATAAAAATATAATGTTGACTGGAAACCACACTAACGACTGCTGAATCTAGTCTATGTCTGAAAGCCTTCTAACTGAATAGGAGTTGCTGGGACATGCCCCCAGATAACTCTAATAAATCTAACACTGTAAATAAATGCGAAAGGTATAAGCATGTCTATCATCCTCAAACTACTAAGGACTCACTAACTGAGCTGCTAGATACAGATCAGAAGTCGAACTAAGCGCGGTCTGGATGCTGAGTGCCTGAACCTACATAATAAAATGATGTAGCACAAAGTATGCGTCAGTACTTTGAATGTAATAAGCATGCATGATATATACAAAGCTGGACAATATAGAACTGAACATGAAAATAGATATACTACAACATAACTGAAAGGTGAACTGAATGCAATGACCAAGTATAACTCATGAAATAACATGTTGAACTGAATACTGAACATAAATACTGGATACAAGATCAATGCACATGAATCTGACTGTGGGAGACACTACTAACCGACATACCCCAAGTTGAGCTAACTATGGAGCCAACCTGTAACCCTGGATGGAAGGGTGTTCATACCTTGCCAAGGGTACGAACAAGTCTGACGTGGATCCATTACTGATGTACATAAGGGACAATGAGGTGAAGCCTAGTGTGACAGCTGACTCCTTTAAACCTATGGTACTGCCGTAGTTCTGGGACTTGGGGACTGCTTCTAAAAGTCTTAGCCTAAGCTGACAGCTAAGCCTTCGTCCCCTCATCCGCTCGGTACTAAGTCTACTCCCACTGAATGTAAGTAATAATGTACTTAAATAAAGGATAGCTCAAAATACTGATAAATGACTGAGAATGCAACATACATAGGATGAAGGATATATCATTCAATTTCTGAAGCATAAGCATATAACTGATCTTCCTAGCAAGCTAAATTCAATAAAATACTGGAATTTCTACAAGCTAGGATTTCTGAGCATTATTCATTAAACTGTACTAATTCTCCAAGAGACATATAATCAATACCATAAAAGCTGTAAGAATTGAATTACAATAATTCCCTAAGATTTAGGAACCGTAGGTCTGAAACATTCATGGAGAAAACTGAAGGTTGACTGGAATTTAGGGACCTAATGGATGAAAGGAACCCACTAGTGAAATGCCACATACCTGATGAAGAAAGCTACAGAGGGATCCTTGGATTTTTGGGGCAAAACTTGATGAAGACCTCTGCTTGTTCTTGAGAGAAAAACTATCGCCTCTTTTGATTCTTTTCTTTCTAAGTCCGATGAATTTAGGATAATGAAGGTTTTAGATAGATTTTGACTAATAAAGTAGGTTTAGATGGAGCTGGAGATGAATTTTTCTGGTGATATTGAGGGCGGTTGCCACCCTCTGACCTCTGCGTATAGTGGTTGTAATCACCTGTCCTAGCCCTCTTAGCATCCCCTCCCCTTTCCTTAATCTTCTCTTCCTCAATCTGTTGAGCATAAGTAACCAGTCTGGAGAAGTCCATCTCTTTAATCAACATAGCGGTTTTGCACTCCTTGACTACATCATCTGACACACCAGATACAAACTTGCTCATACAAGTTCTGAAGTCTGCTACTATCGCTGGAGCATACTTGGATAGCTGAGTGAACTTGAGAGCATAGTCTCTCACGCTCATGTCATCCTATTTCAGATTAATGAACTCCTAAACCTTGGCTTCCCTGAGCTCTAGTGGGAAAAACCTGTCCAGAAAAGCTATCTTAAAAAGATCCCAAGTCACTGGTCCTGTGTTGGCACAACTAGATTCCTTCCATTGCTGGTACCAAATGTAGGCCAGTCCCTTCAACTAATAGGCGTCCAAGTCTGCACCCTCGACTGGAGTGACACCTAAAATGTTTGTCACCTTCTAAATATCATCCAAAAACTCTTGGGGATCCTCTTTTGACTTAGACCTATGAAACTCTGGAGGGTTCATCCTTGTGAAATTCTGGATCCTGGCTGCAGTAGTATCAACCTGAGGCTGAGCTGGTGCAGCAGTCTGTTGGTTGACCTGGGCGGTCATGGCCTGAGAAAGTACTTGGAAGGCATCCCTGAATTCGTCAAGCGTGACTTAATCGTTCAAGGGGTCTGTTGGGGCTGCTGGCGCTGGCTGATTCCTAGCGTTAGCACTTCTGGGAGGCATTTTTCACTGAAATACGAAGAGCATAAGTTAGAATAAAAGGAAATTAAATAGAGTTTATACTCTATAGCACGAACTGGAGAAGAAAGAAGGGAAGTTATTCTAATCACGTCTCATAGCTTCTCCCCCATCAGTGTGGCGCGCTTCACACCCATGAAGAAGACTCTACTTGATGTGGCTTTCAGACACCCTAGGACACTTAAACCTGAGGCTCTGATACTAAGTTTGTCATGCCCCGAAGCTACCCCCTGGATGCAACACGGTGCTTAGTGTAACAAGTGACCCCAAACTAACCCATGGCATGGTACATCTAGATAAAATCAGGTTAAAACATGCACTGTGCAAAAGCTAAAACAGTTTTAATATATGAAAGCGAGAATAACCCAAGAATCTGAATATATAAAGTATATAAAAATATAGTGTTGACTGGAAACCACACTAACGACTACTGAATCTAGTCTATGTCAGAAAGTCTTCTAACTGAATAGGAGTTGCTGGGACATGCCCCCAGCTAACTCTAATAAATCTAAAACTGTAAATAAATGCTGAAGGTGTAAGCATGTATATCATCCTCGAACTACTAAGGACTCACCAACTGAGCTGCTGGATACAGATCGGAAGTCGAACTAAGCGCGGTCTAGATGTTTAGTGCCTGAACCTACATCATAAAATAATGTAGCACAAAGTATGCGTCAGTACTTTGAATGTACTGAGCATGCAGGATATATACAAAGCTGTACAATATAGAACTGAACATGAAAATAGATATACTGCAACATAACTGAAAGGTGAACTGAATGCAATGACTAAGTATAAATCATGAAATAATATGCTGAACTGAATACTGAACATAAACACTAGATACAAGGTCAATGCACATGAATCTGACTGTGGGAGACACTACTAGCTGACATACCCCAAGTTGAACTAACTATGGGGCCAACCTGTAACCCTAGATAGAAGGGTATCCATACCTTGCCAAGGGTACGAACAAGTCTGACATGGATCCACTACTGATGTCCACAAGGGACAAGGAGGTGTAGCCTAGTTTGACAACTAATCCTTTAAACCTATGGTGGTGCCGCAGTTCTGGGACTTGGGAACTGCTTCTAAAGGTCTTAGCCTAAGCTGACAGCTAAACCTTCATCCCTTAGTTTGCTCGGTACTAAGTCTACTCCCACTAATATAAGTAATAATATACTGAAATAAAGGATAGCTCAAAATACTGATAAATGACTAAGAATGCAAGAAGGATATGTCATTCAATTTCTGAAGCATAAGCATATAACTGATCTGCCTAGAAAGCTAAATTCATGAAAATACTGGAATTTCTACAAGCTAGGGTTTCTGAGAATTATTTATGAAATTGTACTAACTCTCCAAGAAACATATAATCAATACCATAAAAGTTGTAAAAATTGAATTACAATAATTCCCTAAGATTTAGGAACCGTAGGTCTGAAACATTCATGGAGAAAACTGAAGGCTGACTGGAATCTAGGGACCTAATGGGTGAAAGGAACCCACTAGTGAAATCCCACATACCTGATGAAGACCTCTGCTTGTTCTTGAGAGAAAAACTATCTCATCTTTTGATTCTTTTCTTTCTAAGTCCGATGAATTTAGGATAATGAAGGTTTTAGGTAGATTTTGACTAATAAAGTAGGCTTAGAGTAGTCAAAACAACGTAGCCTAGGCATTAAATTAGGTAGGAAATTTCTGGAATGACCCTGGAAAATAATTAGAAAAACTACTGAAAATTGCACCTCAGGATCACGACTTGGTTCTACGGCTCGTGGAAAGATTCACGGGTCGTGGAACTCAGTCATGGTTTCTTGGTCCTGAAAGTTGGGCTACTATATTGAACCCTACAATTTGGGTTCACAACTCGTGGAACCTTCCACGGGTCGTGGAACCCACTCGTGGTTCCTGAACTGAGATTCTTGGTTCTCTGAACTTTGGTTCAACGAGTTGGGTTCACAACTCGTGAAAGCTTCCACGGGTCGTGGAACCTACTTTTGATTCCTGATGAATTAAGGATGGGTTACTGGAACAGGTTCCATGGATAGGGTTCATGACTCGTGGAAACTTCCACGGGTCATGAAACCCAATCGTGGTTCCTGGGGGCATCTGCTACAAGGATTCCACGGACAAGTTCTACGCTCCGTGGAAACTTCTACGGTACGTAGACTTGAGTTGTGGAATGAACTTCAGAGGAGCAGTCCTCTGATCTTTGTTCCACGAGTCCAGTCCACGCGGCTCGTGAAAGTCACTCGTGGTCCTGCTGATAGTTGAAATCTTTTATTTCTTCTAGTTTTCTGAGCTAAGTCTGGGCTTAAAAGTTCAGGGGTGTTACAATATCTCCCCTTTGGGATCATTCGTCCTGGAGTGAAGACTAAACAAGCTGAGTTTGGAAGGAAGGAGTTGCAATCCCTACCAACTGAGTACTAGAAACTGATATCTAACTGAACTGAGTTCTATGAACTTGCAAATATGTTGAAATGCAAGGAAAACTGATGGAACGAAGTACTGAGACTGGATTACACAAGAGTAAACTGAGAGACTGGAGAGGAACTATTACCTCAAGCTAAAACTGATTCGGAAGGAAAGAGGTGAGGGTACTTGGTCATTATGGCTTCTTCTGCTACCCAAGTAGCTCCCTCTATGGACTGATTCCTCCACAAAACTTTCACTAAAGCGACTTCCTTATTTCTCAACCTACGAACCTGATGGTCAAGAATCTCAACTGGAACCTCCTCATAGGTGAGTATATCCTTCACAACCACACTCTCTAAGGGTACTATTGATGCCGAATCACCCTACACACTTCTTCAGCAAGGAAATGTGAAAGACTGGGTGAACCGTTGCTAGCCATGTTGGCATCTCTAGCTCATAAGCCACCTTACCAAACTTTTTCAAGATTCTGTAAGGACCTACATACCTGGGAATGAGCTTCCCTTTCTTGCCGAATCTCATCACCCCCTTCATGGGTGACACTTTCAGGAAAACCCAATCATCGATCTCAAATTCTAAGTCCCTTCTTCTCATATCTGCATAGGTCTTCTGACGACTCTGGGCTGTTTTCAATCTCTCCCTGATGAGCTGAACCTTCTCCATAGCCTCATGAACCGAGTCTGGCCCAATCAAGGCTGCTTTACCTACTTTGAACCAACCTACTGGTGATCTGCATCTATGCCCATAAAGTGCCTCATATGGGGCCATCTGAATGCTGGAGTGATAATTGTTGTTGTAGGTAAACTCTATGAGAGGTAGGTGATCATCCCAACTATCTTTGAAATCGATCACGCAAGCTCTCAACATGTCCTCTAAGGTATGAATGGTACGCTCTGCCTGACCATCCATCTGTGGATGAAATGCTGTACTGAGATTCAGCTGAGTACCAAGACTTTTCTGGAAAGATCTCCAGAAATGGGATGTAAACTGAGGACCTCTATCTAAGATGATAGACAAGGGAACCCCATGCAATCTGACTATCTCACTGATGTAGAGTCTGGAATAATCCTCCACTAAATCTATAGTCTTGACTGCCAAGAAGTGAGCTGACTTAGCGACCCTGTCCACTATCACCCAAATAGAGTCATGCTATCTGCGAGTACGAGGTAAACCCGTAATGAAATCCATGTTGACCACTTCCCACTTCCAAGTAGTAATGCTAATCTCCTGAGTCATACCTCCTAGTTTCTGATGTTCTACCTTAGCCTACTGACAGTTGGGACACTTAGCCATAAAATTTACGATGTCCCTTTTCATGCCGTTTTACCAATAAACTTCCCGTAGATCACGATACATCTTAGTGGCACCTGGATGAATGGAATATCTAGAATTATGGGTTTCTGAAAGGATCTGCTATCTCAACTCACCCACCTTAGGAACACATAAGCGACCCTGATAATGAAGTACACCATCTCTCCCTTGGGAGAAAATCTCAACTCTCTGCTGATGAACTGCACCCTTCAGGTAAAGTTATATGGGATCACTATCCTGTTTATCCTTAACCTCCGCTACCAATGAAGATTCTGACCCATTCTGAACTATCACACCGCCATCTGACGTGTCTATTAGGCAGACTCCTAACCGAGCAAGTTGATGAACCTCTCTGGACAGTTCTCTCTTATCTTCCTCAACATGAGATACGCTACCCATATACAGTCTACTGAAAGCATCAGCTACTACATTGGTCTTACCCAGATGGTAGAGCACATTCATATCATAATCTTTGAGGAACTCAAGCCATCTCCTCTGACAAAGATTCAACTCTTTCTGGGTGAATACATACTGGAGGCTCTTATGATCTGTGAACACATCAACATGAACACCATACAAGTAGTGCCTCTAGATTTTTAAGCCAAACACAACAGCTGCAAGCTCGAGGTCATGAGTCGGGTAGTTCTTCTCATGAGCCTTAAGCTGTCTTGAAGCATAAGCTATGACCTTACCTTTCTACATCAAAACACAACCCAGGATGACTCTGGATGCATCGCAATAAACCACATAGTCGTCTCAACCCTCTGGTAGAGTCAAAACATGAGCTGTAGTCAACCTAGTCTTCAGTTTTAAGAAACTTTTCTCACACTCATTTGACCACTGTAACTTGACCTTCTTCTGAGTCAACTTGGTTAATGGGGTAGCTATAGATGAAAATCTTTCTACAAATCTCTTGTAATAACCAGCCAAACTCAAGAAACTCCTGATGTCTATCAGAGAGGTGGGTCTAGGCCAGTCCTTTACTGCCTCAATTTTCTGAGAGTCAACTCGGATGCCATTACTAGACACCACATGACCAAGGAAAGTGACTGATTTCAACCATAATTCACACTTACTGAACTTGGCAAATAACTGGCGGTCCTTGAGAGTCTGCAGAATGACCCTCAGATAATTCGAATGCTCTTCCTCATTTCAAGAATAAACAAAGATATCATCAATGAAGACAATTACGAACAAGTCTAAATACTGTCTGAACACCCTATTCATTAAGTCTATGAAAGCTGCAAGAGCATTGGTTAGTCCAAAAGGCATAACTAAAAATTCATAGTGACCATACCGAGTTCTGAAGGTTGTCTTCGGGATGTCACTACCTCTGACTCTGAGCTGATGATAGCCGGATCTAAGGTTTATCTTAAAAAAGCAACTAGCACCCTGAAGCTGGTCGAACAAGTCATCAATCCTGGGGATGGGATATTTATTCTTGATTGTGACTTTGTTCAACTGACGGTAGTCAATGCACATTTTGAGGGAGCCATCTTTCTTACACACGAACAACACTGGAGCACCCCATGGAGAGATGCTGGGTCTGATGAAGCCCTTATCTAGGAGGTCTTTTAGCTGTTCTTTCAATTCCTTAAGCTCAACTAGAGCTATTCTGTAAGGAGGAATCGAAATAGGCTGGATATCTGGAGGGAGATCTATTCTGAAGTCGATTTACCTTTCGAGAGAAACTCCAAGAAGATCTTCTGGGAACACTTCTAGAAACTCATTCACCACTAGGACAGACTCAAGATTTGGGTCTAAGAGTTTGAATCCTTAACCCGCACAAGGTGATAGATATACCCCTTGGAAATCATTTTTCTGGCCTTAAGGTAGGAGATGAAATGACCTACAGGCACTGAGTTACTACCCTTCCACTCTAAGACTGGCTTGTTAGGAAACTAGAACCGAACGATCCTAGTTCTACAATCGACCAAGGAATAACAGGAATGTAACCAATCCATGCCTAGGATGATATCAAAGTCTACCATTTCTAACTCTACAAGATCTGCTGAGGTGACTTTCTGGGAAACTGTGACCGAATAGTTTTTGTACACCCATCTAGCTATGACTGGGTCACCAACTGGAGTAGAGACTGAGAAGGGTTCTGGGAGGATTTTAGGACTAATACTAAAGTTTACTACTACATAAGGAGTGATGAATGAAAGTGTAGCCCCTAGATCTAACAATGCATAAACATTAGTATCAAATACTCGCAATGTACCCGTGGCCATATCAAGAGAATCCTCCTGGTCCTGTCGAGCCTGAAGAGTATACAACATGTTCTGGTACTGACCACCACCTATTCCAGATGAGGTACCCTGCTGAGTAAGGTGTTCGACCGGAGCTGTTGTAGAACCAGTTTGAGTTTGCGGGCGAACATACTTACCCTTCTGAGAAGCCGTTGGAAAATCCCTCATCATGTGGCCTGGCTTGCCACACCCAAAGCAGTTTACACTACCTGCCAAGTACTCACCTTAGTGGTTTTTACCACACTTCTTACATACTGGGTTAGTGAACCCACTAGTAACTGTACCTTGGGACTTAGAGCCAGACGCTCTATCCCGATGATCCTTCTTAAACTTAGGCACTGGGGCACTGGCAAAAGATGGAGCTGAAGATGAATTTTTCTGGTGATATTAAGGGCGATTTCCACCCTCTGACCTCTACGTATAGTGGTTGTAATCACCTGTCCTAGAACTCTTAGCATCCCCTCCCCTTTCCTTAATCTTCTCTTCCTCAATATGTTGAGCATAAGTAACCAGTCTGTAGAATTCCATCTCTTTAATCAACATAGCGGTTTTGCACACCTTGACTACATCATCTGACACACCAGATACAAACTTGCTCGTACAAGTTCTGGAGTCTGCTACTATCGCTGGAGCATACTTGGATAGCTGAGTGAACTTGAGAGCATAGTCTCTCACGCTCATGTCATCCTATTTCAGATTGATGAACTCCTAAACCTTGGATTCCCTAAGCTCCAGTGGGAAGAACCTGTCCAGAAAAGAGATCTTAAAAAGATCCCAAGTCACTGGTCCTGTGTTGGCACAACTAGATTCCTTCCATTCTTGGTACCAAATGTAGGCCAGTCCCTTCAACTAATAGGCGTCCAAGTCTGCACCCTCGACTAGAGTGACACCCATAATGTGTGTCACCTTCTGAATATCATCTAAAAACTATTGGGGATCCTCTTTTGACTTAGACCTATGAAACTCTGGAGGGTTCGTCCTTGTGAAATTCTGGATCCTGGCTGTGGTAGTATTAACCTGAGGCTGAGCTGGTGCAGCAGTCTGTTGGTTGACCTGGGCGGTCATGGCCTGAGCAAGTACTTGGAAGGCATCCCTGAATTCGTCATGCATGACTTGATCATTCAAGAGGTCTGCTGGGGCTGCTGGCGCTGGCTGATTCCTAGCGTTAGCACTTCTGAGAGGCATTTTTCACTGAAATACGAAGAGCATAAGTTAGAATAGAAGGAAATTAAATAGAGTTTATACTCTATAGCACGAACTGGAGAAGAAAGAAGGGAAGTTATTCTAATCACGTCTCATAGCTTCTCCCCCATAAGTGTGGCACGCTTCACACCCATGAAGAAGACTCTACTTGATGCGGCTTTCAGACACCCTAGAACACTTAAACCTGAGGCTCTGATACTAAGTTTGTCATGCCCCGAAGCTACCCCCTGGATGCAATACGGTTCTTAGTGTCACAAGTGACCCCAAGCTAACCCATGGCATGACACATCTAGATAAAATCAGGTTAAAACATGCACTATGCAGAAGCTAAAACAGTTTTAATATATGAAAGCGGGAATAACCCAAGAATCTGAATATATAAAGTATATAAAAATATAGTGTTGATTGGAAACCACACTAACGACTACTGAATCTAGTCTATGTCTAAAAGCCTTCTAACTGAATAGGAGTTGCTGGGACATGCCCCCAGCTAACTCTAATAAATCTAAAATTACAAATAAATGTGGAAGGTGTAAGCATGTCTATCGTCCTCGAACTACTAAGGACTCACCAACTGAGCTGCTGGATACAGATCGGAAGTGGAACTAAGCACGGTCTAGATGCTTAGTGCCTGAACCTACATCATAAAATGATGTAGCACAAAGTATGCGTCAGTACTTTGAATGTACTGAGCATGCAGGATATATACAAAGCTGTACAATATAGAACTGAACATGAAAATAGATATACTGCAACATAACTGAAAGGTGAACTGAATGCAATGACCAAGTATAAATCATGAAATAACATGCTGAACTGAATACTGAACATAAACACTAGATACAAGGTCAATGCACATGAATCTGACTGTGGGAGACACTACTAGCTGACATACCCCAAGTTGAACTAACTATGGGGCCAACCTGTAACCCTAGATAGAAGGGTATCCATACCTTGCCAAGGGTACGAACAAGTCTGACATGGATCCACTACTGATGTCCACAAGGGACAAGGAGGTGTAGCCTAGTTTGACAACTAATCCTTTAAACTTATGGTGGTGCCGCAGTTCTGGGACTTAGGAACTGCTTCTAAAGGTCTTAGCCTAAGATGACAGCTAAACCTTCATCCCTTAGTTTGCTCCGTACTAAGTCTACTCCCACTAATATAAGTAATAATATACTGAAATAAAAGATAGCTCAAAATACTGATAAATGACTAAGAATGCAACATACATAGGCTGAAGGATATGTCATTCAATTTCTGAAGCATAAGCATATAACTGATCTGCCTAGAAAGCTAAATTCATGAAAATACTGGAATTTCTACAAGCTAGGGTTTCTGAGAATTATTTATGAAACTGTACTAAATCTCCAAGAAACATATAATCAATACCATAAAAGTTGTAAGAATTGAATTACAATAATTCCCTAAGATTTAGGAACCGTAGGTCTGAAACATTCATGGAGAAAACTGAAGGCTGACTGGAATCTAGGGACCTAATGGGTGAAAGGAACCCACTAGTGAAATCCCACATACCTGATGAAGACCTCTGCTTGTTCTTGAGAGAAACATTATCGCCTCTTTTGATTTTTTTCTTTCTAAGTCCGATGAATTTAGGATAATGAAGGTTTTAGGTAGCTTTTGACTAATAAAGTAGGCTTAGATTAGTCAAAACGACGTAGCCTAGGAATTAAATTAGGTAGGAAATGTCAGGAATGCCCCTAGAAAATAATTAGAAAACTTGCTGAAAATCGTGACTCAGGGATCACGACTTGGTTCTACAGCTCGTGGAAAGATTCACGGGTCATGGAAATCAGTCGTGGTTTCCTAGTCCTGAAAGTTGGGCTACTGGATTGAACCTTACAAGTTGGGTTCATGACTCGTGGGACCTTCCACGGGTCGTGGAACCCACTCGTGGTTCCTGAATTGAGATTCTTGGTTCTCTGAACTTTGGTTCCATGAGTTGGGTTCACGACTCGTGGAACCTCGTGGAACCTACTCGTAGTTCCTGAGGACTTAAGGATGGGTTACTGGAACAGGTTCCACGGATAGGGTTCACGACTCATGGAAACTTCCATAGGTCATGGAACTCAGTCGTGGTTCCTGGGGGCATCTGCTACAAGGAATCCACAGACAAGTTCTACGGTCCATGGAAACTTCTACGGTCCATAGACTTGAGTCATGGAATGAACTTCAGAGGATCAGCCCTCTAATCTTTGTTCCACGAGTCCAGTCCATGACTCATGGACTGTTCCATGGCTCGTGGAAGTGACTCGTGGTCCTACTGACAGTTGAAATTTTTTATTTCTTCTGGTTTTCTGAGCTAAGTCTGGGCTTGGAAGTTCTGGGGTGTTACAAGCATAGTGTAACCATTGTTTCCATTGTCTAGGCTTGTGACTTGTCATGCATCTGAGATAGTTCTCAATGCACCTGTTAACCCTCTCAATTTGTCCATCTGTTTGGGGGTGGTATACAGAGCTAAATAAAAGCTTGATACCTTTGAGTTTGAACAAGGCCTGCCAGAAGTTGCTTAGAAAAATCTTATTCCTAGCAGTTAAGATGGATTCAGGAGAACCATGGAGAGTGTGTACCTTCTTCCAAAACTTCTCAACTAATTGGACAACAGTAAAGGGATGGGATAAAGCCATGAAATGAGCAGATTTAGTCAATCTGTCTATAATAACCAGAATAACATCTTTACCTTGTGACTTTGGTAGACCCTCTATGAAATCCATGGTGATGTGCCTCCAGGCTTGGTCAGGAATTGGGAGTGGCTAGAGAAGTCCAGGGTAAACAACATTTTCATCTTTGTTTCTTTGGCACACCTCACACTCAGACACATAGGTAATAACCATTTATTTCATTAAGGTCCAGTAAAATAGTTGGCTAAGTCTCTTCAATGTCCCTAATTGACCAGAATTCCCCCCAAAAGTAGAGTCATGAAATGCATTGATCAGTTGTAGCCTTAGGTTTCCATGAGATCTTACATAAATCTTACCCTTTCTTTTGAGAACCCCTGAATTATAATGCCAAAGACTAGGTCCTTGCAAGTTGACAGTCAACTGAGGAATCACTTCAGCTGCTGTAGCATCATTCTCATAGCTAGCCTCAATATCCTGAACCCCTAAGGGACTAGAAGTACTCACAACTTGTAGGTGAGGAACAATAGCAGCATTTGTACCTGTTAGTATACCCTCTTGTTGCCTGGAGATGGCATCAACCACTCTATTTTCAGCACCATTCTTGAACCGCACTTCATAATCCAACCCTAATAGTTTAGTGAGGCCCTTCTGTTGAACAACACTAGTTAATTTTTGCTCTTGAAGGTACTTCAAGCTCTAGTGATTAGTCTTGACCGCAAAGTGCTTATACTGTAGATAATGCCTCCATTTGTCAATGGCATTCAGTAAAGCCATAAACTCCTTCTCATAAATGGATTTGTCCATGTGCTTTTGAGCTAACACCTTACTAAAATAGGTTATGGGCTTGTTATTCTGCAATAACATAGCTCTGATCCCATAGTGACAAGCATTAGTTTCCACCATAAATTCCTTACTATAATTAGGTAAATCCAATACTAGGGTGGTGGACATGGCATGCTTAAGAGCCTCAAATGTCATATCAGTTTCATCAGTCTAATGGAAGGCATCTTTCTTCAGCAAGTCAGACAATGGTCTACAAATGCTTTCATAATTAGCAACATACTTCTATAATATCCAGTAAGGCCAAGGAATCCCCTAAGAGCCCTCAAGTTAGGTGGTCTTGGCCAATCCAACATTGTTTGAACCTTAGCAGGATCAGTAGCCACTCTTTCAGCATTAATCACATGCCCTAAGTACTCTACTTGTGATTGCCCAAAGGAACACTTAGTTCTTTTGGCATACAATGAATGAGCTTTCAAGGTCTGAAACACCATGCTAAGATGATCCACATGATCCACTAATGACTTGCTATATATCAAAATGTCATCAAAAAAGACTAGGACAAACTTTTTGATAAAAGCCTGGAATACCTGATTCATAAGGGCCTAGAATGTAGAAGGTGCATTAGTCAAGCCAAATGGCATGACTTTAAACTCATAATGTCCCAAGTGAGTCCTAAAAGCTATTTTATAGACATCCTCAGCTCTCATTCTAATTTGGTGATAACCTACCCTTAAATCAATCTTGGAAAAAATCACAGCCCCATGTAACTCATCTAAAAGGTCATCAACAATAGGAATAGGATACTTATCCTTAATGGTAATTTCATTTAAACCCCTATAGTCTACACAGAACCTCCATGTGCCATCCTTTTTCTTCACTAACAGGGTAGGAGAAGAAAATGGAGACTAACTATTCTGGATAATTCCATTAGTTAACATCTCAGGGACTTGCCTTTCTAGCTCCTCCTTTTGATAATAATTGTACCTGTAAGGTCTCAGACTCACAGGAGATGCCCCTGGCTTCAATGTGATTGCATGATCAAGAGTCCTAGTAGGGGGTAGAGTTATAGGCTCAACAAAAAATAGTTTCAAACTATTGTAACACTTGTTGTACAGACTCCAATACCACATCTTGAGTGGGAACTGGATCAACACTCAACATAAATAGGTGAGCCATGAGTGTTTGTCCTTTCCTCAATAGCTTACTCATAGTGACACTGCTAATCATATGCAGGTTGCATTCTTCTGGAATAGCTTGCAATACAGTCTTGTTGTTCTTCTTACCAATAATAACACATTTCTTCTCATGATCAAATATGGTTGGGTTGTACTTTTTCATCTAATCATTGCCTAGGACCACATCAAACCCTCCCAACTTGATAATTCTCAAGTCCTCTTGAAAGGTCTTGCCTCCCATTTTCTAATTAAATCCTATACAACTTGATTGACACAAGACATAGTTGCCATCAGCCACAGTAACCTTCATAGGGGGGCAGTAAACAGATGCATATCCAGTATCATGCACAGTTTGTATATCAATGAAATTGTGGGTGCTACCAGAATCCACCAATACTAAAATTTTCTTTGTTTGATAATGCCTAAAACCAAGATGGAATTAACCCCTTGATTATTTCCTGAAAAAGCACTGAGGTACACAGCCTCCAACACCTCTAGCTCATCAACTTCAATGATCAAATCCTCAGGAACAGGCATCTCGTCACCCATAGCATCAGTCAACTGTTCTTCACCCACTATGCAATTGAGTTGTTTCGGCTTGCATTGATGTCCCAATGCATACTTCTCACCACACCTAAAACACAACTTATTGGTCTTTATATATTCATAAACCTCTGGGCTAAGCCTCAAGGCAGAAGGTCTTGTAGCCACAGGTGGCACCACCCAGGAGCTAGTTGCAGTACTTAATGATAGGAGGTGGTCTGGAAGGTGGTTTAGACTTCTTAAAAGTTGTCTCTATTACTTTTTCCTATAATCGAGCTTGTTCCACAGCAGATCTGAGGGTAGTAGGTTTAAACAACTTGACCCCATACCTTATTTCATCCTTTAGTGCACCCACAAAGCTGGAGAGGAAATATGCTTCATTAAGAGTGTGATTCATGACTAGCATTTGAGCTTTGAGGTACTCAAATCCCCCCAAGAGTTCATCCACAGATCCAGTTTGGAGTAGCTTATTGAACTCCTCCACAACATCACTCAGAGGTTCCACATCAAACCTAGCACATAGTTCCTCTTTGAATTCCATCCAGCTAAGTACTCATTTGCTAAGAACTAGGGAATAAAACCAAACCTCAGCTCCACCATTCAAGTAAAGGGATGCAGCTTCCACCTTCTAATGTTCAGGAGTTTAATACAAGTTGAAATACCTTTCACACTTGTGAACCCAGAACTTAGGATCCACACCTTCAAAACTGGGCAACTCCCACTTAGGAGGAGGAATGGGGACCATTTGCAATCAATTTACCCTGTGATCCTGTGCTGGAATGGGTAATATACCATCACCTTGTGGAATATCACCCCCACCCCTAGGAGCTCTCCAGAGCCATGACCCTCTCCAAAATCAATTCGAGGATGCCTTGAATGCCTGTTTGGGTGGTACACATCGCTTGTTGATTAGCAACCACTTCAGCTAAGACTTTATCATGTTGAGTGAGTCTTTCCTCCACCATACGAGCTCGAGTTACATCCGCCATAATTACCCACAGTAGCATGAATTGATGGCTCTGATACCAATGTAAGGACCTGACTAGTTGTAGGAATTTATCTAGCAATTCAATTTAACAAACAACAGAGTTTATTAGAACAATTTTCATTAATAACCAACTGAATTAACTGAACTACAAGAAGGGAAAGTGATAAACAGGAAACTAGCTATAGTTCGCCATTGATGAAGCTGACCTGCAGGAAGGAGAAGAAGAAGATGAATAAGAATTAGGGATTTGAGAAAGAGAGAAGAAGGGAGAGGGAATCAGAGGAAGTACCAATTGTGTGAATGAATCCTCTCTCCTCAAGGTTGTTAGAATATAACAACCTATTGCTGAGCTGGACTTGATGATGTGGCTCCATCTGCTCCTTTCAGCTTCATTAACTAAGATCTGATCCTGATAGTTTATTTGTACCCATCTATTCCTTACTCCAACTACCATAACTAACATTTGAATTAAGTAATTAAAAGGACCTGGGCATGACAGATGTGACATGGTAAGTTGAGTGTCAAATATTTTACTTGACTGTACGGAATCCTTGCTAGGGGGGAAACATTTGGCAAAACATTATTGTTTTTTGTATTTTGGGGAGGTTGGGGGTACAGAGGTGGAGTAGGTTTGGATTGTGATTTTGGCTTGTTTATTGATGGTACTCGGTTACTGGACGCAGTAGGGAATTTCCCAGGATTATAGGTTAGTGATTTCCTACCTTTTGAATACATAATGATGGTCCAAGCATCACCTTTTTCTGGAGGAACCATATCATTGTCACATCGGTTTCCGTGGTTGCTCATGTTTGTTGGGTTGATGGGGTATCTATTGGTTTCTTTGGGCATGTATAGACTAAATGTCCAAGACACCCATAAAGTTTGCACAAGGGGTTGGACGGCTCGTAATATATTGGTTGCAGATGTGTGCCTATGCGGATATCCCTGGGGAGAGGTTTTGCTAAGGGCGCTAATATACATAATCTTGCATATCGGCCCCTCGTGGCATTTATAGTGACTGCGTCTATTTTGAGAACGAATCCTATTTTTTCTCCAATCTGCTTAAGGATTCCTAGATCGTAGTATTCCGAAGGTAATTCGGGTAGTCATATCCAAATTATGGATTAATTTATGTTCGCAGTAGTGGGGTTGAACTTTGGTTCTCATTTTCGTACAGAGATGAATTGTGAGCCGATAAACCATGGGCCTTGGTGGAGGACTTTGACATAGTTCTCTATATTGTTAAGTTTCATGAGATATAAGTCTTCACCTAGGTCTATTAGGTGAAGATCTTTGTTAAGTTTCCAAGTAATACGTAATCTGTTTAGGAGGAAATTGTAACCTACTTTTCCCCCATTAATTTCACTATGATGGCTAGCTTTAGAGGTGTATAGAGGGGGGAGTTTTCATTAGCTGAGGTAGGAATAAAGTTTGGATGATTGGAGGGGTTGTCTTGTTCATCAACTAGGCTTATGTTTGTCACGTTTTGCATTACATACTCTATATTATCATTTTGTAAATCAGTCATAAGGGAGTCACGAAAGCTTACTTTACTTTGATCCTGCTGTGATAGCTAGTCATCTTTCTTTTTTATAGTACTACGCTGCAAATTATCCGCTTCTTGCTCACTCATATCTTCGTCGATCTTATCCATATTGTAGTTTTGTTTGCCTCTTCACTCTAGAGTGTTTCTAGAGAGAAGGCAGAGCAATCTATTTATTTTAAAGTTGACTATTTATCCCTGGAAGATGACATGTTGAAGACCAGCTTGCTTTGCCTCTTATTAGTACTACCTAACTAATGTAGCTGATTTTTAAGTTTATAGTGTTGCATTTATAGTTGGAGTTCAATGATTACTGAACAATAATTGATATTATTTGGATTTTATTCATTAAATTATGTGGTGTGTAAATGAATATAACAACTTAGGAAGTGAAGGAGCCTGAAGACCATGAGAATTGTAATTTTGTCATTCAAACAAGTAGGTCTTTAATTAGTTCGAGTTGGTTCTTTTTTAATGGTGCATTTGATAATTTATTTTATTATTAAGAAATTATTTTTTAATTTATTTATCAGTGCTTGATCGAGTCCGTAAGTTATATCTTATCTATTCATGGATTCAATAGCAATTTGAAAGATTGTTCTCTTTCGAAAATCTCCAAATTTATGCTTATTTTCAGTTCTCCAAAATATTTCATCAATTATTATACCATTCCTATTTTTCGTGCCTAAATATCCACCATAAACCTTTAAAAAGGTATTAAAGTTGTACACTGCAAGATACGGTGAGGATATATAATGAATTGGAAATATTTGATAACAATGTTTAAGTGGGCGTTTGATCATAATTTTTTTTTTTTTTTTTGAATTTTCAAAGTTGAAGTTGTGTTTGCCCATAATTTTTATAATAATTATCTAGATATATTCTAAAAAAATATAAATATGATTCAAAAATAAAATATAATTTAAATGGGGTTATTTTATGAAAATAAAAGAATTAGAATTTTTCTAAAAAAAAAGTGAAAATAGTGATTTTGAATTTTTATGGCCAAATAATAATTTTAAAATAAAGTGAAATAATTTTTCAGAAAAAAATAAAAATTTCTTATAACCAACGGGGCCTAAGTGTTGACTGAAATAAATAAAATTGAATAAAAGTTGGGATATTGTCGAAGGAGAATAATTTTCACTCTGTATGAGGTCATTTTAGGAAATTAAGTTTCAAATTAATTTCAACGCAACCAAACATAAAAAAATATAGAGAAAATGCATAACGTTCCCCCTAAAATTGAGGAAGTAGACACCTAAAATTTGCGGGGATCCTATTATCCCACTAAATCATTTTCAACCTCACTAAATATATCCTTTTGACCCATTTTCACCACAACAGTAAACTCACGTTAGTTGAGCGCGTGAAGGAGTAATAATACAATCCTAAATCATTGTAAAAATGTCACGTGGCATTGCCAATTTAATATTTTTTTTATAAAGTAGACCCATTTTTCCATCTTCCCCAAATCACCATTGATAGCCATTGAAGAAGCTTTGAAATTTGCTAAAGCTTTAAAGAAAACGGTCATCTATTTATCTAACAAAATCAAAACCCAGTTACCATCAAATAAACAATAGCTAATATCTAAAAGTCTTCAACATTAAACTCATTTATGAAAAAAAAATTCAACACCCAAATTCAAGAACCCGAAAAAAATGCTGAAATTTGCTAAAGTTTTCAACTTAAACAAATTTTTCTTAAGGTAAATTTTTTTTGCCAATGCCAGGATCAATGTCAATGATAATCTTTTCACATTAATTAGCAAAAGAATTGTTGGGAGCCACCAAATCACCACCACAAATCGACATCCTTCAAAAGCTTTCAAGATTTCAAAAAGAAAACATTTTGAAGAAAAAAAAATGAGGGTCAAGGTTAAAATGTGAGTGGGTCAGGATTTTACCTAATCTTTATTAAATGGGTAGGAAAAAATAAATAATTATATTATTTTATTTGAGAGTGAAACACAGACACAAGCTTTGAGAATAAAACTGGTGTAAAAAAATAAATTTATTGTGGTTAAAAATAATTTCGCGGGGTAATAAAACCCTGTAAATTTTAGGTGTCTATATCCAAATCAGGTCCAACTTTAGAGGGGGGCTTTATGCATTTTCTCAAAAATATATATTCTTCTTGAGAAAAATTATTTACTGAAGAGAATTTATCATCATACCAAACACATTAGTGTTAGGTTCAAGGTTTCACCTGTTACTTTTGATGATAACAAACCAACATAATTTAATAAAAGAATATTTACTTGTGGTAAATTTATTATTGATACAGATTTATATGATGAAGAAGGAGTTGGTGAAGATCTAAATCAACTATGAAAAAGAGATATCGCAAGAGAAAATATGGAAGAAAAATGCTTGCCCAAATCAAGATTTATTTGATGAAGAAGGAGTTGGTGAAGATCTAATCAAATGTGGAAAAGAAGATATTGTAAGAAAAGATATGGAAGAAAAATACTTGCCCAAATCAAGGTACAAGAACTATGGAAACAATATTACTATGATCTTATGAAAGGAGAAATATTCTATAAAAGGAAAAAAGATCATGATCGATTTGCTACTTAAGAAAGGTTTAAAATCTATGACGTACAAGATATGCTAGAAATCTCAATATCGCAAGAGAGTCTATATTCAGAATGACCAAAAGTCCGACGTCAAGAATATGAATTTGATTATATTCAAATTAATATAAATCAAGATCTAAGGTGAAATGAAGAGGATCTTGAAATTCTCTTGGGTTGCTTAAAATAAGAGTTCATATATTTACATGCCTGAAGAAGAGATTGAATGAAATTAACGGAAAGAATAATTGCTATTTTCAAAAGAAGATATTCTGCTGAAGGAAAGAGATGTTCAAGTTTGAAGTTCATTTTTGAATACATCTACTACAACAGCGAGTTGGATGGAAGCAAGATATTTACCACATGTACAGATCTTGTGAAGATTGTATGTGGATGAAAATTTATGATGAAGATTTATTGACTATGAAAGGAAGATATTGAGAATATTTATTATGGAAAGAGATTGATATTTCCCAAAATCAAGAAAGGGAGATTCAAGGAAGTATAAATTATTGACTTTATTTGTAGAAGATATCTTTACTATATTCTACATATTGAAAAGCAATTGAATTCAAAAATTTAGGTCCATATCACAATGAGAGCACGAAAAAAGATATCAAGAGAATTGAAGTTCATAATAAGGAATCAAGAAGATCAATTATGATAATTCTTACACCATTCAAATATGGTATAATTGGATCAAGAAAGGAATGTCAGCAAAATCTTTGGAGCAAATATTTTGTGCAATCAATTGAAGAGAGAATTCATCCAAGAAACAATATACTACTCCAAATAGAATATTTACTGTATCAAGACAAAAGAGGAAACAACCAGATTCCTTGGAGCATGATGAACCACTATTCAAAGAAGAAGTATTGAACTGATTCAGCAAGCAGCCACACATACTTTCATCTCAGCTACTCTCAAGTTTCTTTGTTCTACTCTTCATAAGCATTGTATTTCATTGTTGATTTACTGTGTAGTCAAAAGAGAGAAAGAGAGAAAAAAAAATTATTTGGTGAGGCATTGTATTGAGAGGTTGTGTCATTGTTCATTTCTTTGGTGAGCGAGTGAAAACCTAAGAGTCGTTGTTGGTGAACGAGTGAAAACCTAAGAGTCGTTGTTGGTGAGCGAGTGAAAAATCAACCTTATACGTTATTGGTGATTGTGTCAAAATCAACCCTTATTCATTATTAGTGAGCGAGTAAAAATCAACCTTGTAAACGTTGGTGGTGAACGCGAAAAACCACTAAGAATGTACTCAACTCTAATATTATTGCATCTCTTTGTATATGATTTTTATTTTTTTTAGAATACAAATATAACTTTAATTATGTTATTATTGATATAACCGAATAGCTGAATCAAAAAAAATCAAACCAAAAAGAGAAATACCAAACCAAATCAAATTTATTTTGGTTCAGATTGGATTTCACTTTTTCAAAACCAAAAATCAAAAAATTAAAACTGAATAATACAAAATCAAATCAAAAAATTTGAATGCACACCCCTATCTCTGCATGTATCATAAACAAATCAAATAATTTACTATTCGAGATTTAAACGTTTACCTATATGAATTAAATAAAAGAAATTTTGAGGTCCACAAAGCTGATTAATTATACACAATTGCACATACTGTTTGATGAGCCGCGTGAGTTTGGCATTGGAAACCTTCTAAGTGGACGTCTGGATACTAGGAGATGTAATTAAGTCATATGACTTAATGAGACAATTTTGATGTAAAAATTATTGTAAAATTAAGTTTCGAATAATATAATTATGAAGATAAGAAGACAAGATATGTAGATAAAGGAGAGAAATTTTCTTCTATTCAAGTGTATTCAAGTATATATAAATGTGTTCTTGTGTATCTTACAATGGTGAATAACATCTCAATTTATAGGATGAGAAATCATTCCAAAGGTCACCAACATTAAGAGCCCAAATTAATAGATACATTCTTATCCACAAAAGGTTCATGTAACCAAGGGAATGTGTATGGACATCCATTCATTGTATATGTATTTCATAACAGTACTCCCCCTTGGATGTCCGTAGATAATGTGCCTCGTTAAAATCTTAATAGGAAAAACTCTATGAGAAAAAATTCTAGTGAAGGAAAAAGAGTACACATATCTTGTAATACGCGTTGTTTGCTGCCTCGTTAAAAACCTTGCCAGGAAAATCCATCGAGACAAAATCTAGGCCAAGCAAAAAAGAGTGCAGTGCGTATTTACTCCCCCTGACAAAGACATCACTTAATCTTGTAAATGATACATTCAAATTCAGCTTCTCAAAGTGTTGGATCGACAATGCCTCCGTCAAATATTTCACCAAATTGAGCAAAATAGTCCTTTGCTGAAATATACTTTATTTTGTCTTCTTCGATATATTCTTCTTTCAATTGAGCTATGCCAGAAGCATCATCTTCATATAATATTGCAACCTCAATCTCAAAGAAAATCACACATCTTCTTATGTGTAGAGTCACTTGCTTTATAAGTTGCTAGTAGTTTTACTTGGCTTGAATAAATATCAATCATTGACTGTCTTGTAGAATATAATAATATGACAATGGTCTCACATGCAAATAGAGAACTTCTGTATGATCAAACACTTTGTAGATCAAATAATCTCCTCAATCTGCATATCCAACAAATTTTTGGCAATATTGATTGAAAATAATCATCTATACCAATATTTAATTTCACTCAAATATTTTCACTTAAAAGTGAAATTATGTCTTTTCTGCACATTAACAAAAATATTATTTCATGTATAAAAATAGCAGGATACACTAGTGCACCAATTACACGAAAATGTGGTACTTTCTAATCATTTTTATGAGATCAAAAATAATTTTTATTTATATCTAGTGATATCACAATCATTGGGGTACTCAATGGAGTCACTTTAATTCATATACAATTTTGTTGAAGCATTATGTAATCAAGTCCCGAAAACTTTTATATGATTCAAAATAATTTAAATCCTTCAAGGATTTATCTATAAACTTCACTGTCTAGTTAGACATTACAATAATTCATTGTACGCATTCAAGTTTTCATATATTGTCAGACTGAATGAAACTTTATTGCATCCACCACAGGAGAATCCATCTCCATACAATAATGTCAGAATTTTTGCAAAAATTTTTATGCCCTAAAACACAAGTCATAGTTTATATCTTACGGTTGTACTTTTTGCACAATAATTCATTTGTACCCCACTGACATTATACCTTGGTCTATGGACTAAGTTTAGACCATCATTTTTTAAGTGAAATAAAATATATTTGAATCTCGTGTATTTTTATTTGGCCAATAATTTATCTGTCCATACTGTTGACAGTATTTAAGATCCTCGTTACCATTTATAATGGTGAGCTCTACATTATATCAAAGATACCATCGACGGTCATTTGATATCAATTCCAATATGACATAACTTATATCTCTTTATATTCATAATTTTTCAGGTATCTGAACCTTTGTCAAGGTTTTATGAAGTGTTATGTCAGTGCTCCTTCAAAGCACTTGCCTCATTATTATGACCGTTTTGATCATTTGCTCCTCTCCTTCTTTAAGGAGTTTTACCTTTGAAATCGATTGGTCTACCACGGTTCTGACGTGTCACGGACTCTATTCTTTAAAACCTTTTTATTGGATCATTTACAGCTGAATTATAACATAGGGTCAGCAAATGCATCTGGCAATTGGTTTGCAACATTTTGCAAATAGAATTATCTCTTGAACTTCAAGTGCACACTTTCTTTTACGAGGATCTAGATAATTCATTCCACACATAATTTTCAGTTGTTATTCATTTCTCCCCCTAATGTTAGAAAATCTAACATTTACCCCCAATCTTATTTGGGATCTTTGTGCATAGTGTTGGAGCAATTTGAGTCATATACGACACATTCAAATTTTCTGATGAGAATTATTTAGCTCCTGACCCTGAACCAATTATGATAGGGGAACCTTGATGGCTTGATGCACACAAGTGTTGCTACATTTTAAACAGTGCATCTCATATCAAATTTCTTTGGGAGATTTGTTCTCATAAATAATAATTTAGCTATTCTGGAGGCATACAGTTTCTACTAAACCAACCAGCATTATCAACATAATTTATAGTTTGAAATTATGCTCTTAATTTAATAATTTGAGCAAACAACCTTGCACAAATTCAAACTGCAAGTTGATAGAAAAGCACATGTGACCATTTCATAGATGGATCTATTAGATCATATAATAGTAATTGATCCACATGGCAGGTGAATGACCCATATTCATCCTTTTATACATTTCAAAAAGTCAGGGGATACAATCCCAATCTAGCTGGTACAATAATCAATTTATTGTGAGAACAAGCAGCACAAGAGAATTTGTGAAAAATTTTCTATTTCTTCAATATATAACCACATGAATTCTCAATTATTTTTGCATCACATTTGAACCAAAATGATCAATAGATCATGCCAATAAATATTTATTCATGTAAACTTATAGTTTACTATCACATGTGATTTCATCACCATGACCATATATGTGTACTACAAACAAGAGAAGAGGGCGGATAATCTTTTACATAAATATTTGTAACCCCATTCGATTGTAGCTAGTATTACGAATATGTAAAATCTTTCCATAATTAAAGTCTCAATATAATTCATTTTTAGTTAATGTCTTTGAAACTTAAGAAGTTTCTTTTGAGAGTTACTACAATCTCAATATTATGAATAACTTGTTTTCCTCCGTGTAGTAACACATTAGCTCTTTTGGAGCTTTATCACATATTCCATAGCATTATCCATATGGTGAACTCTCCTTTTAGAGATAAAATTATTTTCATTATTGTTATGGACAAAAAATTTTATGGGCAAGAATGATTTCTTGCTTTTACCTTTTAGTAGATCATGATAAGACATGCTACAACGCCAATGACCTTTATACCAAAATAAAACATATTTATTTCTCTCAAACCTCCTTTAGAGGTGAGTTTTGGTATTCATCCAACCTTACATGAGCACATGATTTTTATCTATAATTTTTATCACATCTTGACACATTCATTTTCAAAAATGGCCAAGCATCTATGATGCTTACTCACAAGTCTCGTTCTCTTCAAGGAATGGACTATAATCATATGTACGTGCTTCATAAGCTTTTATTAGAAGCTCATTCTCATGCCTTGAAATTTATCATATTTACATGTCCCACCTCAACATCACTTTAAAAGGCTAAGTGCACCAGCACTTTATGTTCCTTTATTTTGATGGAGGATTTATAAAACTTTTTAATTTAGGACACACCTCAATAACACTTTGAAAGGTCAAGTATCTTTCACTTTATTTTCGTTTGATGGAGGATTTATAAAATTTATCGCACTATAAACGAGTACCCAATACCTTGCGTACCAAATTGATGATAGAAAATTACCTTCACCTTTTGAAGGACCACTTTAAGAACCCATAATGTTTTTTCTTTTATAATTAGCACAATGATGACTATTATCATTTTGTCCTTTGCCACGTTCACGTTTATTTGTACAATCACAATAATTATTTTGTGGGACGAGCTCGGCTCCAGTACCCCTAGCTCAAGTATTTCTCAATAGTACTTCTGATGAATGCCACGCGAATAGCAAATTTTTTAAAGGCTAGATTGATTTTTCTACTTATTAGCTATATTTTCATGAGTAGTTTATTATTTTTTTCATTAACTGAATGGTACTATTATTTTTGCCAAGAAGTAACAAAACGAAGAAAAACATTTTCTCCATAACGCTTGCCTCCACTATATTTTTATTACAAACAAACATTACACTTCTACGAATCTCCATATAGATATCAGTCGAGATATTTGAATTTCAAAACAAATCAGCTCATCATCTTCATCAAGAAAAAAATTGATGTATTCTTCAAGCTACAACAACAATAACATGCTCAATATAATCTCACAAGTAATATCTGGAAAGAATAAATAGATAATAAAAAGGTTATTTTTAAAAGACTGTCACCCAAATAAGATGCATTCTTCAAGCTATAGCACATTAAATTACTATGTGAAAACACTAGAAAACATGAGTAATGTGGAAAGAAAGACAATAAAACGTAATTTGATTGTTTTTTTTTTATTGATACAGAGTGTGAGTGAAGGTCATTTCTGTTTTCTTTTCTTGGTACTTAGAAAAGTTGTATAAGAGAAATGATTCATTGTTGAAGAAGAAGAAGAAATTGTGCTGGGTGGCGGTGAAAAAGAATTTAATTACCCTCTTTTTTAATTAAAAAGACATTACTCGATTAATGAACTAAATAAGAATAATTATTAGATGAATCTAAGCCTTTGAAAGTTCTTAGTACACGTGGGATTCATCAAAGACACTATTGAGAGATACTGGAACTAATATTACTGGAGCTGAGCCAATCCCTTATTTTGTCATCTTTCAGAGTTATCATGTATTGCTACCACATTCACTTCATGGAATGGAGCAAATTCGTGGGACGAATTTCACAATTTTTATCAAGAGCATATAAATTTGCTCACTCATCATTATATCATAAATATATTGCATTGGACTTGAACCGAACGCCTTACCTATATATTTGGCCATATTTAATGAGATTTGAACCCAACTACCACAATGATGACTATTTTTAATTTGTCCCGTCACGCCCATATTCATATATTCAACCACTTATCTTCTTTCAGACATATTATCGTTGCTACCACATTCACATAAGAGAATGAAGCATATCAATTGGGCGGATTTCATGACTTTTAATCAAAAGTACATAATTTTGTCTTAATCATCATAATATCATCACTATGGTGCATTAGGACTTAAACCCAATGTCTTATTCATATAAAGGCGTCTTAGGCCATAAATTGATGGGACTTAAATCCAACATCTTATCGTCATGGTGCAGCAAGACTATAACCGATGTCTTACCATTTTGGTGCGATGAAACTTGAATCCACCGTCTTACCCTCAACCAATAACATAATAGGCCAAATTGTACAACTCACCCTCAAGCCTTGAAAAATATGACAAGCATCAGTGGATTAAATTTCAATAAAATATAAAATATAACCACATCAACTCTAATTATCACTTTAAAGTTCATCACTTACATTATTACAGATGATGAGAAAATAATGTTATAGGTGAGAATAGATGATAAAACTATAAACCAGTGAAAAACAGTAACAGTAACCATTTAGCATTGGAAATTTAGTATTGAAACAAATTGATACTTGTTATTTACCTGGAATGAAATATAGCAAATAAAGACATACCTTTCCAGTTCCATATTTCACTGGATATAATAAAAAAAAATCTACTACATTGACAATAGATCATATGAATACTAAATAAACATATTTATGATACATGTGATATTTTATGGACATAGGTACACAATTCTTTTATGAAATATGAACTGTTGAGATAGTTATATTTCTCTAATAGCTAGTTTTTTTTTCATATTAGCATACTCCCTTTGAAGATATGCACAAACAGAGAACTAATATAAATCACTAATTCAAAGGAAGCTTATCAGCAAGTAAAAGTATACCGTTAGCTACTACATGACAAAGTAGTTAATTGCGCAGTCAAATAACAGACCATTGCCTCTAAATTTACAGTACCTTTTAGACTTTTGGTATTTGAATTGTGTGAGAAGTCAAACTTCATACAAAAATAACCTGTAAGGCACATTAGTAAAATGCTGATAGGAATAACGAAATACTTTAGGAATCTCTTTGGAAGATGTGATTAAAGCTTCGTGCTGATAACGTGTTGTAAAATTAAGCTCAGAATAATATAATTATGAAGATAAGAAGACAAGTTATGTAGATAAAGGAGAGAACTTTTCTTCTATTCAAGTGTATTTAAGTATATACAAGTGTGTTCTTGTGTATCTTACAATGGTGAATAACATCTCAATTTATAGGATGAGAAATCATTCCAAAGGTCACCAACATTAAGAGCCAAAATAATAGATACATTCTTATCCACAAAAAATTCATGTAACCAAGGAAATGTGTATGGACATCCATTCATTGAATATGTATTTCATAACAAAAATAGATTTATTGGATATTTTTTGACAAACTTTATGACAGTTTTATGAAAAACTGAAAATGACTATTTATAAATTTTACCCGACTATTGACTCTCACTTCTGGTCTGAGGCATTCGTATATTATTTTTTTATATATTTTGAACTTTTTTAATGAAAATTTTGACTCTGTCACTGATCGAACGAGTTCGAATAAGTCCCATTTTTCACCTTTTAAAATGTTGATAACAATTTTGTGGTCAAAATGTCCATGGACAACCTAATGATGTGATCTTTTTGTGACACCATCTCTACTTTCCCCAAGTATATATATGCGTCAACTTTGAGAATAGAAATTGACTAAGAGGATCATTTGGACCAGCCATATAGCATTCCTACAAAAAGTACCACACATATCCAACACCTGAGTAAATTGCATGTTTTGTCCTCAAATTTTCCTTCAAAATCAATATCGATCCTCGTGGTTTCAAATGTATCAATTACGTACTCCTTAAGAAAATGCTTTTTCACCCAAAATGGACCCTAGGATTGTCGGCATTCTTAATTGAAAAAGAAGAAGGCAGAATACATCAACATCTCCTTAAATTTCCCATCAAATTTCATATAGATGATCGAACTCCGAAATGTTCTGATTGATCACCTGGACAAATGATAAAGTTGTTCCTAATAGACACTTCAGACTCAAATTTTGGAAAAGCTAGCTTCTTGACGTGTTCTCAAACGTTCATTACGTAAATAAGCTAATGAGTTAACCATGTATAATATGTCACCTCCTTTAGTTATACACATCAATCTCAATTGAAACGAATGGAAATAAATAGAAAGAAAGACAATATATAGGATGACAACTTAGTGCTTGATGTAATTGACACAATAATGGGAAGAGAAGGACTAACATGATGGAGAAGAGCCTGTCAACAAAGCCATAGATGACTGCCTACACATGTCAACCAAACAAGATTTTCATCTTGTTGGTAATATTATCTATGTAGGCAAGTCATCCTTGGCTAGTAAACAATAAGGCTCTTCCCTTCATGCAAGGCCTCTCTTCCAAACATACGTTTTGTTGGATTATTTTGCTTTCTTATTCCAATATTTATAGCCAATATATTGATAGGAAGAGTTTGACCTTTTGGCCTAGTTGCCTCATCCATGAAATTCTCTAATGTATCCTTCTCTCTCCCAATCTACATAATGCTATTCTTTCTATATGCAATTAGAATATAATATATTCTTTTATATGTTTGCTTCTTCATTCTTTTCTCACATATTAGAGGTCTGGCATGGGAAAAAAAATCAATAGAGAGTAGAATCATCTAAATATGTGTACATAAGGAGAGAAAAAATATACTCCGTAAGATAAAAGAAGCAGAAAAATGCATTAGACGCTTTTTGGATGATTGAATCCGTGGAAAAGTTTTTTCCTAAAGATATGTGCATAACAGGAATATATTAATAATTGTGGACTGAATTATTGAAATATCTAAGGAAGTGTTTTCGATTTGGACCTCTAGTTTAAAAGGCCGAAGGTTGTTTGGTTTGTGAATTATAAGTTGGTAACGATCGGGTCCGTCATTACGGGTAGTCCAATCGTGCCAAGTTTTAGAGTTAGAAAACTCCGGATTTGGGGGTTTGAAATTCTGGGCTAGGCTAGTCTCGGTCGATTTAGGAGCGAGGCATGTTCTAGGGCCATCCGGGTAAGGATGGGGTCGGATGTCTTGTGTTGAGCTAGTTTTCCTCGTAGTTAACACATAAAGGAGTCCAGGAGACTTTTCGGAATCGAATTTGGGTAAGTAGAACTTCCGGAATCGAGGTCGACGCGAAGGGGTTGTTTTGGAACGTCGAGAAAATAAGTGTGTTGTAAAATAGACTGATTTTGGAGGTTCTACGACTTTCTGTCCCGTGTCAACCGCTATAGCGGTTGACACTTCGCCGTAGCAGAAAAATTACCGCTACAACAGAGGTCAATGTTGGTCAGCCTCTGCCATAGCGGGCGACTCCGCTACAGCGGAATCGCTATAGCGGGCTCGACGGGAATTAAAGCTGAAATATTCCCCAAAACATTCAGTTTTCACAATTTCATTTTGGGAGAAGGGCAAGGCGATTCCAGGCGTTTTTCCTTCATTTTTCCATTATTTTCTTCCCTAAGGTAAGGTTTCTACTCCCCAGTCTTCGTAATACTTTTCCTATGCGGTAGAATTGCTAGGAGGGAACTTGGGGGAAGGTTGGAATAACCTAGGAATGGTAGAATCTGGAGAAGAAGCGGGATTCTAGACTTGAATGTTCTTGGGTATTGTTATAAGTAAGATATTATGATCATAGGTTGTTAAATTCCCTATTTTTTTATCCGTAAAAATGATAGAACTAGGGAAATTAACGGTGAAAAGCCCGGGAAAAGAGTGGGATGATCATGGGTGGCCTGGGATTTTGGGATTCGCTGTAATCTGGGTAATGTGCAGGCCTTGTTTGTTAATTTCATGTACTTGTATGTTATTTTAGACCAAGAACGAGAAAGAAATTCGGAACACGGGAAAGCTCGGGTTGAATAGAGCTTGGATCATTTCAAGATAGGTGATGGCTTATGATTTCAGTGAATATTGTATGTGCTTGTACTCTTATCTAAGTGGTTGTATGAATTGCATTGCTTAGAGGGATTGTGTAGAATGTCTAAGGGTCCTGCTTTACACTCTGTGAGTTGAACGGTGTGTACTTGTTGGTTTACAAGTTGTGTGTTCATATATTGACTGTAGATTGTTGACATTTGGTTGGCTCGGGTACCACGCCTGGTACAAGTATACTAACGGTTGTCACGGGTACCACGCCTGGTACGGGTATAACAAACGGTTGACACGGGTACCACGCTTGGTACGAATTACTAAAGGTTGGCACGGGTACCATGCCTGGTACTAATTACTAACGGTTGGCTTGGGTACCACGCCTGGTACGGGTTTACTTTTCTGTATCATTGCATTGTTATTGATTGCATTGCATTAACTAGTATTGGTTCCATGAGTGAACCGGGTTGTTTGTTGAATTATGATATTGACTGGTGGTCCTTGAGTGACCGAGAATTCTATTGTATCTGTTGAATTGGTCTTAGCTTAGGCCGGGTTGTCTGTTAACACTTAAGTGTTGTTTAGAGGGGATCCCACGGTGGGTCCGAGCTAGGCAAAAAGGATGGTTATGTGTATGTGATTGTTACTTATGGTTATTAAGGGTGGATTTCATGCGGAAACAAGTTAGGCAGAGGCTAGTAGTCGAAGGGGAGCCTGTTAATATTGTTGCATATCTTCCATACATTTTACTTGATATTGTTGTACTGCTTATACACTGTTTATTTGGAAACTGGCTGATGATCCTACCAGTACACAGTGGTGGTGTACTGATACTGTACTTTCTTGTCTTTCTTATGAGTATAGGAAATCTTCCAGCGGCTGAGACGCGACCTCATCTGTAGTACCAGCATTCCAGACTTCAAGGATGAGCTGTTCGATCAAGCTGCCTTGGATCTATCTTTAGAATTGTAGCCCATTCATTTCAGGCTTAAACTATTTCCTTTATGTTTTCAGGTTGTATCCTCGTACTCCTGACATTGGTAGATTGTTTGGTACTGCGACTTTCAGGTTCTAGGAGATAATTTCTACAAGTTAATGTTAATGAAGTATTTTTCCTAAATTATTGAATGCTAGTTTACTTTCTGCACTTGGTTTTGAGCTGTTAGAATGGTTAAGTTCGGGGCAGTGATGGTTCTCTCACCCGGGGGTTGGGTGACTGTCACTCACGGCTATCTGGGTCATGACAAATATGGTATCAGATCCCTAGGTTCATTGATATCATCGTACCAAACAGGTCTAGTAGAGTCCTGCGGAACGGTGCAGAGACGTATGTACTTTTCTTCGGGAGGCTATGGGGCTTTAGGAAAAAACTTGATTCCAAGTGGTATTTGGTGATACAAATTGGTATCTAACCTCATTCACTCTTCTGTCCTTAGATGGTTAACACAAAGAATAACGGAGCTAGAGCAGCAGTCCTAGCAGCGAGCCCGGCTGTCCGTGGTAGAGGCAGAGGACGAGGTAGAGCAACACCCGCCAGGGGTGGGGCTCGAGTTGCTGCTGATGCACGCGAGGTAACCCCTCCCCCACCTCAGGAGAATATTGCTGAGGACGTAGAAGAAGTGGTTGTAGAGGATGAAGGGGCGCAGACGGAGGCGGCACCGATTGGGGGTGCAGGCCTTCCTGCTATGACACCGGAAGCCTTTCAACAGGCTTGGAACATTCTGAGTGGGTTGGTTAGTGCTGGAGCCATACCCGCAGCTTATGTAAATCAGGCCTTAGATACTCAGCCAGCGGTTACTACAACACCTAGGATGGACGCAGCTTCAGGCACGAATGATTTTTTCAGGCCAATGCTAGGCCCAGTGATGATAGGGTATGAGCATGAGATGCTGACCAAGTTTCTCAAGCTAAAAAACCCTACGTTTCAGGGTACGGATAGGGAGGATGCTTATGAGTTCATATTGGATTGCTAAGAGAGATTGCACAAGTTGGGTATTGTACGTCGGTATGGGGTTGAATTTGTCACTTTTCAGCTACAGGGTGATGCCAAGCAGTGGTGGAGGTCTCATGTTGAGTGTCAGTCTTTTGTTCTACCTCCACTGACTTGGGAGCAGTTCCATGCCTTGTTCTTGGAGAAGTACGTACCCCGTACTTTGAGGGACTGGAAGAAAGATGAGTTCTTGAACTTAGAATAGGGTGGCATGTCGGTCTAGGCTCATAAGGCCAAGTTCCATGCCTTGTCTCATTTTGCTACACAGATGTTGGGGTCCGAGGAGGAACGGGTCCGGTTGTTTGTCAAGGGTCTGAATACTGAACTGCAGGTACTATCAGTGTATATGACTTCTTCAGGAAAGGGCTTTAATGATGTGGTGGATTATGTGAAGAAGTTAGAAGGAGTTAGGCAAGCGGGGCATGCTAAGGCTTTAGCCAAGAAGCCCCGGAATGAGGGAAACTATGGTGGTTCATACTCCAGGGGCCAGAATCATCAGGCTTACTCGGCCCGTCCTATTCAGTCAGCCTTGCCAGCTACTACAGGTGGTCGTCAGGAGGCTCAGTCTTCAGCTCCTAGAGGCCAGGGAGCATCTTATACATCAGCTAGCAGACCTACACTTGACCGTGGTTGCTTCCATTGTGGTGATCTGGGCCACTTTAAGAGGGAGTGTCCACATAGGCAGACAGGTAATCAAGGTCAGCAGCCGTTTAGAGCAGTGGTCCCGGCAGGCAGAGGCGGTAATGTTAGGGTTCATCCACAGGGTGGGCGAGGTAATTTTTAGGGAGGTCGGGGAGATAAGGGGAACGGCGGCGCAGGCAAGGGTGCAGCGTAGCCGGCCCGAGAAGTTTCCCGAGTTGATGATCGGGCTCATTGCTATGCTTTTCCAGGGAGGACCGAGGCAGAAGCCTCAGATGCGGTGATCACAGATACCATTCTTGTCTGCGATAAAATGGCTTCGGTATTATTTGACCCAGGTTCTACATATTCTCATGTATCTGTGAGTTTTGCGTTGGGTCTAGACCTAATTTGTGATATATTTGATTCCCATATCCATGTTTCTACCCCGGTTGGAGAGTCTGTGATTGTGACTAATGTTTATCGTGACTGTTCTGTGGTGTTTCTGGGGTTGCATACTTAGGTAGACTTGGTAATTCTGGATATGGCTGATTTTGATATTATCTTGGGTATGACTTGGCTATCTCCTTATCATGTTGTATTGAACTTTAACACCAAGACTGTGACTCTAGAAATTCCGGGTAAGGATAGACTAGAGTGGGAAGGTGTGTACAGGCCTAAGCCAATTAAGATAATATCATTTGTTCGGGCTAGGAAGCTAGTGGGGAAAGGGTGTCTAGCCTTCTTGGCTCATCTCCAGGATGATAGCGTGGAGTTCCCGTCTATTGAGTCAGTTCCGGTGGTTTCTGAATTTTTAGAGGTATTTCCAGCGGACTTGCCTGGTATACCTCCGAACAGGGACATAGATTTTTGTATTGATTTGGAGCCAGGCACTCGTCCTATTTCCATTCTTCCATATTGTATGGCTCTGGCAGAGTTAAGGAAACTTAAGACTCAGTTGCAGGAACTCCTAGATAAGGGATTTATACGTCCCAATGCTTCACCTTGGGGTGCTCCGGTTTTATTCGTAAAGAAGAAGGATGGTAGTATGCGGATGTGCATAGACTCAGTTGAACAAGATGACCATCCGGAATAAGTACCCCCTACCCTGTATAGATAATTTATTTGACCAGCTTCAGAGTGCATCGGTATTTTCGAAAATCGACTTGAGATCATGGTACCATCAGTTAAAGATTAGGCCTGAGGACATTCTAAAAATTACTTTTTGGACTCGGTATGGGCATTACGAGTTTCTAGTAATGTCATTTGGTTTGACCATTGCGCCGACAACATTCATGAGTTTGATTAATGGGGTATTCAAGTCGTATTTGGATTCCTTTATGATTGTGTTTATCGATGATATTTTGATTTACTCTAAGAGTAGGGAGGAGCATGCTAGTCATCTTCGTATTGTATTGGATATCTTGAGACGCCAGAAGCTTTATGAGAAGTTCACTAAGTGTGAGTTTTGGTTGACTTCAGTTGCATTTTTGGGGCTTGTAGTGTCAGAACAGGGGGTGATGGTGGATCCCCAGAAAATTGAAGCAGTCAAGAGTTGGGCCCGGCCTAGCTCTGTGACTGAGGTGAGGAGTTTTGTTGGGCTCGCAGGGTACTACCGAAGGTTTGTTGAGAATTTTGCTTCTATTGCTACTCACCTGACCAGGCAGACATAGAAAGATGTACCGTTCGTATGGTCCGACAAGTGCGAGGAGAGCTTTCAAAAGTTCAAGACACGTTTGACCACGGCTCCTATATTGTCCTTGCCAGTTGAAGCTAAAGACTTTATTGTTTACTGTGATGCTTCACATTCTGGTTTGGGTGCTGTGTTGATGCAGGATAAGAACATGATAGCCTATGCATCCAGGCAGTTGAAGGTGCATGAGAGGAATTACCCGACTCACGACTTAGAGTTGGCAGCGGTAGTTTTTGCACTAAATATTTGGAGACACTATCTTTATGGTGTCAGGTGTGAAGTGTTCACTGATCATCGCAGTCTGCAACATGTGTTCACTCAGAAGGATTTGAATCTGAGGCAGAGAAGGTGGATGGAGTTATTAAAGGACTATGATGTGACTATTCAATACCATCCGGGTAAGGCTAATGTAGTGGCAGACGCATTAAGGCGGAAAACAGTTAGCATGGGTAGCTTGGCTTGTTTGGGGGTGTCCAAATGACCACTACCTAAGGAAATTCGGGCTTTGAAGGCCAAGTTCATGCACTTGGGTGTTTCAGATCAGGGTGGGTTATCGGCAAGTATTGAGGTCAAAGCCACTTTCATAGAGGAAATAAAGGCCAAACAGTTTCAGGATCTAAAACTGAGTAAGCTTCGAGGTAAGGTAATATCTGGAGAATCTAGAGACGTCACGCTAGACTCTGGCGGAGTGTTAAATTTCAGAAGGAGGATTTATGCTCCTCAGGTTGATGATATAATTTAGAAAATCTTGACAGAAGCTCATGATTCGCTGTACTCAATTCATCCGGGTGTGACTAAAATGTACAGGAACTTGAGGCAGCGTTATTGGTGGCCCGGGATGAAAGGGGACATAGTTGATTTTGTGTCCAAGTGTCAGAACTGCCAACAGGTAAAGTATGAACATTAGAGACCTGCAGGACTACTTCAGAGAATGCCAATTCCAGAGTGGAAGTGCGAAAGGATAGCCATGGATTTCGTGATGGGTCTTCCCAAGACACTGCGGAAGTATGACTCAATTTGGGTCATTGTTGACAAGCTGACCAAGTCTTCTCATTTCATTCCGGTCAGGGTAGATTACAATTCGCAGCAATTGGTCAAGATCTACGTGAAGAAGATTGTGAGATTGCATGGGGTGCCACTATCCATCATTTCAGAGAGGGGTACGCAGTTTACTTCCAAGTTCTGGGGCAAGCTACATGAAGAGTTGGGTACACAACTCACTTTTAGCAAGGCCTTCCATCCTCAGACTGATAGTCAGTCGGAGAGGATGATCCAGGTATTGGAGGACATGCTGAGAGCATGTGTGATGGACTTCGGTGGTCATTGGGACCAGTTTCTACCGTTGTGTGAATTCTCATACAATAATAGCTATCACTCTTGTATTGACATGGCACCATTCGAGGCATTGTATGGGAGGAGCTGCAGATCACCGGTTGGGTGGTTTGAGAAAGGCGATGTAAAGCCTTTAGGAGTGGAACTGGTAAGGGAAGCGCAGGAAAAGGTAAGGGGCATTCAGGCCAAGTTATTGGCTGCCCAAAGCAAGCAGAAGGAATATACAGATCGCAAGGTCCGGGACATGGAATTTTAGGTTGGTGAACAGGTATTGTTGAAGGTGTCACCAATGAAGGGAGTTATGCGGTTTGGTAAGAAGGGCAAGCTTAGCCCTCGGTTCATTGGTCCACTTGAAGTTCTTGAGATTGTAGGGCCAGTGGCTTACAAGTTAGCACTGCCACCTAGTTTGTCGGGCGTCCATCTGGTATTCCATGTATCCATGCTTAAGCGATACCATGGGGATGGGGCCTACATCATCAAGTGGGATGAGGTACTTTTTGATAAAGATCTTCCTTATGAAGAGGAATCAGTCTTGATTCTTGCTCTGGATGTCTGGAGATTGAGGACAAAGGTGATTGATATGGTAAAGGTTCAGTGGAAGCATCGTCCGGTTGAGGAAGCCACTTGGGAAATTGAGAAGGACATGCGGGACAAGTACCCTCAAATATTTGAGAATTCAAGTACTACACTTTCCTTCTTTTATTTTTGTAAATTCAGGTTTGATCATTCGAGGATGAACGATGGGTAAATTGGTATCTGTTGTAACGATCGGGCCCGTCATTACGGGTAGTCCAATCATGCCAAGTTTTAGAGTTAGAAAACTCCAGATTTGGGAGTTTGAAATTCTGGGCTAGGCTAGTCTCGGCCGGTTTAGGAGCGAGGCATGGTCTAGGGCTATCCAGGTAAGGATAGGGTCAGATGTCTTGTGTTGAGCTAGTTTTACTCTTAGCTAACACATAAAGGAGTCTGGGGGACTTTTCAGAATCGAATTTGTGTAAGTAGAACTCCCAGAATCGAGGTCGACGCGAAGGGGTTGTTTCGGGAAGTCGAAAAAATAAGTGTGTTGTAAAATGGACTGATTTTGGAGGTTTTACAACTTTCTGTCCCGTGTCAACTGCTATAGCGGTTGACACTTCACCATAGGGGCCTCCACCGTAGCAAAAAAATTACCGCTACAGCGGGAGGTCAAAGTTGGTCAGTCTTCGCCATAGCGGGCGACTCCGCTACAGTAGAACCGCTATAGCAGAGCGGACCGCTATAGCAGGATCGACGGGAATTAAAGTTGAAACATTCCCCAAAATATTCAATTTTCACAATTTTATTTAGGGAGAAGTGCAAGACAATTCCAGGTATTTTTCCTCCATATTTCCATTGTTTTCTTCCCTAAGGTAAGGTTTCTACTCCCCAGTCTTCGTAATACTTTTCCTATGCGGTAGAATTGCTAGGAGGGAACTTGGGGGAAGGTTGGAATAACCTAGGAATGGTAGAATCTAGGGAAGAAGGGGGATTCTCGACTTGAATGTTCTTGGGTGTTGTTAAAAGTAAGATATTATGATCATAGGTTGTTAAATTCCCTATTTTTTTATTCGTAAAAATGATAGAACTAGGAAAATTAATGGTGGAAAGCCCGGGAAAAGATGGGATGATCATGGGTGGCCTGGGGTTTTGGGATTTGCTGTAATCCGGGTAATGTGCAGGCCTTGTTTATTAATTTTATGTACTTGTATGTTATTTTAGACCAAGAACGAGAAAGGAATTCAGAACACGGTAAAGCTCGGGTTGAATAGAGCTTGGATCATTTCGAGGTAGGTGATGACTAACGATTTATGTGAATATTGTATGTGCTTGTACTTTATTCTAAGTGGTTGTATGAATTGCATTGCTTAGAGGGATTGTGTAGAATGTCTAAGGGTCCTGCTTTACAGTCTGTGAGTTGAACGGTGTGTACTTGTTGGTTTACAAGTTGTGTGTTCATATATTGACTGTGGATTGTTGACATTCGGTTGGCTCAGGTACCACGCCTGGTACAGGTATACTAACGGTTGGCACGGGTACCACGCCTGGTACAGGTATACTAACGGTTGGCACGAGTACCACGCCTGGTACTGGTATAACAAACGGTTGGCACGGGTACCATGCCTGGTACGAATTACTAACGGTTGGCATGGGTACCACGCCTGGTACGAATTACTAACGGTTGGCACGGGTACCATGCCTGGTACGAATTACTAACGGTTGGCTCGGGTGCCATGCCTGGTATGGATTTACTTTTCTGTATCATTGCATTGTCATTGATTGCATTGCATTGACTGGTATTGGTTCCGTGAGTGAACCGGGTTGTTTGTTGAATTATGATATTGACTGGTGGTCCTTGAGTGACTGGGAATTCTGTTGTATCTATTGAATTAGTCTTGGTTTAGGCCGGGTTGTCTGTTAACACTTACATGTTGTCTAGGGAGGATCCCAGGATGGGTCCGAGCTAGGTAGAAAGGATGGTTATGTGTATCTGACTGTTGTTTATGGTTATTAAGGGTGGATTTCATGCGGAAACAAGTTAGGCAGAGGCTAGTAGTCTAAGGGGAGCCTGTTAATATTGTTGCATGTCTTCCATACATTTTACTTGATATTGTTGTACTGCTTATACACTGTTTATTTGGAAACTGGCTGATGATCCTACCAGTACACAGTGGTGGTGTACTGATACTGTACTTTCTTGTCTTTCTTATGAGTATAGGAAATCTTCCAGCGGCTGAGACGCGACCTCATCTGTAGTACCAGCATTCCAGACTTCAAGGATGAGTTGTTCGATCAAGCTGCCTTGGATCTATCTTTAGAATTGTAGCCCATTCATTTCAGGCTAAAACTATTTCCTTTATGTTTTGAGGTTGTATCCTCGTACTCTAGACATTGGTAGATTGTTTGGCACTGCGACTTTCAGGTTCTAGGGGATAATTTCCGCAGGTTAATGTTAATGAAGTATTTTTTCTAAATTATTGAATGCTAGTTTACTTTCCGCACTTGGTTTTGAGCTGTTAGAACGGTTAAGTTCAGGGCAGTGATGGTTCTCTCACCCGGGGGTTGGGTGAGTGTCACTAAGACTGGCAACAGAACCGGGAGGTGCCGATACTGGTTCTGGTCCGTCCCGGTCCGTTACCGATCCGGTTTCGGTCTGGTGAAATCCAGTTCCGTCCGGTGTAGGGGCTGGCCGGTAGGGGTAACGGGACGGAAGAGGTAAAATTACCGGATCATCCTGGTCCGGTCCGTCCTGGTACCGGTCCAATTCGATCCGGGTGGGAAACCAAATTTTGAATTTTTTTTTTAATTAAGTAGTCGTTGGCAACGGCCAGTGGGCCCCACCCAATGGCTATTTGAGCCAAAACACCCCCTACCCCCCAAACCTTTTTTAATACCCCAAAGTTTTTAAAAATACATTTTAGTCCTAAATTTTAACTATAAAAAAACCCCACCCCTTCATTATTTACAACACAAAATTTTTTCTTCTTCATCTACTCTCTCAACTCTCAATCTTCTACTCTTCTACTCTCTATTCTCTAATAGTCTCTATTAAATTGTTAATTTTATTTGTTGGATTATTTTGGAGCAATTTTCAAGCCTCAAGTTTCATCTATCAATTTCGGCTTTTGGTTATACACATCTGTTTTTACGCAGACGTTTGGTACATTCATTCCAACTTTCATCTCTTTACTTATTTATTTATTTGCATTTAATTTTTGTATTTATTTATTTGCTTACTTTTAATATTTTAATATTTTAATATGAAATTCGGCGATAAAAATGTCGGTCAAGGTAAAAAAATACTTTTTGGTAGGTTGACTAACGTAGTAACCGAAAAAACTAAAGTCGGTAGTTCTTCTAAATCCAAATCTAAAACTAGACAACAGCCTCAATTAAGAATAAATACGGATGATTTTACACATGTTGATGAAACTCCTTTTAATATTGATAGCAATACTCAATTAGATCATGAATCTTTACAGACAAGGTTTGGTAATTTTAATGAAGAAGTAGAATATGATAATGAATATGATGGTAATGATACTTATGATGATGATGAAACAGAGCCGCCTACGGCTACTAGTCCCACTCCTGCTCCCGCTCCCACTCCCACTCCCCCTGTACATCCTACTAGGGCTAAGCCAAAGGCTTAACTTCCTAAAAAATATATTGTGTGGTAATTTATGATTTAAAGTAAGGATAAAACTCAAGTTATTTATAAAATATGTAAATATATTTTGAATCATAAAACTACGAGAAAGCCGGGTGGGACGGGACATTTAAGAAATCATTTAATGGGATATTGTAAAAATGAATTTTTGCAAGCTCAGGCTATAGCCGATGCAAAAAAATATGGTACTCCCCTTCCCGATGCATTTGTAGGAGTAGGGGCCTCTAACATGATCCAAACACAGTTAAACCCTTCTAATGTTTCTGGCCCTAGTACACATCGCAGTTATAGTAGAGAAAGAGATCTTGAAGAATTAGCTAAAATGATTGTTCTTTGTGGCTTGCCTTTTAGTTTTGCTGAAAATTCCGATTTTGTTCATTATATTCAAATAGTGTATAATCCTTCTTTCACAGGTTTTTCAAGAAATACTATTAAAAAAGCTATTTTTGATTATCAAGGACAACATGTACAATATCTTCGTTGTTTATTTAACTATAATACTTGTAGAATGGCTATCACTTCTGATATGGGTCTTAGTCCTAATGGTAACGATTATTTCACTATTACTGGTCACTGGATTGATGAAAATTGGAACATGCAAAAAAGAATTTTAGGTCATAAATGTTGTGAAATGCTGAAAATTGATAGTTACATAGCTCAAACTATTATAGATGTTTTACAATTTTATAGAATCTGTAATAAAGTAATTAGTGTCACCCTTGATAATGCTTCTAATAATACAAATATTGTTGATAAACTAAAACCGGCAATTTGCCCTATTCATAATGACAGTTTTCATATTAGGTGTGCTGCACACATATATAATTTAATTGTTAGAGATGGTATAGCAATGTATAATAATGGTTGTATAAAATGTGAAGCTGCATGCCATTTTATTTTTAAATGTCAAGTAAAGTCTAGACGTGTAGAGTTTGAAAATCGGTGTCGTGAATTAGAACTCCCCCCTAGAAAAATTCCAAAAACAGTGTCTACTAGATGGAATTCTTTATATGAAATGCTTAAAGTTGCTTATGAATATAGAAAGCCTTTACAAATGGTTTGGAATGCTCACAATTCAGATAATGATTATAGAATTACTGACACTGATTGGAATGAAGTATATGAACTTAAAGAATTTTTAAAAGTTTTTTATTTAGCTACAAAACAAATATTTGGACTTTATTATCCAACTATTTGTTCAGTTTTACCAAATATATGTGTTATTTCTGATAAAAAATTTCAATACAAAAATATTCCACAGTTTAAAGATTCTATTGTGCAATGATTAAAAAATTTAGAAAATATTTTATTCCTTTTCCTCAAATTTATTTAATTGCTTATTTATTAAACCCAACTTACAAAGAAATAGGTGCAGCACGAATGGTTGAAAGAATATATTCAAATTTAGATATTTTAGAGATTATATATCAGCAAAGTATCCAAGGTGACGAAGTTGCCGAAGAGGACAAAATACCTAGTTTGTCCGATGTTAAAGATACCATAAGAATTGAAGCTAGAAAATTGTATGACTTGTATAATTCTAGTAGAATAAATGATGAAGTACGTAATATAGAACCTTCAAGTTCTAGGCGTAGATATTCAAATGAAGATGATATTGATGATATGATGAAAAATTACCTTGGTCTTACTTCTAATGAAAGGAATGATTTTGATGAATATCTTAATCAGGGAATGGAAAGCATTAAGGATGCACAAGGCAAACCTCAACTTTTGGAATGGTGGAAGACTCGCAGCAAGTCATTTCCAAAACTTCAACCGGTGGTTCGAGATTTGCTAGCTATTCAAGCATCTTCAGTAGCTTCGGAGGGAGCTTTTAGTGCAGCAAGATATCAAATTGGGGAGCATAGGTATTCATTAGCATCAGACAGCTTCGAGATATCGGTATTGTTTAGAGATTGGATCAATACCGAGCGAAGGAATTATGGGCGTCCTAGTTTACCTGCCCAATTTGAATATGATATAGATAATATTTTGGTAAATTCTAGTGAAGACGGCATGGATGCATTGGAGGATCAAGAACAACAACCACTTCCAGAAAATGTTACCAGGGAATTGTTAGAAACTCTACGTCAAGACTATTTTCAAAGATTCAAATATTAGTATGATAGTTCGAGGCCTAATTCAAACAGAACTCTTCCTAGAAGGTGGCTGCGTAGATTAGGTCCTCTTCTAATATTTGTAATACAAATTGTATTATTTAATTTTTATGAATAAAATTATAGGCTATTCGCATTAAATTTTTTTAATTATTGTCTTCAATTTAATACAAGTCTTTTTTATATATTTGAATTTTTAAATGTTTCAAACTTAAGTTACAATTTGAAATTTAAAAAAGTTTAAAAAATGAAAGTTTGATATAGTTTAAAAAGTTTCAAACTTAAGTAAGTAAGTTATTAAGTTAGTTATAGTTTAAAAATTTAAATTTAAACTTTTAAGACTTAAGATTTAAGAGTTTGAAAAGTTTTTAAGAGTTTAAAATTTGAAATTTAAAGTTTTAAACTTTTAGAGTTTAAAATTTAAACTCTAAAAAAAATCTAATTTATTAAGTTATACTTTTAAAATAAATATAAAATAACTTATATATTTTGAAACCTTTTCAATTATAAATAATCAAATTTTAATTTAATTAAAATTTAAAAAAAAGGGAGCGGGACCCGGTATACCGGTCCGGGACGAAAAGGGATAAATTTTCGGTACTACCGGTACAGGTACCGTCCCGGTTCCCGGCCAACCGGCGGAAGATGACTCCGGTACCGATCCGGTTCCGGTTAATACCGGTCCGGAAGTCCCGGTACCGGTGCCGATGCCAGAATTAAGTGTCACTCACGGCGATCTGGGTCGTGACAAAGTTACATTTGGATTATAATGTATGAATTATAATATGAAGATTAAATAATGATGAGATTATTTAGTTAATATATTTTTTTTAGATTTTTACCTCCCACACTTACTTAAGACCCTATATTCGGGGGAGGATATATGTGGGGTCGAGGGTGTTCACCCGAACCCCTCGATAAAAAATTATACTAAATATACAAGGTAATTTTTTACTTTTTTATGTATATATATAGATTTTGAATCCCATGAATACAAGACTAGAGGTTGGCTCATTAGTTTAGGGGTTCAATATTCACCTTGAGGTTCCAAATTCAAATAAACAATGGGGCACTTTTCCTTATTTATAAAAACATAACAAATATATTACAAAATCTAACAGATCTGAAAAAATTAAAAAGGCAGACCTTCCCTTTCCTCTTCTCCTTCACGCCAGGACAATCCCCCGCTAAATGAAAGAAAAAACAAAAGTGGAGTAACAAGCTTCCACGAGCATAGAAGTCCCAACTAAAAAAATTAGAATTAGTTATGAATTTCATCACTAATTTTTTGCCAAATCGCTCGTGGTTAATAAATTCTTTTGAAAATACGTCATTAATAATCAGTCGCTAAATAAAATTAGCGATAGACTTTTTTGTTTATCTACAAACTTATTTGTCGCTAATTCATATTTTTTAGTAGCGAGTTGTGTCTCACCAAATTAAAATAGGAAAGAGAGTCATCCTAACCCGTTTACTCATCATGTGATGCTACCCTTATTTTAAAATATGTAAAGTAAAAGGAGTTCATGAAAGGGCTAAGTGCACCATCACAATACTCGATAGATATTATTAAGGTTAAACTACATAAAGAGATATATTTACTAACTCTCTCACTACTTTATTTTAATTACTTAATATACTACATAAATCACTCGGATACATCACCTCAGGTCGTGATACATCGCCTCACCTCGGATACATCCCACCCGATGTATCAAAGGTAAAACCAAAAGAATGTCGATGTATCCGAGTGATTTTGGGATGTATCCAATGGGATTCTGATGTATCCAAGTAGTTTGAGGATGTATCACGAGGTGAGGCAATGTATTCCGAGGTGAGGGATGTATCCGAGCGGGATTGAGATGAGAAAAAGAGTAATTAACTCCCAAAGATGTGTGTTTTATGTAAGTTACCCTATTATTAACACTCTTTCACTTAAAATAGGACAAGACTTTAATAAAATCTTTAATGCAATCTAAGCACATGATATAAACTTTAGACAATTTATATCAAATCATAATTTAAGTAAAATAATATAAACCAACTCACATGGATAATGGATTATATCATTGAAATAACTTTTGGTTTTAGATCTAAACATATTCAAATTATTTTCATACTTTTCGCCGAAAGTACTTAGTATACATTCTAACAGTAAGTATTTAATCCTATTTGCTCAGATGACTTCCTGTAGCAGAGAATTCCACTTCTTGATTAGGAAGTTAGAATCTTGATTATGAATAAGTCGTAAATATGAATAACCTCGTATGATGTTGGTATGCAAGAAATCAAATTCACTTGAAGATGAAGATGACACATAAGTTGAGTTAGATATTGTTTGACATTGTCGGATTCCAAATCTGAAATTTCAGATTTTACAAGAAGGATTGGACACTTATATCCTCATTCATCATCACCATCCATTTGTATTATGATGGATTAAATCACAGCCCTTGATTTTTTACCTCTGTAAATAAGAGTTGGTGTTTACCATAACATATGCACATACACACGTTGTAAAGCGTGCATACACACGCAAGGAATTAGGATAAGTTTAATAGTATTTATCTTTCCACATTTTGTATAATTTGTTACAAGGTAGCAAGTAGAAATAGAACAAGTATATGCATAGAATTGGTTCCTTCCCTTAGCTTTTTCTATTATAAATTCTTGTACAGAATTATCAGATATACACAACAAAATTTTCACAACATTTTCTTCTTATTTTCCATCATGGTATCAGATCTTTAAGGCTACGATCTACTTCATCATTTTTTTCCTTTTTTTTTCAATCTTTGTTCAACTATTCTAAACTTCAATCATGGCCAATCCCACGCTAGAAACCGCAGAATCTTCTCATCAAAGTCCCCCTATCATTACTCCTACTGTTGATTCTGGACCAAACACTAAAACTTTTAATTTCACGCACTCATTTTACCTTCATCCTTATGATTCCCCTGGCATGATCTTGGTGAACTCCATTTTTGATGGAAAAGGTTATGGAGGTTGGCACAGAGGAATACTCATTGCGTTGTCAGCTAAAAACAAAATAGAATTCATTGATGGCACTATTGTCCAGCCTAATTCTGCTTCGGAATCTTTCAAGGCTTGGACTAGGTTGAATGACATGGTGATTTCTTGGCTCTTGAACTCGCGATCTAAAGATATAGCTGAAAGTGTTCTTTACTCCAAGACTGCAAGGGAGATCTAGAATGAACTTGATGAGAGATTTGGCCAATGCAAAGATCCTCAACTTTTTCAACTGCAAAAGCAAATTACTGAATTAGCTCAAGGCAGTCTGGATATTGCTGCTTACTACACTAAGCTCAAAAGGCTTTGGGATGAGTTGGACAACTTAAATGCTTATCAACATTGCACTTATGATTGCTCCTGTGGTGGAAAAGAAAAGTTATTCAAGTCTTAATAAGATGGGAGACTCATTCAGTTCCTCATGGGACTGAATGATAGCTATACTAGACCGAGGAGTAACTTACATATGCTTTCTCCTTTTCCTTCAGTAAACTATGCCTACTCTTTGCTCATCAGAGATGAGAAGAAAAGAGAGGTACATGTTTCACACCATCCAGTGCAAGCAGCCTTCTTTGCTGGTAAGCAGTCTTATGGAAATCAAAAACACAACTCAAAAAAGAAAAGGGTTTCAGAGGGAAACAAAGGTTAATTTTGCACCTATTGCAAGAAACAAAATCACACAATAGAGAATTGTTTTAGGTTGATTGATTGTCACGACCCAAAATCACAAGTCGTGACAGTATCTATATTCCCAATCGATAGGTAAGCCAACCTAATAACTCTTACGAATATAATTAAATAATTGAATGAGAAAGTAAATAGATAGACTAAATACGAGTCTTTCGAAATAAAGTGCAGAAAATGAAAATACCACTCAAGATTTGGTGTCATAAGTACAAAAGCTTCTACAATACGACACAAGTCTGAAAACTAAAATGAAAAGTCTGAATGCAATACCCTGTCTGATTACTAAATGACAGAATAAATAAAATATAGATGAAGGTATGGGCTACGAAACAACCAAGCAGCTCACCCCAACTCCAAAATAATTCAAGCTCGGACTCAGGAAGCTCCGCGAGATGTGCTAGTATTCAGAACTGAATCTATACTACAAAAGAGTGCAGCAAATGTAGTATGAGTACGAAGCTACGTGTACCCAGTATGTATCATAGATCGATAAAAAAAAATAGTGACAGGACTCATGTAAGAAATTATTCTCAAAGTTACAAGTCTACTCTATATTCTACAATCAAATTTTCACTAGAGCAGGGATAATCAATTGCCACGAAATATTCAACATCAGTTAAGCACATAATCAAGTATGGAGAATATAATGCGATGCAATGCCATGTGATAAGATGATATGCCTCATGTACCAAGTAATCTCTCAATCGTATATACACGATACTCCTCGGCAATACATCGAGAGTTCGTAACACATGGAGGACTCACGAGGTCCATATACCAGCACGAACGGTCTCTATGTGCTATCACAATCAATCAATCCACAACACGGATGATCTCCACGAGCCCAAGTCATAATCATAGAATAATCACAGCACAGACGATCTCCACGTGCCCGACCTTACTCACCCTCAAACTAAATGCCAATGCATGCGCATGATAAAATATCACTCAAATAGGGAATGATGATGCATCTCATTTTAATCAAATGACTGGCAGAAAATATATTTACCTTGACTATCACAAATATACGGGTTAAATGGAGAATCGTGAACACAAAAAAATCAACCAAGTCAACAATGCATCAGCTAATACTCATATATTATATAGTAATAACTTTTCCTTTTATAACACCGGTACTCATACCAATGTCCGTCACACCATGGGTATGAGACCCCCATCTTTCGCCCTTACCCATTCTGTATTTTAAAATTTTAATCTTTTATTAGCAAAACATCTTTCAATGAAGTCTAGAAAGTCTTAACATACCTCGAATGCCGAACAATGTGTTATGAAGTCTCAAGACTGTCTTTCCCTTTCGCAAAGCTTTGAAATATTCTCAATCTATCAATATATATTATTCGTAAGTACACAAATTTATAGATATCCATCCATATTGTGGTACTTCAAGATCGAACTCCAAAATTTACCCCAAACGAGAATTTCACTAAATACTTTTAAAATCTCATTTTCTTCCCATTGATAATTGTAACACGGAAAAGCCGATAGTATCAACAAAAATGAAATCTGTAAAGCTAGGCAGTGACATAATTTGTCCGTATGAATCACTCACCAAATCTCAAAATTATGGCTACCAAACTCCATTTATAAACTTTTCGTCATCACCACTGAAGCTATGAAATTTCTTAAAGAAATCAAATCCCATATGTTGCCTAAATTGTTGATTTTAAAGTACAATACATCTTCCTATCATTTAGTCATTATTAAGCCTCTAATCATTATGCCATCATCACACCACAATTTAACCCACCTATCATGACCCCATTTTGCAGGCAACAAATCCCATTACCAATTCAACTCCTTTTACCACCCCAACAATATAATACTACTAATATATAATTGATGTCTTCCCAGAACTATGGATATGCACCTACAATGATTGAACGAAAATTGGTTTGTGATCTAAAGGTATTAACCCCCACTAATTTATTCCTCTCACACATGGGCCCAATGATATTGGGTATTAAATGAATAGTGGCTTCGATCCATTAACCACCAATTAAATTAATTAATCAACATTACCCGTTAAATAAATAATTATAGTTAAATGAATAGTTAAAAATTCTTATAAAAGATTTACGAAAAGGGCCTTCTATGGAAAAAGAGTTCTAGTGCTCAAAACGACCTAACGTGTCGTTATATCATCTACCACTTAAACAAACGTTCATCCTCGAACGGTAAAGAATAGAAAGTAACTGAATGCTCAAAAAGCTGGGGATATCTGATCCGCATGTCTGACTCGATCTCCCAAGTAGCTTCTTCAATCGGACGATGCTTTCATTGAACCTTTACTGAAGCAATTTCTTTCGATCTCAGCTTCCGAATTTGCCTATCCAAGATTGTTACTGGCTCCTTCTCAAAAGTCAGATTCTGATCAAGTAACACTGAATCTCACTGAATCACATGAGAACCATCCTGATAGTACTTCTTCTACATTGAAATGTGAAAGACTGGGTGAACATCCGACAACCCGAGTGGCAAAGCCAACTCGTAAGCCACCTCACCAACACGCTGAACAATCTCAAAAGGACCAATGTACCTCGGGCTCAACTTTCCCTTCTTCCCAAATCTCATCACACCCTTCATGGGTGAAACCTTTAATAGAACTCGCTCTCTAACCATGAACTCCAAATTACGAACCTTCCGATCTGCATACTCTTCTGCCTACTTTGAGCCGTGAGAAGCCTGTCTTGAATCAACTTGACCTTGTCCAAGGACTTTCGTAACAAATCTATGCCCCACCGGCCTGACCTCAAATACATCAAATCAACCAATCGGAGATGGAAATCTCCTATCATACAAAGCCTCGAATGGTAACTGTTATTGTATGCAAACTCTACTAAACGCAAAAACTGATCCCAATGACCACCAAAGTCAATCACGCATGCTCGTAATATATCCTCAAGGACCTGAATAGTATGCTCTGACTGACCATCAGTCTGGGTTTGAAAGATTGTACTAAGATCCATCTGAGTATCCAACTCCTTCTGCATAGACCGCTAGAAATAAGATGTAAATTGTGTGCCTCGATCTGAAATAATAGAGATGGGCACCCCATGCAAGCGAACTATCTCCCGAATGTAGATCTTAGCTAACTTATCTGAATTATAGGTAACCTGAACCGTATAAAATGAGCAGACTTGGTCAATTGATCCATGATGACCCATATAGAATAAAACTTACCCAAGGTCCATGGCAATCCTACCACAAAGTCCATAGCAATGCGTTCCCACTTTCACTCAGGTATGGGAACCCTCTGAGTCACACCTCCAGGATTTGGGTGTTCATACTTTACTTGTTGACAGTTCAAACACCGAGATACGAGATCTACTATGTCCCTTTTCATCCAACACCACCAATAATGTTGCTTCAAGTCACGATACATCTTAGTAGCTCCCAGACTATCGGCCTCTTCCATGATCAGTCTAGTCAAATCACATGTTAAAGGGACACAAATACGACCTTTGATACTCAAAACTACCTTATCATCTAGGATCGCCTCCTTCCCTTCTCCTAATAACACCCTATCTCAAATCTTACACAAATTCCCGTCATCAAATTGGTGAGCCTGAATCTCCTCCAATAAGGATGATCTTGCCCATATAAGCCAAAACCTTACCAGAATCTGAAATATCAAGTCTCACAAGGCTATTGGCTAAAGACTGGATATCCATAACCAATGGACGCTTTCCCACCTGTAACAAAGCTAAACTACCTATACTTACCGCCTTTCGACTCAAAGCATCTGCCACCATATTTTCCTTGCTCGGATAATAAAGGATAGTAATGTCATAGTCTTTGAGCAACTCCAACCATCTTCATTGCCTCAAATTGAGATCTTTCTAGTTGAATATATATTAGAGACTACGAGGATCCATGAATACCTCACAATGCACACCATAAAGGTAATGCCTCAAAATCTTCAATGCAAACACTACCGTTGCTAACTCCAACTACCTGGATTTCAATCAATAAAAAAAACTATATCACGATCAGGTGGAAAACCTAGCAGGTCCATCAAAAATACCTCAGAAAACTCACTCACCACTGGAATAGACTCAAGCACTGGAGTCTCCGTGTTAGTATCCCGAACATATGCCAAATACACCAAATATCCTTTCTCTACCAATCGACGAGCCCTAAGGAAAGATATCACCTTCTTTGGAGCGTGGCCAAGAGAACCTCTCCACTCTACTCTAGGAATCCCCGGCATAACTAATGTAACTGTCTTAGCATGACAGTTCAAAATTGCATGGTAAAGAGATAACCAATCCATCCCAAGAATAGCATTAAAGTCTACTATATCTAAGACCTTCAAGTATGCTTCAGTATCATATCCCATCAAGGTAACTACACATGATCTATATACCCGATCTACCACTACGAAATCCCCAACAGGAGTAGAAACATGCACAGGTAACTCAAGCGATTCACATAACATATCCAAACTCAAAACAAAGTATGTAGACACATAAGAATAGGTAGATCCTGGATCAAACAATATTGTAGTTGACCGATGACAAATCAAAATAATACATGTGATAACAGCATCTGAAGTCTCTGCCTCTGGCCTACCCAAAAAAGCATAACACTGACCATGACTGCCCTCAAACTGTGAACCTCCACGGCTAGCACCTCATCCAGAATCGGCACCACCTCTACCTGAATGAGAAGCACTCATGCCTCAATGAGATCCACTTCTGCCACTCTATGCACCTCTACTAGTCGGAGGTTGTGGAGTCCTAGAAGTCAAAGCCTGAGAACCTTAATGTGATCCACTACTTCTAGTCCTCTATCCTAGGGCAATCCCTCACAAAATGTCTCATGTCACTACACTCGAAACAACCGCTATGATGCATAGACTAATGAGAGGAACCAGAATAGTCAGAATGCCATCCACGGCCTAAAGGTCTGGAAGATGAGCCTTGTGAAATCTGTATCGAACTGGAAGTATTGTTCCCTACATAATCAACCTCAGACGTTGGCATGCCGGTATGAATGGGTCCGCTAGACTGAGGGTGGTAGCTCCTCCCTGAGTAGCCTTGGCTCTTAGATGGAGCACGAACATAATTGCCTGAATAACGGGCCCTCTTGCCCTCACACTACTCAATTCCCTCACGTCAAATCATCTCACACTCCTTGGCAGCATCTACCACCTTCTGAAATGTAGCCCCAGAAGCAGCAACTTGAGAAACACCCATACGAATCGGAATAATCAACCCCTTAACAAACCTCCTCACTCTCTCAGTCTCAGTAGGAAGTATCATCAATGCGTATCTAGCCAAGGCATGGAATTTACTCTCATACTCGGCAATTGTCTGCTCTAGTTTTTCAAACTCATCCCTCTTTCGCTCTCTCTCACTGTGTGGAACAAACTTATCCAGAAACACCTGAGTAAATTGAGCCCATGAATGTGGAGATGATCCAGCTAGCCTACTATCAATATAATCCCTCCGCCACTATTTGGCAGGACCGATCATCTGAAATATTGTATAGTCAATTCTGTGAGACTCTACTAATCCCAGGTTGTGCAACCTCTCGTGACAACTGACTATGAACTCATACGCATCCTTACTCAAATCACCAGTATAGGTCGGATGATTTATCATCCTGAACCTCCCGAACATCTTCTGCTCATCCACAGTCATGACAGGCCTATTGGCCAAATATGATACAATACCTGAAAACACCCCACCATCTAAACGGGGAGCTACAACAGTAGCTAGATGAGTGCCTGAGTATGAAACCCTGGAGCAACCATCTGGTCTGGAGTCTGACCTCCAACACGAGCCTATGAACCATCAGAGGCAACAGGTAATATGCTCGCATGAGCCCCTCAAGAAATCCCAACATACGAACTAAAGTATCCTGAAGCACTGGAGTAGTGATGAAATCAGGTAGAGCCTGAGCTGATCCATACTCCTCAACATGAACTGGCTCATCCTCGTGAACCATATTTGGATCGGGAGATACTACCTTAGAAGGACCCTGGGCTGCTACCGGTACTTGGCCCTCAATAGGTGCTGCAATACAACCTCTTCCTCGACCTCGCCCCCCTGCCTCTACCTCGTAGAGTGCCCCTAGCAGCAGGTGCAGGTGAGGGTACAGGCTCCTAATCTCCGGTCGCGGATGAATGAGTCCTCACCATCTGTGAGAGAATAAGACAACAAGATTAGAATTCCAAATGAGTCAAGTATGCACGATAAGGAATGAAAGAATAAAAGTTTCTTAAATGCCCTATAGCCTCTCGAAGATAGGTACAGATGTCATCGTATCGATCCGCAAGACTCTACTAGACATTGCTCTTGTACTCGTGAGACCGATGAACCCAGGGCTGTGATACTAAATTGTCACGATCCAAAATCACAAGTCATGATGGCACCTATGTTCCTAACCGATAGGTAAGCCAACCCAATAATTTTTACAAATACAATTAAGCAATTATGTGAAAAGTAAATAGGTATACTAAGTACGAAGTCTTCCAATAAAATGCGAAAAAATGAAAATACCACTCAAGATTTGGTGTCATAAGTACAAGAGCTTCTATAATACGACATAAGTCTGAAAACTAAAATGACAAGTCTGAATGCTATACCATGTCTGATTACTAAATGACAGAATAAATAAAAGATAGATAAAAGTGTGGGCTGCGGAACAGCCAAGCAGCTCACCCTAACTCCAAAATAATCCAAGCTCGAACTCAGGAAGCTCCACGAGATGTGTTAGTGTTCAGAACTAAATATGCACCATAAGAGAGTGCAGTAAGCGTAGTATGAGTAAGAAATCACGTGTACCCAGTATGTATCATAGACCGACAATAAAGAAGTAGTGACAGAACTCATGTAAGAAATTATTCTCAAAGTTACAAGTCTACTCTATATTCTACAATCAAGTTTTCACTAGAGCAAGGATAATCAATTGCCATGAAATATTCAACATCAGTTAAGCACATAATCAAGTAAGTATAGAGAATGTAATGCAATGCAATACCATGTGATAAGATGATATTCCTCAAGTACCAAGTAATCTCTCAATCATATATACACGATACTCTTCGGCAATACATCGAGAGTTTGTGACTCATGGGGAACTCGCGAGGTCCATATACCAGTACGGATGGTCTATACATGCTATCACAATCAATCAATCAGTAGTACAGATGATCTCCACGTGCCCAACTCATAATCATAGAACAATAGCAGCACGGACGATCTCCACATGTCCGACCTTACTCACCCTCGAACTAAATGCCAATGCATGTGCATGATAAAATATCACTCAAATAGGGAATGATGATGCATCTCATTTCAATCAAATGACTGGCAGGAAATATATTCACCTCAACTACCATAAATATACGGGTTAAATGGAGAACCATGAACACACAAAAAAATCAACCAAGTCAACAATGCATCAGCTAATGCCCATATATTATATAGTAATAATTTTCCCTTTTATACTCGTACCAATGCCCATCACACCATGGGTACGAGACCCCATCTTTCGCCCTTACCCATTCTCTATTTTAAAATTTTAATCTTTTATTAGCAAAACATCCTTCAACGAAGTCTAGAAAGTCTTAACATACCTTGAATGTCAAACAACGTGTTATGAAGCCTCAAGACTTTGTCTTTTCCTTTCGCAAAGCTTCGGAATATTCCCAATCTATCAATATATATTATTCGTAAGTACACAAATTCATAGATATCCATATTGTGGTACTTCTAGCCCGAACTCCAAAATTTACCCAAACGAGAATTTCACTAAATACTTTTAAAATCTCATTTTCTTCCAATTGATAATTATAACACGGAAAAGCCGATAGTATCAACAAAAATGAAATCTTTAAAGCTAGACAGTGACATAATTTGTCTGTATGAATCAGTCACCAAATCTCAAAATTATGGCTACCAAACTCCATTTATAAACTTTTCATCCTCACCACTGAAGCTATGGAATTTCTTAAAGAAATCAAATCCCATATGTTGCCTAAATTGTTGATTTTAAATTACAATATATCTTCCTATCATTTAGTCATTATTAAGACTAATAATTATGTCATCATCACACCACAATGGAACTACAATTTAACCCACCTATCATGACCCCACGTTGCAGGCAACAAATCCCATTACCAATTCAATTCCTTTTACCACCCCAACAATATAATACTACTAATATATAATTGATGCCTTTTCAGAACTATGGATATGCACCTACAAAGATTGAATCTTACTTTAAGTTTTTACCTGAACTTGTTTATTTCCCTGTTGAGGTTGCGTACGTCTGAGTTCTGACTGCTCCTCGTCGAGGCTATTATTCTACGAAAATTGGTTTGTGATCTAAAGGTATTAACCCCCACTAATTTATTCCTGTCACACATGGGCCCAATGATATTGGGTATTAAATAAATAGTTGTTTTGATCTGTTAATCACTAATTAAATTAATTAATCAATATTACCCGTTAAATGAATAATTTTAGTTAAACGAATAATTAAAAATTCTCATAAAAGATTTATGAAAAGGGCCTTCTATGGAAAAGGAGTTCTAGTGCTCAAAATGACCTAACGGATCGTTACATTGGTTACCCTGCCAATTTCAAATTTACTAAGTCAAAAAGGTTTGTTGCTGGACCAAAGATCAATGCAGCTTTTCCCACAGAAGATATAGTCACACAATCAGTTAATACCGGTGACAAACCAATGACCCAAGATCAGTTTCACAACTTGTACCAGCTTCTTCAGCATGTTAAAGTTGGTTTACAGGGGGATCATATGACTGAGGACAATGCCATTGCCAATTGTGCTGGTTCAAAATCATACAATAGTGTCTCCTTAAACTCCTTAAACTCTGTTACTTGGATTTTAGATTCAGGCGCCTCAAAACACATGACCTCTAATTTAAGTTTTATATTCAATATCAAAATGCTTCCTAAACCAATATATGTGACTGCCTAATTCTCTAAAGGTTCTAGTATTTCAATCAGATTCTGTGAATATATTACCTGGTTATACTCTTCAACATGTCCTATTTGTATCTAGTTTTCATTACAATCTCTTATCTGTGTACAAGCTATATCTCGAATTCAATTCTATCCTAATCTTCTCTATTTCTGGTGCTACTTTGCAGGCCGCTTCAATAAAGAGGCCAGTAGTTCTTGATAAAGTCAACAAAGGTCTCTATCTTTTACGGTCAGCCATACTAACTTCATCAAGTCTAGAGCTGCCGCCTTTAGCTTAGGAAATAAATTTACTTATTCTGCTTGTAATAAAAGTGCTACTAGAGCACTAGTTTCTGATTCAGCTTTGTTCTTAGGTTCTGTTTCTATTGATGTAAGAACTTGGCACAATAGATTGGCGCATATGTCATTTTCTAATATGAAAAATATTTCTGCCACTTCTTCTAATCGTACGTCTGCTATTATACCTCCTTGTGATATTTGTGCTAAAGCCCGATAGGCTAAGTTACCTATAAGTCTCACACTCATGATGGGTTTATGTACTTCCTCACCAAAGTAGATGATTATAGCAGAGGAACATGGACTTTTCTCCTAAGCACAAAGTCAAATGCATTCACTATTTTGAAATATTTTTGCCTATGATCAAAAGACAATTCAATACAAAGGTGAAAGTTATTAAATCTGATAATGCATTGGAAATAGGAAGCAGTCATGAAACTTCTCAATTTTTAGCTTCCCATGGAATCATTCACCAGACTTCTTGTATTTCCTCTCCTCAACAAAATAGAGTAGTGGAGAGGAAACACAAGCATTTGCTTGAAACATGTAGGGCTCTTTTATTTCAATCTAATCTGCCTATCAAATTCTGGAGAGAATTTCTCTTAACGGTTACTTTTTTGATTAATAAATTCCCTTTCAAACTTCTTAAAATGAAAACTCCATATGAGCTTTTGTTTGGACGTACACCTTCTTATTTATATTTAAGGGTCTTTGGGTGTTTATGATATGCATCTTCTTCTTTTTTTACATAGATTAAAATTAGATCCAAGATCAATCAAATGTGTGTTTTTAGGTTATCCTTTTGGGAAAAAGGGATACAAATTACTTAATCTTGAAACTATGAAAATTTTCATTTCTAGGGATGTAATTTTTCATGAGAATATTTTTCCTTTTTCCTCCGTTAAGAATCAGATTCCTATATTTTTCATTTCTCATTCAACTCCTACTAATCCTTCCGGTCCATCAGATAGTGATCAAACATTATCATCATCTCCACAACCTTTTTCTTCTCCCTCACACCACTCTCATGCTTCTTATTCTTCTCATTCACTTAGACAATCTGATTATTCATCTGATTCAATACATCTTGAACCTATATCTTCCTTTGTGCCTGAGGTACATTATGAAACATCTCCTAGAAGATCAACTAGGGTGACTCATGTGCCTAAATATTTGGATGAATATATTTGCAATTCTGTAATTTTAACAGATCTTACTCTTAGTTGTTTTGCCTCACCAATTTCTCCTATCATTTTACCATTTTCTGCTCTTTCTTCTTCCAATCAATCCCTTTTAAAATCCACTTCCTACATTCATGAGCCTACCACATATTCTCAAGCCGTTTTGCACCTAGGTTGGCAGAAAGCAATGACCAAGGAATTTGAAGCCTTGGAAGCCAACAAGACTTGGGATATTGTGGTGTTACCAAAGGGCAAGAAGGCTTTGCCTTAAAAAATGGGTTTATAGAGTCAAATATAATCAAGATGGATCAGTTGAAAGATTTAAAGTCAGATTAGTTGTGAGAGGAGACATACAAAAACAAGGCATAGATTTCACTGAAACTTATTCACCTATTGTGAAGATGACTACAGTTAGATGTTTATTAATAGTGGCAGTCAAGAAATATTGGAAAATTTCTCAATTAGATGTCAATAATGCATTCCTGCATGGTGATTTGCAGGAAAAGGTGTACGTGAAATTTTTGAATGGTATGCAACCTCCTAGTCCTCTTCATGTTTGCAAATTAAAGAAATCACTATATGGGCTTCGATGGGCTTCAAGGCAGTGGTATGCTAGACTCACAACATCCCTCAGTTTCAAAAGTTATTCCCATTCTCTAAATGACTATTTCCTTTTCTTCAAGAAATCAGAAGGTCGTATATCTATCCTAGCAGTCTACGTGGATGACATACTATTAACAGGTGATGATCCAATCAAAATTAACACACTCAATTATTTTGCCGTGCTTAGTAGGCTCATGAAATATTATACCTATTTTGCTGCGAATGACGTGCGGGTCATACTCGCTAAGTAGAACCTGTTAATAGTATGTCATCCACTCTGCTAGTAGAACCGTGCTTAGTAGGCTCATGAAATATTATACCTATTAACACATATTCCACTCGCTTTTTGTGTAGTTGACAAAGAGTGCGATTCCTCATACCGATATTTTTTTAAACAAATGAGAAGCTATGTAGATGATACAACTGATTTATGCATAATTTCTGATAGGCATCCAAGCATCAAGAAGATGGTTTCAATTATCTACCCTACAACTCATTATGGTTGTTGCATAAGGCACCTTGGGGAGAATATTCGAAACAACTTTCACAATGCGAAGGTCGTATCTCATTTTTATAAAGCAGCAAAAGCGTACAAATTGATGAGTTCAATGACCATTTCAATCAAGTTAGAGACATAGTACCTGGAGCATCCGAAAGTCTTGAACGTGTTGGATTCCACAGGTGGAGCAGTGCATTCTGTCCGGAAAATAGGTATAATATTATAAATTGAGTGATTTGTTTGAGTTTATTGTCAATTATACCTTAGTGAGTGATTATGACCCGCGACATAGAACCTTCCGAAGAATGAAACTTTTGCCGCGTGCGGGTCATACTCGCTTGCTTTCATTGAGCATCTGATAACCGACATTTCTATGACAACTCCCAAAACTCTAATGAATGATAATTCAGTTGCAAGAATGCAAGAAGTGTGGGCTGCTGGGATGATATTTAAGAGTTTGGAGTCTTGATCTGATATGGATTGTATTTTGCAGATAATATTTTTTATTTTCAGTATTTTATTTAATTAAATTATGGGCTGTAATTTGCAGACAATCTTTTTTATTTTTAGTATTTTATTTAGTTATATTATATATTTGGTGATGACAATATTGTATGTTTAATAGATGTTCAGTTATTATGTCATGAATTTTATTTTATCCTTAGATTTAAAAAATATTGGATTATTACTAAAAATGAATTATACATCTGTTGAAATTAATCAAACAAACTCTACACATTTTACAACAAATATAGACATATGTTGCAACAGATGACTCATCTGTTGAAAATAATCAAACACACTCTACACATTTTACAACAGATAAATCATCTGTTGCAACAGATGACACATCTGTTGGAAATAATCAAACATACTCTACACATTTTGCAACAGATGAATTATCTGTTGCAACAGATGAATCATCTGTTGGAAACCATCTAACAGATATAGACATATGTTGCAGCAGATGAATCATCTGTTGCAACATATGAATCATCTGTTGCAACATATGAATCATTTGTTGCAACAGATGACTCATTTGTTGCAACAGATGACTCATCTGTTGAAACTTATCCAACAGATATAGATATATGTTGCAGCAGATCAATTGACTTATTTGATTTGAATTGCTTAATTAACTCGTGATTAGTAATAAACTAAGTTATTTAATTATATTAGCTTTCAATTAACAACTTCAATGACAATCTCAATGAATTACATAATAATTACATGATCAACTAAGTGTAGTGATCCTAAATAGATAGATCAATTGACTTATTTGATGTGAATTGATTAATTAACTCATGATTAGTAATAAACTAAGTTATTTAATTATAATTAGCTTTCAATTAACAACTTCAATTACAATCTCAATGAATTACATGATCAACTAAGTGTAGTGATCCTAAATAGATGGATCAATTGACTTATTTGATCTGAATTGATTAATTAACTCATGATTAATAATAAACTAAGTTATTTAACCATAATTAGCTTTCAATTAACAACTTCAATTACAATCTCAATGAATTACATAATAATTACATGATCAACTAAGTGTAGTAATCCTAAATAGATGGATCAATCAACTTATTTGATGTGAATTGATTAATTAACTCATGATTAATAATAAACTAAGTTATTTAACCATAATTAGCTTTCAATTAACAACTTCAATTACAATCTCAATGAATTACATAATAATTACATGATCAACTAAGTGTAGATGATTTATCTGTTCCAACAGATGTCTATATCTGTTGGATGATTTCCAATATATGAGTCATCTGTTGCAACAGATGATTCATCTGCTGCAACATATGTCTATATCTGTTTGATCATTTCCAACAGATGTGTCATCTGTTGCAACAGATGATTCATCTGCTGCAACATATGTCTATATTTGTTGGATGATTTCCAACAAATGAATGATATGTTGCAACAGATGACTGATCTGCTGCAACATATGTCTATATTTGTTTGATTATTTCCAATAGAAGAGTCATCTGCTGCAACATATCATTCATCTGGTGCAATATATCATTCATCTGTTGTAATAGATGACTATATTCTCAATCAATATTTGTAGTAATATATTTAATTATTCTCAATAAATTTCATAATATATAAATGAGTTAAGTTCACAAACATCACCGACTGAAATATCATAGAAAAGTACTAAAAGTTCAGAATAACAATACTATTACTATTACAACAATGGAAAAAATGAGTGCAACATTAACAATTATGGAGCATTCTGATCTGGTCATGTAGTTCTTTTGTGGCCAACCGTCTTACATAGAGAGCATTTATTTTTTCTCGTTGAATATAATTATCCGACTCCACGCCTCCTCTTTTTTCGCCTTCTTCCTAATTTGCTTGGGTCAATATGTGGAGGAGGTATTTCTCTCTCTAAAATCTCCAAAGGAACATTCCAAGATTCTTCAGAAGGCACAGGATGAATTTTCTCACAGTATGCAATGATGTATCTCTCCACCGTATAATATGAGGATGAGTACTCAGAAATACGCCTACCAAAGTCTTCACCATATTGGACTCGAAGCGCTGCCATAGCATGTGGACAAGGTATTTTATCCAGGTCAAATACTCTACATGTACAAGATCTTGCTTGCAAATCAACCGTAGCAACTTCACCATGACCGGTGACACTAAACCTGTAGTTGGCAGTTTGATGAGCTAATAACTTGTTTCCCAAGTTGACGTACTTTGTTATTTTCTTTTCCATTCCAGGGACAAAGATGGTTGGTGAATTGACAAACTCTGTACGCCTCTCATGAAATTTTTGTGCAAATCTTCTATTTATTTCATTAAATAGAGCGGTAATGGGAAATTTTATTTCAACGTCGAATAATTCACCGACTCAGCAATGTTTGTCGTCATAATGTTATACCTATACAAATAAATAATCACTCACTAAGGTATAATTGACAATAAACTCAAACAAATCACTCAATTATAATATTATACCTATTTCCCGGACAGAATTCCCTGCTCCACCTGTGGAATCCAATACGTTCAAGATGTTCGGCTGCTCCAGGTACTAGGTCTCTTAATTGATTGAAATGGTCATTGAACTCATCAATTTGTACGCTTTTGCTACTTTATAAAAATGAGATACGACCTTCGCATTGTGAAAGTTGTTTCGAATATTCTCCCCAAGGTGCCTTATGCAACAACCATAATGAGTTGTAGGGTAGATAATTGAAACCATCTTCTTGATGCTTGGATGTCTATCAGAAATTATGCATAAATCAGTTGTATCATCTACATAGCTTCTCATTTGTTCAAAAAAATATCGGTATGAGGAATCGCACTCTTTGTCAACTACACAAAAAGCGAGTGAAAAAATATGATTCTCCGCATTCTGTGCCACAACTGACAATAAAACTCCTTCATACTTTCTCCTCAATAATGTTCCGTCAACGGCTATGACTTTTCTCATTTTCTCAAAACCATGGATCCAAGCCTCATAGGCTACAAAAAAGTACTTGATCTTTCCATTTTCATCAACTTTCAATGTTGTCTTACTTCCTGAATTTATGGACCGAAGCATATAACGGTAAGCATCAAACACTGCATACCCGTGCTCATGTGTTTCCCTAACCAAAGACTTTGAAATCTCCATGCCCTTTCAAATCTTTCAATAACTCACCTTAACACCCAATTCTGTACGAATTTGATGTTTCATGTCTTGTGTAGATGGGTCTTTACCTTCGGGGAACCTATCTTTGAAAATTTCACCAATGACTTTTGTTGTGGCATACAGATTATGACTCGTGATATGCTCAGAACCACACGTGTGATACTTTACATAGGTTGTAATACAGAATCTATCAGAACTTAAAAGCTTCACAACCCTAATCCACCACTTGCACTCTGAATGTACACATCTAAAATAATACACATTACGCGAATTAATCACCTTCTTGAGTCTAAAATCTTTTTTCAAGCAAGCAATTTTTAACGAAGTTGCTAGTTCTTGCTTGTTCTTGAATGACATTCTCTTATAGAAACCTGTTTCATCCTCTTGCACATGGCTAGACTATGTTGACTGAGAATTTCTCACTGAATTGCTCCCAACATCAGGTGTAGGAGTTTGATCATCCCCACAGTTTGGACCATCCAATTCATCCCCACTTCCATTATCTGGAATATCCATATCTACCCTAGCCTCCAACTCATCATTTAACATATCTTGATGGTCTTGAGCTAAATTGGGATTCTCTATCGACTTTTCAATAACACATACCCTTAAAATGGGCCTAGCTGCATTACTCAAATAAATACGCAAACGAACTTGATCACTTATCTTAAAAGGCAAGACCCTCTGATTTTCAAAAAAGTTGTGCATATAACTAATGACAAGATCTTTCGGTTGACAATTTAAGTGGCAACAATTGATGATTAAGTTCACGAAATCATTATACAAAATATCTCTTTGGATTGTCATCGATATCGTCTCTAACATGTCACCATCCTTCCAACACCAAATAAATCGATTGTTCTTCTCGACCCATTCACCATGACAATCAACCTCTATTGTTATTGATTCCTCCATTAATGGTACCTAAAGAAATTTGTTAAAAAAATCAATAATGATAGTATAGCAAAGTTGAGTGGCTATATACAATAACAAAATTATATCATTGTCACAACAAGTAACTCATCTGTTGCAACAGATCACTCACATGTTGGATACATGTTCAGAAACAGTAGCTTGATCCAACAGGTATGTCATCTGTTTCAACAGATCACCCATCTGTTGCAACAGATAGCTTATCTGTTGCAACAGATTACCTACCTGTTGGATCAAGCTACTGATTCTGAACATGAATCCAACAGGTAAGTCATCTGTTGCAACAGATGCCTCATCTGTTGGATTAAGCTTCTGGTTCTAAACCAACTTTGCCAGCTAATGTAAGATGAATCCAACAGATACCTTATCTGTTGCAACAGATGAGTTATCTGTTGCAACATATGCCTCATCTGTTGCAACAGATGACTTACCTGTTGGATTCATGTTTAGAACCAGCAGTTGAATCCAACAGATAGGTAATTTGTTGCAACAGATGGGTGATATGTTGCAACAGATTAGGCATTTGTTGCAACAGATGACTTACCTGTTGGATTCATGTTCAGAACCAGCAGTTGAATCCAACATATAGCTCATCTGTTGCAACAGATCACTCATCTGTTGCAACAGATTACCTACCTGTTGGATTCAACTGTTGTAACATTAATCCAACAGATAGGTCATCTGTTGCAACATATGGGTCATCTGTTGGATACGCTACTGAAAATTGCAGATATACCCAGATGAGAAATTGAACTAAAAATCATTATTTTTACTTATCAAAATCACCTATGAAACAATGCCCAGTGATTACGAATAAAATTTGGTCCAAAATTTGTGTCCAATAACAGCACAGTAGTGGCAGCAACAACAACAGCAATGTCGACGAGACTACGACAACAGTAGTAGTAGTAGAAGAAGAAGATGATGATGATGAATAAGAAGAAGACAACATCAACAACAACAATGGAGAATGCCTGAAAATGGCGCGAGGAAGAGAAGCAAGAAGAAGGGAGAGGCAGTTTTTTTCCTTCCCATTTTAGGTAATTAGGGTTTTATTTAATTCTCCCAAAGGGGAATGGGTCCCATGGGTCAAAGTGTAAAAATAAAAACTTGAGGGCAACTCAGAAAATGAGTCAAAACCCATTAATTCCTAATCTAATTTTTGCCACCTCTACTCAATTAAAATAACTTAAGTCACTACAACTTAAATTTGAAACTTTTTTGTCATCCTTAATTAATTCTCCCCACTTTGTGCGTCAACAATACCTTTCTGAGTTGATTTCTCTGAGCTCTATTCCATCGGAATCTCAAATCGCTGATGTATTTACCAAGCCTCTTTCTGGTCCGGCTCACACTTTGATTTTGGGCAAGTTGGGAATTGCTTCACCGCTCTCCAACTTGAGTGGGGGTGTTGGTGTGCAAGAAATCAAATCCACTTGAAGATGAAGATGACACATGAGCTGGGTTAGATATTGTTTGACATTGTCGAATTCCAAATCTGGAATTTCATATTTTACAAGAGGGATTGGACACTTACATCCTCATTTATCATTACCGTCCATTTGTATTATGATGGATTAAATCACAACCCTTGATTTCTTACCTCTGTAAATAGGAGTTAGTGTTTACCACGACATCTACACATACACACGTTGTAAAGCGCGCGCGCACACACGTAGGAAATTAGAAAAAGTTCAATAGTATTTATCTTTCTACATTTTGTATAGTTTGTTACAAGGTAGCTAGTAGAAATAGGACAAGTGTATGCATAGGATTGGTTTCTTCCCCTAGCTTTCTATTATAAATTCTTGTACAGAGAATTATCATATGTACACAACAAAATTTTCACAGCATTTTCTTCTTATTTTCCATCATATGAGTCGACTAATTAAGATTGCTATAATAATAACAATCATTTGGCCACACTTAGGGAACTTTAATTTAGCTCGTGTATCTTAACCTTGGTTTTAGTTTGCGGCCCACATTGACTCGAGCAGTTTCCTAGCAATGAGTAAATACTAGGGTGTGTTCGGTATGGAGGAAATGTTTTCCGTGGAAAATATTTTCTAGGAAAATAAGTTGTTTCTTACTTATTTTTTTGTGTTCGGTATGCAAATAGCAAAAAAAATTCTAAAAGCATTTTGTATATATTTAACACAAAACAATGAGAACAAATAGGGTAAAGGGGTGGAATAATGAAAAAATTATAATTAAAAAAAAACAAATTAAAAAAAAATTGGGGGTAGGGGGTGGTAGGGGGTTGAGGCGGTGGGGGCGGGGGTGGGGGTAGGGGGGATAAGAAAAGAAATTTGAATTTTCTTAAAAAATAAAATTAAAAAATTAATTTTTTTTGGGGGGTGGGGGGGAGGGAGGAGGGAGGGGTGCTGGGGGAGAGTAGGGGGTGGAGGTGGGGTAAAAAACAAATTTGATATTTTTTAAAAAATAAATTTTAAAATTTTAATTTTTTTTTTTTGGGGGGGGGGGGGGGGGGGTGGGGGGGAGGATAGCGGGTAGGTGGGTGGGGTGGGGTGGGGGTTGAGGTGGGGTAAGAAAAAAAATTTGATTTTTTTAAAAAAATAAATTTTAAAAAATTTAATTTTTTTTGGGGGGGTGGGGTGGGGTGGCGGGGTAGAGGGTAGAGGTGGGGTAAGAAAAAAAAAATTGAATTCTTTAAAAAATAAATTTAAAAAATTCTAATTTTTTTTTTTTGGGGTGGAGGGTGGGTGGGGTAAGAAATTTTTTTTGAATGCTTTTAAAAAATGAATTTTTAAAATTTTAAATTTTTTTTTGGGTGTGTGGGGGGGGTGGGAGGGGGCTAGTAGGAGGTGGTGGTCGGGGTGGTATGAAAATTGAACTTGTTTTTCCTACTTTGATTAAGAAAGTCATTTTTCTTATTTTGAAGGAACTTATTTTCCATTCAAAATTTTTAAGCCAAACGAACATGAGAAAAAAAGAAAACATTTTTCGAAAAATATTTTCCTTTCCTTTCGAACACACCCTATGTGTAACACAATTTATAACACATGGTATGGCCTGTCATACTTCTTCGCACAAGTAGAACTCACATTTATCAATAATTTGCATGTCAACACGTTAAGAGAAAACGTCCCAAGAAGAATAAGCTTTAATTTACCTTGCTTTTATAGGGATGACAATAAAGCGGGACGGGACGGGATGATTGCGGGGGCAAACTCGCATAAATCCACAAAGACTTTAACTTGCCCCGCATAGCAAAAAATTCTATTTTCAACTCACCTCACCCCACTCCATATAGACCCACCCCGCATAAATTCGCCCCCCATAATCTTTATAATTTTTAAAGTTTGTTACTATAAATAAATTTTATAAAATTCTTTTTCATTTTTTTCCAGTAAGTACTATTAATTTAGTATTAATTTGATAATTATTTTTTCAAATTTCATTGTTGTACAATCATATATGATAGTTGTTTCCATTTCTATCATGAAGGGTATCTTTAATTGAACAGGAAAATGAACTTGATTAAAGAAACATTACCGCAACAACTTGATTAAAGATACATTACCGCAACAGACGAGTAGCTAGCCTGTAAGTAAAAAAATTATTCACTCAACTTTATATCAACTGGGAGTAATAAATAAATAAATAAATAAAATATATGTGGTACTTACACACTAAAAATATACTTTTATTGATTATCCATAATTATACACTTACCTAATAAATTATGCATTGATTACTTTGTGTGATTCGATGTAATTTTGGATGTGGACAAGATTTGTGTCGCTTTTCATAAATGCATCTATAAAAAATTCGCAATCCGCCCAGCATTCGTATTAAATTCTTTAAAAATAACTTCAATCCGCCCCGACTCGCTCCTCACCTGCATAAAGCCAGACCTGCTCCGCCCCACATAAGGCAAAAATCGCCTCGCCCCGCTCCATTGCTATCCCTACGCTTTCGCTCTAATACTAAACGTAAGCTTCAAAGTTAGGAGCATTCTTGCTTATGAAATTCTCACATAAATGGCCCAAGTACTGATATGTGATGGACCTGCGCCGCAGGTCATGGGGCAAATGTCCAGCCTTTAGTAATAAAGGCATACCTTTTTGTAGAAGATTTCAATTGACGAATAGTTTGAAGTGTTGGAACTAAACTGAAGGAATTTAATTCTATATCTTATCTAGAGCCTAATTCATTATATGTTGTAAGTTATGATCGTTTGAAGTTAGACCTTATGTTTATTCGTTTGAATATTTAATTAGGCCCTTGCATAGTTTTCAAATTGCCTGGCCTTAAAACGCCCATTAAACTCTAAATTACTTTCACTACATATTGTACACTTTGGCTGTATTCATTCACACACAAATTTGTTAGAGTGGGTAAAAGTCCCACATTGGTTGAGGAATAGACTGGTTGTTTGTTTATATGGACTTGCACAATCCTCCCTTCATGAGCTAGCTTTTGGCGTTGAGTTAGGCCCAGGTGTCATATCCTTACATGGTATCAGAGCCAGGTCCATCCCCATTTGGGCTCCCGGTCCACGCTCCAGTTGGGCCCTAGGGGTGAAGGGGGTGTTAGAGTGGGTAAAAGTCCCACATTGGTTGGGGAATGAACTGGTTGTTTGTTTATATGGACTTGCACAATCCTCCCCTCATGAGCTAGCTTTTGGGGTTGAGTTAGATCCACGTGCCATATCTTTACAAAATTAATAGTTAGCACACTGCAAACTTCTTTTACTGAGCTTTAAGCACTTTAAAAAAATAAAATTGGGTGCTACATTTGGCTCTATTAAAACCTTAAAATAAAGTTCAAATTCAGTTTTGAGAGCTATAGATAGGCTTCGCAAGAAGCCAAGGAGGAGGACGACGAAGAAAAGGACCGTCATTTAACTTTTGCCTAGTATTTTAAAAATTTTGCACATCTACCTACTTTGAGAAAACTTCAGATATGCAGTGTATGAAGTTTCATATGGTTAAAATATAGACATTTACTCATGAAGTTTAAGAAAAAAATGTTAAACTTCAGTCTCATGTAAAAGAACTGCAGGCAATAATGCTTAATATTGAAGTAAAAAGAACTGAAATTCAGGCTTATTTCAGACATCATATATCTGAAATTATTTCAAAATGGATAAATATAAAAAAAAAATTGGATACAAATTAAATAACGATGTTCAAATAGAATATTCCATAAACAATTTACGTTATTTCTACGCTACTACTAGGAGTGTAATTAATGCATATATAAATAAGCAAAAAAAATGATTATTAGCTAGTTCAACCAACTTATAAATACGCTTAAGCAAACACCCTCTGATTAACATAAGAATATGAAAGGAGATAGAAATTCAAAAATTATTCATGAGGTGAGAATTGTCCAAACCCACATAATTAGATAACAATCTATAATCAATGTGGGAAACTTTACACTCCCGCATTACCTAGTACTTTATATCTAGAGCATGCAACGACAACTAATAATGGGAAATGAGTTCTCTGGTACCATGTCAAGAAGATGAACCTTTGACTTAACTCAACTATAACAGAATCTAGCTTATGAGGTAAAGATAGTTCAAAATTATATATTTAAGCAGCGAACACAACCTATTTCATTAACTAATATAGAGAGAGAAACACTTGACAATATGATGTTAAGCAACATATACAGGGGCGAATTTAGCTTTGAAAAATGGGGTACGGGAACCCGTGGTCTTTCGGGAAAACTAGATATTTTATGTATATATTTAAAATATATATATATATTATCTACTGGAACTCATGCTACAAGGAGACTAAATGGTGCATTTGGTTAAAGGTTAAGTTATTTACCTTGAGGACTAGGGTTTGATTCCCATTACATATATTTTTTTTCTTTTTTTAGTAGTGCACCCGTGTTCTAAAAATCCTAGAATCGCCTCTGAACATATATAAATGAGAGAGATGATGAAGAAGATGGACTAACATGATAAAGAAGAGCTTGTCAAGTCGCCAAAGATGCTTGCCCCTCATTTTTCCAATACCATAAAAAGAAGTTTAATTTCCTTTTTACAAGACATTGATGAAAGGCAAGTCATCCTTGGCTACTAAACAAAAGAGAGAGACTCTTCTTATTCATGTAAGGCCTCTCCTCCTAATTAATTACTTGGCCAATATATTTTTCTTGGCTTAATTATTTATGGATATATAATATGCTTCTTGGTTCTGTATTTATAGTGATGAAAATATTATTCCTCTAAAGTTCAAGTGTTTGACCTTATAGCTAAATTATATTGTTCCTTTCATGAAATAATTTTGTTCCTCTCTTATCTACATAATGGTTCGAATATGTTCCTCTTCATTTTAAGTTCAAGAGCCTCTCTTTCTTTGCATAGACATATATTCTTCATTTGAAAGATTGACATAGAATGTCAACTAAAAATAAGCATATATTATATATCTTATCTGATAGTGATATTATTTAGCAATCAAATGTTCTTAAAAGAACAAAAAAATGAAATCAGTTTTTACATATTTTCCTGTTTTTATTTAAAGAGAAAATTTAACAGCTTATTGACTCAAGACAATTAAAAAGGGAAAATCTTCCGAATGGCACAATTGTTTGTACTATGTTCCTCGGTCATTAAAGAAAACTGACTCCTCCTCCTCGAATTCGAATAACATTAGACATTTTTAAATAGCATTCCCATAGACATTTCTAACATGTGTAGCACCTGCACGTCTTTCCCTGTTTGGAGGTTCTCCTTTCAATTCAACTACCGGGCTGTGCGGGCACCTACTCTATTCCACCTAGATAGGAGAACCCTTACCACCCGAACCAACAGAAAATGCGGAAAAAGAAGTAAAACCATGAAATAAACCTTTTTAAAATACAAGAAACATCCTTTACAATATTTAAAGAATAAACCATTACAATTTGAAAACTGCCCCTCCCCAGAACCTAGTCTAAGCTGGTACAAGAGCTACTATAAGAGTGATACCAAAATAAAAGAGGACACAACTCCCATACCGGACAAGACTGATTACCGGACAACTAGATATTCACAAAACATTCCCTAAACATACAACTCATACACTACTACGAAATAGTACGTGAACACATAATGCATATTAGAAATCAACAACTATCACCTACCCCCATTCCGGGTACATAAACTTAACCTTGAAATCCCGTCTGAAGACTAACCCCAATTCACCCCTTAACACATACTTGTAGGTACATCCAATCCTGACTACAACATGGGGAGAGACCTCCTCTAACCTTGGTGATTTAACCAATTACGATATTCTAGTTTCTTATAACAATATTTCAGAGAATCCCCTATTTAACTCATGGTTTAATTATCCAAGTTCCCGATTTCCCAAACCTTTTCGACACCCTAGTCCTCAGATTTTATCATCACATAACACCCAATTAATCATAACAATCCAAAATGTCACAACAAATTATCACAACTCAATCAATTCTAGATTAACTAATCCAACCACAATAATTCTCCTCCAGCCTTCGTGCCTGAGGGCCTAAACCTGGATTCTCCTTTTCAATTATACAATAAGTAGGAAATAGAAGCGGGTCAATCTACTCAATAAAGAAAACCTAGCCTATCTGGACGCCAAGCAGCTGCATGATGCAATTTCAAGCTCTATAAAGGCGTTCCTTGATGGATGACAGGCCCGAAATCCATGGTTTCGCATCCTTTTAGCCAGAATCTCCCCTCCTCATGGCTCCCAAGCCTTGGAGCATCCAAGGAGGGTTCTTGGAGTAACCCTCGTATGTTTTGGGACTGAATTGGAGAGAATGAAAATATAAAATCCATTTTTGAGTTTTTTGATCCTGTTGCTTCGCTATAGCAGTCCACGCTCTGCTATAGCGGTACCGCCATAGCGGAACCTACCGCTATAGCACTGCTGACTGGCGTTGACTTCTGCTATAGCGGTAATTTCTCTGTTATAGTAGAGGTCGTTTGGCGGTACAGCAACAGTTGACATGGGATAGAATATCGTAAAATCCGTAAAAAATACCCATTTTACAACACACTTAATTTTCTAACATTTCAGAATGACCCCTTAACGTCAACCTCGATACTGGGAGTTCTACTTACCCAAATTCACTTATGAAAAGTCCTCCAGACTCTTTTATGTCTTAGCTACAAGGAAAACTAGCTCAAATCATGATACATTTCTTAATCCTTACCAGGATTACCCTAGACCACACCTCGCTCCAAAATCGATTGAGACTAGCCTAGCCCAGAATTTTCAACTCCCAAATCCAGAAGTTTTCTGACTCGAAAATTGGCACAAAAAATTTACCCGTAATGACAAACCCGGTCGTTACAACAGATACCAATTTATCCATTGTTCATCTTCGAACAATCTCTAAGGCGGAAGGAGAAGAAGGAGCCTAACCCCCACCCCTCCGAACCTTAACGCTCCACCATGACAGCGTAAATATAACCTTACGCAAACCACTTAAACTTCCAAATCCCTTGGTGTACCCATCTCAATCAAAACTTAACCCACTCCCGCTCTATCAAGGAATTCCTTCCTTCGAGCTGTACAAGGCTAACTAGATTACCCCTCCCCGAGTGCCCAAAAAATTCGGGGCCTCATCAAAACACCGGAGAAAAATAAATTCCCACTTAATGAATGAAAACATTTTTTCCATGCCAAGGGGACTAGATCCCACCATGGCGACCTTTTTCGTGCTATACCCGGAGTTCTACTAATTCGAACTCCATTTTGGAAAATTCCTAGGGGGTACTATGCCCCTCACATATCATAGCATCACCTTACTCCTATCAACACTACGCCTCGAGACACCACGCATCTCTAAAACACACAACAGTGAAATTCCATTGGAACCCATTCTAGCTTGATATTTTTGTCAACTCTCATCTTAGGGGGGATTCTACCTGGGCACTTACACCCTAACCAAGGCTATAGCGAGCACACCCACGTCACTCAATGAGCAGCAAAACTAGGTATCATTCTGACCGACAAGAGGAATAATTATGTTAAAGAATCCATTTAATAACCTCATTCCCTCTACCGACCCTACCACTAAGGATCATCAATAATAAACCAGCCAATAATCACCCTCATAACATAAGCCTATGAGCAGTGTCCAACACTACTCAGTCAATTACGGGTTATTTTGCCAAATTCTACATGGGTGACTATTCCCACTAATGATCAATCATAATTTTTACCAATACCCCGGGCTACCATATCTACCATTTCCTTTTTATCATACATGCATGCTAAATTTCAGGCAAATTCTCTTATATGCACACTATGTTAGTTCTATAGCTGATTTCCTTGTTTTACATAGCAATTTATAGCTTAACCAAAGCCCCGAGAATGAAATGAAAAACAGGGGAAAACAGGACAGGAATTCTGCCTCGCGTCCTTCCGCTATGGCGGTTGTCACTCCGCCATAGCAGTACTACCATAGCAATAAAAATCCCGCTATGGCGGGATCACCATAGCGGTATAGTTTCGTTATGGCGGTCCCGACGGTAACAGTCCAGAATTTTGAAATTTTCAGCAAGTGTACTCATCCCCCTTCTCGGTTTTTATTGTCTAACCCTGTCAATCCCGCCATGGTCTTAAACACCCCCAAGACCATTCCTGGCAATGCACATATCGAAACTTAGCATCCAATTATCACCAATCATAAAAGATTCATAGAAGAAATTTGTTCTCAACATTACACTCCCGCCATTACACACGAATAACACCCTTGTTCCCATGGTTCCCAACCAAGTTTCGACTGTCCTAAAATCGAAGCTTCCTTACAGTTGTAAATCCTTTCCCCTCACCATCTTAACCAATAATGAGTACTTTTCCGAAAGTAATATGAAATTTTAACTCTACACACATAGTGTTTTATCACAAACCAAATCATACCAATTCAAATTATGAAGACCTTTAGACCCACAATTTCACAGTAAGGCAACCAATCACATACCAACCAAGTAAGTCATGTATGCATTGTAACACCCAAACAATTCAGCTTCAGGCTACAATGAAATTAAGTCACATAATTTTCTCTCTATTCGTCCCTTGGATGTCCATTAGTCTATCATCCATGTCTTACCACAATTCCTGCTATTAAGCAATAATAGTCTTTGTCCCTGGTACTTATTCACATACCAACCACTTAAAACCTAAGTTCCCATAAGTATATATATCATTTTCCCTTATCATTTTTACTAATAATAAGACCCTGTCCAGCATTTAGCATACTGTTTTCCACTTAAAACCACAAAACAAGAATTCCTTCAACTATTAATACATAACCAGGTTAAGACTCTTCACTAATCACAAATTTCAAAGTAACTCAAGCAATTACACGCCACATAATCGCAGACATTCAAATAATGCAATGCATTCAATCACAAGTCTCAAACTTCAACACTCAATCAAATCAGTTTTATTACCTTTTATTTGCTTCATGGATGACCGTTAGCCGATTCATCCATCCTTTACATAACCTCCCAGTCCAGATACCAATTAGAACCTGGAAGGTTCCAATTTCCCTTGCTTGTCTTACCGCAACCAGAGTCCAATGACATGCTTCACTTTGTTGAGATACCAATTGGAATCAAGAGATACCAACTGGATTCAACCCATACAAGCAAGTGAATCAACCACACAAAAAGGAATAAAAGAAGAGAGATATTTTCTAGAATGCTTCATAGCTTCCCAGAGATTAGATATGGACGTCAACAAACTAATCTGCAGGACTCTATTTGATATTTTGCTCTTGTACTGGAAGACTGGTAACCTGGCCTCTGATACCATTTGTCACGACCCAACTACTGGGATGTGCAGGCACCTACTCTATTCCACCTAGATAGGAGAACCCTTACCTCCCAAACCACAGGAATGTGGAAAAAGAAGTAAAATCATGAAATAAACCTTTTTGAAATACAAGAAACATCCTTTACAATATTTAAAGAATAAACCATTACAATTTAAAAATTGTTGTAACGATTAGGTCCGTCGTTATGGATAGTCCAATCATGACAAGTTTTAGAGTTAGAAAACTCCAGGTTTGGGAGTTTGAAATTCTGGGCTAGGCTAGCCTCGATCAGTTTTGGAGCGAGGTGGAATCTAGGAAAATCCAGGTAAGGATTGGGTTAGGTGTCTTATTTTGAGCTAGTTTTCCACGTATCCAAGACATAAAGGAGTCCAGGGGACTTTTCAAAATCGAATTCGGGTAAGTAGAACTCCCAGAATCGTGATTGACGTGAAGGGGTTGTTTCGGACCATTGGGGAAAGCAAGTGTATTGTAAAATGGGCAAATTTTGGAGATTTTCAGACATTCTGTCCGTGAAGAGCGCAATGCTCCACCATAGCGACCTACGCTATAGTAGAGGAAAAGACCACTATAGTGGAAGTCAAGGCGGTCAACGCCGGTCAGAACTGCTATAGCGAAATGCTTTCGCTATAGTGGGACCGCTATAGTGGGCTCGACGGGAATTAATGCAGAAACATCCCCCAAAATGTTCAGTTTTCACAATTTCATTTTGGAGAAGGGCAAGGCGATTCCAGACGATTTTCCTCCATTTTCATTAATTTTTCTTCCCTAAGGTAAGGTTTATACTCCCCAAACTTCGTACTAATTTTTCTACGTGGTAGAATTGCTAGGAGGGAACTTGGAGAAAGGTTGAAATAATCTAGGGATGGTAGAATCCTGGGAAGATGGGGGATTCTAGGCATGAAAGTTCTTGGGTATTGTTGAAAACAAGGTTTATTGATCGCATGTTGTTAAATTCTCTATTTTTATCCATGAAAATGATAGAACTAGGGGAATTAATGGCAGGAAACCCGGGAAAAAGGGTAGAATGATCATGGTTGGTCTGGGATTTGGGATTTGGTGTAATCCGGGTAATACGCAGGCCTTGTTTGTTAATTCAAGTACTTGTATGTTACTTTAGACCAAGAACGAGAAAAGAATTTAGAACACGGGAAAGCTCAGGTTGAGTAGAGCTTGGATCATTTTGAGGTAGGTGATGGCTTACGATTCCTGTGAATGTTGTATATTTTTGTACTCTTATCTAAGTGTTTGTATGAATTACATTGCTTAGAGGAATTGTTTAGAATGTATAAGGGTCCTGTTTAACAGTCTGTGGATTGAACGGTGTGTTGCTTATTGGTTTTACAAGTTGTTTGTTCATTATTTGACTGTGGATTAATTGACATTCGATTGGCTCGGGTACCACACCTGGTACGGAAATACTAACGGTTAGCTCGGGTACCACGCCTGGTATGGGTATAACAAATGGTTGGCTCGGGTACTATGCCTGGTACGGGATATTAACGGTTGGATCAGTTATCACACCTGGTACGAGTTTATTTTACTGCATTATTGCATTGATATTGTTGTATTGCATTGATTGTTATTGGTTCTATGAGTGGACCAGGCTATTTTATTAAAATGTGATATTTGTTGGTGGTCCTTGAGTGACCTGGAATCCTGTTATATCTATTGAGTTAGCCTTGGATTAGGCCGAGTTGTCTGTTTAACACATAGGTGTTGTTTAGAAGGGATCCCAGGGTGGGTCTGGGTTAGACGAAAAGGGATGATTTATTGGTTATATGACAGTTTCTTACAGTTAGAAAGGGTGGATTTCATGTTGGAACAAGCTAGGTAGAGACTTGTAGTCTAGGGGTGCATGTTGACTTGTTGCATGTCTTCCGTACTTATACTTGATTTCTTGTACTAATTATACACTGTTTTATTTGGAAATGGTTGATGATCCTACCAATACACAGTGGTAGTGTACTGATACTGCACTTGCTTTTCTTTTTATGAGTACATGCAATCTTCCAGCGTTGAGACGCGACCTCATCTATAGTACTGGCATTTCCAGACTTCAGGGGTGAGCTGCTTCGATTGAGCTGCCTTGAATCTATCATTAGAGTTGTAGCCCACTTGTTTTGGGCTTAAACTGTTTCCTTGTTTTGGGGTTGCATCCCCGTATTCTAAACATTGGTAGATTGTTTGGTACTGCGACTTTCAGATTCTAGGGGGTAATTTCCGCAGGTTTATATTAATGAAGTGGTTTGTTATTATTGTTTGCTAGTTTAAATTATGCACTTTGGTTTTGAGATGTTAGAACGGTTAAGTTCGGGGGAGTGATGGTTCGCTCACCCGGGGGGGTTGGGTAAGTGCCACTCACGGCGGTCTGGGTCGTGACAAGATATGGTATCAGAGCCCTAGGTTCGTTGATCTCGTCGTACCAAACAGGTTTAGTAGAGTCTTGTGGAACGGTGCAAAGACGTCCATACTTTTCTTCGAGAGGCTATGGGGCCTTAGGAAAAACTATATCTACCTTCTTTTCTTCGTGCTATAACTCGATTCCAATTGGTATCTGGTGATACAAATTGGTATCTAACCTCATCCACTCTTCTATTCGTCGATGGTTAATACAATGAACAATGGAGCTAGAGCAGCGATTCCAGCAGCGGGCCCGGTTGTCCATGGTAGAGGCATGGAAAGGGGCAGAAGACGAGGTAGAGTCATACCAACCAGGGGTAGAGCTCAAGCGGCTGCTGGAGAGCGTGAAGCAACCCCTCCCCCACCTCAGGAACATGTTGCTGAAGATGTAGAAGTTGTGACTGAAGATGGCGAGGCACAGGAAGAGGCAGCACCAGTTGGGGGTGCAGGACTTCCTGATATGACACCAGAAGTTTTTCAATATGTTTGGAATATTTTGAGTGCCTTGGTGGGTGCTGGAGCCATACCAGCGACATTTGCAAATCAAACTTTGAATACTCAGCCAGCGGTTACTACAACACCTAGCATGGGAGCCACTCCAGGCATGAATGACTTCTTCAGGCCAATGCTAGGCCCAGTGATGACAGAGAATGAGCATGAGATGCTGACCAAGTTTCTCAAGCTGAAACCTCCGACATTTCAGGGTACCGACAAGGAGGTTGCCTATGAGTTCATCTTGGATTGCTATGAGAGGTTGCACAAGTTGGGTATTGTACATCAACATGGGGTTGAGTTTGTCACATTTCAGCTGAAGGGTGATGCTAAGCAGTGGTGGAGGTCTCATGTGGAGTGTCGGTCTTCTGTTCTACACCCACTGACATGGGAATAATTCCACGCTTCTTTTTAGAGAAGTACATACCCCGTACTTTGAGGGACCGGAAGAAGGATGAGTTCTTGAACTTGGAGTAGGGTAGCATGTCAGTCTCTACTTACGAGGCTAAGTTCCATGCCTTGTCTCATTTTGCCACACAGATGTTGGGTTCCGAGGAGGAACGGGTCCAGTTGTTTGTGAAAGGTTTGAATACTGAGCTACAGGTACTTTCAGTGCATATGACTTCATCAGGGAGGGGCTTCAATGAAGTGGTAGATAATGTGAAGAAGTTGGAAGGGGTCAAGCAAGCGGGGCAAGCTAAGGCTTTAGTCAGGAAGCCCCGGCATGAGGGAAATTTTGGTAGTTCATACTCCAGGATCCAGAATTAGAAGGCATACCCAGGCCGTCCTATTCAGTCAGCTCTGCCAGCTACTACAGGTAGTCGTCAGGGAGCTCATAATCAGTCTTCAGCTCCTAGAGGCTAGGGAGCATCTTATACATCAGCTAGCAGGCCTTTACTTGACCGTGGTTGCTTCTATTGTGGTGATCTAGTCCACTTTAAGAGGGAGTTCCCACTCAGGCAGACAGGTAATCAGGGTCAGCAGCAGTATAGAGCGATGGTCCCGACAGGTAGAGGCGATAATGCTAGAGGTCATCCATAGGGTGGGTGAGGTAACTTTCAGGGAGGCCGGGGTGACAGAGGTAATGGCGGTGCGGGTAGGGGTGCAGCTCAGCCGGCCTGTGAAGCTGCCCGAATTGATGATCGAGATTATTGCTATGCATTTCCAGAGAGAACTGAGGCGGAAACATCAAATGCGGTGATCACAGGTACCATTTTTGTCCGCGATAAAATGGTTTCAGTATTATTTAACCCAGGTTCTACATATTATTATGTATCTATGAGTTTTGTGTTGGGTATAGAATATATTTGTGATATCCTTGATTCCCCTACCCATGTTTCTATCCCGGTTGGAGAGTCTGTGATTGTGACTCATATTTATTGTGACTGTTCTGTTGTGTTTGTGGGGTTGCATACCTGGGTAGACTTGGTAATCCTGGATATGGCTGATTTTGATATTATCTTGGGCATGACCTGGTTGTCCCCTTATCATGTTGTGTTAAACTGTAACACCAAGATTGTGGCTCTAGAGATTCTGGGTAGGGATAGACTAGAGTAGGAAGGTGTGTACATGCTTAGGCAAGTTAAGGTCATATTGTTCGTTCAGGCTAGGAAGCTAGTGGGGAGAGGGTGTTTAGCCTTCTTGAATCATCTCCAGGATAATAGTGTGGAGTCCCCATCTATTGAGTTAGTTCCGGTGGTTTCTGAGTTTCTCGAGGTGTTTCCAGCGGATTTGCCTGGTATGCCTCTGGACAGGGATATAGACTTTTGTATTGATCTAGAGCCAGGCACTCGTCCCATTTCCATTCCTCCGTATCGTACGGCTCCGGCAGAGTTAAGGAAACTTAAGACTCAACTGCAGGAACTCCTAGATAAGGGATTTATCCTTCTCAGTGCATCGCCTTGGGGTGCTCCTATTTTGTTTGTAAAGAAAAAGAATGGTAGTATATGGATGTGCATAGATTATAGGCAGTTGAACAATGTGACCATCCGGAATAAGTACCCTCTACCCCACATTGATGATTTGTTTGACCAGCTTTAGGGTGCATCAGTGTTTTCAAAAATCGACTTGAGGTCGGGGTACAATCAGTTGAGGATTAGACCTGAGGACATTCCTAAGACTGCTTTTCGGACTCGGTATGGGCATTACGAGTTCTTAGTAATGTCGTTTGGTTTTACCAATGCGCCAGCAGCATTCATGAGTTTGATGAATGGGGTATTTAAGTCGTATTTGGATTCCTTTGTGATTGTGTTTATCGATGATATTTTGATCTACTCCAAGAGTAGGGAGGAGCATGTTAATCATCTTCGTATTGTGTTGGACATTTTGAGACGCCAGAAGCTTTATGCAAAGTTCACTAAGTGTGAGTTTTGGTTGACTTCAGTTGCATTCTTAGGGTATGTAGTGTCAGAACAGGGGGTGATGGTGGATCCCCAGAAGATTGAGGAAGCCAAGAGTTGGGCCCATCCTAGCTCTGTGACAGAGGTGAGGAGTTTTGTTAGGCTCGCAGGGTACTACCGGAGGTTTGTTAAGGATTTTGTGTCTATTGCTACTCACCTGACCAGGCTGACACAGAAAGATGTACCATTCGTGTGGTCCGACAGGTGAGAGGAAAGCTTCCAAAAGCTCAAGACACTTCTGACCACGACTCCTATATTGTCCTTGACGGTTGAAGGTAAAGACTTTATTGTTTACTGTGATGCTTCACATTCTGGTTTGGGTGCTATGTTGATGCAGGATAGGAATGTGATAGCCTATGCATCTAGGAAGTTGAAGGTGCATGAGAGGAACTACCCAACTCATGACTTAGAGTTAGAAGCAGTGGTCTTTGCACTCAAGATTTTGAGACACTATCTCTATGGTGTCAAGTGTGAGGTGTTCACCGATCATCATAGTCTGCAGCATGTGTTCACTCAGAAGGATTTGAATTTGAGGCAGAGAAGGTGGATGGAGTTATTGAAGGACTATGATGTGACTATTCAATATCATCTGGGTAAGGCTAATGTGATGGCAGACGCATTGAGTCGGAAGACAGTTAGCATGGGTAGTTTGACTTGTTTGGAGGTGTCCAAATGACCACTAGCAAGGAAAATTCAGGCTTTGGAGGCCAAGTTCATGCACTTGGGTGTTTCAGAATAGGGTGGGTTGTTGGCCAGCATTGAGGTCAAAGCCACTTTCATAGAGGAAATAAAGGCCAAACAGTTTCAGGATCCGAAATTGAGTAAGTTTCGAGGTAAGGTAATATCCGGGGAATCCAGGGATGTCACGTTAGACTCTGGTGGAGTGCTATATTTCAGAGAAAGGATTTGTGTTCCTCGGGTTGATGATATAATTCAGAAAATCTTTGCAGAAGCTCATGGTTCCCGGTACTCAATTAATCCTGGTGTGACTAAAATGTATAGGAACTTGAGGCAGTGTTACTGGTGGCCCGGGATTAAAAGAGACATAGTCGACTTTGTGTCTAAATGTCAGAACTGCCAGCATGTAAAGTATGATCATCAGAGACCTACAAGACTACTTCAGAGAATGCCAATTCCAGAGAGGAAGTGGGAAAGGATAGCCATGGACTTTGTGGTGGGTCTTCCCAGGACATTGGGGAAGTATGACTCAATTTGGGTCATTGTTGATAGGCTGACCAAGTCCGCTCACTTCATTCCGGTCAGGGTAGATTACAATTCGCATCAATTGGCTAAGATCTACATGAAGGAGATTGTGATATTGCATGAGGTGCCATAGTCCATCATTTCAGATAGGGGTACGCAGTTCACCTCTAAATTTTGGGGCAAGTTACATGAAGAGTTGGGTATACAACTCACTTTTATCACAGTCTTCCATCCTCAGACTGGTGGTCAGTCGGAGAGGATGATCCAGGTATTGGAGGACATGCTGAGAGCATATGTGATGGACTTCGGGGGCCATTGGGACCAGTTCCTACCGTTGTGCGAATTCTCGTAAAATAATAGCTACCACTCCAGTATTTACATGGCAACATTCGAGGCATTGTATGGGAGGAGCTGCAGATCACCGATTGGGTGGTTTGAGAAAGACGATGTAAAGCCTTCGGGAGTGGAATTGGTAAAGGAAGCGTAAGAAAAGGTAAGGGGCATTCAAGCCAAATTACTGGCTGCCCAAAGCAGGCAGAAGGAGTATGCAGATTGTAAGGTCCGGGACATGGAATTTCAGGTTGGTGAACAGGTATTGTTGAAAGTGTCACCAATGAAGGGAGTTATGCGGTTTGGTAAGAAGGGCAAGCTTAGCCCTCGGTTCATCGGTCCATTTGAGGTTTTTGAGATTGTGGGGCCAGTGGCTTAATTTGTCGGGCATCCATCCGGTATTCCATGTATCCATGCTTAAGCGATACCATGGGCATGAGGACTACATCATCAAGTGGGATGAGGCTCTTTTCAATAAGGATCTTTGTTATGAAGAGGAACCAGTCATGATTCTTGCTCGGGATATCTGGAGGTTGAGGACAAAGGTGATTGATATGGTAAAGTTTCAACAGAAGCATCATCCGGTTGAGAAAGACACTTGGGAAACCGAGAAGGACATGCGGTACAAGTATCCTCATTTGTTTGAGGATTCAGGTACTACACTTTCTTTCCTTTATTTCCATAATTTTGGGTTTGATCATTCGGGGATGAACGATGGGTAAACTGGTATCTGTTGTAACGACTGGGTCCGTCATTATGGCTAGTCCAATCATGCCAAGTTTTAGAGTTAGAAAACTCCGGGTTTGGGAGTTTGAAATTCTAGGCTAGGCTAGCGTCGGCTGGTTTTGGAGCGAGGTAGAACTCCCAGAATAGCGATTGACGTGAAGGGGTTATTTCAGATCATCGGGGGAAGCAAGTGTGTTGTAAAATGGGAAAAATTTATAGATTTCTGGACATTCTGTCCGTGACGAGCGCAACCGCTCTGCCGTAGCGACCTCTGCTATAGCGGTGGAAAATACCGTTATAGCGGAAGTCAAAGCGGTCAACGCCGGGCGAAACCTCTATAGTGTAATGCTTCTGCTATAGCGGGGACCGCTATAGCAGGCTAGACGGGAATTAATGCAAAAATATTCCCCAAAACATTCCATTTTCACAATTTCATTTTGGGAGAAGGGCAAGGCGATTCCAGGCAATTTTCCTCCATTTTCCATTGTTTTTCTTCCCTAAGGTAAGGTTTCTACTCCCCAAACTTCGTACTACTTTTCCTACGCGGTAGAATTGCTAGGAGGGAACTTGGGGAAAGGCTGGAATAACCTAGGAATGGTAGAATCTGGGGAAGAAGGGGAATTCTAGGCATGAAAGTTCTTGGGTATTGTTAAAAACATGGTTTATTGATCGCATCTTGTTAAATTCTCTATTTTTATATGTGAAAATGATAGAACTAGGGGAATTAATAGCGAGAAACCCGGGGAAAAGGGTAGAATGATCATGGTTAGTCTGGAATTTGGTGTAATCTGGGTAATACGCAGTCCATGTTTGCTAATTCAAGTACTTGTATGTTGTTTTAGACCAAGAATGAGAAAGGAATCCGGAACACGGGAAAGCTCGGGTTGAGTAGAGCTTGGATCATTTCAAGGTAGGTGATGGCTTACAATTCCTGTGAATGTTATATATTTTTGTACTCTTATCTAAGTGTTTGTATGAATTACATTGCTTAGAGGAATTGTTTAGAATGTCTAAGGGTCCTGTTTTACAGTCTGTGGATTCAACGGTGTGTTGCTTGTTGGTTTTACAAGTTGTTTGTTCATTATTTAACGGTGGATTAATTGACATTCGGTTAGCTTGGGTACCACGCCTGGTACGGGAATACTAACGGTTGGCTCGGGTACCATGTCTGGTACGGGTATAACAAATGGTTGGCTCAGGTACCACGCCTGGTACGGGATACTAACGGTTGGCTCAGGTACCACGCTTGGTATGGGTTTATTTTACTGCATCATTGCATTGATATTGTTATATTGCATTGACTGTTATTGGTTCCGTGAGTGGACCAGGCTTTTTTATTAAAATGTGATATTTGTTGGTGGTCCTTGAATGACCAGGAATCCTGTTATATCTATTGAGTTGGCCTTGGATTAGGTGGGGTTGTCTGTTTAACACTTAGGTGTATTTTAGAGGGGATCCCAGGTTGGCTCTAGGTTAGACGAAAAGGGATGGTTTATTGGTTATATGACTGTTGCTTACAGTTAGAAAGGGTGGATTTCATGCGGGAACAAGCTAGGTAGAGACTTGTAGTCTAGGGGTGCCTGTTGACTTGTTGCATGGCTTCCGTACTTATACTTGATTTGTTGTACTGATTATACACTGTTTTATTTGGAACTGGCTGATGATCCTACCAGTACACAGTGGTGGTGTACTGATACTGCACTTGCTTTTCTTTTTGTGAGTACAGGCAATATTCCAGCGGTTGAGACGCGACCTCATCTGTAGTACCGACGTTTCCAGACTTCAAGGGTGAGCTGCTTTGATCGAGCTGCCTTGAATATATCATTAGAGTTGTAGCCCACTTGTTTTGGGCTTAAACTATTTCCTTGTTTTGGGGTTGCATCCCCGTATTCTAGACATTGGTAGATTGTTTGGTACCGCGACTTTCAGATTCTAGGGGGTAATTTCTGCAGGATTATATTAATGAAGTGGTTTGTTATTATTGTTTGTTAGTTTAAATTCCGCACTTTGGTTTTGAGCTGTTAGAACGATTAAGTTCGGGGAAGTGATGGTTCGCTCACTCAGGGGGGTTGGGTGAGTGCCACTCACAGTGGTCTGGGTTGTGACAAAAGATGGTATCAGATCCCTAGGTTTGTTAATCTCGTCGTACCAAACAGGTCTAGTAGAGTCTTGCAGAACGGTGCGGAAACGTCCGTACTTTTCTTCGAGAGGCTATGGGGCTTTAGGAAAAACTATCTCTTCCTTCTTTCCTTCGTGCTATAACTCGATTCCAATTGGTATCTGGTGATACAAATTGGTATCTAACCTCATCCACTCTTCTATTCATCGATGGTTAATACAATGAACAATGGAGCTAGAGCAGCGATCCCAGCAGCGGGCCCGGCTGTCCATGGTAGAGGCAGGGGAAGGGGCAGAGGATGAGATAGAGCCACACCCGCCAGAGGTAGATCTCAAATGGTTGTTGGAGAGCGTAAAGCAACCACTCCCCCACCTCAGGAACATGTTGCTGAAGATGTAGAAATTGTGACTGAAGATGGCGAGGCACAGGCAGAGGCAGCACCGGTTAGGGGTGCAAGCCTTCCTGATATGACACCAGAAGCTTTTCAACAGGCTTGGAATATTTTGAATGGGTTGGTGGGTGTTGGAGCCATACCCGCGACATTTGCAAATCAGGCTTTGAATACTCAGCCAATGGTTACTACAGCACCTAGGATGGATGCCACTTCAGGCACGAATGACTTCTTCAGGCCAATGCTAGGCCCGTGATGACAGGGAATGAGCATGAGATGCTGACCAAGTTTTTCAAGCTGAAACCTCTGACATTTCATAGTACCGACAAGGAGGATACCTATGAGTTCATCTTGGATTGTTATGAGAGGTTGCACAAGTTGGGTATTGTACGTTAGCATGGGATTGAGTTTGTCACATTTCAGCTGAAGGGTGATGCTAAGCAGTGGTGGAGGTCTCATGTGGAGTTTCGATCTTCTGTTCTACCCCCACTGACTTGGGAACAATTCCACACTTTGTTTTTTGAGAAGTACGTACCCCATACTTTGAGGGACCAAAAGAAGGATGAGTTCTTGAACTTGGAGCAGGGTAGCATGTCAGTCTCTACTTACGAGGCTAAGTTCCACGCCTTATCTCATTTTGCCACATAAATATTGGGTTCCGAGGAGGAACGAGTCCAGTTGTTTGTGAAAGGTTTGAATACTGAGCTACAGGTACTGTCAGTACATATGACTTCATCAGGGAGGGGCTTCAATGAAGTGGTAGATTATGTGAAGAAGTTGGAAGGGGTCAAGCAAGCGGGGCAGGCTAAGGCTTTAGCCAAGAAGCCCCGGCATGAGGGAAATTTTGGTTGTTCATACTCCAGGGGCCAGAATCAGCAGGCATACCCAGCCCGTCCTATTCAGTCAGCTCTGCCAGCTGCTATAGGTGGTCGTCAGGGAGCTCATAATCAGTCTTCAGCTCTTAGAGGCCAGAGAGCGTCTTATACATCAGCTAAAAGGCCTACACTTGATCGTGGTTGCTTCCATTATGGTGATCTGGGACACTTTAAGAGGGAGTGGCCACTCAAGCAGATAGGTAATCAGGGTCAACAATAGTCTAGAGCGGTGGTCCCGGTAGGTAAAGGCGATAATGCTAGAGATCGTACACAGGGTGGGCGAGGTAACTTTCAGAGAGGCCGAGGCGACAGAGGGAATGGCGGCGCGGGCAGGGGTGCAGCACAGCCGGCCTGGGAAGGTACCCAGATCGATGATCGGGCTCATTGCTACGCATTTCCAGAGAGAACTGAGGCGGAAGCATCAAATGCAGTGATCACAGGTACCATTCTTGTCTGCGATAAAATGGCTTCGGCATTATTTGACCCAGGTTCTACATATTCTTATGTATCTGTGAGTTTTGCATTGGGTATGGAATTGATTTGTGATATCTTTGATTCCCCTACCCATGTTTCTACCCCGGTTGGAGAGTCTGTGATTGTGACTCATGTTTATCATGACTGTTCTGTTGTGTTTGTGGGGTTGCATACTTGGGTAGACTTGGTAATCCTGGATATGGCTGATTTTGATATTATCTTGGGCATGACCTGGCTGTCCCCTTATCATGTGGTGTTGAACTGTAACACCAAGCCTGTGGCTTTATAGATTCCAGGTAAGGATACACTAGAGTGGGAAGGTGTGTACAGGCCTAAGCCAGTTAAGGTCATATCGTTCGTTCGGGATAGGAAGCTAGTGGGGAGAGGGTGTCTAGACTTCTTTGCTCATCTCCGAGATGATAGTGTGGAGTCCCCATCTATTGAGTCAGTTCCGTTAGTTTCTGAGTTTCTAGAGGTGTTTCCAGCGGATTTGCCTGGTATGCCTCCGGACAGGGATATAGACTTCTGTATTGATCTTGAGCCAGGCACTCGTTCCATTTCCATTCCTCTGTATCATGGCTCCGGTAGAGTTAAGTAAACTTAAGACTCAGCTGCAGGAACTCCTAGATAAGAGATTTATCCATCCCAGTGCATCGCCTTGGGGTGCTACTATTTTGTTTGTAAAGAAAAAGGATGTTAGTATGCGGATGTGCATAGATTATAGGCAGTTGAACAAGGTTACCATTCGGAATAAGTACCCTCTACCCCGCATTGATGATTTGTTTGACTAGCTTCAAGGTGCATCGGTGTTTTGAAAATCGACTTGAGGTCGGGGTACCATCAGTGGAGGATTAAGCCTGAGGACATTCCTAAGACTATTTTTCGGACTCGGTATGGGCATTACGAGTTCCTAGTAATGTCGTTTGGTTTGACCAATGCACCGACAGCATTCATGAGTTTGATGAATGGGGTATTTAAGTCGTATTTAGATTCCTTTGTGATTGTGTTTATCGATGATATTTTGATCTACTCCAAGAGTAGGGAGGAGCATGTTAATCATCTTCGTATTGTGTTGGACATTTTGAGACGCCAGAAGCTTTATGCAAAGTTCACTAAGTGTGAGTTTTGGTTGACTTCAGTTGCATTCTTAGGGTATGTAGTGTCAGAACAGGGGGTGATGGTGGATCCCCAGAAGATTGAGGAAGCCAAGAGTTGGGCCCATCCTAGCTCTGTGACAGAGGTGAGGAGTTTTGTTAGGCTCGCAGGGTACTACCGGAGGTTTGTTAAGGATTTTGTGTCTATTGCTACTCACCTGACCAGGCTGACACAGAAAGATGTACCATTCGTGTGGTCCGACAGGTGAGAGGAAAGCTTCCAAAAGCTCAAGACACTTCTGACCACGACTCCTATATTGTCCTTGACGGTTGAAGGTAAAGACTTTATTGTTTACTGTGATGCTTCACATTCTGGTTTGGGTGCTATGTTGATGCAGGATAGGAATGTGATAGCCTATGCATCTAGGAAGTTGAAGGTGCATGAGAGGAACTACCCAACTCATGACTTAGAGTTAGAAGCAGTGGTCTTTGCACTCAAGATTTTGACTTCAGTTGCGTTCTTGGGGAATGTAGTGTCAGAACAGGGGGTGATGGTGGATCCCCAGAAGATTGAGGCACTCAAGAGTTGGGCCCAGCCTACCTCTGTGACAGAGGTGAGGAGTTTTGTTGGGCTGCAGGGTACTACCGGAGGTTTGTTAAGGATTTTGCGTCTATTGCTACTCACCTAACCAGGCTGACATAGAAAGATGTACCATTCGTGTAGTCCGACAAGTGCAAGGAAAGCTTCCAACCCAATGTCAACCCAAGTCTGTCTATCCCTTAGACTTCCCAAGTTACCTTGATACCTAGACTTCCCAAGTCACCTTGACACCTAGACTTCCCAAGTCACCTTGTCACCTAGACTTCCCAAGTCACCTTGTCACCTAGACATCCCAAGTCACCCTGACACCTAGACCTCCCAAGTCACCCTGACACCTAGACTTCCCAAGTCACCTTGTCCATTGTAAACATCTATGTCCATACTCGGACTACCATTTCCTTACCCAAGTCAACCAGTATGACTCAACAACCCAGAATAAAACCCCACTACTTATTGACGTAGACCGCACCCGTCGTACCACCACCTACTAGTAAAAAATTGTTCCCATTACCCCAGGGCCATACTCGGCAAGTGACAACAGCCAATGCTATAACCAGACCCCAAGTCTCTCCCTTATCTTATCAAACGTACGCAATAAGTCTAACCGACATTGACAATTCCCAGTGACAACAAACATATATCCTTTTTAAAACATACCCCAGACCCAACAAGGATCCCTAGCACAATAAAATACGACCTTGGTTCACAGAAGAACCACCTTGTCACTTAAGCACACTAACCCGGCCCTTCAAGGACCAACTATGCACAAAATAATAATAAATCGCGGTCCTCTCAGGAACCCAATATATAAAGAACAAATGGTACACCCGCACTGAGTAAAGTAGTACAACATATAATAACAGCCAGTAGTATAACTCCAGACTCTCAGTCTACCTTTTGACTTGCCAACCACAGGGGACAGGTTACACAATCATTCAACAATAATAATAAATATGACATTTATCCTTTTTCATTACCCAGACCAATCAAGGATCCCTAGACCAACACCTAAGTGTTTACATACGATGACCGATCTACCCCAAGACCATCCCCACATTTAAGTGTAACAACCCGGCCTCTTAAGGACCAATGTAATCAATCACAAATTTAACACTCAACCCAGTCCACTCATGGAACCATCGAAAGAAATACCACCAAAATAATAAACAATCTTGTACCAGGCGTGGTACCCAAGCAACCAAATAGTAACCTGTACCAGGCATGGTACCCGAGCCAACCAAATAGTAACATGTACCAGGCGTGGTACCCGAGCCAACTAATAAGTAACCTGTACCAAGTGTGGTACCCAAGTCAACCAATAAGTAACCTATACTAGGCGTGGTACCCGAGCCAACTATTAGTATCTGTACCAGGTGTCATACCCGAGCCAACCGAATATCAAACAAGTTCAATCAATCACAACGAGCCAATCGAATGTCAAACAAGTTCAATCAATCACAACCAATGAACACACATACTTGTAAAACCAACAAGCAAACAAAGCAGTTCATTTCACAAGACTGATTACCGGACAACTAGACATTCACAAAACATTCCCTAAACATGCAATTCATACACTACAATGAAATAGTACGTGAACACATAATGCATATTAGAAATCAACAACCATCACTTATCCCCATTCCGAGTACATAAACTTAACCTTAAAATCTCGTTCGAAGACTAACCCCAATTCACCCCTTAACACATACTAGTAGGTACATCCAATCCTGACCCTCCTTCTAGTACCAAAATACAACATGGGGAGAGACCTCCCCTAACCTTGGTGATTCAACCAATTACGATATTCTAGTTTTTTATAATAACATTTCATAGAATCCCCTCTTTAACCCGTGGTTTAATTATCCAAGTTCCCGGTTCTCCGAACCTTCCCGACACCCTAGTCCTCAGATTTTATCATCACACAATATCCAATTAATCATAACAACCCTAAATGTCACAACAAATTATCACAACTCAATCAATTCTAGATTAACTAATCCAACCACGGTAATTCTCCTCCAGACTTTGTGCTCGAGGGCCTAAACATGGATTCTCATTTTCAATTATTCAATAAATAGGAAATAGAAGTGGGTCAATCTACTCAATAAAAAAAACCTAGCCTACCTGGATGCCAAGCAGCTGCACAATGCAATTTCTAACTCTGTGAAGGCATTCCTTGATGGATGACAGGCCCGAAATCTATGGTTTCACATCCTTTTAGCTGGAATCTCCCCTTCCCATGTCTCCCATGTCTTGGAGCAGCCAAGGAGGGTTCTTGGAGTAACCCTCGTCTATTTTTAGACTGAATGGGAGAGAATGAAAATATAAAATCCATTTTTGAGTTTTCTGATCTCGTCGCTCCGCTATAGCGGTCCACGCTCCGCTATAGCGGTACCACCACAGCAAAACCTATCGCTATAGCGGTTCTGACCAGCATTGACTTTTGCTATAGCGGTAATTTCTCCACTGTAGTAGAGGTCGCTACGGTGGTACAAAAGCGGTTGACATGGGACAGAATATCATAAAATTCCCAAACATCCCATTTTACAATACACTTAATTTTCCAATTTTTCAGAATGACCCCTTTACGTCAACCTCGATACCCGGAGTTCTACTTACCCGAATTCACTTCTGAAAAGTCCTTCGGACTCCTTTATGTCTTAGCTATAAGGAAAACTAGCTCAAATCATGATACATTTCCCAATCTTTTCCAGGATTACCCTAGATCACACCTCACTCTAAAACCGACTGAGACTAGCCTAGCCCAGAATTTTCAACTCCCAAATCCGGAAGTTTTTTGACTCAAAAATTGGCACGAAAAGTTTATTCGTAATGATGAACATGGTCGTTACAATATATTAGTGGTCTGTCATCTTGAATATATATATATATATATGTCTCGTCTAGATGTATATATGTATATAGTACGTATTTGAAAGCTAATTAATTAATCGATCAATAATTCGTATCTAAGTAGTATGGAATACGTTGTATTATGTACATATGAGTTAATATACGATCGTTGAGAAATGTAATTGACCAAGTCTTATATATTATAATGGTCCATCATCTTGAATATATGTCTAGTCTAGTGATGTACATATATATAGTACGTATTTAAAAGCTAATTAACTAATCGATAATCCATCCAAGTAGTGAAATATGTTGTCTTACGTACATATATATGAGGTAATAAATAAGATCATTGAATAATGTAATTAACCAATTTCCTATTTATTAATGGTCCATCATCTTGAATATATGTCTGGTTTAGTGATATACATATATAGTACGTATTCAAAAGCTAATAATTAACCGATCGATTATCCATCCACTACGTTGTATTACGTACATATGAGTTAATATACGATTGTTAAGTTATGATGTAATTAATCAAGTCCTATATATATTAATGGTCTGTCGTCTTTAATATATGTCTCATCTAGTGATGTACGTATATAGTATGTATTCAAAGCTAATTAACCGATCGATAATCCATTCAAGTAGTAGAATACGTTGTATTATGTACATATTAGGTAATATACGTTCGTTGAGTAATGTAATTAACCAAGTACTATATATTAATGGTATGTCATCTTAAATATATGTCTCGTCTAGCGATGTATGTATATATAGGACGTATTCAAAGCTAATTAACCGATCGATAATTCATCCAAGTAGTGGAATACGTTTTATTACGTACATATGAGGTAATATACGATCGTTGAGTAATGTAATTAACCAACTCCTATATATTAATGATTCATCATTTTGAATATATATGTCTCGTCTAGTGATGTACGTATATAGTACGTATTCAAAAGCTAATTAATTAATCGATAATCCATCCAAGTAGTGGAATACATTGTATTACATACATATGAAGTAATATACGATCGCTGAGAAATTAAATGTAATTAACCAATTGCCTATATATTATAATGGTACGTCGTCTTGAATATATATATTTCTTGTTCTTTAGTGATGTACGTATATATATAGTACGTATTCAAAAGCTAATTAACTAATCGATAATCCATTCAAGTAGTGGAATATAATGTATTACGTACATATGAGGTAATATACAATAACGATCATTGAGTAATGTAATTAACCAAGTCTTATATATTGATGGCTCGTCATCTTGAATTAATATATATGATTATATTGTAATGTAATTAACAAAGTCCGAGTTTATGACATTGATGATTAAATAATAAAGTAATATTATTATTTTTTAAAAACCGACCTCAAAAGATCGGTTTTCTTAAAAAATATTTATTTTATAATTTCTTTTTAGTAAAACCGACCACAGTTGGTCATTTTATTTAAAAAATATTTTTTTAAATTTTTTTTTTGGAAAACCGACCACAGTTGGTTGGTTTTTCTGTTTAATTATATTAGGGTAAATAAGAAAATCCCATTTCTTCTCTCAACCACTCTCTCTTCGACACTCTCTCTCTCTCTCTCTCTCTCTCTGACCCACAGTCGTCGGCGACCTCCGCCAGCAGCAACGCCGACCATCCCATCCGTTCCTCTGCCATCCCTCCGCCTTCCTCCGCTAGCAGGATTGAGTTGTTGTTGTTGTCGTTGTTTTGTTGTCGCTGCTGTTGTTGTTGTCGTCCGATGTTGCCGCTCCAGAGACTGCTCCAAAGTAAGTCATTTTATCTAATTTTATTAATTTACTTGTTAATTAATTAGAATTATTAAATTAAAATTTATCATTGTTAATTCTAGTTATTAAATTAGAATTTACCATTTAATTAGGACTTATTAATGTTAACTAGAATTGTGTATGAACTTAGGTGAGTTGAAATTAGGCATAATTTGAGTTTAAATTGAGCATAATGTGAGTTGAAATTGGGTATAATGTGAGTTAGAATTGGGCTAGTGACTTGATTCTTACTTATGATTGTGTATTTGTCAGTTAAAATTGTGCATAATTGTGAGTTGAACTACTGAATTTGAATAATGAAGTAGTGAATAAGATTGTGAACTAGTGACTTGAAATTGTGAAGTAGTGAATTGAAAATGTGAACTAGTGACTTCGAATAGTGAAGTAGTTACTTAAAATAGTAAAGTATAATGACTTGAAATTGTGAACTAGTTACTTAAAATAGTGAAATATAGTGAGTTCAAATTGTGAAGTAGTGACTTGTAATGAATTGGAATAGTGAACTAGTGACTTGAAATTAATATTGTCATTGCTTGTGTAGTGTTGACAATTAGTCTTTAATTTAGTTTATTTAATTATTAGCGTGATAATGTGTTTGTTTAGCATAAGTGTCAACACTAGTTGATCCAATTAATGACAAAATTAATTTTCTTGCAAGATCAATTTGTGGACACCTAGTGTTGACACTTGGTCTTTAATTTGGTTATAATGTGATTGATTAGCATAAGTGTCAATACTAGTTGATCCTATTAATGACAAAATTAATTTTCTTACAAGATCAATTTATGTTCATCTAGTATTTACACTTAGTCTTTAATTTGACTATAATTGTACTAATTAACATCCTTGAGTTGGATTTTATTAGCTTGGCATCTCAGACCTTGTCTGCTTTATTTTTGTCTGCCTTATTTCACTAGTATGGTTGTAGTATTCATTTTAGTTGGTAGTATTACCTTTGTGGCCCTATGTGGCCTTGATTATGCCTCTAGACCATAGATGGTGGGTTAGTTGGGAACGTTCGTGAGTCTCGAACATCGGTATCTCGTTTATAGAGCTGGTTATATATGTTGTAGTGCGATTGGAGCCTGTGCAGGGCCGATAGGTTAATTTGTGAGCCGTTGGACTACTGATTGTGTTTGGCACATCATTATCATGCATATAAAATAGGTAAGATTTTAAGATTTTAAGTTGATATTTGAGTTATAATATTTATATAAAATAATATTTAATTATTTAATTACTTAAAATAGTGAAGTATAATGACTTGAAATTGTGAACGTGAAGTGTAGTAAGTTTAAATTGTGAACTAGAGACTTAAAATAGTGAAGTGTAGTAAGTTAAAATTGTGAACTAGTGACTTAAAATAGTGAAGTGTAGTAAGTTGAAATTGTGAACTAGTGACTTAAAATAGTGAAGTGTATTAAGTTTAAACTAGTGGCTTAATATAGTGAAGTGTAGTGAGTTGAAATTGTGAACTAGTGAATTTCTTTGGCAATTGAGCAAGTAGGTAGAATTTTAAGATTCTAAGTTGGTATTTGAGTTATAATATTTATATAAAATAATATTTAATTATTTAATTACTTAAAATAGTGAAGTATAATGACTTGAAATTGTGAACTAGTTACTTAAAATAGTAAAGTGTAGTAAGTTTAAATTGTGAACTAGCTAGTTACTTAAAATAGTGAAATGTAGTAAGTTGAAATTGCGAACTAGTGACTTAAAATAGTGAAGTGTAGTAAGTTTAAATTGTGAACTAGTGACTTAAAAGAGTGAAGTGTAGTAAGTTAAAATTGTGAACTAGTGACTTAAAATAGTGAAGTGTAATAAGTTAAAATTGTGAACTAGTGACTTAAAATAGTGAAGTTTATTAAGTTTATATTGTGAACTAGTGACTTTTAATGAATTGAAAATTGTGAATGATATATTTAAAATAGTGAAGTATAGTGAATTGAAATTAATATTGCCCTTGCTTGTATAGATGGAACCTGATCGTAGTTGGATGTATGAACGATGTAATCCTGGTAGAATGGGTGTGAGGGAGAAATTTACGGATGGTGTCACTCAATTTATAAATCATGCAAAGACACTTTCTTGCTTTTTAAATTGTAGAATATTTATGTGTCCTTGTATTGATTGTGATTGTACGAGCTATGAAAGAGGATTGGTTGTTATGAGTCATCTTTATAGAGTTGGATTTACTCCATAGTATACAGTTTGGACTAGTCATGGTGAAGTTGACATGAGTAACAATATGTTTAATAACTGTATTGTTGGTGAAAGTAGTTGGTCTGCGGAACCTAATAATGTTCAAGATTATAGGATGTCAGAAATGGTTCAGGATGCTTTTGGGATGCACTTTAATTTTGATTTTGGGAAAAATGTAGAAGAAGCTCCTAATGAAGAAGCAAATAGTTTTTATGAACAATTGCATGATGCTAGTCGTTCTTTCTATGAGGGAAATTCACATTCTCAACTGTCTGTTGCAGTTAGATATTTAAGTATCAAATCTGATTGAAATGTTGCTCAAGGAGAAATGGACTTTATGGCAGACCTTGTTAAGGAATTAATTGACCCCGATCTAGAGGTTCTTGATTCTTACTATAAGGCAAAGAGATTGGTGTCTAAGTTAGGACTCTCCTCCATCAGAATTGATTGTCTTGAAAATGGCTACATATTATACTTTAAGGAGGATGTCGATCTAGAATTTCTTAAGTTTTGTGAACACCCTCATTATAAGCGTGGTAGTAGTGAAAATAAAATTTCTATTAAGGCGATGCATTATTTACCTCTTATACCAAGGTTGAAGAGGTTGTATGCATCAAATAGATTTGCTCCCCATATAAGATGGCACCATAAAAAATAAAAAATCACTTGGTGTAATGTGTCATCCATCTGATGGAGAGTCTTGCAAGAATTTTGATAGAAAATATCCAAATTTTGCAGCTGAACCACGAAATATTAGGTTGGGTTTATGTGCGGATGGTTTCACCCCTTTTTCTGTTAGAGCTGCATCATATTCATATTGGCTTATGTTTATTACACCGTATAATCTTCCACCTGAGATGTGTATGATGAGTCCATATATATTTCTGAATTATGTTGTTCCTGGCCCGTGTAATTTAAAAAGTCAAATTGATGTGTACCTACAATCTTTGATTGGTGAGTTAAAACTGTAGTTATCTGAAGGGATTCAAACCTGGGACATTTCACTTAAACAAAATTTTAATTTGCGTGTTTTTTTAATGTGGACTATTAATAATTTTCCTGCTTATAGAATGTTGTCTGAGTGGATGACAGCTGGAAAGTTAGCTTGTCCCTACTGCATGAAAAATATTAAATCCTTTTAATTAAAACATGATCGAAAAACTTCATAGTTTGATTATTATCGTAGATTTTTGTGAGATAATCACGAGTTTAGAAGAATGAAGTATGCAGTTACAAAGAATAAAATTGAATGGGATGGTCCACCTAGAACATTAACTGGTCATGATATTTAGGAGAGGGTTAAATATTTGTCAAAGGTTACCGAGAAAAAATTATACAAATTTTATGGGTATGGTGTTTCACATAATTGGACAAAGCCAAGCATATTCTGGGAGTTACCATATTGGAAGGACAATCTACTTAGGCATAATCTTGATGCCATGCATATTGAAAAAAATTATTTTGATAACTTATTCAACACTGTGATGGATGTGAATGACAAGACAAAGAATAATATTAATACTAGACTTGACTTACCAATTCACTATAGACGACCAGAGCTACATTTGCAACAATTTGCCAATAACAAAGTCTTTAAGCCCAAGGCCAGTTGTACATTCACATTAGAACAAAAGCGAAAAATATGTGAGTGGGTAGAAAATTTGAAAATGTTAGATGGATATGCCTCCTATTTAGGGAAGAGGGTTGATAAGGAGCATGAAATATTACATGGGATGAAAAGTCATGACTGTCACATTTTCATGAAACAACTAATTCTAATTGCTTTTAGTGGATTGCCTGAAAAAATATGAAAATTGATGACAGAGATTAATTTGTTCTACAAAGAACTGTGTTCCAGCACGTTGAGAGTAGAAAATCTGATTTGGATGGCCAAAAATATTGTTGTTATCACCAATAAGTTAGAGAAGATTCTTTCACCTGAATTTTTTGATGTGATGGAACATCTTCCTATTCACCTTGTCGATGAAGTCCTACTGGGAGGTCCAGTTCAAACTAGGTGGATGTATCGATATGAGCAGTAAGCAATGATAATAGATTAACGTATATCTATTTTTTATAAATTACATGGATAACATATAATTTTGCAGGACCATTGACAAAAGTAAAATATGTGTTAAGAACAAATATAGGGTGGAAGGCTCTATAGTTGAAGCATACCTTGCTAGAGAAATGACCCACTTTTGTTCTTACTACTTTGATGATCAAGTGTCATATTTGAGAAACAGACCAAATCGACATCAAGACACTCAGAATGACCCTGCTCTAGATCCATTACCAATTTTCAATCAACCAGGTAAACGTGCAAAAAAGCTTAAACGTCGCTTGCTTACCGAAAGGGAAAAAAATATTGCAGCGTTACATGTCTTGCTGAATTCCCCGGAAGTTCAACCTTTTTTTGAGTAAGAAAATTAAATACTTACACAACATATTAAATTGTGATTATCTTAAGAAAATTAAATTTTCATTATGAATGAACAATTATTTTGGGAGCGAATTTGGCCAAGATCAAGTGAACCCATCATTTACATTGTGGTATAGTAATTGGGTAAGTGTTATTATAATCACATAATAAAGTTAAAATCTTCACCCATCCTTTAACTAACACCGTATTTAACTTACAAACTATATAGAGATGCACCATTCGCCACATACAACCACATACTCTCAGCTGTTGAAGGATATCTCTTATGGACCGAATGAAGTCAATACAATATCTCAGTATACTATAAATAGGTTTAAATTTATCACCAAGGAATACTCAAAGCATCAAAAAACTAACAATAGTGGTGTTTTGGTTAAAGGTGATGATGAAAACCAAAATGACAGTGTTGATTATTTTAGTGTCCTACAAGAGATTCTAGAGTTGGAGTATTCTGGTTGGCCAATAAAAAGAATAGTACTTTTTCTATGCAAGTGATTTGATCCAACCCCAAACATAGGCACAAGAGAACTTAAGAAACATAACATCATTGAAGTTAAACACACTAGATTGTTGACGGCTTATGATCCTTTTATTATTGTCCAAAATGTTAAGCAGGTGTACTATGCTCCTTATTCATTGCGTATGGACAAGTCTAATTGATGGATTGTTATCAAAACTAAGCCTATAAGGCAGGTGAAAGTTGAGAATGTGTTGGATGTTGCATATCAGAACGAAATAGAGAATATTCACCAAGTTATGAACGCTGATTTAGAAAATAATTTGGAGCATCCTGAATATTTTAAAAGAAGTTAGCCTAGAAGAAATACAAATGTTACCAAATGTGGATGATGAGCAACCAATAGAAGAAGAGGCTGAATGGATAGACGATGAGAAAACTTCCAAAGAAGATGAATGGATAGACGATGAGGAAACTTCAGAAGAAGAGGATTAACAATATAATTAGTTTGTTGTATGTGTTCTTTATTTTTAATTATTGATGTTTGTATACTTTGTATTATTGTCTTAATTAATATTTATTATTGTTATTTTTAGAAGCAAAGTGACTAATATAGTGAATATATTCTCGTATTTCTTTTCGTATAAATGATAATCTATATATTTCTTCACAAATTATATTGTATCTCTTAATTAATGTAGATGGTAGGTGATCAGGAGAAGGAAAAAAAATTAAAGATCAAAAAGACAAAAAGTAAAAAGAACTCTCATAATCCTATGTCACGATCCAGACCGCCATGAGTGGCATCCATTCAAACCCCGGGTGAGCGAACCATCAACGACCCCGAAACTTAACCGTTCTAACAGTTCAAAACTAGTGTGCAAGAAAATAAACTAGCAATAATCAACCAAATCAACACTAATATAAATATCCTGCAAAAATTCTCTCCCTAGAACCTGAAAGTCATCGTACCAAAATGCTACCAAAAATCTAGAATGTGGGGATAGAAATAGTCTAAGCCTGAAAAAAGTGGGCTACAACATAAACAGATAGAAATCAAGGCAGCTCAATCGAAATAGCTCACCCTTGACGTCTGGAAGCGCTGGGACTACAGGTGAGGTCGCGTGTCAGCCGCTGGAAGATTTCCTGTACTCACAACAAAAAATACAAGTGCAGAATCAGTACACAACTATCGTGTACTGGTAGGATCATCAGCCAATTCTAAATAAACAACATATGAATAGTACAAAAATCAAGTAAGAGTACAGAAAATATGTAACAAGCCAACAGATATACTTGTACCCACATGTAATCCACCTTTACAACTACGATAAACAATCAACTATAACCAACCAACATCTCCTTTTTATATAGCCCGGACTCACCCTAGGATCCCCTCTAAACAACACCTAAGTGTTAACATGCAACCCGGTCTACACCAAGACCAAACTCACAAATCAATACAATGATAACCCGACCTCTCAAGGACCATATGCACAATCAGAATTCATAAACACAATCTGGTCTACTCAGGGAACCATTATTAAAAATGCAGCAATACAATAAAGTAAACTCATACCAGGTGGTACCCAAACCAATCAGTTAGTATCCCATATTAGGCGTAGTACTCGAGCTTTTCTGTTTCCCAAAGTTCTTATCGGTTCTTGGTCTAAAGCAATACACAATAACCAAGATTCAATCTTTATGGCCTATAATTTACCCGGATTATGCAAAATCCTAAACTCCAGGCCACCCATGATCATTTCACCCTTTTTCTGGGCATTTCCACTAATAATTCACCTAGTTCTATCATTTTTATGGATACATTTAGGGAATTAAAATCGCATGATCATAATATAGAAGAATTAACAACAACCAAGAACTTCTACCCTTAGAATCCCCTTTTTTTCCCGGATTCCATCATTCTTAGGTCATTCCAAACCTTTCCCCAAGTCTACCCCTAGCAATTCTATAGCGTAGAAAAGATAGTACGGAGTTTGGGGAGTAGAATCCTTACCTTTAGGACAAAAAAAAGTGTAAAACTGATGGAAATCGCCCAAAATTGCCCTCTTCTTATCCCAAAACATCTTGAAGAAAACTGAACTGTTTTGGGAAAGTTTCTGCATTAAATACCATCGCGCTCCGCTATGCGGTCCACTCTGCTATAGCAGTACCGACGTAGCGGAGTCATCCTCTATGGCGGAGGCTGACCGACGTTGACTTTCACTGTAGCGGTATTTTCTCCGCTACGGCGGAGGTCGCTATGGCGGAGTGTCAACCGCTACGGCGGTTGACACGAGACAGAAAGTTGTAAATTCCCTCAAATTGTCCCATTTTACAACACACTCGATTTTTCGACATTCTGGAATAACCCCTTCACGTCAACCTCGATATTGGGAATTTTACTTATTCAAATTCAATTCCAAAAAGTCCCCTGGACTCCTTTATGTATTAGCTACAAGGAAAACTAGCTCAAAACTAGATACGTTACCCAATCCTTACTCAGATTGCCCTAGACCATACCTCTCTCCAAAACTGGCTAAGACTAGCATAGCCCAAAATTTTTAACTCCCAAACCGAGAAGTTTTCTGACTCGAAACTTGGCACGAAAAGTTTACCCATAATGACGAACCTAGTCGTTACATCCTAGAACTCCCACAGGGATTCACATTCATGAGTCCCAGTCTGAGTCTATTCCACATAGGGCCCTACTTTCATATTGTAGGCCGTCTCAACAGCTATAAAGTGTTCATACACAGGTGAATCCACTTCATCCACTTAATGGTGTTATTCAGACTCAATCAGCCCCCATTATGGCACTACGCAGGGCTACACCACCATCGATGATCATTATATACATATAGGTCCATCGTTTGTCATACCATCAGCTAGCAGCAGTAGGTCAGCTAGCACTACTGGATCAGTTGAATTCTCCACTCTTCATCTCCGAGACGAAAGTCCTACGCGTGAGATTACTCCCCTACAGGCTACTCAGGTGTACAGAGACCTCAGTCAGGTGATAGAGACGATTCCCGGAGGGTCTTCATTGAGCCTGAGGAAGACAAGTATGATTTTATTAACTACATAGAATAATTAACTTTCTATATGTTAATTTTTTTAAGTTTTGATTTAACCTCTTAAATGTTTGATCTTGTATTGAAGGTTCAATTCAGATAATAGAATTACAAAGATCATCTTCAAATGCATCTTCCGATACTACAAAGGTGTCTGGCCGAGTTGGAGCACGGTATCAAAATATGTCCAAGAGCAAATATTCAATGAATTTCGGGTAAATTTTTATTAATTAACACACTTTACATTTAAGGATTGAATCTTATTAATGAATTTTTATTGCAGAAATATTTCCGGTAGGTTCCCAAGCATGAACAATGCATCTCTAATAATTTTTATTCTAAAATCGTTAGTAGACTACATGACTTGCTTTTTGATGCTCGAAAAAAGCTTCGAAAGTCTAAATGGGTGCAGACACCTTATTGAAATGGCCTATTAACTCACTGGCTAATTGATCTGATATTTTTTAGGAGGAGCGAACTTGAGAAGAAAGCCAGAGTGTCTAAGAAGAGAGGTTGTTTACATACTGGTGGAGTTATCAGCCGGATTGCTAGCTGGAAGAAATTGGTACGTATTTTTTCATAATTCAATAGTTCTTTTTTCTTTGTTTTTCTTTTAGAAGTTCTTATTTTTAGATATTGATGATTTTATTATATGCAGTAAAAAGATTTGGATAGGAAGCTAACTCAGGAGGAGTATTTTAAGCATTCTACATAAAAAAGAATAAGAAGAACACAACGAATGAAGATTGTTGGGTTGAGGAACGTCCAAAAGAGACACAAGTAAGAACTTCATTCAAACTTACAATGTTTTCTTAACAATTAATGTTATTTACTTGCATCTTTTCATATTAAGTTTGAATAATTTGATATCTTTTCATTATTAATTACTTGCCTCAATTTAAATATAAGATAAGTATGTGCAAAAGACTGAAGAATACAGTAATACTCGACCTCCTGAAAGTCAGGGCACACCACTTTCACAAGAAGAAGTTGGGCAGCTTTGGAAAGAGTGTGCAGGTGACCCAATTAAAGGTTCGTCTACGGTTTTCCTAGAAAAGCCTCCCAAAAACTGAAGTCTTATTTGCACTGTGGATCCTCCTCCTCTAGCGTAGATGATAGAAAGAAAATGTGGGCTACGATAGCTGCTATGAATAGAGAGCTTGTTGCTATTGTCGAGAGGGAGAGGTTGAGGGATGCTGCTGTTGCCGACAGGGATGTTGTTGTTGCCGAGAGAGATAGGTTGAGGGACGAGAGGTTGCAGGTGCTTCAATCCCAACTAGATGGACTCTTAGAGTCTGAGCATATTATCCCTCGATATCCCCGTGATGCATGACGACGTGCGGCAAGTTGAGGCCCACTTGATGAGTCCACTACAGAGGATGAGGAGGAGGATGATAAAGAGGAGAAGGAGGATGATTAGACTTGTCTATATTTTAGACTATTTCATATTTAGATATGTTTATGTATGAATACTTCTTTATGTTTATCTTTAAACTTTCTAGACGTATTTTGATGATGTTCTGATCGTATTTTAGATTGATTCAAATGGATTATACTTTGATTTGAAATTGTGTAGCATAAATATCACTATGATGTGTTGGCAGCTCTTTGAGCTGGTTTGGGTTGATATTTTTGTGGATTTTAAGCAGGTGACATTAAAAAATGCATCTTTATCCTGCTATTTTTTTTAAAAAAAACGACCACAAGAGGTCAGTATGTTTTGGTAAAATTACCAAAAAAATGACCTTTTGTGGAAGGTTTTGTGTTCAATTTTTAATTAATTTTAATAAAACCGATCACAATTGGTCTGTTTTTCTAAATTTATTTTTAATTAATTTTAATAAATCCATCCATATTTGATTGGTTTTTCTAAATTTATTTTTTAATTCATTTTAATAAAACCGTCCACGTTTGGTCAGTTTTTCTAAATTTATTTTTTAATTACTTTTAATAAAATCATCCACAGTTGGTCGATTTTTCTTAATTTATTTTTTTAATTTATTTTAATAAAACCGTCCACAGTTGGTCGGTTTTTTAATAACTATTCTTATATAATTTTATTAAAATCGATTAAAGGTGGACGGTTTTGTTCAATTTTTTTTAATTAATTTTAATAAAACCGTCCAGGTGTGGACGATTTTATCAAAATTAATTATAAAAAAAATTGAACAAAACCGATCAATTTTGGTCAGTTTCTTTTTTAAAAAATTTATAATAAACTAGTAAAATGATTTATTAAAAAATAAATTAAATAATTTATTTATATTATTAAAATAAATTTTAACAAACCGACCAAAGGTGGTCGGTAATTTTAAAAAAAAATCACCTATTTTAATAAAATCGTCCATATGAGGTCGGTAAAGAAAATAAAAGACCGATCTCATTTGGACGATTTTAATTACCTACCAGCACTTTATCGTCCAAACAAATTTGGACAATTTTTTATCAGTTTTTCAGGATTATCGACCACCTTTGGTCGATTTTTGATGGTGAGTAATCCTGTATGTTTTTTATAGTGACATTAGACATTTTTAAATAGCATTCCCCCTTCTCGAATTTGAATGGAAATAGACATTTCTAACATGTGTAGCATATGCACGTTTTTATTATCTCAATATTTGCATTTCTATTTTACATGAATAAACCTATGGTATGTATTTTAAATTTTGTGCACTGACAATGTGAAATTATTTTACACAGTTAGGTCAATTATTAAGTAATTACTTTATAATAAATATTCTAGGTTGAACTTTACTGAAATGTATAACTTGACTGATCTCAGGATTATGCATACTAGTCATGTGGTTTTACAAATTTCTCTGTTTATGACTTTATGCTTCTTAGAAAAATAAATATTTATGCATTAGTCATAAATGTTTGAATTTTAACTGAAGTATTCTGTTGAATATTAATTTCATGCACTATACTAGAACTCGGTTCACAATTTTTGTGCGTGCACTATTTGTTTTGAGTTTTAAACTTCAAATTTATTTTCACCAAATTAGCTTATTTTAACTCATTAATAATGTTAATTAGTTAAGAAAAAAGATTGAAAATTTAGTTTATGTCTTTTTGGTAGGATGATAAAGATTCTATAGTAAAAAAATTTTGATTTTTTTTCCTCTTAAAAAGAAAATGAGAGGATCTGAGGATGATATATAAGAGTATTTCTCATATGATCACTTAACTAAGGGTAGTTCACACTTTTCTTTGTTTTATAATAAAAAAGTCACTCAACTATTGATATTTCACTCATGAAGTCACTCAACCGTTTTGGATGATTTTTTCATTTAATGTTGCTTTTATTATTTTAAGAAATAAAATGCTATCCTCAACCATTTTATAGAATCAGACTGTTAAAAAGACTAACAAATAATTTGCAATTTCCATCATAATCCTCTAGGACTTTTGTCATTCGGAAAAAGAAAAGTAAAGAGTGAATATGTTAAACTTTCGTAAATTATCATTATTTTGCGAGTTTCATACTTAGATTATTGAGTGTTCTTGTTATTTCTCTGAACTATAACTTCCTTTAGATTTAAAAAAAATCCCCATTTAATATGTGGCAAAATGCTGGGGAATAACTTGTTGAGTGACGCGTGAAAGATGAAAAAAATCTTAAAAAATAAGTTCACCTATCACAATGAATTATAGTAATTTATGAAGGGGCCGGGGGACTTTAACCTATCCATTCAAAAAAAATCATGTGTACTGTCACTTGAAACTCTTTGGAGGAGTTTTTGGAGTGTGATGTTCACGCAACATGTCATATTCCTTCTGGGGTATTTCAATGAGTTTATGGTAGTTTAGGAGACTATGTGAACACTCAATAGTTTAAATATGAGACTCCTAAAACAATGATAGTTTAAGAGAATTTTGACCTATTCAATCTAAAGAAAATAAGACAAAAAGAATAAAACATAGAGTTGGAAGAAAAAAACCACCAAAAATAAAATAGAACCGTCAACAGCAGGATTCGAACCTGCGCAGGCAAAGCCCAACAGATTTCGAGTCTGTCTCCTTAACCACTCGGACATATTGACGCCTCTTTCTCCTTCATCACATCGCAACTAATTTATATTTAAAGTTGTGATGAGTTGAAAAACTCGAATTTATTTTTGTGTTTGGAGTTCAAATTGTGATTAAAAATTAATTTTATAAAATTTGAGTGGTGAATTATATTAGAAAGATAATTTATTATTGTGGAATAAGGTTTAAGAAATGTATTTAAATTTTGAATTTGATTTTTGTGAGAAATTTAGAGTGGTGTTTTGACTCGTTGAAAATAGTCTGAGGAGGTTGTCAATATGAAGTCATTTAGGGGGTATTTGGATTGATTTTGAACAAGAATTACAACTGAAATCGTAGAACAAGTTTATTACTGTAATCTGCGACGTTTATACATTTTTATATATTGTTATACACTTAATACAAGGTTTATACATTATAATACACTTGTATACAAGGTACATAAAGTGTTTATATAGGTTTATAAATACTCAATAATGATGAATAATAAGTGTATAAACACCATTTAAAATATATATATATATGACTAGACATGTACAATATGTTATGTTGGGTTGTGCATGATGCATCTTCAACTTATCGAGGACATGATCATAGATAAGAGGTTATGGAGATTGCGAATTTGAATAGAAGGTTAGTAGGTAGTTGAGCATTATCTCGCTTCCCGGCTGGATAGTAGCTTGGTGTACTGTACTTGTTTCCCCTTTATACCAGTAATAGTAGCATTTTTACCGTAGTTGTCTATCCTTTGATTTTTGTTACTCTTTGTTATTTCTTGTGCTTCAATTATAACTTTGTTTGATTATTGTTATTGTTCCTTGTTTCTGAATGCTATGTTATGTTTTCCTATTATTTGTTATGTCCTATTTACTTTTTTATTTTTCTTTTATAACTGCTTTGGTGTGCGTTACTCGTGTAGAGGGTGAAGGGGATACTATTTCTTTTATGTTTCTCATTACGAATGCGAAGGGGATACTATTTCTCAAACTCAAAAACTAATGTCTCAGAAATCGACTTAAAAGATTATTTTTCCACTCAGATTATTAAAACAATATGTTTACTTTTCATTTCTTCTTACCTGGTGTTCTCTACTTCACTCACGTTTTATTTTTCATGAATAAAAGACGGCCACTATGCCTTTGTTAAAATAAATACATAAATAAACAAATTCGTTTTAATGATTTTGATGCTCCAAATTTTTAACAAGGTAAAGTTCAATATAACATCACATCTAGTCCTGAGCTGCAGTTGGATGTCTTAATAATTAAGATGCAACAATGGCTGAAATATAGCCCACTTGAAAAAATGCATTACAATATACAAAAGAAGATGTTAATTCCATCTCACGTAACAGTATTTGATTAGACACGAAGTTTAAGATGTTAATCAATCTCTATACTATGTTGATTGATAATAGGGTTTGCTCGGAGAATTAACCTCCATCTCCAACCCTTAGGTTGTGGATACGAATCACCAAGGGAGCAAAAAAATGTGAGCTCCTAGGGATGGGTAAAAAAAATACTACGAAAAAATTCAAAATGGTTTAAAAGTTAGTTTGATAGAGAAATCATATAAAATGTTAAATAATCTAGCTAATAAGAAATCTTGAAGGATATGAAAAAGTTGTATAGAATGAAATGGTGTCAAACAAGAAAAATCAAATCAAAGATCAAAAGTTGGAAGAATATAGTGAATGTGAAATTTGGTATATGTGAAAAGATTGTATCAAAATGAGATGATGCCAAACACTTGAGATGTTCCAAAATGAAAAGAGTATCATATAAATTGGAACGGAGTTGCACCTTAACATATGCACAAGTCTATTAGTATAGCTGCCAATTGAAGAATAACACTCCATTTCAGACATCAACATGGATTAAGAACATCAACTTGGATTAAGAAACTCTGGTCGAAAGAATTGGCTAGGAACTTGAAACTCACCTATCTATTGTGAATAATTTTTTCCATATGGCCACGATTTTGCTGCTTCTGACTTGGTAGGCAGAAAACTATACCATGACTAGCTAAGCAACTGTACAAATTAATATCTACTGATATAGCAGCAGAACAGGAAAAGGGAGTGTTGGGGGAGGGCGGAAAGCGCAAAGATAACTGGTCTCCTTGGTCTCTTTAGATACTACAGCATGTAGTTAAACATTACAAGCTCGAAACTGATAGCATTCAAGTGGTTGGTCCGATAAATATCTGCAGCAGACGCTCAGGATTGTTCACTAAATTTCCCCTGCACCAGAAAAAATTGCATAATGTGTCAACAGCTAATACCAAAACTTATGGACAAAGGGAAGAACACCATCATGAAAAGTCATTCTGTTATCAGTTGGTACTTACTATTTAGTTGTCCAAGTTTCTTATAAACGTCTTACAGAATCAACAGAAGTCTTGTTACTCCGAGTTTTAGAGTTAAACAAGAATGCAGTAATGAATTTAGATGCTACTTTTTCTCCTGATCCCTTATATATATCATCTATCGCATATTCAAAATAAGGCCACTCTCCCAATATCTTCTGCCTGATGTTACCAAAGATCGTTGTATCAAATTTGGTAGAGCATTTTCCAGAAGGCTTTCATGACATCAAGCACATTTGCTCCCTTAAAGAGTCCACGTAATATCTTTGTTCTAGGAATAGCAATTTCAGTGTGAGCCCCAAAAACATTTAGCCATGCTCCGATCTTTAATTACATGTTCTTTCAATGCCGTTATATTCTTCTTTCTTTACAAATTGCTGCAGTATGGTGCACAGCGTAAGACACTTTTCTAGGGACAACAATGGGGAATGGCAGGGTTTCATTTACCCTTTCAGGAGATGATCTCTCCCCCCCACCTCACATGCCTCGTGGGGGGTTCAATGTATATGTCATCCTGACCCAATTAATCTAACTTCCTTTCTATATTAATTTACCTATTTTTCTAGATCTCCCAACCTATGTTCAAATTATGTCACATCTTTTCTTTAGCTGTTAGGAAGACTCTCTCTAGTCTCTTGCCTTTCCTACATTCAACCTCTTCTATACTCTCTGACTCAATTTGGTTACATCAATTAAATAATTATTCATAGTAGTTGAGCTAAATGGTTACATCATTGCAGTTGACGTGGATGGTTACCCCTTCACAGTGGTTGACATAAATGATTACATCAATTAAAAATCAAATATATGCAGTTGATTCAATTACTTGACATTTTCTCCAAACTGAAGCATGAGCAAGTTCAGAAACATTAGTTTCCTCTACAACTCTATAGTATCAAATGGCTACCGGAACGTTTTACAGATGAGAAAGTATTCAGTGTCACAAAAGGTAATGCTGGGGATAAGGCCCCTGGACCTAACAAATATACCATAGCTTTTTATCAGAGATGTTGGTCCTTCAAAAAGGAGATGTAATGGACACCTTTGAATATTTCTAAATAGAAGGAAAACTTATAAATAACCTAAATGTTACCTTCATAATACTCTTCCCTAAAAAGAAAGAAGCTAGTTAGTCAAAAGACTTTCGATCTAATCAGTCCTTTGAGTAACATATACAAAACTATTGCAGTATTCTCAATGAAAGGATAAAAGTGGTGACCAGGAAACTAATCACTGAATCTCAAAATGCATTTTTACAGGGGAGGCAGATTATGGATGCAGCTTTAGGTGCCAACGAATGTATGGTTACTAGGAAAAAACACAGGGAAACAGGAGTCATTTGCAAATTAGACCTGGAGAAAGCATATGACAGTGTTGAGTGGACCTTTGTGCTAAATTTCATGACATCTATGGGATTTGGAGATGAATGGATCTAGTAATTGATAGCAGATGTCACTAGAGACAGGTTCTCGATCCTAATCAATGGGGCTCCTATAGACTACTTCCGGTTACAAAGAGGATTAAGGCAAGGACACCCTTTATCTCCATTCCTCTTTTCTCGGTAGAATGATTATAGCAGGTAAAAGGAAATTGATCAATGACCTCAATTGGTACTGAAAGACAGAACATGATTGAGGTATCCCACATGCTATATGCAGATGATACCGTGGTATTCTCTGGTGCAGAAAATCACAACTAAGGTATTTGAAAGTAATTATGTTAATCTGTTTCTGAGTAACATGTCAATTTAGCACAGAGCAGTTTTTCATTGTTAACAACGTGAGAACATGGAGTCATTAGCATGTAAACTGGGACATAAAAGTGGAAAATATTCCTCCTATGTACTTGAGGGCCTTCTCCTTGGAGCTAAACATAGTCACATAGACAGACTGGTGTATGACAGAATGTGATGGCAAAATGAGGAAAAACGGCTCGCTTCACGGGAAAGGAAATATCTTAGTTTTGGGGATAGAATCGCCCTCATAAATAGTGTAGTCGATGGAATTGCAACTTATTTATATGCCATGGCATTCAATACCTCAAAAGGCAGTGAAGCAACTGGATAAAATAAGAAGGGATTTTAAGGAAAGTGATTCCAAGAGCCATAGATTACACTTAGTGAGATGGCGCAAGGTTACACACTCTTAAAAGTGGGGAGGGCTGAGAATTAGAGACCTGAAGAAGCATCAAAAACTTACTCTTCAAATTGCTATGGGGATTCAATGTGGAAGAACCAGCCTTGTGGAAAAAAGTAATCATCACAACGTTGGATGGGGCATGGTGCAATAAACAAACAGCTGGGCCGTATGGTGTATCTCTAGGGAAGAGCATTAATAGCCACCAGGAAGAATTTCAAATATTAATGGATATTGTAGTAGGTGATGGAAAAAAACCAGAACATGGATTGACCAATGGTTAGATCATGATGCAGGCCTTCGCTAAAGTTTCTGGCACGGTTCTTAAGAGGCAACTATTGCATTCTGGAGTAGTGAAGGATGGAATTTAGGGCTAAAGAGGGATATTTTTTTGGAATGGGAAGTAGAAAACATAGCACAAAGACTACTCATATCAGAATGCATGCACACTCAGCCAGATTCTCTAGTCTGGTAAGGAGATAAGAGAGGCAATTCACTGTAAAATCTTGCTACCACCTGCCAAAGTTTCCATTCGATGCACAAGAGAATTGGCCCTGGAAAAAAATCTGGAGAAGAAAAGCTTCCCAAGGAAATTTTATAAGAAAGGAGGATTTAAAACTGTGCAGTAGACTTTTTCATGTGAAGCCTACAATGAGTTCCCTGCTGGGCCTGCTCATCTTTTTTGACACTATAGATACTCATCGGAGATTCTTTTTTATTCTTATGGAACTCATTGGAGATTTGGACCCTGTTCCTAAATATATTTGTGGTGCAACAGGCTTATCAACAATACTGAAGGAGGCAAGTCCAAAGCTGAAAATTTTGAAGCAGCAGCTCCAAAAAACAGTCCCTTTATGCACTTTTTGGTCTTTGAGGAAGGAAAGCAATAGCAGATATTTTGAAAACAAATACAAATCCATACATCTACTTAAATTTAGAGTTTTACAGCTTATGTATTTTGGTGTAACATGAGGGTTCACCTTGAAGTAAATACTTGTAGATCACTTTATGGAATCCATACATAATATAAGGTTAGCACTTTCTTGGTGCTATCAGTGACAAAAACAAAAGAATTACTCTCCAATGTTGTAAAATCTTCCTTCAAATTTGAAAATCTCCTAATACAGTTAAAGTTAATTCACCGCAAGATTCTCACAACCCAATGTTTCTTTCTGCCTTTTATGCAGGCTCTCTATGTCCTAAACCAAACAATCTAAAACAAACACCCCTCCTCTCCCAGTCTCACCAGCCTACTCCAAACCCATACCTGCAACTAGAGAAAACTTTTTTCAATTTCTAAAAGACACCCCTCTTCCTCCCTCAACCATGAACTCTATTCTTGTCTGTGCACACATTTCTTCTCCTTTTTCTCACTTTTATGGCTTTCCATTTTATTTTTTTGTTTGCCTTCTAACCTTCCCGGACCCCTTCAAATGTTACTACTGGCCTCCTCCTTTATTTATTTTTTTATTTTTTTTGTGACTTTGCTCTCTATTGATTGTTTTTCGTCAAAACTTAAAGTTCAAGTTTAAGATCAAGTGTCGGTGTAAAAGGTTACCCATCTGAAATTAACCTAAAATATGAAGTATCAAATTAGAAAACTACACTTGGGACACTATTTACTTATGACAGATTTTCTATACAGAACTATCTTGATTCTTATTTCAAAATATTTTATGTAAAGCCTAACAAAAGTCTGTCTAACTGATTACTCCAATCATCCCAACATGCTGTTACTAGTTGTTGTTCAAAGATTAACTACATTAAAATCTGATAATGATGCTTCAAACAAATCTTATAAGTGAAATGAAAGTATGTTTCACAATGTAATACATTTCCGTTTTCTAAATATAGAAATATTATTTCCAGATGATGAATTTATTGGTGCCCGATTTAAACCTGAATATTAAGTAAATTTGCTCTTGAAAATGTTAACTTGGCTATTCGGTCATTTAATTTTTCAGCGAATGAGAGATATTCTTTCTTTATTACTCCTTTTCAATAATGTTGACACATTTCTTTAATTTTAACATTTACGAATTACTCTTAGGGTGTGATTGGTATGAAGGAAAATGTTTTCGTGGAAAATGTTATTTTTGAAAAATACATAGTTTTTTGACTTACTATTTGGTGTTTGGTAAGTAAGCAAAAATATTGTCTCAAGAGCATTTATATGTAATCTAGGAAAACATTTGTGGTGGGGTGGGGTGGGGCGTGGGGGGTCAGGGGTGGCAGGGTGTGGGGTGGTCAAGGGGTGGCGGGTATTCGGGAGGAGACAATGAGTTTGGAATGTCACTTATTGAACTTGTTTTCCCTACTACCACTAGAGAAGTCATTTTTCTAATTTTTAAGGAACTTGTTTACCCAAAGAAAATGTTTTTTAGAACATTTTGGCCAACCAAATATGTAAAATTATAAAACATTTTATGTTTTCCTCCATAACAAGCACACCCTTAATGGCACACTTATAAGAATTGAAATAATACACAGAAGACAATTAGAGATTGCAACTACTTTTGGTATATTACATATATATATATTTAGCTTATGTGAAAAAAGTACTTCTTTCTTCCTTAAACTCTACATCTAGTCAAATGCCGCCTCAGAAAATGAAATGGATATAGTACTAATTTTATTATGTGTAATATATTTAAACACAAAAAACATATGATTTACATAAAAATTAATCAGTCATTTCAGAACTCAGGGCAAAAGAAAAAAAAAACAAAAAAATGAAAGACCACAAACTTATATGTGCAACAAAAAGATATATGGGAAACCAAATTGGAAGGGCATTAACGGAACCAAACGAGCATGCAGCAGACCACCACCCATCACACCAAAAAATCAATCTACTCCCCCCCCCCTCCCCAATGGTCACATGACATTCCTCCACCCCGCCCCACATCCTCCAAAGTGGGCTAGGTCTTGCTTCACCCTGCCTTGCTCATTGCCATCCCTACTCTTGGTGAGTGGAAGTTCATAGCTAAATTTAGGTAGCAAAGAAGTAGCCGTTTGGATCTAAGCTGCTTCAGAGGATAATTTAGGTAGCTAAAAAGCAGGTGTTATGATCTAAGCAGCTCAATTTCTTTCTGTGCATATCATATGGCAGGAAAGAAAAAGAACACTCAGAATCAAGGAGAATGTGGATTGGATATTAGTAGACTGGTATAGAAAAAGTTAATACCTATAATTCTCCCAAGGATACGTGGCAATCGTGACTTAACTTGGAGATTCCTCAGCTTGTGATTTCATAAGCTACTTAATAATGATGATGAGTATGGCATCGTCACTATTCACTAATATATAAAAATCACTGAAAAAAAAAGCAAATTGAAGTGTATTTGGAGAAGCAAAAGTAAATTTTCAATTAAAGATTGCTACGAACACCTAAGGGAACTTCTTCCACCATTCTCCACTGGCCTTGGAAGTGTATTTGGAGAAATAAGGCACTTTTGATTGAAGGTGGAATGTTTTACTTGGATAGTGTGTTTGGGAGCATGTGTAACTCATGAGAATCTTCAAAAAGAGGGTCAATATAAGCAGATGCTCATTGTGTGAAAGACAAAATGAGGACATAAATCACCTCTTCATCCACTGCTCATTCACCAAGTCTGGGACCTCATCCTGAACATTGTGGGAATCAATTGGACTATGCCTAGGACAACGAAGGAGCTGCGACGATGTTGGTACATTAAAGGGATGGAAAAGGAAAAATTTGAAAATTTGGAACTCAATATATTCAGCTGTTTGGTGGACCAATTGCAAGGAAAAGCACGTAAGAATTTTTGAAAGCAAACTGAATCTGTAATTAGCATTAAATACAGATTATCTCGTTACTTTTTTTTTTTTTTTTGGTATAACATGGCTATTGCAAATGATACAGAGGCCATGATAGAATTTTTGAGCTCTTTACAAATCCAGCAGGATGTTTCCTCTGTAAATATTCGACAGCATCTTCTGGTTGCTGGATTCTCAATAACATAATCTTTTAACGATCAAAAAGAAATAGCAGCAAATTGAACAGACCGTGGGAGAGGGGGAAGTGGAAGAAAGGAATGATTTATTCTAGCATGACAAGCAGAGACCTCATAAAAGAAAAGTTACAACACAGACGAATAACAACTGGAAAATGTCCATATTGTATTTTAATAAAAGCTGGAAATAGAAAGACAGTAAAAGAACAAGTAAGGAGCTCCACGGGAAAACATACACATAATTCACTTACCTTATCAATGCTCAAGAATCTCTCTGCATGTCAAAATTGTCATCCAATTGAAGTACTGGTGCTTGAGTAATTCTTCACCAGCCACTCATGAGGATATGGGTACAATATCTCCGTGTCGAATTGCCAAACCATGATTCTTGAACAGTTCATTGGTAAGCCTTCCATTTGACTTTCATCTTCCACCACTTGTTCGATAAATGTGCTCGCCTGTAAATAAAATCATTAGGATTGACATTATTGCATACAGTAATATAGATAATAGCAGTAATAGCCGAACCCTTTCTCTCAAGGGTGGTTGGGCGCGGTGCTCCAACTTCAAGCTCAGTTTCACTAGCCATGTCTTGAAGGTACACCATCACATTAGCTGTGGTGAATGTGGAACTATCCACTAACAGAATATCTTTTTTTAATTACCAATCATCAGAGATCCAGGATAGAGGCAAAACTCACTTGGGAACTAGCTTTGGCTGTATCAGACTGCCTTATAGGTTCTAGTGTTGGTAGGTGCCACCTCTTTGGATCCCAAAGTATTGTACTATTGAATGCAAACCCCGATATTTCTGCATAGAATCTCTGAGATCTTTTTGCTCTACCTTCAGTGTGCCAACCTATAACCTGAGAGCCGTTACAGATTGGACCCTGCAAGATAACTTTCCTATTATTTTCAGCTAGTCTTGCCACAATCCATGTCCCGATCCGGCTGCACACAACAATTTTCTATCAAGAAAGTTGATACATGGAATCATAGACTGAGCACATCACCTAGAGAGGCATGATTCATTGCATTTAGAGTCATAGACCAAATGGTTATACCAAAAATAATAATATAGTGAGAGGCACCCAAGATCAGAGTGATCAAGAAGCTGTAGGAGTACGGAAGTTTACCTGATAAGCAAAATAATAACAGCTTAAGCAAGAAATAAAGGAAATGGGAACATGCAAATATCAACTAAATTGAGCATAGGTAACATTCCATAAGGATATAAACTACTGGAAACTTGCTTCCACTTTGCTTTATATCACAAAAGTAAAACACGGTTGCTAACACTCCAAAAGTAAGAAAATTTAACAAATAGAGTACCTGATCTGTCTCATCTGCTCGAAGACATCAGCAGAGTATATATTGTACTCGTCAGCAAAATAGACAATACCATCGAGATGGTGTGTTTCAATGTGAGAGAGCGCCACAGTCCTTAGATGCACATTTTTCTCTTTCACATCAGTTAAGTTCTTGCTGCACACAAGATGTCTGTACATGACTCCAGTTCTTCTCAATATATCAGCAGTTTCAACAGATTGAGAGTTCATCTCAACAACTATCCACAATAAAGGAGAAGGCACCAACTCTAATGCATAGGCCAGACGATTTAGATAGTATGCTTGAAATGGCCGAATTTCTGTAGGTGTCACAATAATCAAAAGTTTACGGGATACCATCAGCTCCTGGTCAAGTGATTGATTAAAGGAGGCATTGTAGGCAATTTCTTCTTTCAGTTCAACATGTACTAAGTTAGGTTCTGATGTCGAATTATCTATGATAGGCAAGTCCTCAGTGGTTGAAGTCACATTTCTAGATACATCATATGATCGGGCATTTTCTTCTGGCTGGAGGACCTCAAAGGATAAAGCTTGATGTTTAGATATGAAATTTGTTGACAAATTTAGTAATGGAGTAAGGCCAATAAATACTCCAAGAAGGAAGCAGAAAAAGAATTGTAGAAGAGCTCTCCTCCAAATGAGCCCCTTCAACTTTGACCTTTCTAAGGGCCTAGAAGATCTTCGTGACAAAAGACCAACTACAAATGTCTGAACCTTGTAGATGGCATAATCCAATGAACCAAAAGAAGACAGCAATGCACCAGTTGGTGTATAGCTATTACTACATGATGATGACTTGGACAATGGAGAGGCCACAGGAAATACTTCTCCATTCATAGCGCTTCCAGGACGAGGCACTGGGGACAACGTTCTTCTAATCGAAGCCATAATACTATTCAAGCAATCTTAAATTGTTTCAAAGAGACTCAAGCCAGAAGTAACCAATATAACGTTCACTGAATTTGGCACACTAAAGTAATACTACCTTACAGGCCTTATCCAACCTAATCAATATGGTGAAAATTTCTAAAACTATGGATAGCTAAAAATGAGGGAAAGCTTATAAGACCAGAATAGACAATAACTCCATCTTAGTACATCAAGTCCAAGAAAATATCCTCAATAATGGCAAATTCAGCACAAGCTCAACTAACCACTCGACTCTTTTGGCAGCACAGGAATCAATCACAATACACTGTCAATTCCTCAACATTCAGAGTTTCTCTAAGTAAGTATTGATCCATACTACTCAAACAATGAAACACCATATATATAAAAAAGAAAAAAATCAAAGCTTTCTTACAGAAAAGCACAACACCACCAACCAAATCTTGAATGAAGTCAACAAAAGGCAAATACCCATTAAAGAAAAAGTCAATTCTGACCTCAAGAAAACGCCAGATTTGAACTTCAGATAAGCAAATCTTGGGCTGAAATGAAAAGGTTTACCACATTTTCTTCCAATAAGAAAAGGGTCATCGATCTTTGGTATTCGAATCAATAGGAAGACAAACAAGAAGAAGAAGCAATCACACAGTTCCACCAAAACCTCTTTTTGACACAATTTAGAAACTTCAAAAAAACTTTATGGGGCAACTAATCAAACATATCGAATGAGCTGAAAATGTTCAATGTTTTGAATCTTAGAGCAAAAAGAGCGACTCACTACCATGGCCACAGTAAAAAGGCAAGAAAAAAAAAGAGCAGAAAATGGCATTTACGAACACTTCTTTTCCTTTTACTTTTTAAAATTACTACTCACTTTATATACACGTTTTTCTCTCTTCTTTTTTGTTTTTTTTTTGTTGGGGGGGGGGGGGGGCAGATTGCTCAACTTAATTACTAACTATTTTTTTCGTTTCTAAATATTCATCTTTTTTTTTTTTTACATACTCCTCAATATTAAGTAGAGGATAATTTGACTAAATTATTCTTATTAAATATTCTGAGAGTAATTAATTAATACTTCTTTCTTTTGCATCAAATTAATATCTCGTCATATTTATGAATAAAGATAAAGTTAGAAACAAACAACTAATTATGTCTTAATTTTTTAAAACGATAAATATTATAGATCTACCTATTTTTAATAAGGATGACAAGTATTTAGGAGCGAAAGAATTATTTGATAAAATAAATATAAATTTTAACATAATATTTTTATAAGATAGTCATAAATATTAGAGTATATTAATATTCTTCTATTAGTGCTTATAGAATTAATATATTAAACTCTGTACCCAACCAAATAATGTGGCAATATAAGCCCAATATATTTTACTATTTACCCTTTTCTGTTACAAAAATTATGTTCCTGCTAATACTAATTAAAAAGAATTACCAAAAAGGACCACACAAGAGAAAATGTTCTCCACCTTTCAAAGGGAAAAAAAAGTGCTAGCAGTCAGTACAATAATTAATTAGGATGCAGATTCACAATTTTCTCTTTTCTGTTTTTATATACATTCACCATGTTATTCAATTAATTTCCCTACTTTATTTTTTTGGGTAAAACTATTCTGATTGAACATAGACTAGTGAACTATAAGCAGTTAAAGCTTAATTTAATCTGGCAATGATTTAAAATATAGTAAAAATTTCACAAATAAGGTCATGCGAAAGTTATATATTAACAACAAGAACGTATTCAGTAAAAAAATTACAAGTGTAATTATGCGAAAGTTATACACTGTGAATGTGATGAGAGTATTTGAGAGTGAATATAATGTATTTCCTTCTATGACTGACATGTTAAAGAGATTAATTTTGTACTCTATAAATCAATTATTACATTCTTGTATGCTTTTCGTAATTATGTTAATGGAAAAGGATCATAAATGTCTTTATAGTATACAAAATTCATGATATTTGCCTTTCGTTAATAGTTTGGTTCAATTATGCCTTTGTCATTACTTAATTCAACTAAAAAGGTCCTTATTTCACACGAAACTTAATCGAGCATAATTAGAAGACTAATAAGGCATATTAGGACCTACAATTTAGTTAAGTTGCTTCATAAGTGTAACTTCACAGATTATTTCATAGTTGTAGTTAGGTGCTGAATTGGACTAGATATGCCCTTAATATACGCGTGTGTGTGTCCAAATATGTCTTATTAGTCTTCTAATTATGCTCTATTAAGTTTTGTGTGAAATAAGGGCATTTTTTTGGCCCAATTAAGTAATGATAGGGGCATGATTGAGCTAAACTATTAACGGAGAAAAAATCTTATTATAAATTTTACATATTTTAAGGCATTTTTTTAACCCTTTTCTGTTATATTAAAGACATATCACTCTACTATAAAATACCATGGCCAGAAGAGTAATTAGTTATGTTCCGGTGTATAGTTCCAGAATCTACTTCCAAAATTAGTCTTATGTGGGGTGGATGAATCTATTTCCTAAATTTGGGTGTTAAATAATTGTATATGGTATAATAAGAAAATGGCACATTTGATGTTTTTATTTTTATCCAAATATAGTATAATTGTTGACAAATATAGTAGAAACATTTTTACACCTGAAGAGGTGCATGTAATAAGAATAAAAATAGCCAGCAAACAATACTAATTTATAGCATTTAATTCTCTTCATTGGTGCATCTATTGATACAACATCATGAATATTGAATCCATAATGAATTCTGTTTGGGAGTTCCTTGGTGTTTTAGTTAATATTGCTTCAGCTTACGAAAAAATATATCTCAGCCGCAGTAATTTAATAAAAAGTTCTACTATAAATTTCGTTCTAATTTATTTATATGGTTTTGACTTGACACGAAGTTTAAAAAAATAAAGAAGACTTTTAAATCTTGTGACGTTAAATTAATAATATGTAGAATGTTTCAAAATATTCTTTAATACTACCTCCGTTTCAACATATTCAATGATTGTTTTGTATATCAAATAAAGCTCTATTGATATTCTACATAAGAATTTCACATCAATATATAATGAAATTGAAGCACCCTACAAATGTAACAAAAACAGCATTCACACAAATATTTCCTCTTTCCCTTTGATTACATCAAAAATTGCTTTTAAATTTTAGAGAAAATGTATCAAGGCCCTTTTAAAGTTGGTCGACATTTGAAAGCAGAAACCTAAATTTTACGGAGGTTTTATTACCTCACTCAACTAATTCTATCGTTGTAAATATCCCATTTTGACCGATTTTCTTACCATATGTGGTCTCACGTTTGAAGAGCGCGTGAGTATATGAAATTACTGCCACAAACCAGTAAAAAAAAAGCCACTTGGGATGATTAATTTAAATCTTTTCTTTATAAAAGACACCCATCTTCTCAACCTCCCCCAAACTCCATTAATAGCCGTTGAAGAAGCTTCTCTAAAAAAAAAATCTCCTCCTCAACGAAATCAAATAGAAAAGAAACTTTTTATATCTACAGATCACTACTAAGATATTTTCCCCCAAAAAACTACTACACAAAATAATTACTACAACGATGTTTTCCCCAAAAAATAACTATTACACAAAAAAAATTGAACATTTTTACAGAAATAAAGAAATCGTGAAGAACCCTATCCTGTAAGCTTTCACTACATTTATTATGCTATTTTTGATACCACAATCTCAGAAATTGACAAAGACGATGACAATTTTGGTTGACTATCAATGTTCCTTAGCTTTTTACTTTTGGAATTTTGATCGTTTAGGAGAGAAGAAATATCTAGAAGGGGGTAAAGTCAAAGAAGGGCGGGTCAGGGTAAGACTCGACTTTTTTTACAAGGGCTGGATAATTAAATTTATTATTAATATTTAATTTGGGGGTGAGATACACGCACCCCTTTTGAATCAAAAGATGGTGAGAAAATGGGTCAAAATGGGATATTTACAACGATAAAATTAGTTGAGTGGGGTAATAGGACCCCATAAAGTTTAGGTGTCTACTTTCAAATGTCGACCAACTTTAGGGGGGTCTTGGCACTTCTGGCACCACCAAAAGACTTAGGATCTGGAATTTTCAACTTGGAATGATCGTCACGATTCTGCCTAGAAGCAGCCACAGCACGTCGCAGCACCACCATTTCTGCATGCAGATTTTCGTTTTCCTTGCGGAATTCGTCCATTTGAAAATTCACAGCCTCACGAAAATTTACCACTTCCCCATGACCTCAGAAATACCTTCATCATAGTCATGACGAAATCTTTCAAGTTCTGTCCGCAAATTATGAATCTGGGTGATTATATCCACCAGATTTGGATCACTGGCCTGTTCGTCAGTCAAGCCAACCAGCGCCTCAATTCGTGTCACTTTTTCGTATCCATGGCTCCTTAGTCCTTATACTTATTTCCCTATATGAATTATTCTTATACAATTTAATTATTCCAATAGATCGATACAAGACGATCCATTTTAGTTCTATATTTGTTTGAATAGAATTGTAAATACTTAGCCTAATTTTCTTGAACAAAATTGTATTACATGTTCAAGGTGAGTGTTTTGGGCCATTTGATGAGTTGAGTTATACATTTGGATGATATATATTTCATGTGTTGAAAGTGTTGAGTATGGTGATTTGTAACACTTTGTCCTTTTTATTTGACTATGAGCATGTATGTCATAGTTGAAATGTAATCCTTAATGGTTGTTACTTGTTAGGTATTTTTGGTTGAGTAAAACAAGTGTTTATTGAGGTTAGGATTGAAATTGAAGTATTTTGGGAGAGAACGACAACTTTAGGAACAACAAAGGGTTGGAAGATAATGCTAGGGACAAGAGATTCTAATAAGTAAAAGAGGGTTTAAAGTTTAAACTATAAAAATATAATTAGTACTCTTAAATCTTAAGGACTCATTTGGCCATGAGAATTATTCACTTTTTTCTGAAATTCTTGTTCATTTTATTTAAAAATCAATATTTGACCATGAAAATTTTAAATATAACTTAGAATCAAATAACTACTACAATAAATTTCCAAGTACAACAGCTTTAGTATGGATAAGACAAATATTAAAATGAATGAACATGAGGAGGACCTATTCTGATGAGAAGTACAAATAAGCGTAAAAATGTATCTGTAATAATAGAAGCCTTGAAAAAGTAAATTTTTGAAAAAAACTTTTGATAAAAAACCCCTCAACCTTATAGATTCTAGGGATATCCAACGAGACTATAACCTTTTCAACCTAGATGATGAATACTCTCTCCGTCTATTTTTACTTGTTTACTATTGACTTTAGACATTTCTTAAGTAATCATAAATAGAAGAATAATTTTACTATGTTACCCTTTGAATATAATAAATACAACATCTTGAAAAATGTAATAGGGAAACAACTATAATTATTAATAAGGGTAAATTAGGAATTAAATTTAAAATTATCTCTTGATTTAATAAATTGAACAAGTATTGTTAGACATCTATTTTTAATATAGTGGACAAGTAAAGATGGACGGATGGAGTAGAAAAATACCCCACCCGTCATACCCATTACCTCCAAAGACAAAGAAAGACTTTATGCCCCTTGGGAACAAAACCATCATCATTAAACTTGTAAGCAAACGTATGTGCTATAACTACCTGCATAATCGTTTGAAAACCCTATGAAATCTCAACCAAGAGCTAAACTTGATAGACCTAGCGAGAAGACTACTATCTCATTAAGTTAGCCCACCAATCCAACTACAACAACATATTAAATCAAGGCTCTTGGTTTATTGGTTTCCAATATTTCTACCCGTAAATGGAAATCAAAGTTTAACCCAGCTACAAAAACAATGTTGTTTGCTACCGTTTGGATTAGATTTCTTGAACTCCCAACTGAATATTACGACTTAGAAATTCTGAAAAAATTGATAGCACGATCATGTTTTACTGGAAACACTTCTAAGGGAAGATATGCAAAGTTATATATCATGATTTAGCTTGATAAATCTTTACCATCGGATATTCACATTGGCTCTCACCTTCAAAATATCCATTTTGAAAGTTCCACCCTCTTCTATCTAATTCGTGATTGTCTAAGACACACATTGTACTATTGCTCCAACAGATCATCGAAAATCTCGAACATTATTCTGGATATCTCCCGTGAAAAAGTAGAAAGAAAAGAAAAAGTTAAAGAAAAAAAAAAGGAGGAGAAAATGAAAGAAAAAAGATAAAAAAGAAAAACATACAAAATACAAAAGAAAAAAACAAATAAAAAAAATGTTTGCACTACTATTAGCTATTATAAAAAATCAAAAAGCAAGAGTCCTATGATTGCAAAAAAAAAAGATGGAAAAATTAGTAACATTATAAATAACAGATTTTCCTATCTGAAAAATAATGCTAGAACTATAAATGACAAAAAAAAAACAAGAAGAACATGAAAAGAACTCACGTGTGTTAGCCTCATCCCTCCAAATAGTATCGAAGACTACCCTACCGTGTCCTCCTTGAATATCACCACTCTTAATAGTATGGCTTTTTTTCCACCCACGTCTTCATCAATAAAATTTTTTTACCAAGAAACTATTTCTGGTACAATGCATAACTCAGAAAGGCTAAATCCTAACTATAATAGTAAATCTTTCAAATCTATCCTACAACTCCCTTTACAGAAGCCTATCTATCTACCTACAATAACGAAGTCTCAATTTTATCACAACGCCCTTTAATCCCTCAATTTGATTAGAAAGTTACCCTATCTTAAAATATCTCTATTTCTAACAAAGTACCAACCTCAAGAAGAGCTAGACATATAGTCGCCACATTCAATAAAAAGCTCCATAGCCCTTCAACTACCAATTATACAACCATATCCAAGATAAACACTGTCATCATGACCTCTAATACTAACCTTAATATAGAGCCTATACTACATTCATCAAAAATCATTATATTACCCATATGACAATAACAATTCTAATTCTCACAAATTTACACCGTCTCCACAAAATCTTAACGAAATATGCCTCGTCGTTCATCTCTGCACTAAGACAGAGCAAATCACAATCAACCAAACAATTACTCTTCTCCTCACATAGAAAAAAACGGGTAACTCAAGACAAAATAATGACGAACTATCAAAATACTTGGACCCCACAATACCTTCCAAATCATCCATTCCACTATCCTATTATCCAGTTCCAGGAGACAATCTGAATCAGTCATCAATTCTTTCAACGATGAACAGTGTGAATGAACAAAATCTGCTTCATGCATTATCATTAGAGAATTATTATCCTTCGATGAAAATGATGGCTTGTATCCTTCAAGGATTTTTATCCCTCTATTGGTACCTCCAGAATTCGACCAAGTACTGATTCGTCCAAAAAGATCTCCACTCCATCAACTGTGGTGGTCAGTGATCCTTCAGCCTTGTTGAAAACCATGTTCACATAGAACTCAGTGACCTCTTTCTCGAATAGTACAGGAATGGGGGTTAAAACAGGTGATCCCATTTCTGCTCTTTGACCATGTCAATCATCTCTGCCATTCCTCTGTGGTCACTGATTTCTGGGTCAAAAACTCGACCATTAAGCACTCTTAGTTGCTTCAAAAGAGCAATCCGTTGTGCTTGAGTAAGCTTCTGCTTCTTGACTTTCGAGGAGGGACTAGGTTCCTCCTTTTGCTCTTCCAGATCATCTCTTTTTCTCTTAGAGCCATAGAGCACATCCTTCTTCTGGCTAGGGACTGAATCTTTCTTTTTGCTGGGCATTCTTTTCTTAGGACTTTTTACAGGTTCCCTTTCCTTTTTCTTTGAAGCCGACGCTTCACCCTTTTTCTTAGAGGCCTTCCCTTTGGAGAGAGCTTTCTTCCTCATATTTTGTACACCTTTGATAATATCCTCACCAGGTTCCTCATCAGACTTTCTTTCCTCCTCTAAGTCGACCACCTTTTCCGGTTCAGGATCATCAGACACGACTATCTTCCTTAACTTCCTCCCTTTCTTAGTACTTTTCTCATTTTCCTTCATGGCAGTTGCCATGCGTTGTTCAGACATACTTTGGGTACCAGGAACCTTACGTGGTCCTTGAAAGGATTACTCAATAGTTGATATAGTGACCATTCTTTTTTGCACTTTCCATCGCAGTGGCACTTCATCCTCATCAGTGTCATCTTCTTCATCAAAATTCCTCACCAATGACAGAGGAGCCTGAGATGCAGGAGTTCCATCCCACTTGGGAATAAGAAGAGTGGTTGGAGTGAGATCCTCTTGAGATGGAGTAGCAACCTTTGATTCTACTTGTAAATTCTCAGCCCTATGGCTAAGGATGTGAGATAGCTTGCCAATAATTCATCAATTCCTTGTATACCCATTTCCAGGATATTTGAAGAGTTTCCTTTGGTTTCAGGTAGATTTCCCTCAAACAACTTTCCTCAGTGCATTCAGACCCACTTACACTAGGTTCAACTCTCACTGTGAACTCAACCACAGAGACTATATCTGGTCCCTCTACCTGTGCAGATTCAATTATTGGCTCTTGACTGTCCTCAGAAATCATTACCCTGGATGGCTCAGTTTGTGTGACAGATGTATCTCCATCACTTGCTTTAGAACTTGGAGGAGAACTCATGAAGGGAGATTTGTTCTGTTCAGTAAGGGGATCTGGTAGAGGAGTAGGTGAGGAGACAGAAAAGAGGTTTCTCAGTTCAACCAATGTTGGAGTGTTTTCAGAGGAGGGCAAGAGAGAGACACTCTCAGATGAACCCTTGGTTGGAGAGCTTGGTTGAGACATGGTTGTGAAGGATTTAAGAACGGAAGAAAAAGAGAGGAAATATCTTTGTTAAGCTTGGAAAGGAGGAGAAATTTAGAGAGCAAGTAATCTGGTTGGAGAGAGGAGAGGGATTTTAAGATAGATTTGATTTAAAAAGAATGACTGGGATAGGTTTAAAAAGAGGTGAAACAACGTGTCGCATCAGAGAGTGGAAATGACGGTTCAGGTTCAACCTGATATGATGTCATTGATCAGAAAGGTGTCAGTGGTGCCGTTACACAAGAATGCTAAGGTGTACAGTTTGTAATACTGACTTGTAGGAGGGACCGGGTCCCCCTTTTTTTGAATTTTCTGAAGCATGTCTTGATATTTATCCAGCATCCTCTCTCCTCTTGATGTTGCTCCTTCCACCATATGTGCATACCTGCAGTGGTATAGTATTGAGTTAGACAAGTTAGACACATAATACTCTAGGATACCTGTCCTCTAATCATAGCCACATGATGGAAGTTGAGCTGCCGGAGGGATCAGGTCCCCTGCATTAATTCGAGCTTCAAACGGTTTTTCTCATATTGATCTCTCTCCAAAGATTTTGTAAAAATATTAGCAATCTGGTCCTCTGTCTTGCAAAAGTTCATGCTGATCAGCTTCTTTTCAACATTATCTCTAAGGAAGTGATGCCGGATGTCAATATGCTTAGTTCTCTTGTGATAGACAGGATTCTTAGCCATATTCACAGCACTTGTGTGGTCACACATGAGAGGAACACATTCAGTGAATATTCTAAAGTCTTCAAGCTGCTATTTGATCCATAACAGTTGAGCACAACAGGCAGCAGCAGCCACATACTCTACTTCAGTTGTACAAAGAGCAACTGAGTTATGTTTCCTGGTCCCCCATGAGATCAAGGAGGCTCCAAGAAATTGATCCATCCCTGAGGTGATTTTTCTGTCAACCAAATGTCCAGCATAGTCAGCATTTGCATATCCAACCAGTTCAAAGTTATCTCCTGAGGGGTAGAAGAGCACAAGATCAGGAGTTCCTTTCAGATATCTGAGAATCTTTTTGGCAGCCTTGAGATGAGTCTCCTTTGGATTATCTTGGAATCTGAAACACATTCCCACACTGAACACTATATCTGGCCTGCTAGCAGTTAGGTATAGAAGAGAACCAATGATTCATTTGTACATGGTTTCATTCACAGGGGGACCAGATTCATCAGTGTCTAGTTTTGAGGAGGTCCCAATGGGAGTGTCAATAGGCTTGGCATTCTCCATGTTGAACTTCTTGAGAAATTCCTTGATGTACTTCTGTTGGCTTATCATGACTCCATTTGACACTTGCTTTATTTGTAGCCGCAGAAAGAAGTTCAATTCACCCATCATACTCATCTCAAACTCACTTCCCATAAGCTTGGCAAAGTTATCACACAGTGAGTCAAGAGTGGAACCAAAAATGATATCATCAACATACACTTGGACAATGAGAAGGTCCCTGTCTCTGGTTTTCAGAAAGAGAGTGTTGTCAATTTTCCCTCTAGAAAACCCATTTTGAAGAAGGAATTTTGACAATCTCTCATACCAGGCTCTAGGTGTCTATTTCAGACCATAGAGAGCTTTATCTAGCTTGAACACATGAGAGGGGTGATCAAGATCCTCAAAGCCAGGGGGCTGCTTAACATAGACTTCTTCCTTCAGATATCCATTTAGAAAGGCACTCCAAACATCCATTTGAAACAGCTTGAACTCCATGTAAGAGGCAAAAGCAATGAGAATTCTTATAGCTTTCATTCTTGCAACAGGAGCGAAGGTTTCATCATAATCGATGCCTTCCTCTTAATTATACCCTTGTATTACCAGCCTGGCCTTATTTCTGGTAGTGTTTACTTGTTCATCAAGCTTATTCCTAAACACCCACCTGGTCCCTATAACAGTTCTGTCAGAGGGTTGGGGGACCAGGTGCCATACTTGATTTCTCTCGAATTGATGAAGCTCCTCTTGCATGGCATTAACCCAGTCAACGTCCTTCAGTGCTTCCTAGATATTTTTGGGCTCAATTTGTGAGATGAATGCTAAAAAGGCAACCATAGCTCTAGACTTGGACTTGGTATGTATTCCAGAGTCCAGGGGAGAGATTAGATTGTCCAGAGGGTGAGAGGCTCTGTGCTTCCTGTGGGAGACTTGAGAAGAAGATTATCCAGAGCTCATACCTGGTCCCTCTATGGTTTGTTGAGCAGGAGAGGAAAGGGCCAAGTTAGAAACCTTGTCGAAACTGACGACATCTGCTGAGGTCTCAAAGGCATTCACTTTTTGGGAGTTTGCATCAGGTCTTTCTTCTGCCTTGGCTAAAGCTTTATCAGGTCCCTCAAACTCATTGAGAGAGTCTCTTTGAATCTGAAATAGTTCATCAAGCTCATCATCGTTCAATTCTCCCTTTTTATCCAGGTCTTCTGACTCATTGAAGATGACATGAACACTTTCCTCCACACATTGAGTCCTTTTGTTGAAGATTATGTAGGCCTTACTGGTTGAAGAGTAGCCTACAAAGATTCCTTCATCACTCTTGGGATCAAACTTCCCAAGGGGATCTTTTTCATTGTTTAGAACAAAACACTTACACCCAAAGGCACGAAGATAGCTTAGCTTGGGATTTCTCTGATAAAGGAGCTCATATGGAGTTTTCTCCAATAGGGACCTGATCATGCATCTGTTAGTCACATAACATGATGTGTTAACAGCCTCAGCCCAGAAACTTTTAAGAACATCTCCATCAATTAGCATAGTTTGAGCAATATCAACCAGGGTTCTGTTCTTTCTCTCAACCACACCATTTTGCTGAGGTGTTCTTGGAGCAGAGAAGTTGTGTCCAATACCATGCTCATAATAGAAGTCACAAAGCTTGTATTTTCAAATTCAGTACCATGGTCTGTTCGAAGACAGATGATCTTGAGGCTCAGCTTGACTTGAATCTGCTTGGAACATACGGCAAATACTGGGAAGGTCTCATCCTTGCTTTTCAGAAATATGGTCCAGCTGAACTGAGAAGTCATCTACGATCACAAAAATGTACCTCTTCCCACCTCGACTAGGAACTTTGACTGGACCACACAGGTCTATATGAAGGAGTTCAAGAGGCTTAGACGTGCTTACTTCCTTCTTGGTCTTGAATGAGGACCTGATATGCTTGCCTTTGGCATATGCATCACACACTTTTACTTCTGGAAATTTGACCTTGGGCAAACCACGTACCAGGTCCCTTGAGATCAACTTTTTAGAAGAGAACAACTGACATTTCCCAATCTTCTGTGCCACAGATCACCATCGTCATCTTGGACATACAAGAAAGTGAGATCTCCTTCAGAGATAGAGTCAAGGTCTGCAACATACATATTCTTGTGTCTTCTTGCCACTAAAATGATTTCTCCTGATAAGATATTGGTGACAGTGCAGCAAGCAAATAGAAACTTGACCTCATTTCCTTTTTCACAGATTTGGGACACACTGAGTAGACTGTACTTCAACCCATTTACATAATACACATTTTCAATGGCATGTGCTAGAGACTTGCCAACACTTCCAACACCAAGGATGTATCCTTTCTTACCATCACCAAATGAGACACTTCCACCTTGGAATGCCTTGAGTGAGAAGAATTCTTCCATTCTTCCTGTCATATGCTTAGAACAGTCACTATCCATGAACCAGCTCTGGCTGCTGCCTCTCACTCTTTCCTGCACAAACAATCACTTGTTAGCCTTGGGAACCCATTTTAGGTTGAGTCCCCAGTAATGAGATATAGAGTGAATGAGGCTCTTCTTTGCCCATCCTAGCAGCCTGATCCTCCTGGTTTGAGGACCAGGTTGCCTGGTGGTTTCCTTCCTTTCCACAAAAGTTCTGCTCTTTTAACAGTAGTTGATCTTGCAGGACATGTGTCTTTGTAGTGGCCATTTCTACCACAGTGGGTGCACAACTAATTGTTTGGGTTTGACACATACTTGCTATGAGGATCATAAGGAAGATTTTTCTTCTGAAATCCAAGACCCTCACCAGCATTGGGTCTCATATTTGTCAATTGATTCAAGACATCGGAGAAGATAGTCCATTTAAGGTCTTTTTCTAAATCAGCCTTAACACGGACCAGGTCCCTCTCAAGTTCTTTGTTCCTTTCAAGAGAGACTGTGAGATCTAGTTTGAACTTTTTAAATTCAGCTTTAAGTTCAAATTGGATCTCACTATCATTTCCCTTTCCTTTAAATCCATTTAAAGAGGTGTCTTTCATTTTTTCAACCAATGAATCATTTTCAGAAATGATCGAAACATTTTTTTCTTCTAAATCAAAAACTTTGCAAGACCAGGTGGTTTTATCAGCTTCAAAGACACTCAGACTGTTGTTTTGAAAATCCCTTTTTTAGTGAGGTTATAGTATTCATCAATCAAAACATTTGCTAAGGAGCGTAGCTCAATCTTAGAGTAGTCCTTGAGATTTCTTTGAACGTCACAAAAGCTTACCTCTGGCTCTTCTTCGTCTTCAGATTTTGCCATCAGGGCAAACAAGGAGTCAAAGCTGGATGGTTGATCTTCAATGACAAGCATGGATGCATCCTCTGGAGCTTCATCATGATCAGATTCACTGTAGGATTCTCCCCATGCAGCAAGGGCCTGTTTTACCACAATATCAGCCATTTCCTTCCTTTTGAGTTTTGCAGGGACCGGGTACCTCTTTCATCCCTTCTCATAGTTGTTCTTGGCATAATCTTTGTACTCTTGTTTGTGGAGAGGGCAATCCTTGATGAAGTGTCCAGGTTTTCCACACTTGTGACAACAATCATTGCCTTTGAACAACTTGCTTGAGTTCCCTTTTGATGAAAAACCACCATTTCTTCTAATCATCTTTTGAAAGCGCTAGTGATATATATGCCATGTCAGATTCATCACTACTTGAGTCACTTTTGACAGCTTTGAGAGACAAGCTTTTGTCCTTCTTGGGTTGTTTCCTTTCTTGATCCTGTTGTTTTTGAGCTCATAGATTTTTAGATTTCCTATTAGCTCATCCATTGTTAGAGTCTGAAGGTCCTTAGCTTCAGTGATGGCATTGACTTTGCTTTCCCAGGAGGAAGGTAGGACACTTAGAATCTTCCTGACTAGCTTGTTCGGTTTAATACCATCGCCAAGGCAGTGAAGTTCATTAATAATGAAAGTGAATCTAGTATGCATTTCTTGAATAGATTATCCTTCATTCATTCTGAACAACTCATATTTAGTCATGAGCATGTCTATCTTGGACTTCTTGACCTGGTTGGTCCCTTCATGAGCTGTTTGCAAAGCATGCCATATCTCTTGAGATGTTTCACACGCTGAGATGCGATTATACTCCTCAGCACCAATCCCACAGACTAGTAACTTCTTTGCATTGAAGTTTTTCTCTATTTGTTTCCTATCAGAGTCAACATATTCCTTTCTTATTTTGGGAACAGATTTTGTTTCTTCACCAACTGTGATTGTCTTCATGGGAACATAGGGACCATCACAAATGACATCCCACAGCTCACAATCCTCAGCCATAATGAAGTCATGCATTCTCGTCTTCCACCACCCATAGAACTTTCCATTAAATCTGGGTGGCCTAGTGGTTGACTGACTTTTTTCAAGGTTTGGTGGAGCTGCCATATCGAGTAAGATCTTTCTAGGTGTTAACCTTTTAGAAAGTCCCACTCTGATACCAATTGATGGCTTGTATGGGTCCACCGAGGGTCAAGGGAGCAGGTCCCTGGACTGGAGTTGCAGTAAAGAGAGAGAGAAAGTGAAATAACAAAAAGTAAAGAACACGAGGCTTTTACGTGGAAACCTCCTTGCTCAAGGGAGTAAAACCACGACCTACCCTAGTAGGATTTCACCAACCAAACTTCACTAAACGACTGAGCAACTCTAGATTACAGACTCCAGTAACCCTATGGATTAAACTCTTAGTCCACTACACTGCAATAACTCTATTATAATGTCAAATGCAATAACTCTACTGCATCACCATAGTATTAACTAACTCTAGCTAATACAACTTCATACAATCAACTAACTCTAGTTGATGGATTACAACACGGAAACATAAATACAAAAGACTCAACTAAATACAAAGAACTGTTGACTTCATCTTGATCACGATCAGGTCCCTTGTTCAGTGAGCTTTTGTTTCTTTGAAGAGCTTGAGCAACCTTTGCCTTTTGAGAAGAAGAACTTTTGATTTGCAAAAACTAGGTTTTGGCTAAAGTGTCTCATTGCTTATAAATGAGAGAGCCAAAACCTTAACCCCTTGCTATTGGTCCAGCAGACTTCAAGGACTGCAGAAACACAGTCCAAAAGCTGCAGAAAGTACAAGTTACAGTTGTACCATGTTGAGTGTTCTTCAAGGCCGCTGGGGGTACCAGGTCCCCCTGAGTATTTCTCAATCATCAAAACTAAAGAGACCATATTATATCAGAAAACAATGTCAAGATTAATTCAAAGTTATCAAAATCTAGTGTCAGCTTGCTTTCTACAAAACCAACATTTGATAGACATAGGGAGGAACATGATACACATGAAATTCAATTCTATGATCCCTCTCATGAAGAATGTTGGGGTTTAGATATGAAAAAGTGAATGAAAAATGGAGAGAATAGAAATGAAGGGAAAATGAAATTTCACTTTTGCTTTTATAAAGAGCATTTGTACCACATTGGTGGTGGAAAGGAAATTTCAAGTGTATATATTGAGAAACACTTACTCATAATATTAAAGGGGTTGAGAAGAAGACAAGCCTCGCGCCGCCGTCGTTGTCGGCTCGGCTTCGGCTTCGAATTTAGATTTGTCAAAGATCGAGAGATTATATTTTTGGATAAAGTTTGTTTAAACTTAATTATTTAAGCCAAAAATTCTAACCCAAGATATTTCTCCATGTGCGAAACGCACAGGAATCGCACGTCGAAAATGACGCGTCCTTTTGACTCACTATTTCGTGACATATGACGCGCACAATGGCTTGTGTGTTTCGCACATCGCATCGCACATCACGGCCAGTTCTGGCAGCATCACTAGATGCATGTGCGACGGGACGTCATTCTATCGTATCTGAAATAGTGTAATTTTTTGAACCTTTGTTTCCTTTCTGAAGCAGTGCTTTTTGGCTATAAATATCTGATTCTTCCTCAGATATAAAGCACAAAAATTACTATGAAATTAAGTACAATTTGAGTACGAAATACATAAGTATACTTCTACATTTCTTCTAAATTCAAGTGTGATTTACTACCATTGAATTGTTCGCTGATCAATAGAGTTTGAGATACCGCTATTCTATTGATGCTTAATCGTTCTATCTTGGGAGGATATATTTCATCAACCTCGGATGCTTGAGAGGAATAATTTCTGTAAGGACACACTGTGCATTAAGTGGGCTCGATTTCTCTTTCATCTCCTTTCTTGCTTCTACTTGTTGTTTAAATATAGATTTTATATCACCCAAATAAAAATCTTAAGGAAATTAGTGTTTATTTAAATCCTTAAGATAACAATCTTAAGAAAATTATTGTAATTCTGTATTTAAAATAGATTAAAACCTTTTGGTTTTCTACTCCGTTTGAATCTTCGTTCTGATTTGAAGAATATAAAAACTTCGTCAGAACTTAGAGTTCATTCTGTTGAACGATTCGAAGAATATAAAAAATTCATCTTTAACGAGAAACAAGCTTGAGTAAAGTTTGGTTTGAAGAAGATAAAAAACTTCACCAATTTGCTGAACACTCTGTTTGAATGGTTATTCCGATTCGAAGAATATAAAAACTTCATTGAGAATATTAAAGTTCATTCAATTAAGCGATTCGAAGAATATAAAAACTTCTTTTTTTATATTTGATCATGTTCATAATCGATTAGTTTCTCCCTTATAGTTATAAGTGCTAGTTCTTTTTCTGATTTGACAGAGTAAGAGGTCACAAGATCTTTCGGTTGCTTTCTTCAACTTCATATGAGGTCTCAAAATTTCAAACATTGTCTTTTCAGCTTCAACCTTCCACCTTTTTGCTGCTACGACATCAGTTGGTGGTGTAGTGCTTGAGCAACCAACAATATCCCATAATTCCTGGACAATAAAAATAATATTGCATCCTTGTGCTTCACGAGTCATAGTTGCATATTGAATTTTTCATCGTTGTTTGAGAATGCTTGCAAAATCCATTATTAATTAGTGACTCTTGACTTGTAGTCTCTAAAAATAGCTTGTTGGATCTCCTCTTGAGTTACTACCTCTCTTGATCCACCAGGCTCTCATTTCAATTATTGATAAATTGGTTGCTCATAACTTGAAGTTTTATTATTGCTAATTAGTAAGTATCAGCTTCAATCTTACAACTCTTACACTCGATTTCTTTTGCACTCACATTCTTGCTACAATTTGAATTTTTTATTGCTAATTAGTAAGTACCAGATTCGGTCTTACAATTTTTTACGCTCAATTTCTTTTGCACTCATACTCTAGCAACTCTCCTTGTTGCTCTCTTCTTATTTTTTCACTTTTGCTCTCATACTCTTCCTGATTGCTCACTTTCTTGCCTGCTTGAGCACACTTGTTTATTTGAGCACACCTATAACTCCAATGAACCACCTCTTTTTATAATTGTGAATTGTGATGGAAAAATCTAGTAGAAGTAATATGTTAAGAATTATGTCTTTTCACTTATTTTTAGAATTGTACTTTCTAGAATGCTTCTGGACTTTTTACAATAGAATTCTTATTTTAGAGATCTCCTTTTAATTCTCTTCAACTCTTTGAATATTCTAGCTAGATTCTTCATTAAAGTATCTTGGACACTAATTAATTTAGAGATGACTTAATTTTTCAACAATTATTACCAAAGTAATTAAGGGTACATAAAATTCTTTTTGCATATGCTGCTAAAATAAATTATGTATAAATTAATCATATTGTTGTGTGGGTGCATAATACGATCTTCTCTAATTAGTACACTAGTATATATATTAGACTAGGCTATGGTTCGTCAGATAGTACAGATTCACTCATAACACCTAAGCTACGTTAATATATGACGTTTGAAAAAGTAAAGGCACGATCATGTGATATATATAAATATGTCTGGTCCTGATACTAGATTTGTACCAAGTGCAACCTGCAAGCAAATATATAGATGTTAGGTAGAGCTTATATATAGCTAGCTAGCTGTTAAAGTGTATGCATGAAGCCATGAGAATGGCAAATGTATATACATTCTCCTGATTTTGGTATCACCATTTATATATGTTGTAGACAGAGGTTAGGTCTAGCCTCCCCTCTTTGTTGCTCATGTAATTACTGCAACATCATCCAGCCTTGTGTTGGGTAATTTAATTTTTTTCAAAAGGGTGTAATGTAAATTAGAGAAAGTTAGGTATGATAATCTTCCTTTGTACACTTATTATATCTGGTAAATCCATGCTCGATTCGTAGCCTTTTTCGTGTTTGCTGTAATTAGCCTTTTTGTTACTATTCAGACAAAGCGTTTATACCAAGTCAATAAATGCATGACAAATATTGAAATATACACAATTATCACTTAATCATAACTTATTAATATATATTTTCACTTTATTAAATCATTTAACTATAGTAAATTGTATTGATTTGGTGTAAATATCCGTACATCAATTACTTATAGATATTTTTAAAATTCATTTCATACATTGATCGATTTTAAAATTAAGTTTTACAATGTTCATTTTCAGTTAGAAAAGAGAAATTAACTGGTTTTCTTGAAATATAAAAAATGCTTTTATTTATAATTTTTTTTATAACTAATGCAAAAAGTAATTTTTTTCATAATGTTATGTAGATTAATGTTAGTTAAAGAAAGGAGGATTTGATATTATATTTATATATAGGGGGGGGGGGGGGGGGGGGGGTTGGGATTATAATTTAAAAGGCATTATAAATTTTGCTTTTGGTGAGTGTACAAACAAAAATGTCAAACTGTTTGCGGAAAAGACTAACATGCTACATAAAATTAGTAATAACTCTTAAATGTAGATTTTTTGGTAAAAATCATATGAGTTTAACACCAAGCGAACTATGATTTTGTGGATAACTATAGAGATAGTTAAGTGATAGCACGTAATTCGATTTATTATTTTCGCCAAATAAGATATGTAGCTTGAAAAAGCACAAATTATTTTATGAAACACAAAATATTATTCTTGCACATGATCCATGCTAACCTCCTTTGTATCATTTCACTTTTATCTAATGTCTCCTAAGGAAAAAGCGCATACATCAAAAGAAGCTAGCATCTGGATTTCAATGGCCATTAATAAATAGATGGTTAAATAACAACGTCAAAAACTTTTTGTAAAGAATGTCAAGGATGGCTCATGAAACTTCAAAGGTGTCTTTGGTGGAGAGAGTTAATTAAATTTATATTTTAAATTAAAAAGATAAATATATGTCCAATTATGAGCTGAAAAGTAGCTATATCACATTCATCATTATTACTCTCTCACACACATATTTCACATATTGTCATTTTAATTATCTATTTTTTTTTCTACTTCATCTTCCTTCCATACACTCCCACCCTCACCCTATCCCACCCCATCCTCACAAAAGCTGTCACATATAATATTTTTAATTATTTATTTTTTATCTTTTGTTTATTGTGATATATTACATAATTAATAAGAGAAAACATATTAAACATATTTTCTTTCTTTTCATTATTTTATTCTTCTCCCATATTCCTTTCTTTTGTTCCTCACAACATCTATTGTTACTTATTTATTTTATCTAAATTAATATATTATTGTCTCAAAGTCAGGTGATCTTCGTTGATTAAACATTAACTTAGCCAATTGATGGTCAACTAATATATTTTGTTGGCTCAAAGTCAAGTGATCTTCACTTGGTTGAATGTTGTTGATGGTCAACTAATAATATTACAGAAAATTTGTTTAAATTGAAGAATTAAGAATATATTCTTGATTTTTTATTGATAGAATCATGGCATACGACGATAAAATTCTATATATATCATTATATTTTTGAGTTAGAACAACAATTTCTCTACTCACTCACATTTGCTCGCTCGTGTAACTATCTACTGCATATGAACTTGTTGCTGTATAGTAGTAGCTAATGTTTTGTGCGATATTGTGATTACAATATATCCAATCAAGTCGTAATATTTTGATATACAATTTTGTAAATGATCTTTCAATGTCCCATGTTGGTTTATACTATGGGTTTTTTTAAAATAAATAAACAGAAAAATATTTGTAACCTAGGTAAATGACTAAATACCCTTGAATTAAAACAAACAACATATGAAACTATTTCAGCCTAGGGGTAGTTATGTTAGCCTATATTACTATCTTCTGATCTCATGTTCGAATCCCCCACATAATATTTTATATATTTTAAATCCAAAACTTCATTTAGTTGAACGGGTTGAACGTTAACTTACCCTATTTGATGATCAACTAATAATACTATAGAAAATTTATTTAAATTGAAAAATTAAAACTATAACTTGATTTGTTTTAATTGAGGGGCTTGTATGGGCCACTTATTGCTAGAGTTTGAACCAGAAAATTACATGGGGTGTCCCCCAAAGTGAGTGGTTTTCAATTATTGCCCCTCATAAGAAAAATATTTAAAGAATATCCTCCTTCCTTTTTATGTATAGAACAAATACATTTTTGCCCCTCTTCACCACAACTCTCCATGTTCATTTGATTCTCAACTTTTATTTTTTTATTTTTCATTTTTCTTTTCTTTTTTTTCTTTTTTCTCAATTTTTTTTTAATTCTCATTTTCTTTTTTCTGAACCTTTATTTTTTTGTACTTTTTTTTCTTTTTTCTTTTTCTCTCAACCTTTATTTTTTGGTTCTTTTTTTTTCTCAACCTTTATTTTTTGGTTCTTTTTTTTTCTCAACCTTTATTTTTTGGTTATTTTTTTTTCTCAACCTTTATTTCTCTCAACTTTTAATTTTCATTTTCCCTTTTTCTTTTATCTTTTTTTTTCCTTTTTCTCAAATTTTTTTAATTCTCATTTTCTTTTTTCTCGACCTTTATTTTTTTTTCTTTTTTCTTTTTCTCTCAACCTTTTTTTTTTCTTTTTTTTTCTTTTTTTTAATCTTTATTTTTTCCTTTTCTCTTTTGTTGTTAATAAACAGAAAGTTGGATAATCCGCAAAGAGGATCTTCTTTCTTTGACATCGAAGTAAACTTAAGGGCGTGCTTTGTTGTTTGGAAGTCCTTTGGAACAAGTCTTGCCTCTAAGGCAAAAGTTATAGAACATCTCATAAATCAAGACACAATGAAGTAGTGTCAAGCCTTGCTCGTGGGGCATAACTTGTTGTTTGAAAAATCTTGAGCTAAGTCTTGCCTCTAAGGCAAGAGTTATAGAGTATCTCATAAATTAAGACACAATGAAGTAGTGTTAACTCTTGTCCATAGGGCGTAACTTATTTTTTGGGAGGCCCTTAGGCTAAGTCTTGCCTCTAAGGCAAGAGTTATAGAGGATCTCATAAATTAAGACACAATGAAGTAGTGTTAACTCTTGTCCATAGAGCGTAACTTAGTTTTTGGGAGGCCCTTGGGCTAAGTCTTGCCTCTAAGGGAAACATTATAGAGCATCTCATAGATCAAGACACAATGTGCCAATGTCAACTCTTGCCCATGAGGCGTAACTTGTTGTTCGAAAGTCCTTGAGCTAAGTCTTGCCTCTAAGGCAAGAGTTGTAGAACATCTCATAAATCAAGACACAATGTGATAGTGTTAACTCTTGCCCATGGGGCGTAATTAACTTGTTATTTGGAAGTCCTTGGGCTAAGTCTTGCCTCTCAGGAAAGAAGTTGTAGAGTATCTCATAAATCAAGCACAATGTGATAGTGTCAACTCTTGCCCATAGGGCGTAACTTGTTGTTTGAAAGTCCTTAGGCTAAGTCTTGTCTCTAAGGCAAGAGTTATAGAGTATCTCATAAATCAAGACACAATGAGGTAGTGTCAAGTTTTGCTCGTGGGGCATAACTTGTTGTTTGAAAATCCTTGAGCTAAGTCTTACCTCTAAGACAAGAGTTATAGAGTATCTCACAAATTAAGACACAATGAAGTAGTGTGAACTCTTGCCCATGGGGCGTAACTTGTAATTTTTGAGAAATCCTTGGGCTAAGTCTTGCCTCTAAGACAAGTGTTATAAAGCATCTCATAAATCAAAACACAATGTGCTAGTGTCAAGTCTTGCTCATGGGTGGTAATTTGTTGTTTGAAAGTCTTTGGGCTAAGTCTTGCCTCTAAAGCAAGAGTTATAGAACATCTCATAAAAAATAAAAAAAAAGGTTAAGAAAAATGATTAAAAAAAGAGAGAGAAAAGAAAAATTAAAAATCAAAGAAAACAAAAATAGAAGTTGAGAGGAGAAAAGAAAAAAAATAAAGATTGAGAAAAAAAAAAAAAAAAAAAAAAAAAACGAAAAAAATAAAGGTTAAGAAAAATGAAAAAAAAAAATAAAAAAGGAGAAAAAAAATAGAATTGAGAGGAGAAAAGAAAAAAAATAAAGATTGATAAAAAAGAAACAAAAGCGTAGAAGAAAAAATAAAAATAAAAAGAAAAGAAAAAGGGAAAATATCTCAAAACACAAATAAACTATGGTCGGAATTGCTGTTACACACTCTAACTTTGCGGAGGTCCTATGACCCCCCTGGACTATTTTATAGTGTAATATTTAGGGTATTATCAGCTTAGCTTGACCACTAAATCACTCAAACTAAAGTAAGTGCTTTCACACGCTATCAAAAAGAGGGGTCCGTTCTCATTAAGTTAATTTATCTTCCATTAACCCTAGAATTTTCTTAAAACTCTCTAACTTTATCTTCATGATTATTGATCAAATAACACAAATCATTCTAATTTCATGTGATTTTTACTTTCAATCTACTATTTTAAAGTTGATGCTTATACGTGTGTTCACTTGCATGTCCATCTATGCTAATAATACCCACAATATTACACTATAAAATAATTCAGGGGGGTCATAGGACCCTCACAAAGTTAGAGTGTGTAACAACAATTTCAGCCATAGTTTAGGTGTGTCTTGAGCTATTTTCCCAAAGAAAAATAAAGGTTGAGAAAAAAAAAAAGATAAAAGAAAAAAGAAAAATCAAAGAAAAATAAAAAAGAGAAAAAGAAATTAAATATAGAAGTTGAGAGGCAAATGAGCATGAAGAGTTGTTTAAAAATATTTGAGGTATAGAGGGGCAAAAAGATAGTTGTTTCATACATAAAAAGAAGGAAGACTATTTTTGTAAGACCATTCTTATGGGGGGCAAAAATACAAAGCCACTCCCTTTAAGGGGCATTTGTGTAGTTGTCCCTATTTGAACGGGCCACGCATTGTGGGGGCTTGTCGATAGAACAATTATTGTAGCGGTTTGTTGACAAGTTTTTACACAAATTGCCTCTATTTTAGAGTGATTTTTAATTTTTGTCAACCCTTTATAAAATCTTATAGAATGGGCAACTTACTTAAATTTCACAATTATAGGAGCTAATTATTCCATCTCCTACTATTTTCAAAATAAAATAATTAATATACCGCTCACATACATCGCTACAGGCTCATATACATCGCTACATGCTCAGATATATCGCTACAGGCATCCACACCACTCAGATACATCGCTACAGACATCCAGATACATAATTTTATCTTGAATACATTGCATAAGGCATGTATCCGTTGTCCGAATACATGGTTTTGTCTTAGATACATCGCATCCGCATGTATATGAGGGATTACAACATGTATCACATGTATCTGAGGGGTTACAACATGTATTGACATGTATCCGCATGTATTTGATACACGCAACGTATCTGGGCGGGTTTTTAATAAAATGTGATATATTAAGTAATTAAAATAAAGTAATAGGAGAATTAGTAAATATAGTAGGAATGTTTGACTCTTTATGTAATTTTTTCTTTATAAGTTGCCCCCGATTACGGGATGCATACAACATGCATAAAAAAGGAAAAAATATATAAAAGTGCATCCAGCAAAATTACATTGCAAAATATAGCCAACTTTTTAAGTTCTTACCAAAAATGACCAAGTCTCTCTCTTTCTCTCCTCATCTCATTTTTCACCTTCATCTTCTTTCTTCTTTCTTTCATCAGCAGTTTTCAAAAAAAAAATAAATAAAAAAAAAAATAAGTGAAGAAAAAGAGAATTCATCTACTTTCACTTATCTGTTTTGTCTCAAATTCGGTCCTTCCCCTTATCCCACTCCACTATTTACCTGCCACTCTTTCAATTGGAGATTGTTAGATTTAGGTTTGAAATTTCTAATGATACATATCCAAAAATTTTGGGTACATTAGTATGAGAAATTTTTCAATGTTTTCAAAATCAGTGAGAAACAAAAGGATCGAAATAGTTGTACCATAATTTTTTTAAATTTTCAGCCATTATTGAAGCTCGAAGTTTCAAATTTGAAAATAGAATTTTCGTAAGTAAGATCTGTTTTGAGTGGGTGTGGTTACAAAATATCGGTTATGTATTGAGGAGCCCAAATCTAAAATTTTAGCTGATTTGATGTAGTTTTGAGGTGTTTTTGGATGAATTTAGTGCTTGGGTTCGAGGAATAAGATGAAACTCATTTTTTTGTATAACAATGTATATTTTTGTATATTGTTGAATATACAATATAGTCTTCTTGGGTGATTTGTTGCATTTTTGATTTTTTTTGAATGAATTTGATGCTTCGAATCAAGGAAAAAGACGAAATTGATTATTTGTATAATAGTGTATAATATTGTATGATATTGTATATGAGTGTATCATACGCCTTTTAAATTTTGCATAATATTATTGTATATTTGGTATATATATATACTTACATAATGATATACATAATTATACAAATATATACATATGTACATATAATGTTTAAACAATGTATTTATATTGTATAAGTGTGTATAAAATGAAGAGGAAGAAGAAAATCACCAAATCATCCAAAGATTTAGAGTTGGGCTTCTCAATACATAATCGATCTTTTGTAACTATACCCACTCAAAACAGAGCTTATTTACATAAATTTATCTTTCAATTCTGAAGTTTTGAGCTTCAATTAATGACTGAACATCCAAAAAATTCAGGAAAAAGCAACAATAGTTGCATGGAATTGTTCGTCCAGATAAGCTAGGAAAAAAGAAGCAAGAGTTGTTACGTAATTGTTCATTTTATTGAGATATTAGTAGAATTGAGAAGGAGGAGAAGGAGGAACTGTCAGAAAATGTTAGTTTTCACTTATGAGCCAAATCAATTTTGACTATAAAATTATAATGTAAGTTTTTGATTACTTGTTTGCAATGTGAGTTTGCTATATGCACTTTTATGAAATTATCTCAAAAAACTCAGAAGAAACATGAAAACTCTAGAAATATTTAGACACTAAGTCAAAACTGAGCATCTTCACACTCAAATGCATGTTTTAAATTTATTTATGAGTTTAACTTTAGTTGTCAGTGTAAAACTCATGATTAATACCATTAAATTAGTAAAGTTACATATATCAACAACTAACTATGATAAGAAATCTATTTTGGCAACTTAAAATTTAAGGAATGCCCAGTTATAGTAGTTAATAGGTAAAAATTACACTGATATTTATATACTCCAATTTTCACACTATTGATCGGTATGTATAAATTAAGTCGGTAAGGATTCGTATTTAGCTCAAATATGTCTTTGTTTGGACTTTTACGTAAAAGGCCCAAATACTCCCCTTTCTCTTACTCAACAAAAATGGGGTCTTTGCACTTTTCCCCTTATTTTGTGTTTGTATTTGATTTCTTTCAAATAATTTTTTGCGGGACAGTAATTTATACTTTTGTATTATAATATTTCATAAGTTATGTCTCGTGCCTTTAAAAAATGTATGCCTCATTAACATAAATTTGATTTTTAAAAACAAAAATTAAAAATCAGTCCATTTAAAGAGAAAATCGTGCAACTAGTGGCTATATATCCCCACCCACCCATCCACCTCCCATCTGGACTTCCCTTTGAAGCAACACTCATCTTTATAAATAATAAACACCCATCCATCATTAGTCACAACCCAAGATTTCAAATAAAAAAATGACCAATCTTTTGTGGCTCTGCCGTGGCCACTACCTTGTCCTTCTATGGATTTCAGCAGCCACACTTTTAACAATCTCCACTTCTATGCCACCACCAAATCCCATCAAATGCAACAACGCTAACTCAGATTGCCAACTTTCCAATTCCTACGGCGTTTGGGGCGACAGACAAACATGTCGCGCCCCAAACATCGTCTATCCTACAACAGAAGAACAACTTCGTCAAGAATTAGCCAATGCAAACAAAAACAACCTCAAAGTCAAAATCGTCACACGATTTTCACACACCATTCCTAAACTGGCATGTACCGCGGATAACTCAGAAAACTCAATGTTCATAAGTACTGAAAAATATGACTCTACAGTCGATATTAACATGGAAGAACTTACGGTCACTGCTGATGGTGGAGTTGGACTCAGAAAGCTTATCGATACGATAGAAAAGGCGGGGTTGAGTTTGGTAGCGGCTACGTATTGGGAAGGAGTGACGGTTGCCGGAGTAATAAGCACGGGGGCTCACGGCAGTTCGTGGTGGGGCAAAGGAGGAGCAATTCATGATCATGTTATTGGTCTAAGTCTCATTGTACCAGCTAATGAATATGAGGGTTATGCTAAAATAATCAAATTGACACCACAACATCCACTTTTCAATGCTACTAAACTTTCTCTCGGATTGCTTGGCATTATTTCTAAGGTAAGAAACGTTTTTTAATTGTTATTTTTTACTAGATATATTCTTTCTTTAAACTCCATTAATATCCCTATTTTTGTTTCTTTGTTTTATTCGATAAAATTAGTTACAAAGGATATTGTGGTGTAATGGTTGTGAATCTCTATTTTAATTTAAAGGGGAGATTTTGGGTGCGAGCTCAATAAATGAAATACTATTTCTTTATAGAAAACACTTTACCCTTTACTGAATTTTACCCAACTCTAATTTGAATCAAAAATAAAAAAAATATTTAAATAATTTTTGGATTAATGTAAGTATTTTATTTTAAAACCAAGTAATCTGTCTTATTTTAAGTGGGCCCCCCTTGTTCCTTCGGTTGTCGTAATTTACTTTTTTTTTTTACATGAATGGTTTCCTTAGAGAGTGAAATAACACAAGATATTGCGTGTAATTAATTGCTTAATCAACTCGTGATTCTTTCCCTTGCGAGTGTGATTTGTTTTTTTATTTCCCTTTTTCATTTCTATCATTTATGGATTTTATAAAATGTTTGTTTTACTGACTGTAAAATCATTACTATCTTTAGCCTCCCTTTAGCTTACTAGAATATTTTTTTTGTTCTTTTTTAGTTGTCATAATTTTTTTTAAGAGTCAAATAATATAAATTTCGATTAATATTTTAAAATGTATTTTTTTTTTCATATTGACATAAAAAAATTATAATTTATAGTACTCTTTATATAATTTTTAAATATTTAAATTTTAATTTTAAAAAGTAACGGAGGGAGTACATTTTATTCTAGGCCAGGGATACCTTTGTTTGGAAATTCACTATTAAAGAGTATTTATTATGATATTGACAATACTTTTAGGGAACCAAACAGCTGGAATCTACCCAAAAAATTGGGACAAGTACACGATTGGCCTTTCGGTCTAAACATTTACCACGTAAATAGCCATAAAAATTTAATTGACAATTAAGAGGTCGTTTGGTGTGACGAATAAAAATAAATAATCCTGAAATAAAACAAATAGTTTAGGGATAAAATTTTGACTAATAGCCAAAATAATCAAAATTACGATACTGTCAATCAATCTTACCACGTTCAGTCACATGTCTTTCAATTTCTTTCCTTTTTCAAATTCTTTCATGAACTGTTTTTTTCCAAAAATAATAATAATTCATTATTAATTTTAATGATTAACTCAACGATCAATCATTACTTTATTGGGTACCCTTACATTATTCCTTCAAATCTTCTTCTTCCTCTCCAAAACTCATTGTACATCTATTTTCCAGTAAAGAAAAATATCAGACAAATCATAAACAACATGAATATTTCATAACATAACCTTTTAATAAAATCAATACTGTCACAATTTGTTTGTTCTTTCTCTTGGTTTCTTATTTATTTTGCTTTTTTTGAGTTTCATTTTATTTTCAAACAAAATTGAAGAATTGAAAAAATGATCAACTCAACAAGCAGGTGAAGTTCATGTTCTTTCAAAGAATTCATAAACTTTCTCTTCTACTATCTACAAATCATCTTTGTGATATAAAAAAAATTTCACTGCCAACAAGCTGCCATCACACCCCCCACAAGACTGCCCTACCACATCAACTAAAAATTAAATAGATAAAAATCAGATTCATCCACTCCCTGACTAGCCTCATCCATCACCAAAACATTAAAAAATAAAATCTAAAAAGAAGAAGAAAAAAAGAGTGAGAAAAATGTCTATGAGAGAAAAATTATACACTTTTTAAAACAATATCATATATATATATATATATATATATATATATATATATATATATATATATATATATATATATATTCACCTTATACATGTTATAACTTATATATGCATTGCATATATGCACTATACATTATATATACACTTTATATATTTAGTGTATACGAGCACTGAATGATTATAATGTATATGTGCTATATACACTAGAGATAAAAAATTTCATACAACATATATACACATTATATTTTTATCAGTATTCATTGTAATCTTCCACACCCATTTTTTTTGTATAATAAATATATACTCAATGCATAATATATACACACTAATTATACACATATTATACACTAATTACACAATGTACAAATGAAAAAGCACAAAAATAGCGACAAAACTGAAAAAATATCATCTCTGGAAAGTGGTCATTCTTCCTCCATTTTTCGTCTTTTTTAAGTGAAAGAGGAAAATCACGAAAAAAAAGAGGAGAAAGAAGACGACGTGGTGGTAGTTGCTGGTGGATAAAAAAGAAGGGGAAAAAAGGAGAGAGCGGGTGGTGATGGTCGTTGGTGGGTGGAAGAAGTGAGAAGAGAGATAGAGAGGCGACTAAAAGAGGAAGCAAAAGTGAAATTTAGAATTTGACTATAAGTTGTCATTATTTTCAGCCTAAAGTTATATAGATATGCTATATTAAGAAAATCTTTATCATCTATAGCAATAACATTTTTTTTTCACTGGACACTTATAATATATTTACAATACAGTTTTAATACATATTACAGAGAACTATTTATAAAACACACATAATACAAGTTTTATTCATGGATAATACATTTATCAGACACTTTAATACACTTATAATACATTGTGTCAATTTCTTACCAAACAAGCATAATACATTTTAAAACACTTATAATACATCTATATTGCATGCATAATTCACTTTTAATACATAGTGCAGATTTATCATAATATTGCTATGTATTCCTTTTTAGCTGCAGAATTGGAACATAATTTTTTCCTTTTTTTAAAAAAACATCATAATTTCGAAGACAATTATGAACATGTAGAGTTCAATAACGCGCGCACAAGTCTTGAGATTGCTTCCAAATGAAAAGTATTTACATAGTACCTGTACATGTAGGTAACATTTCAATTGGAGCCAGCATTCAAGAGAAGTATAAGATTAAATTTCACAAATGATAATGATATAGAAGATGAATTTATGGAACATGCAAAGAAGAATGAATTTGGTGACATTCAATGGTACCCTTCTAGACAAATTGCTGTGTACAGATATGATAATAGAGTCCCCTTAAACACATCTGGTGATGGTCTCAATGATTTTCTTGGATTTCAATCCAATCCTATTTTGCTTTCCAAGTCTGTTCGAGCCACAGGTATTCTTCTATCTAATTATTATAAAATCAATTATCAGATCTTTTACTTTTAAGACACTATTTTGGTTGCATTACAGTCCCACGTTATTCAACTCTTCTATTAGTTATAATTATTATTAGAGTAAATTACATACCTTAAGCTTTCATATAATTAAGCACGTTGGAACTTTTTTATTTGTAATTTGCCTTCCAGTAATTATATTCTTATATATTTAGTTATGGATATATCTTATATTTTTCAAAACTAAACACTACAGTAAAATGAAAATATATTTCAAGTTAATATTAATTTGTGTAGGATTTATATAGTATTGAGGTTATTTAAAAATATATGGAGTATATCTGCAATTTAATCTTATAATAACGGTGTATACTGTAATTTACCCTGAGTTTTTTATTTTTTTTTATATACCTAAGTACTTAATATTGCTTTCGAGTTGCCTTTGATTATTCACGAGTTAAATTCATAGTAGTAATTTACTTGGTTACAAATACGTGCATTCATTGTACTTACATAATCAAACAGTTACATCTTTATATATAATCAGGGGCGTCTCAACCATATCGGAGGCCTAAAGTCAAATTCTAATGAGGGAGTTAACTTATTTATTTAAAATTTACTTTTCTAGCTTTTTGAGATGCAAATTTATTATTAATTTTTTTTATAGTCAATATTTTCTAATAATTCTTTTTTAATTGACAATATAGAATTCATTCAATCTCTCTTGAGACATTGTTGATCTTAGGTAAGATTTTATCAATTTTAATGTTGAAAAACTTCTTTCGGCTTAGGCAATCATAACATGAACTGTCAACATTATTCTATAAGAAATATAGACATTTGCAAAATATGAGTTTTTTTCATTAAAAAATTTCAGTAATTTTTTTTAGTATGTATAACTATTTATATATGAAAATATGGGCCTTCCGTAATTCTGAGGCCCTAGATTGATTTTATATGAAGTATGAAGGAAAGGGATTATTCATATTTTGCTTTCAAGTTACCTTTGATTATTCACTTAAATTTATATTAGTTTACTACATATATACACCCATCTTATAATTTTCAAAAGTAAACATTTAAATCCCTATACATAATGAAAGGTTCAGGAAATAGCCTCTCTATCTTCACAAGGTAGAGGCAAGGCTGCATACATACTACTCTTCCTAGATTTCACGTGTAGAATTACACTGAGTGTGTTTTTATTGTAAAAGGTTCAAGTGTTCAGTTTCAATTTAATTGAATTTGTCACAACCCAATTTCTGACCAAGCCATGATCGGCATCCGATGCCTTAACTTGACCGAGCTGACCATCTTGGCTTTCTAGTATGTTCTTATTATAATTAAAGTGTGTGACTCAATGCAATTCTTTGAAAGTAAATTTAATATTTGGATCTCAAGTCCAATTAAACATTATGAAAAGTTTATACAAATGTGTTTATGCATCTTCATAGTTATACTATTTTGATTTGCAGAAAAGGGGTTTGAGAATACAAGAAACGTGGGTGGCAAATGCACAATGGCAAGTTCTTTCGTGGCATATAAGAAATTGATAGCAAATGGATTCAAAAACAACAAATTAATCTTCACTGGATATCCAGTAGTAGGCCATCAAGGCAAAATGCAAACTTCAGGTGCTTGTTTATACTCATCCCCAATAGAAATCACCAGCACATGTGCTTGGGATCCAAGAATCAATGGCCTCTTCTTCTATGAATCCACAGCCAAATTCCCATCCTCAAAATTCGGCGATTTCATACGCGATGTGAAAACATTACGCGATTTGGTCAAGCCAGAGAGCATGTGTGGGGTTGACATGTATAATGGATTTCTTTTTCGTTTTATCAAGGCCTCAGAAGCATATTTAGGCCAAGGCGAAGATTCAGTGGTCGTTGATTTTAACTATTATCGCGCTAGTGATGCCTTAACCCCGCGTCTAAACCAAGATATATGGGAGGAAATTGAGCAAATGGCATTTGTTAAGTATGGGGCTAAGCCACATTGGGCTAAGAATAGGAATGTAGCATTTCTTGATGTGCAAAAGAAGTATCCAAAATTTAACAAGTTTGTTGCTGCCAAGAAGGTATTGGATCCTAAGAATATGTTTTCTAGTGAATGGTCAGATGAGATATTGTTTGGGAAACAAGAAGGTTCAAAGGGTGATGGATGTGCATTAGAAGGGATGTGTATATGTTCAGAAGATAGGCATTGTAGTCCATCAAAAGGGTACTTTTGCAAGCCAGGACTTGTTTATCAAGAAGCACATGTGTGTAGGTTTTCATCAACTTCCACAATCTGAATAAACATTTTATCTACTGGAAATTGATGTCCAAGATAGAATGAATGTACCTCTGTTTTGTCTTGATGCAAAATTTCAATTCCAGAAAAACAAAAGCAATAAAATGTGGCACTCGAATTGGAACAATCATGGGGTTTTACAACTTATTAAGCTTAATGAGTATAATTAAAAGAGACAACATATTTTAAGTGGTTGGTTAACTTATTTATGTGATGAACTCTTGAAAACACGCACATAAATTTTTTCAAAATTTTGAATCGAAAGTGTAATAGCAACACTTTATCATGTGTTAAAGTATTCAATCATATTTTGTGGGTAGGCGACCTCTTCGTGTAAATTCCCTGATGAGTAATGATAAAGGAACCTAATGGGCTAAGTAACTATTAGCTTAGGGCAGGCGTTTGACTGAAATCAGAATTTAAGAAAGAGCAAAATTTTTTTGAAATTGTTCATATGTCATGAAATTAGAGAAAATAACATCTCTTGCCTTTCTATAATTTGAATAGAAGAAAATGATCTTTTCAGATTTCTTATGTGTACCGTTGATGACTGACCGCTTAAGCCGTACACTTTTTAATAATCCGCCTAAACTTGAACGAATTGAACAAATTATAATTTAATAGACTAATATTATCACCTCTAATCATCATAACCCCATACACTTTTTAGTTATTTGCCAAGCATTCCAACAACCCTTCCAGCTCTTTACATGTTTTCCCAACCCCTCTAGTATATAATATGTATAAGTATCTATAAAAACTTGTTTGTTGATAGTTGGTTAAGAAAATTTATTGATATCTACAAAAATAAGTCAAATTGGACGGGTTTGCAATTAAGCATTTATATCATATATTTAATAAATTTTTGAATGTAAATACAATATCTAGGCAAAAGATAGCATATTCATCAAAATTTGCAAGTAATACTTTACCCCCGCTCTTGCTGGGGATTCTTCAGAATTTTGTTACAAACACTTAGTCACGAATTCATTCTTGCAAAAATCTTCTTAATGGGTCAAAACTTAAACAGTGGCACCAAAAAATCTTATTTGTGCCAATCTCCCATACATATTTAGGGATAAGATATTTGAGGCAATAATAATATGAATGTGGTCACTATCTCATTTTATAGAAAAAATAGTTCATTAACTATTGATTCTCAGATTAATGACTGTAGCTGGATCAAGAGCTACACTTTTTTGAATCAGTATCAAGATTGTATCAACATGAAACATTATCTCTATAAATATCCTTACAATTCTCAACTATTTAAAACTGAAAAATAGATAAAATAAATAAAACTATCTGCTCAAAAACCAAACAATAAAATTGTTTGATGTCTCAAGAACAACAACAACAACTATGCTCCTAACAAAATTGATTCTTTAAACCAAAAATTGGCATTCTCCCTGACCTTTCCATTCTCCTCTGCCTCTTACGCCCATCCAATTTAACAGCAACACCAAATTTCTCTTGCAATGGGCCATTATCTTGAATTCCTTGATCCTCGATAGTTCTGAAGTACTCTTATCATCGGCATCCGCAATGTCAGCAGGACTTTGGTTAAAAAGGCATGGAGGAACCTTTTTAGAAATGCTACTGATAGGCAATACAGTTGCAGGGGTACTACTAATTCCCACGCCCAATGATTTGGGAACATTATCAACCTGCAGCGGAGCAACTTTAGAACTTGATGGACCAGGATCTCTAGTGGAGCACATGAGGCCGCTTAAAGATGCAAACTGCTGCAATTTTCTTCTGCCAAGTTGTGCAGTTGGATGAGTCTTTCTTTTTTTCTCTTGTCTGAGAGATACAACTTGATCTGTATAATCAATAACCTTTTATTTTAGTGAGATAGTATATGCACAAATCATGTAGATTTTTGGGGAATTCAAGCTTATTATTAAAGTAAAAAAATAGTTGTCGAGAGATTTGACATATAGTAAAACCACCCATATGTACACCAAATGACCCATTCAATTGATGATGAAACAAAAAGGGTCCTTTGAAGATGACTGGATTTCTATCCATGCGGAACGATGAGTGGATGTTGCAGGGAAAGAAGGGTCTCTCTTGATGTTTGAGCAACTGTGTTGCTGACATGCCTTCGGTGCTCATGTGCTCTTTTCCTGCTCTGTCTAAATTCACATTCTTAATATCACTGATTGTCCTCCCTTTTTGATGTGAGCCAGGGGCATCTTGTCCATGAATCAATTTATTATTTTCCTGATTGCAATAGTTCTGTTGATTATCATGTTCAGATGCTATTTTTTGTATAATAGGTAACTAGATATGATTCGATCCATCACTATGCTGCAAATCCCGTCTGATGGGGACATGAGCAGAAACTTGTACTATATTTGATTGGTTCCACTGACTTTGTGTATAAGCATTGACGAGTTTGAACTGTTTCTCCTGAATGTATGCTACCACAGAACTATTTTCCATAACATTGAAGAAATGAGGAGTATTACCTCTGACAATTCCAACATTAGCCTTTACATTTGCATACATTGGATGGAAATTAGTTAATGCAGGACTTAACCATGGAAATACTCCATTTTGGCTCTGGGGAAAATACCCATTGGTGGTTGTTTATTTCTCTGTGGATTAGTTATATATGAGTGGCCTTGAACTTCATTAAGACTCTTTTTGCTGTTAGGATAAGGCGTTTCCTGCAAGTAAATCACAATGAATTGACAGGACAGAAACCAATTAGTGTTAGGTAACAACTATTGTAATAATGTATCATGCTTTTGCTTTATAGTTTCAAGGTAATTTTCAATTCATTGGCAGTCAAGAACTACACTAAGAACTACGAGTGCTATCAAACTTTACTTTTAACCTGAGTAAATCAAATAAAAGCAATATCTCTAAGACACATTTAAAGAAATTTTCTAACGGTAAGTAATTAATCCTTCAATCATAATATTAAAAGATACAAAAAGGTGATAATGGGGCCGGGGGAGGAAACAAATTCTTTAGCATAAGTAAATATTCTCAAAGATAATGCCAAGACGTACCATTAGTTTTTGTATTTGAAGATTTCACTATTAAAGAAGATTTGGAGAGCTTTGATTCTCTTGCCAGTGGTTGAGGTCAATCCTCTGGTTAAGGCCAATTATCTGGTTGAGGTCAATCATTCTTGTCCTCGAAGATTGACATGGCTCAGCCACAATTGACTCTCTTAAAAAAGGGTTCACTCATTTCCTTAAAGAGTGACCTGGTTCAGTCACAGTTGGCCAATGCAGAAAAAGATCTTTTCATGACGATGATATGCTCATATACAATCAACAACTCAATATCAATCTACTGGTTCTGAACAGGCTCAATCTGCTCTACAACATAGATAACCAGCTAACAATCACGAATTAATGTATGGGACTCACGAACACTTCAAAGGGTGATGGATGTGCATTAGAAGGGATGTGTATTTGTTCAGAAGATAAGCATTATAGTCCATATAAAGGGTACTTTTGCAATCCAAGACTTGTTTATCAAGAAGCACATGTGTGTAGGTTTTCATCAACTTCCACAATCTGAATAAACATTTTATCCATTAGAAATTAATGTCCAAGATAGAATAAATGTACCTCTGTTTTGTATTGATGTAAAATTTCAATTCCAGAAAAACAAAAGCAATAAAATATGGCACTCGAATTGGAACACGCGTGAATTTTTACAACTTTTTGAGGTTAATGTGTGTAATTAAAAAAGATGACATATTTTAAGTAGTTGGTTAACTTCTTTATATAATGAGCTCTTGAAAACTCGTGCATAAAATTTTTCAAAATTTTGAATCGAGAGTGTAATAGTAATGCTTTTGTCACGCCTCGAGGCTATCCCCTAGACGCAATACGGTGCTTAGTGTCATAAGTAACCCCAAGCTAACCCATGGCCTAACATAACTAGACAATTTTTGATAAAGCATCCACTGTGCAGAAACTGAAAATAATTTAATAGCTGAAGTGGGAAAGAACCCAAAACATGTCTGAATATGAAATATATATAGGAGCATAATGAAGTCTGAAATGCTAAGCTGAACTGAAATAACTAAATACATGGTCAATGCAATGCTGAGTCTGACTGTGGGAGATACTATTACCGACATACCCCAAGCTGAGATAACTATGGGGCCATCGTATAACCCTGGGTGGAAGGGTGTTCATACCTGGCCAAGGGTACGAATAAGTCTGACGTGGATCCACTAAACTGATGTCCGCAAGGGACAGAGCTGTGCAGCCTAATCTGATAGTTGACCCCTCTTTATACCGACGGTGGCACCATAGTTTTAGGTTTGGGGGACTTCTACTAAAGGTCTTAGCCTAATCTGATAGCTTAGCCTTCATGCCATCATCCGCTAGGTACTAAGTCTACTCCCAATAGAAATATAAGCAATGAAGTGCAAGTTAAAATACTGGATAACTCAAATACTGACAATTATATGAGAATGCACATATATATATATATTGAAACTAATGGCATTCTAATTTTGAAGCATAATTATCTGAATTATCTGCCTAGCAAGTATAATTTATGAATACTGAAATTAAGACAAGCAAGGGTTTCTGAGTCCTGTTGTAACACCCCAAAAATTCTAAGCTAAGACCCAAACTATTTCCATGAGTATAATGATCATTTTCCTAGTGTGGTGAGTGCTTTGGATGTGAATCATGTTCATAAGAAACTTTTATAAGCAAGTTAAGTTGAAAGCACTCCAACCAAAGAAGTTTTCATGTAATACTAAACTAGTGTTATCTTCAAATGATCATAACTCCAAAAATATGAAGAGTTAGGTAGCCTAGTACCCACCAAATTAAAGGACCTTGAGTATTCTTTCCAATGCCACCAATCGCACATTAATATGAGTCCGAAATAAAAAAGTTATAGATATTTTACTGCAGTGCTGCCAGGGACTACAGATGGGAATGACGAACCATGGTTCTGAACCACAGTCCGTACTTCGACTCGTGAAAACATACCTGCAACTTAAAATTTTCACCTGCAAAATGACGAGTTGGTTGATGACCCTTAGACCAAAACCACGGTCCGTAGTTTGACCCGTGGTTTGTCAATTTTCAGTCTTTCTTCTAGATTTCCTTGGGAAACCATGAGTCACACGATGAACCGTCATTTAGAACCACGGTCCGTCCTGTGGACTCGTGGAATCAAAACATCAGAGGCCCTTAGCCCTTGTCCCAGAAACCACGAGTCAAACAATGGACCGTACTTTAGAACCACGGTCCGTCCTTTGACTCGTGGAATCCTCAGACAAGAAGACCCTCAGCTAGAGCCCCATGGACCACGAGCCACACGACGAACCGTCATTCAGAACCACGGCCCATCCTGTGAAGTCATGGTTTCCTTAGATCAGAGAGACCCCTAGACTCATGGACAGAACCACGACTCAGTTGACGGTCCATCGTCCAGGACTATGGTTCGTCAACCAAGTCGTGGTACCTGAGTCGCGATTTTCAGCAGCTTTCTTTTAAAATTCCCAGGGTATTTTAGACCATTCTTTTTTCTTTTAGCTCCGACTATAAATAGTTTTAGGCTTATTTTATTAAGTCAAATACCTCCAAACTATCAGATTTCCTCACTTTTTCTCTCAAGTCAATTTCAAAGAAGAAAAGAGCGTTCTTCTCCAAAGTTCAAACCTAGGGTTCTTCTCCAAAGCTTCCAACCTTCAAGATACTTAAAGATTCTCCATTAAACAGGTATGTGGGATTCAGTAAGGGTTTAGTCCACCCTTATGCCCAAAACCTCAGTCTTCAATTTTGAATTTCATGATGTTAGAAACTAGGGTTCTTACCCAATCATGCTAAATTTTACAAAATTTAGTTCGTATGATTTCTACATGAATTATAGACTATTTTGGAAGTTTTGCTCCATGTTTTCAGTAACTTGCATGAGCTTTTATAAGAACTATAAGAAATCAAGAACTTAGCCTGAAATTGTAGTATTTTCATGAGAATTGGTTTTTCCTCAAAATTTAACCTAGATTACTAGCATTCAATTTTAAGCATGAAATTAGCCAGTTTTTAGTCTACAGGCTTTCTATAAACTTCTTCAAATTTAGTGCTCTTTTCAGAATCTAGTTCAGCTAGTCAGCATTCAGTCTAAACAAATTTAGGTTTCCTCATGATGATTTTAACTATGGGTTTTGCTTCCAGACAGGCATTCATGATTCCCAATTACTTCAATCCTGTTGTTTTAAATACAAAAGAACTATGCACGATTTAGTAGGCTTCAGCTTACCTTCAGTATATTTTACAAGAATATATCTTAAATATGGACTTTCAGTACATGCCATCAATGATGATGAACTTAGTAGGTTTTGTGATTAGCATGGTATTCATATATGCCATCAATGATTATGAACCCAGTAAGCTTCATGATTAGTATGACATTCAGATATGTCACCTGATATAAACTATCCTCATGCATTATCCGTCATGTACTCAATCAGTCAGAACTATATGATTAGAATGCTTCAGCTTCAGTTATATTTTGCATTCTCAGATTATATCAGTATTTTGATCTATCCAGTACTTCAGTTGCATCCATTGCTTTATATTCAGTTGGGAGTAGACTTAGTACCGAGAGGATGAAGGGATGAAGGCTCAGCTGTCAGACTAGGCTGAGACCTTTAATAGAAGTCCCTAAGTCTCAGAACTACGGCGCTATCGTAGGTATTAAAGGAGTCAGCTGTCAGACTAGGCTGCACATCCTTGTCCCTTGTGGACATCAGTAGTGGATACACGTCAGATTTGTTTGTACCCTTGGAACGGTATGAACACCCTCCTAGTCAGGGTTACAGGTTGGCCCCACAGTTAGCTCAGCTTTGAGTATGTTGGTTAATAGTAGCTCCCACAGTCCATATTCATTATTGCATGACCTTGTATTCAGTTATTCAGATCAGTTCAGTATTACACAGTCTCATGTTTATATACTTGGTCATTGCTTCAGCTTATATATTTCAGCTTGCATTTAGTATAATACATTAGTACCTACAAACATACTTTATCTTGTTAGTCCATGAAATCCCAAGTAACAGCTTTCCTTGTCTTTAAGCATCATGATCTCACAGTTACAGTCCAACACATGATTTACATTCTCTTCAGTAAAAGAGTCTATATTATACAACTTTGACTTATGCACTTCAGATATTATACATAGTTCAGTTTTCATTCATGCTTTCAGTATACATGTATCTTCTCACGATTTACAGTAAGTGCATATCTCATATGCTCAGTACATTCAAAGTACTGACCGCATACCTTTTTTGTGCTGCATCATTTTATGATGTAGGTTTCTATACTAGCTCCAGGATCATGGTCAGACAGATCGCAGCTTCCAGTCAGCAAGGGATGAGTTCTCTTTATTCGGGAACTCCAGTCAGTAGTAGTTATAGATGTTATTTCAATAGAGATAGCTGAGGGTCATGTCCCGACTAACCAAAGTCAATGTTAGTAGAGGATTCATAGACAGTCAGATAGTCAGTCACTCAGTTGTATTATTTTTCAAATACGATTGTATATCAGTTTATAATAGTTCCTTTTGTTATAATATTTTCAAAAGAGCTTAGCACATTTCAGCTTCCACATTTACTTTCAGTCTTTATCTCTGAGGTATGACAGGCCATGGGTTAGCTTAGGGTCACTTGTGACTCTAAGCACCGTGTCACGTCCAGGGTGTAGACTCGTTGAGTGACAAACTTGGTATCAGAGCACAGAGTTCAAGTATCCTAGGGTGTCTATGAAGCCGTGTCTAGTAGAGTCTTGCAAAATGGTACAGAGACATCTGTACTTTTCTTCGAGGGGCTACAAGGCATTTAGGAAATGTTTCCCTTTGTTCATACTCCTGATCGTGCAGTAAAGTTGTTCCTTCAGAAACTTATACAGATTCATGCGTTGATCAAATTCCTCCAGCCATGCCTCACCTTCGAGGTAGTGGGGACAGTGTAGTTCGGATCCCTGTCCGTGAGATGCTCTCAGATAGAGCCATCAGAAAGTTAATAGATTGTACAAGGGCTTAAGAGGAGCCCAATAGTGCATTAAAGTTTACGAATCTAAAAGCATGTATTCTTTCCCACTCATGCAGTTGAGCCTACAGTAGAATGTGCTCTCAGACCCTCTTCCAGGAACTCTACCTCGATGGGCACCTTAGCAAAAATTCTGATCTTTTCTAAGAGCTTGGGTAGTACAATCACCCAAAAGTTAGTATGAATAGAGATGCTATAGGCCATAAGTAATAGAATGACCCCAGAACTAGGTGTATGGATTCAGAATTATAGAAGCTATAAGATGTATATATGACACCTAGATGAATTGTTAAATTGTTACTAAGTCATGAGATAAAGAAGAGAGCCTTAAGCATCAGAAAGGTAGATGTGCACCGATAGTAGTTGTTGTTGTTGTATGATGTTCAGAAGATTATAGATAGATGATGTTGAGTCCCTCAACGTGGTTTAATTTAGTTGATGTTAGTGGATGTGAACTTAGAGATGTGATGTTAGTAGACGAATAGGCAAAGGTCAGATTGCTAAATATTTGAAGAAGTAAGTTATCCACCCCAGTAAGAGTATGCATCCTCTAGTGATAGCCTTAAGGGTAAAGAGGAAGCTAAGAGATGCATCAGAAGGAGAAGACCTAGCAAAGGTTTAGCATCTTCAGTTATAGCCTAGTTCAAGAGAGAGATCTGCAGACTTAGAGAGGTGACTTTCAAGCTAAGGGGGAGATGATAGAATGAATAACCAAGTTGAGTCTTGTGACTCAACCAGTATAGAATTCTAGAAAGGGCTATGATGGGATATCGATCCATTTCTATTCCAACAGATTTTCTAGCACTTCAGTCCAGATGACACTATACTCAGATGTATTTATGTCATACTCATGTATAAGTTCATGCACTCCCTACAGATTCATATCCATACTCAGCTCCTAAAACCAACAAAAATTGCTCCAGCCAGTGGTTCTAGTCTTAATCCATGATTCTATGAATTCCAGCTTTATGCCATGAGACTCGGTAGATATTTAAACTCATATCTCACAGTATGTTCAGTTCTATGTACTCAGTTTAGTCCTCAGGATATGCCTTGATAGCTAATGAAATCATGCAACTTCATGTGCACGCTCAAACCAGATTTCTTGAACAGTTCATGCTTATGATTCCTTACTCCAACTATGCTTAAGATGTCTAGTATGTGAGACTCAGACCTTTGTACTTGACTTGTCAGACCTTACCTTGAGTGGATAGATCACGCTAGGTGTAAGTCAAGATCGATCGGCATTGCTCAAGTTGTGATGCTCTCACTCCATTCCTTCAGTGATCTTAGATTATGTCATCACGACAAGTAGTAGAGGAAGCTAAGTAGTAGCCTAGATGGAAAGAACTAGATTTTCCTCTTCTTGGTGCTTGCAGTTACAATTTATACATATGCTAGTGAAGATGATAGAAGCCTTAGATAGTGCTAGCTCTAAACAAGCCATAGGATGATCATAGTACTAGGCTTGAATGTCATGGTGAAATACATATGGGCCCTTGCTTTGTGCGACTAGTGACCTATTGATTTGAACTCAAGGTTGGTTGATTTTCATGATAAGAAGGAATACCATTCTTGGGATATCACTCTAGATGCAAGAGATTTAGTCAAGATAGGCTTGAACATGTGAAAGAAGATAGTTAGGCTCAGACCTCAGAATCTATATGTTTGCTGATAAGAAGTTTAGTTGCAAACAGTAAGTTTGGTATTCATAGAAGTTGGTATAGTTAAAGAGGGTGTTGCTAAGCTTAAAAGATGCCAACTGTATTGTTTGAGGAGGGAATAGTATTGTTCTTACTCCCTGCCCAAGGTTCTCATACCTTATGTCCAGTAACTTCAGATAGCAAGATAGTAGACTCCTCATATCAGACCAGTTCAGACCTATCAGTAATCAAATCACTCCTAAGGTCAGAAGGCCCTTTACTCAGTTCAGTTTAAAGGAGAATAGTTCTCTCGTATAATTATTCCTCTTAGTATTATGATCCTTTCAACTAATTATGATTTCTAAGAATGCATTCGTTCTTTATGAGTTTCATCTTATACTCTCAATCCAGACCAGCTATCCAGTTGGACATTTTATTTTATGTCCTATCAGTGTTCCTATGCTCTCAGTATGCATACATGCCTCACGAACCCAACTCAGTTCATATTTCATTCAGAAATCAATTTATCATGTCAGTACTCCAGCTTTTAGAACTCAGTTGGTGGGATTGAAACACTTTCCCTACAACCTCAGCCTAGTTAGTCTTCATTCGAGGATGAATGATCCCAAGGGGGAGATATTGTAACACCCCAAAAATTCTAAGCTAAGACCCAAACTATTTCCATGAGTATAATGATCATTTCCCTAGTGTGGTGAGTGCTTTGGATGTGAATCATGTTCATAAGAAGCTTTTATAAGCAAGTTAAGTTGAAAGCACCCCAACCAAAAAAGTTTTCATGTAATACTAAACTAGTGTCATCTTCAAATGATCATAACTACACAAATATGAAGAGTTAGTGGCCTAGTACCCACCAAATTAAAGGTCCTTGAGTCTTCTTTCCAACGCTACCAACTGCGCATTAATCCGAGTCCGGAGTAAAAAGTTATAGATATTTTACTGTAGTGCTGCCAGGGACTACGAATGGGAATGAAGAACCGTGGTTTTGAACCACGATCCGTACTTCGACTCGTGAAAACAGATCTGCAACTTAAAATTTTCACCTGCAAAATGATGAGTTGGTTGATGACCCGTAGACCAAAACCACGGTCCGTAGTTTGACCCGTGGTTTGTCAATTTTCAGTCTTCCTTCTAGATTTCCTCGGGAAACCACGAGTCACACGATAAACCATCATTTAGAACCACGGTCCGTCCTGTGGACTCGTGGAATCAAAACATCAGAGGCCCTTAGCCCTTGTCCCAGAAACCACGAGTCAGACAATGGACCGTACTTCAGAACCACGGTCCGTCCTTTGACTCGTGGAATCCTCAGACCAGAAGAACCTCAGCTAGAGCCCCATGGACCACGAGCCACACGATGAACCGTCATTTAGAACCATGGCCCGTCCTGTGGAGTCATGGTTTCCTCAGATCAGAGAGACCCCTAGACTTATGGACAGAACCACGACTCAGTTGGCGGTCCATCGTCCAGGACTACGGTCCGTCAACCAAGTTGTGGTACTTGAGTCGCGATTTTTAGCAACTTTCTTTTAAAATTTCCAGGGGTATTTCAGACCATTCCTTTTTCTTTTAGCTCCGACGATAGATAGTTCTAGGCTTATTTTATTAAGTCAAATACCTCCAAACTATCAGATTTCCTCAGTTTTTCTCTTAAGTCAATTTCAAAGAAGAAAAAAGCGTTCTTCTCCAAAGTTCAAACCTAGGGTTCTTCTCCAAAGCTTCCAACCTTCAAGATAGTTAAAGATTCTCCATTAAACAGGTATGTGGGTATTCAGTAAGGGTTTAGTCCACCCTTATGCCCAAAACCTCAGTCTTCTATTTTGAATTTCATGATGTTAGAAACTAGGGTTCTTACCCAATCATGCTAATTTTTAAAGAATTTAGTTCTTATGATTTCTACATGAATTATAGACTATTTTGGAAGATTTGCTCCATGTTTTCAGTAACTTGCATGAGCTTTTATAAGAACTATAAGAAATCAAGAACTTAGCCTGAAATTGTAGTATTTTCATGAGAAATTGTTTTTCCTCAAAATTTAACCCAGATTACTAGCATTCAATTTTAAGCATGAAATTAGCCAGTTTTTAGTCTACAAGCTTTCTATAAACTTCTTTAAATTCAGTGCTCTTTTCAGAATCTAGTTCAGCTAGTCAGCATTCAGCCTAAACAAGTTTAGGTTTCCTCATGATGATTTTAACTATGGGTTTTGCTTCAAGACAAGCATTCATGATTCCCAATTACTTCAATCCTGTTGTTTTAAATACAAAAGAACTATGCATGATTTAGCAGGCTTTAGTTTACCTTCAGTATGTTTTACAAGAATATATCTTAAACATGGACTTTCAGTACATGCCATCAATGATGATGAACTTAGTAGGTTTTGTGATTAGCATAGTATTTAGATATGCCATTAATGATTATGAACCCAGTAAGCTTCATGATTAGTATGACATTCAGATATGTCACATGATATAAACTATCCTCATGCATTATCAGTCAGGTACTCAGTCAGTCAGAACTACACGATTAGAATGCTTCAGCTTCAGTTATATTTTGCATTCTCAGATTATATCAGTATTTTGATCTATCCAGTACTTCAGTTGCATCCATTTCTTTTATATTCAGTTGGGAGTAGACTTAGTACCGAGTGGATGGAGGGATGAAGGCTCAGCTGTCAGACTAGGCTGAGACCTTTAGTAGAAGTCCCTAAGTCCCAAAACTACGGTGCCACCATAGGTATTAAATGAGTCAGCTGTCAGACTAGGCTGCACATCCTTGTCCCTTGTGGACATCAGTAGTGGATCCACGTCAGATATGTTTATACCCTTGGCAAGGTATGAGCACCCTCCCAATCAGGGTTACAGGTTGGCCCCACAGTTAGCTCAGCTTGGGGTATGTCGGTTAATAGTAGCTCCCATAGTCTATATTCATTATTGCATGACCTTGTATTCAGTTATTCAGATTAGTTCAGTATTATACAGTCTCATGTTTATATACTTGGTCATTGCTTCAACTTATATCTTTCAGCTTGCATTTAGTATACTACATCAGTACTTACACACATACTTTATCTTGTTAGTCCATGAAATCCCAAGTAACAACTTTCCTTGTCTTTAAGCATCATGATCTCACAGTTACAGTCCAGCAACATGATTTACATTCTCTTCAGTAAAAGAGTCTATATTATAACTTATGCACTTAAGATATTATACATAGTCCAGTTTTCATTCATGCTTTCAGTATACATGTATCTTCTCACGATTTACAGTAAGTGAATATCTCACATGCTCAGTACATTCAAAGTACTGACCGCATACCTTCCTTGTGCTGCATCATTTTATGATGTAGGTTTCAGTACTAGCTCCAGGATCATGTCAGATAGATCGCAACTTCCAGTTAGCAAGGGATGAGTTCTCTTTATTCGGGAACTCTAGTCAGTAGTAGTTATAGATGTTATTTCAGTTATTATACATTGATTAGAGATAGCTGGGGGTCATGTCCCGGCTAACCATAGTCAATGTTAGTAGAGGCTTCATAGACAGTCAGATAGTCAGTCACTCAGTTGTATCAATTTTCAAATACGATTGTATATTAGTTTATAATAGTTCCTTTTGTTATAATATTTTCAAAAGAGCTCAGCACATTTCAGCTTCCACATCTACTTTCAGTCTTTATCTCAGAGGTATGCTAGGCCATGGGTTAGCTTGGGGTCACTTATGACTCTAAGCACCGTGTCGCATCCAGGGTGTAGGCTCGGGGCGTGACAACTGTACAAGTGACTATGCTAATTCTCCAAGAAACATGAAGTATAAATTAGTATAAGCAGTAGCATCTAAATTACAATGAATCCCTAAGAGTTAGGAACCCTAGGTCTGAATAGTTCATGGAGAAACTGAACAACTGGCTGAATCTAGGGACTAAATGGGTGAAACGAACCCATTGATGAAATCTCACATACCTAGTGGAGAACTGATGGAGAAATCCTTTGGATTCTTATGGCTGTGCTTGAAGAATCTTCTTCCTGTTCTTGAGAGAAAACTATCGCCTCTTTTCTCTTATTTTTTTCTAAGTCTGATGATTTTAGGAGAATAGGTGATTTTGGTAGTTTTTGACTATTTAATTAGGCTTAGACTAAGCAAAATAATGTAGCTTAGGCCATAGAAGAGGTAGGAAAAGTCTGGAATGCCCCTGGGAAAATTAAAAGAAAACTGTTGAAATTCGCGACTTAGGTTCCACGGATCGGAACCACGACTCATGGAAACTTCCATGGCTCGAGGAACCCTGTCATGGTTCCTGGGTCTAGAAATCTGGGCTGCTTGAAAGGGGTTCCACGAGGGTGGTCCATGACTCATAGAATCTTTCACGGGTCATAGATCTCACTCGTGGATCCTGGGCACTTGGTTTGAGCTATTGGAATTGGTTCCACGACTTAGGTTAATGACTCGTGGATCCTTCCACAGTCCATAGAACCCAATCGTGGTTCTCAGAGAATTGTTCAGGTCTCTGATCAAATTCCACGGTTCTATTCCACGACTCGTGAAAACATCAATGAGTCGTGGATCCAACTTGTGATTCTGGCTGACAGTTGGAAAAATTATCTTTTTCCAGTTTTCTGAGTCGAGTCTAGGCTTGGAAGTTCTGGGGTGTTACAATATCTCTCCCTTAGGATCATTCGTCCTTAAATGAAGACTAAACAAGCTGAGTTTGGAGGAAAAGAGCTGCAATCCCTACCAAACGAGTACTAGAAACTGATATCTAACTAAACTGAGTCCCATAAGTATACAAATATGCTAAAATGCAAGAATAGCTGAGAGGACATGATACTAAGACTGAAGTACATGAGAGTAAACGGAGAAATTGGAGATGAACTATTACCTCAAGATGAAACTGAATCAGAGAAGAAGAGGTGATGGTACTTGTCCATCATGGCTGCTTCTGCTTCCCAAGTGGCTCCCTCTACAAACTGATTTCTCCATAAAACTTTCACCGAAGTTACTTTCTTATTTCTCAACCTGCGAACCTGATGGTCAAGAATCTCAACTGGAACCTCCTCATATGTGAGGCTATCCTTCACAACCATACACTCTAAAGATACTATCGATGCCGGATCACCCACACAGTTCTTCAACAAGGAAATGTGAAAGACTGGATGAACCGCTGCTAGTTCTGCTGGCAGCTCTAACTCATAGGCCATATTACCAACCCTTTTCAAGATTCTGTAAGGACCTACATACCTGGGATTGAGCTTCCCTTTCTTGCCAAATCTCATCACCTCCCTCATGGGTGACACTTTCAGAAAGATCCAATCATCAATCTCAAATTCTAAGTCCCTTCTCCTCACATCTGTATAGGACTTCTAACGACTCTGAGCTATTTTTAATCTTTCTCTGATAAGCTGAACTTTCTCCATAGCCTCATGTACCGAATCTGGCCCAACCAAGGCTGCTTCACCTACTTCGAACCAACCAACTGGAGATCTACATCTACGCCCATAGGGTGCCTCATATGGGGCCATCTAAATACTGGAGTGGAAACTATTATTATAGGAGAACTCTATGAGAGATAGGTGATCATCCCAACTACCATTGAAATCAATCATGCAAGCTCTCAACATGTCCTCTAAGGTCTGAATGGTACGCTCTGCCTGACCATCTATCTGCGAATGAAATGCTGTACTGAGATTCACCTGAATACCAAGACCTTTGTGAAATGATCTCTAAAAATGAGATGTAAACTGAGGACCTCTATCTGAGATGATAGATAAGGGAACCCCATGCAACCTGACTATCTCGCTGATGTAGAGTTTGACATATTCCTCCGCTGAATCTGTAGTCTTGACAGCCAACAAGTGAGCTGACTTAGTAACTATGTCCACTATCACCCAAATAGAGTCGTGCTATCTACGAGTACGAGGTAAACCCATAATTAAATCCATGTTAATCACCTTCCACTTCCAAGAAGGAATGCTAATATCTTGAGTCACACCTCCTGGTTTCTGATGTTCTACCTTCACTTGCTGACAGTTGGGACACTTAGCTACAAAATTTTCAATGTCCCTCTTCATTCCATTCCACCAATAGACTTCCCGTAGATCACGGTATATCTTAGTGGCACCGGGAAGAACAAAATATCTGGAATTATGGGCTTATGTAAGGATCTGCTGCCTCAACTCACCCATATTAGGTAGACATAAACAACTCTGGTAGTGAAGTACACCATATCCCCCTTGGGAGAAAACCTCTACTCTTTGCTGATGAACTGCACCTTTCAATTGAAGCAATATGAGATCACTGTCCTGTTTTTCTTTAACCTCTGCTACTAATGAAGATTATGACCCATTATAGACTATCACACCATCATCTGTCGTGTCCATGAGGCAAACTCCTAAGCGAGCAAGCCTATGAACATCCCTGGCTAATTTTTTCCTCTCTTTCTCAATATGTAACACACTACCCATGGACAGTTTGCTGAGGGAATCAACCACTACATTGGCATTACCTGGATGGTAGAACATATTCATATCATAGTCTTTGAGGAACTCAAGGCACCTTCTCTGACGAAGATTCAACTCTTTCTGGGTGAACACATACTGGAGGCTCTTATGATCTGTGGATACATCAACATGAACACCATACAATTAGTGTCTCCAAATCTTTAAGGCAAACACAATAGCTACAAGCTCAAGGTCATGAGTCGGGTAGTTCTTCTCATGAATCTTAAGCTTTTTGGAAGCATAAGCTATGACCTTATCCTGCTGCATCAAAATACAACCTAGGACAACCCTAGATGCATCACAATAAACCACGTAGCCATCCGAACCCTCTGGTAGAGTCAAAACGGGAGCTGTAGTCAACCTGGTCTTTAATTTTATGAAGCTTTTCTCACACTCATCTGACCACTAAAACTTGACCTTTTTCTGGGTCAACTTGGTTAATAGGGAAGCTATGGATGAAAATCATTCAATAAACTTCCTGTATTAACTGGCCAAACCCAAGAAACTTCTGATGTCTTCCAAAGAGGTGGGTCTAGGCCAACTCTTTAATATCTAAATCTTCTAAGAATTAACTCTGATGCCTTCACTAGACACCACATGACCAAGAAAATCAATTGATTTCAACCAGAACTCACACTTACTGAACTTGGCGAATAACTAGCGATCCTTGGGAGTCTGCAACACCACTCTCTAATGATCTGCATGCTCCTCCTCACTTCGAGAATAAATAAGTATATCATCAATAAAGATGATGACATACAAGTCCAAATATTTTCTGAACACTCTATTAATTAAGTCTATGAAAGCTGCAAGAGCATTTGTTAGTTTAAAAGACATAACTACAAATTCATAGTGACTATACCGAGTCCTGAAGACCGTCTTTGGGATGTCACTATCTATGACTCTGAGCTGATGATAGCTGGATATGAGGTTTATCTTAGAGAAGTAGCTATCACCCTGAAGCTGGTCGAACAAGTCATCAATCCTGGGAATGGGATATTTATTCTTGATTGTGACTTTGTTCAACTGGTGCTAGTAAATGCACATCCTGAGAGAACCATCTTTCTTACGCATGAAGAGAACTGGAGCACCCCATGGAGAGATGCTGGTTATGATGAAGCCCTTATTTAGAAGGTCTTTAAACTGTTCTTTCAATTTCTTAAGCTCAACTGGAGCCATTCTGTAAGGAGGAATCAAAATAGGTTGGGTATCTAAAAAAAGATCTATTCCGAAGTTGATTTCCCTTTCGGGAAGATATCCGGAAAGATATTCTGGAAACACTTCTGGGAATTCATTCACCACTGATACTGACTCAAGAGTTGGGGTTTTGGAGTTTTAATCCTTAACCCGAACAAGATGATAGATACACCCTTTGGAAACCATTTTTCTGGCCTTAAGGTAGGAGATGAATCGACCTACGGACACTGAGGTACTACCCTTAAATTCTAAGACTAGCTCATTTGGAAACTGAAACCGAACGATCCTAGTTCTGCAATCAACTGAGGCATAACAGGAATGTAACCAATCCCTGCCTAGAATAATATCGAAGTCAGTCATTTCTAACTCTATAGTATTGGTTGAGGTGACTTTCTGGGAAACTGTGACATGGCAATTTCTGTATACCTGCCTAGCTATAATTAGGTCACCAATTGGAGTAGAGACTGAGAAGGGGTCTGGAAGGATTTCTCGACTGAAACCAAAATTTACTGCTATATAAGGAGTTACAAAAGAAAGTGTAGCCCCTGGGTCTAACAATTCATAAACATCTAAATGAAAGACTTGTAACGTACCCGTGACCACATTAGGAGAATCCTTCTGGTTTTGTCGAGTCTAAAAGTCATACAACCTATTATGGCGCTGACTACCACCTGTACCAGATGAGGCACCCTACTGAGTGGGGTAACCCGCTAGAGCTGCCGTAGAATTGGCCTGATTTTGTGGGAGAACATCCTTGCCCTTCTGAGAAGCTGCTGGACAATCCCTCATCCTGTGGCCTGGCTTGCCACATCCAAAGAAATTTCCACTACCTGCCATACACTCACTCTGGTGGTTTCTACCACACTTCTTGCAAACTGGATAAGTGTGCCCGCTAGTAACTGTACCCTGGGACTAAGAGCCTGGCGCTCTATCCCATCGATCCTGTATTAACTTAGGCACTGGGGCACTAGCAAAAGACAAAGTAGGAGCTGAAGATTTCTGATGGAACTGAGAGAAATTTCCACCCTCTGACCTCTGTTGAGAGTAGTTAAAGTTACATGTTCTAGCTCTCTTACTGTCTCCTTCCCTCTCTTTCATTTTCTCCTCCTCAATCTGCTTAGCATAATTAATCAAACTGGAAAAATCCATCTCCTTAATCAGCATAGCAGTCTTTCACTCCTTGACCACATCATCAGACACACTAGATACAAACTTACTCATACGGGCCCTGGAGTCAGATACTATTGTCAGAGCATACTGAGGCAACTGAGTAAACTTGAGTGCGTACTCCTTCACACTTATATCATTTTGCTTCAAGTTGATGAACTCTTGGACCTTGGCTTCTCGGAGCTCAAGAGGGAAGAACCTGTCCAGAAATGCAGTCTTGAAGTGGTTCTAATCCACTGGACCTGCATTAGTACAATGAGACTCCTTCCAGTACTGATACTAAGTATAAGCCACTCCCTTCAACTGATAGGCGGCTAAATCTTCACTCTCGACTGGAGTGAAACCTATAATATCTGTTACCTTCTGAATGTCATCAAGAAACTCTTGTGGATCCTCTTCTGATTTAGACCCATGAAATTCTGGAGGGTTTATTTGAGTGAAGTAGCAGACTCTAGCTGTAGCTATGTTAGTCAGGGGTGGAACTGGGGATATATCCTACTGATTGACCTGAGCGGTCATGGCTTGAGAAAGCACCTGAAAAGCAGCACTGAATTTGGCCTGAGTGACTTTCTCATTCAGAGGGTCTTCTGGAGCTTCTGGTGCTGGCTGATTCCAGACGTTGGTTCTTCTAGGAGGCATTTTCTGTAACGTGAATAGCATGAGTTAAAAGGAGATTAAATAAAGTTCATACTCTATAGAACGAACTAGAAAGGAATAAGGGAAGTTTTTTCTAATGACATCTCATAGCTTCTTCCCCATAGGTGTGGCTCGCTTCACACCCATGAAGAAGACTCTACTCGACATGGATTTCAGACACCGTAGGACACTTGAACTTGATGCTCTGATACCAAGTTTTTCATGCCTCGAGGCTACCCCTTAGACGCAATACGGTTCTTGGTGTCACAAGTGATCCCAAGCTAAACCATGGCCTGGCATAACTAGATAATTTTTGATAAAGCATCCACTGTGCGAAAAGTGAAAATATTTTAATATCTGAAGTGGGAAAGAACCCAAAACATGTCTGAATATGAAATATATATAGGAGCATAATGAAGTTTGAAAAACAAAACTAACAACTCAACAACTGAATCTAGTCTATGTATGAAAGCCTTTAACTGGCGAGTTGCAGGAACATTCCCCAAGCTCACTCTAATAATCTGAAAACTGAAAAGTAAAGACTGAAAGTGAAAGCATGACTATCGTCCTCGAACTATGAGGGCTCACCAATGAAGCTGCTGGGTACAAACTGGAAAATAAGCTAAGCGCGGTCTGGATACTTAGCGCCTGAACCTACATCATGAAATGATGTAGCACAAACGTATGCGTCAGTATTTCGAATGTACTGAGCATGCGGGATATATAACCAAATATGTAAACATGAATAATGACATGGAAGTACATAGAATAAAACATGAGCTGGAAGGTATCTGAAATGTAATAACCAAGTAACTGAACATGAATATCCTAACATGCTAAGTTGAACTGAAATAACTGACTACATGGTCAATGCAATGTTGAGTCTGACTGTGAGAGATACTATTACCGACATACCCCAAGCTGAGGTAACTATGGGGAAATCCTGTAACCCTGGGTAGAAGGGTGTTCATACCTTACCAAGGGTACGAACAAGTCTGACATGGATCCACTAAACTGATGCCCACAAAGGACAGAGGTGTGCAGTCTAATCTGAGAGCTGACCCTTCTTAATACATACGGTGGCGCCGTAGTTTTGGGATCAGGGGACTACTACTAAAGGTCTTAGCCTAATATGATAGCTAAGCCTTCATTCACTCGGTACTAAGTCTACTCCCAATGGAAATATAAGCAATGAAGTGCAATAAAACACTGGATAGCTCAAATATTGACAATTATCTAAGAAGTCACATATATATACTGAAACTGATGGCATTCTAGTTCTGAAGCATAATTATCTGAATTATCTGCCTTGCAAGTATAATTTATGAATACTGAAATTAAGACAAGCTAGGGTTTATGAGTCCTATACAAGTGACTATGCTAATTCCCCAAGAAACATGAAGTATAAATCAGTATAAGTAGTAGCATCTGAATTACAATGAATCCCTAAGAGTTAGGAACCCTAGTTCTGAATAGTTCATGGAGAAACTGAAAAATTGGCTGAATCTAGGGACTCAATTGGTGGAAGGAACCCATTGATTAAATCTCACATACCTGGTGGAGAACTGATGGAGAAATCCTTTGGATTCTTGGGGCTGAGCTTGAAGAACCTTCTGCATGTTTTTGAGAGAAAACTATCGCCTCTTTTCTTCTATTTCTTTCTAAGTCTGAAGATTTTAGGAGAATAGGTGATTTAGGTAGTTTTTGACTAATTAATTAGGCTTAGACTAAGCAAAACGATGTAGCTTAGGACTTAGAAGAGGTAGGAAAAGTCTGAAATTCCCCTGGGAAAATTAAAAGAAAACTGCTGAAATTCGCAACTTAGGTTCCACGAATCGGAACCACGACTCGTGGAAACTTACACAGCTCCTGGAACCCTATCGTGGTTCCTGGGTCTGGAAATATGGGCTGCTAGAAAGGGGTTCCACGAGGGTGGTCCACGACTCATGGAAACTTCCATGGGTCATGGATCCCACTCGTGGATCCTGGGCACTTGGTCTGAGCTACTGGAATTGGTTCCACGACTTGGGTTAACGACTCGTGGATCCTTCCACAGTCCATAGAACCCAATCGTGGTTCTCAGAGAAATGGCTGGCCTTAGGTCTATTCTACGAATTGGGTTCATGACTCGTGGATCCTTCCACGGTCCGTAGAACCTAATCGTGGTTCTCAGACAATGCTTCAGGTCTCTGATCAAATTCCACGAGTCCAGTCCACAACTCATGAAAACTTCCACGGGTCGTGGATCCAACTCGTGATTTTGACTGACAGTTGGAAAAATTATTTTTTTCCAGTTTTTTGAGTAGAGTCTAGGCTTGGAAGTTCTGGAGTGTTAAAATTTGTAATGTGTATAAGTTTTCAATCATACCAACTAATTACCGAGATAATTTTTAACTTTTATATGTCCAAATAATATTTAGTGACAAATTTAAAAGACTATCAATGAACTCAACGATTTTTCTTACATATATATATGAGGGAGTTTCTGCCAAAGCAGGCAGCTGGTAAATATGCCTGCTTTGGCAAAATTTTATTGGACATGAAATCTTAATTACATTGCCTCTTTAATAGTTCAAATATTAAAATTTAGATATTCAAATATTACAGTCAAACCTCTCTAAAATGACCCCTTGTTACGACATTTCACTATAATGATCTGAGTGTCACGACCCAGACCATCGTGAGTGGCACCCATTCAATACCTCCCCGGGTGAGCAGACCAATACTGACCCAACACTTAGCACAATCTAGCAACTCAAAACAAGTTTTCATAAATAAAAACTAACATTTAACGTCTCAAATACTAAAACAAAAGCGATTTGCGGAAAAGCCTCCCTAGAACCTGAAGGTCACCGTTCCTAAACATCTACCAAGTCTAGAGTACGGGGATGCAACCCCAAAAGAAAAATAGAGATTAAGCCTGAAATAAGTGGGCTACCACTAAAATAAGAAAACAAGGTAGCTCGACCGAAGCAGCTCACCCTTGAGATCTGGAACTGCTGGGACTACAAGTGAGGTCGTGCATCAGCCGCCAGAAGATTGCTTGTACTCATAAAAGAAAAGTAAGTACAGAATTAGTACACAACCACCATGTATTGATAGGATCATCGACCAGTTCCAATAACAAGATATGAACAATAAACTAAATCTGAGTAAAGCAAAGTAAATATGTAACAAGCCAACAATATAACTAGACTACATGTCTCTTCCTTAACCTATCAACCACATATACTCAGTTAACAATCAAGGACAATGTAACACCCCAAAAATCCTAAGCTAACTACCGAAACCTTTTCCATGAGTGTAATGATTATTTTCCTAGTGTGGGGAGTGCTGTGGATGCGAATCATGTTCATAAGAAACTCCTATCATCAAGTTAAGTCGCAAGCACCTCACCTAAGTAAGTTTTCATGTAAGACTAAATTAGGGTCCACTTCAATTGTTTATTACTCCTAAAATATAAAGAGTTAGGTGGCCTAGTACCCACCAAATTAAAAGTTTTTGAGTCTTCTTTCCAACGCCATCGACTGCGCATTAATCCGAGTCCGGAGTAAAAAATTATGGGCAGTTTACTGCAGTGCTGCCAATGATGACGGATGGGAATGACGTCCGTACTGTGACTCATCATTGCTTAACTGAACCTTAAAATTTTCACCTTCAAAACCACTGGTTGGTTCACGACCCATAGACCAAAACCACGGTCAGTAGAGTGACTCGTGGTTTATCAAAATTCAGCTTTTCTACCCAATTTTCACGAATGACTTGACGGGTCATCATTTTGAACGATGGTCCATCCTGTAACACGTAGAATCACCTTCAAAGAGGTACTAAGTACTATAAATTCCATGAGTGGGTTAACGACTCGTCAACCTATGCCACGACCCATTCTTCCACTCATAATCCTTGAGGATCAGAGGATCCTCATATCCTAAAGTCTAAACCACGAGTCCACATGACGGTCCGTCATCCTGCACCACGGACCGTTGAGTGACTCGTGGTGTTGAGTTCCAGTAGACCTAGAAGTGGCATTTGAAACGATGAATCCCTTTGATGGTTCATCCTTTTGGATGACGGACCGTGGACCAACTCGTGGTCCCTGAGATCTACTTTTTCTAGCTTTTTCCAAGTTTAAGTCCAGGGGTATTTTTGTAATTTTCTACTCTTTTAACTCCTATACTAAGTCATTTTAAGCCTATTTAGAAGGGTTTTTATTCCCACTTGGCCTAAGTTCTCTCCCATTCTTTCAATCAACTTCCAAAAGAAGAAAATGAGTTCCATCTTCTCAAGCTTCAAGATAGGGTCTCAAGCTCCAAATTCAAGCCTCCTCTTCTTTTCAATTTCAAGTGGGTTAGCTTCAATCAAGGTATGTGGGTATTCAATAAGGGATTCCTTCACCCTTATGCCCCAAACTCTAATCTTCTAAATTGAACTTATGAATTTCTAAACTAGGGTTCTTACCCAATTCTTATGGATCTTTCTAAAATTGTTTTCTCGTGATTCTTCTATGGATTATAACTCTAAATTGCATGATTTTTCATGAGTTTTTATGAGTGGTTTCTTATTCATGATTTTAAGGCTAATCCTTGTCTAATTTATGGAACTTGGGTTCTTATCCAAATTGAGGAAAATTGATGGGCTTTATTTTAAAGTGTTAATTCATGACTTCTTATTAATTACTCATGTTTTAATTATGGTTCCTTGAATGTTTACAAAAGCCCATATGTTGATGATGAGTTTTAACACGATCTCATTGATTTGTATATTTTCAAGCAAAATTGGCATGTTTAGATAACATGGCCTCTATTATCATAAAAATGTATCCCTAATTCTTTCAGCTATGAATTTAGAAAGAAAAGTATATTCTAAATTATGGCTGTGCTATGTTTTAAGGTTTATGAATTGAAATTGCATGACATCAGATATGTCCCTATGTTTTATGAGAGGTTTGGCATCTAGATATGTCTACCTAAGCTATGAACAGATTTGACATCAGATATGTCATTAGTTATGATCAGTTTTGGCATCAGATATGCCCTGGTACTATATGAGCTATAAGTATATTTTGGGAGTAGTATTGAGCACCAAGTTGGATTGGTTGGGTGAGCGTACCCCTTGTATATCCTAGAACTACATGCCCCCGTAGGTTCTATGTCCCCTCTGTTGGGCATCAGATTTAGTGATCATGCCATAGTCATGCCTCTATACCCTGGCAAGGTATATTGGGTCCTTTCGATGGGGCGTATACATCAGATTCCATGTAGCTCACATGGTCTATGTCGGTTAGAGAACCTCCCACAAAAACAGTTTAAAGTTTAAAAATGTATTGACTCCTTGCTTTCAGATTTCAGACTTACTACTTATGATTATGTTTTTAGCTTATGATATTGCATTGAGTAATTACATTACAGATATTACTATTACCACATGATTTCAGCTTCAAGGATAATTTAAGCATGTTTTATCACAAATTATGCATGATCTCAGCTTTAAACACGCTTTCAAGTATATTTTTAGCATGACCTATGCATATCTCACATACTCGGTACATCCTATAGTACTGACGCATATCTTGCGCTGTATCCTTTGATGATGCAGATTTAGGTGTTCCTTCTCAGAACCGAGGCTAGAGCTTCCAGGCCACTTTCTGTCAGCTGTTGGTGAGTCCTCTTAGATCGAGGACTAGTTATGTTCTTAGTCAGTGTTAGCTATTATATTTTTCTGTACTTCGAGTTAGCTAGGTTCTTGTCCTAACAACTCTTTATGTCATGAGTAGAGGCTTTTTAGACATAAACAACTTTTGAGTCTCTTTCTGGATTTTGTATTCCTATTTGACTTGATTATCCATTTATGTGATTCCGGATTTATCTATTATGCTTCCGTTTATCTTTTGTTATGCTTGTGAATGCTATGACCAAGGGTTAGCTTGGGGTACTTGTGGTCCCAAGTCCTGTGTTACGTCTAGGGGGTTACCTCGGGGCGTGACAAACTTAGTATCAGATCTAGGTTCAAGAGTCCTAAGGTGTTTGAAAGCCGCATCAAGTAGAGTCTCTTTCATGGGTGTGAAGTGCGCTACACTCATGAGAGGGAGTTTATGAGATGTTTTAGGAAAAAAACTTCAACTCTTTCATATTCACTATCGTGCGATAGAGTTTAACTCTATTTACCCTTCTAATTTATTTCGTACGCATTCATGATAAATGTCTCTACAAAGAAACCCTAAAAGGAATGTTAATCCTCTTATTCCAGACCACGGGGTTATGAATGTGGAGTTTCGGGAAGCCATCCGTATGTTGGCTTAAGCCATGTCTGCTCAGTTGAATGAGAAAGGGAAACTAAAGAAGAGGAAGAGGAAAAACAAGATGACCTGAACATGTAACCAATCGTCTTCTCAGCAGAGGTCATCCGGACCAACCCCATCTTCAGTTAGCACACCTGCCCTTGATTCTCAGTCTTGTCACCATAGGGCTCCGGAGACCTTGAGGTACCCTCGTTGTAGTAGTTATGGTAAGTTTCATTTAGGTGAGTGCTTGCGAGCAAGGAGGAGTGTTTTAGGTGTGGTCAGTTAGTCCATAGGATCAGGAATTGCCCTTCATCTAAGCGGAGCAACTGTGATGTTCAGCTCCAAAACCAATTCCTTTCATTGGGCCAGTCGGGTCGGAGTATTCCTCCAGAAGTTGAATCTGGTACTTCACTAGATTTTCTTCCTTTATGCATACATAGTCTCTGGACCCCTATTCTTGTTTGGTTGTGAGTTGTCTTAACCTAGAACAAAGTGGAGGTAAAAGGTTTGAGGCTTAGACTTTTAGGCGGAGGAGAGTCTTAGACTATTGAAGGAAGTGGGTATTCGTGTTAGATTCTGGAGTAGTGTATGTTCGGTTAGGGTAAAATGATCATAGTTCCATGAGAAGTTGGTGAGAGGTTCATAGACTTAGGAGGGTAGCATGAACCTAAGGGGGAGATGGTGGAATGTAGAATCAGTCAGATTTTAGAGGTTCAGGTAGCGATGCTTGTGGGTGTTAGAACAAAGTCAAGAGGGTAGGCAGAAGCTTATTTCCAACCTAGCATCCTAAGTATACTTCTGCCATTATGATATCTTTTTCATGCCTTGTGTGTAAGCGCCATGGTCCTATTCCAAATTAACGCTCATGTTCAGGTTCTAGAATGGCAAGTGATTGCTTCAGGCAACGATTCTACTCTTATCCTACGATTCTATAAATTCCAGCTTTATGCCCTGAGGTTTGTTATCTATGTAAACTCATGTCTCTCAGTATGCTTGGTCCTATTTTGTCAGTTCATTCCTCAGACATGCCTCTATGTCTAATCATATCATGTTACGTTATGTATATGCTCCAACCTGATTCTTGAAACAGTTTGTGTTTATGATTTCCTTGCTCTAAATACCTTGACCTATGCCTTTGATAATGAGGGGTGGTGATCCCCACCATTCGTGCCTTAGGTGCCCAATATGTAAAATACTCATGCCTATTGCGCTCAACTCCCCAAGCCTCACCTTGAGTGGCTTGATCACGCTAACTGTAAGTCAAGATCAATCTGTAATCCTTCATTCATGATGCTCCTACTCCTACTCTTTTCTTTCAATGATTCTGGTTTATGTTGTTATAAGTGTTAGGGGATAAGGCCTTATAGTAGCCTACCTGGGAGATAGCAGATTTCTTTTCCTTGTTAGTGTACTTGTTCCACCTTGACTTCTAGGTGTGTGTGAATTATGAGGTAAGGATTATTCATGCGAAATAGTTAGATGAGGAAGTTTAGTATGTCCCTCTGTAGAAGTTATTGAATTTGCGATTCCTAGTTATGATAGGAAAGAGGAGAGAAGTCTTAAATAGGGTAAGCTATGAAACCATAAGGAGACCATAGTTATAAGCTTGAATATCGTGATGGGATACCTGTGGATATTTGTTTTGCGCAACTAGTGACCCTATGGTTGGGAGCCCTAGGTTAGTTGGTTGTTGTGATAAGAGGGGATGCTATCCTTAGAAGATGTTATAGATGCAAGAGATCAAGCCGAGATAGGTTTGAACATGGAGAATAAGTTTGTCACACCCCGAGGTTGGCCCCTAGACGTAACACAGGACTTGGGACCACAAGATCCCCAAGCTAACCCTTGGTCATAGCATTCTCAAACATAACAACAGATAAGCGGAAGCATAGTAGATGAAGTCGGAATAGCAATAATGGATAATCAAGTCAAATAGGAATACAAGATCCATAAGAAGACTCGAATACTATCTATGTCTGAAAAGCCTCTACATGACATAAGGAGTTGCTAGGACAAGACCCTAGCTAACTCAAAGTACGGAAATAAAAGCTAACATAAACTAAGAATATAACTAGCCCTCGACCCAAGGGGACTCACCAACAGTTGACTGGGAAAGTGGCCTGGGAACTCTAGCCATGAATCTGAGAAGGGACACCTGAATCTGCATCATCAAACGATGCAGCGCAAAATATGCGTCAGTACTATGGAATGTAATGAGTATGAGAGCGATGCATGAATCGTGATAAAATAGTTCAAAAACATGCTTAAGAATGATCTTGTTACTTAAAGAAGGACCATAAATAAATATCAAGGTATAAAACATAAAACATGAGATAAAGCTTAAGTTTCATAATATAGAGTCATATAACTTCATAGCTTGAAAATAAATATGTGGGAGTTTCTCTTAATGGACATTAAACCATACTGAGTTACATAGAGCTCAGTGTCTTGCACCCACACTAAAAGAGATGTCCTAACCGTCCAAGGTTAGAACCATTTCATACCAGGATCCTTTCATCATAAGCCTCAAAAGGGCAACCTACGGTGGCACGTTGTTCTGGGACTAAGGGTACTCTCACCCGGTCCAACTCGGTGCTAAATACTACTCCTAAAATATATATATACATGAAATGAGCTCACATACATATGACATATCAAATGTCAAACTTGTTCATACTTGTTCATACATTTTCATACCCCGGATCGTCATACTACGCATGAATTAGGTTTTTGAAATCGATTCATGAGAATTGATGAAACATCGGGTGTCTTATCTTGCATCATACTTCATAACATGGAAAGACTTGCATACTTCATGACTTGTAAAATTTGCATGACTCTAGTTTAATTTTCTTAAAATATATACTTTCATAGAATCATAGGAACTAGGCATGCACATGCTTGAAAATTCATAAGGAATATGCTATCAAAAATCCAATTTTCTTAAAACAACTTTCATGCATGTAGGAATTTCCATGATTAAACTTCAATTCATGAAATAAGAGGCAACATGTAAAAACCCATGTGAAATCATGCAATTTAATAGAAATTTAATAATTCAATCATGAGAAGATCATATTTAGCAAAACCCATAAGAATTTGATAAGAACCCTAATTTGAAGATCATGAAATCAAAATTTAAATTAGGGGTTTTGGGCACAAGGGTGAAAGGAACCCATTATTGATTACCCACATACCTTGATTGAAGCTAACCCACTTGAATTGAAAAGACTTAGGAGACTTGAACTTGGAGTTTGAGACTTGGAGCTTGAAACCCTAACTTGAAGCTTGAGAAGATGGAAATCCTTTTCTTCTTTTGAAAGTTGATTGAAAGAATGAGAGATAACTTAGGTCAAGTGGGAATAAAAACCCTTCTAAATAGGCTTAAAATGACTTAGTATATGAGTTAAAAGAGTGGAAAATTACAAAAATACCCCTGGACTTAAACTTGGAAAAAGCTGGAAAGAGTCGGCTTCAAAGACCACGGCTTGGTCCATGGTCCGTCATCCAATAGGAAGGACCGTCAAAAGGATTCGTGGTTTCAAATGCCACTTCTGGGGTCTACTGGAACTCAATACCACGAGTCACTCTATGGTCCATGGTTCAGGACGACGGACCATGCTGTGACTCGTGGTTCCGACCTTAGGATATGAGGATCCTATGATCCTCAGGGATTATGGGTCAGTGTACGGACCGTCAAAGTGAATGACGGACCGTCATTTGGTCCATGATTTTAGATGTCACTATTTAGAATCCACAGGAACTCCATTCCACGAGTTACAGGATGGTCCGTCGTTTAAAATGACGACCGGTCAAGTCACTCCTGGAATCTAGGGAAGAAAAGCTGAATTTTGACAAACCACGGGTCACTCTACGGACCGTGGTTTTTTTCTACGGGTCGTGAACCAACCAGTGGTTATGAAAATGAATATTTTAAGCTTCAATTCAGCAACGATGAGTCGAAGTATGATTCGTGGTTCAGAACCACGGTTCGTCATTCCCATCCATCATCACTGGCAGCACTGTAGTAAACTTCCCACAACTTTTTACTCCGGACTCGGATTAATGTACGGTCTGTGGAGTTGGAAATAAGACTCAAAAACATTTAATTTGGTGGGTACTAGGCCACCTAAATCTTTATATTTTAGGAGAAATGATCGATTGAAGTTGACCCTAGTTTAGTCTTACACAAAAACTTACTTTGGTGAGGTGCTTGCGGCTTAACTTGATGATAGGAGTTTCTTATGAACATGATTCGCATCCAAAGCACTCACCACACTAGGAAAATGATTATTACACTCATGGAAAAGGTTCGGGTATTAGCTTAGGATTTTTGGGGTGTTACAATATCTCCCCCTTGGGATCATTCGTCCTCGAATGAAGACTAAGCGAGGAGACCCTAGAGAGAAAATAGCCCAACCAAAAATGAAACATGAAAACTGAAGAATAAACATGAACCTTAACTATTCAACTTAAAACATGGCTGAATCAACTTCGAAAATATGAATACATGCTAGGATCATGAGGGGAACTGACAGAATAGATTCGGAGGGACATACTAAGGATGGAACTACAACCTCAAGATGAAACCAGATCGGAAGGAAAAAGGGTGAGGGTACTTGGCCTTCATGGATGATTCTTCTTCCCAAGTAGCTCGTTCAACTGAGTTGTGAAAGCTGAAGTACTATCGTGGTAATCAACTTCCGATTGGAATATAAACTGAGTTGGTTTCATGAGACACATATGCATACTGAAAATGTAAGAACAACCAACATGATAGGAACTGGATATCCAACATGATAACTGGTCTGGGATGAGAGTAGGAACTCAACTAAAACTCATAAGGAATGAACATACTTTAGAGATTGCAGCTACCAAAAGGAACACTAAACTGAGAGAAGTAGATATACGAGAAAACCATTCTCTTCTAAATACCACCCCTACCAATCGCAACTAACAACCTCAACAGCGCACATAAAGGTACTAAGGTCTGAGTCTAACTACCCAATTTCCCATGTTAAAACCTATCTCTACCAGATCTTTTGCTTTAAGAACGTCTTCTAAGGATAGTATTCCCTCTTATCACAACAACCACTAACCTAGGGCTTCCAACCAAAAGTCACTAGTTGTGCAAAACAGATATCCACATATAACCCATCACGATATTTAAGCTTATAACTATGGTCACCTTATGGTTTCTTAGCTTACCCTATTTAAGACTTCTCTCCTCTTTCCTATCATAACTAGGAGCCGTAATTTCAAGAACTTTTACAGAGGGACATACTAAAATTTCTCCTCTAACTATTTCGCACGAATAATCCTTACCTCATGATTCACCCATGCCTAGAAGTCAAGGTGGAACAAGTACACTATCAAGGAAAAGGAATTTGCTACCTCCCAGCTAGGCTACTACAAGGCCTTCTCCCCTAACACTTATAACAACATAAACCAGAATCATTGAAAGAAAAGAGCAGGAGCAGGAGCAGGAGCAGGAGCATCACGAATGAAGGATTACAGATTGATCTAGACTTACACTTAGCGTGATCTAGACACTCAGTGTGAGGCTTGGGGAATTGAACGCAATAGGCATGAGCACTTCACATACTAGGCACATAAGACAAGAATTAGTGGGGATCACCACCCCTCGTCATCAAAGGCAAAGGTAAAAAGGGATTTAGAATAAGGAAATCATAAGCACGAATCATTTCAAAAAGTAGGTCTGAGCATATACATGACGTAACATGATTTGATTAGCCATTGAGGTATTTCTGAAGACTGAATGAGTAAACATAACTGAGCATACGGAAAAACATGAGTTTACATAGATAGCAAACCCCAGGGCATAAAGATGGAATTTATAGAATTGCAGGATAAGAGTAGAATCGTTGTCTAAAGCAATCACTTATCATTCTAGAATCTGAACATGAGCGTGAATCTTGATGGTGTGCATAAATTGAAATAGAACTATGGCGCTGACACACAAGGCATGAAAACTAGTATTGTAATGGTAGAAGTATACTTAGGACGCTAGGATGGAAATAAGCTTCTGCCTACCCTCTTGACTTTGTTCTAACACCCACAAGCATCACCACTTGAGCTTCCAAAATCTAACCGATTCTACATTCCACTATCTGTCCCTTAGGTTCATGCTACCCTCCTTAGTCTATGAACCTCTCACCAACTTCTCACAAAACTATGATTGTTTTACCCCAACAGAACATACATACACTACTCCGTAATCTAGCATGAATACCCACTTCCTTCTATAGTCTAAGATTCTCCTTCTCCTAAAAGTCTAGGCCTCAACCCTCATATCCCCACTTAGTTCTAGGTCAAGAAACTCACAACCAAACAAGAATAGGGGCCTGAGGACTATGGATGCATAGAGGAAGAAAATCTAGTGACGTACCTGATTCAACTTCAGGAGGAATACTCTGACCCAGGTGGCTAGGCAATGAAAGGAATTGGCTTTGGAGTAGAACACCACCGTTGCTCCTCTTAGATGAGGGGCAATCCCTGATCCTATGGCCTAACTGACCACACCCAAAACACCTCCCTTTGCCAGCAAGTCACTCACCTAGATGAAACTTACCGCATCTAGTACAATAAGGGTACCTCAAGGGTTTCAGAGCCCTATTGCGACAAGACTGAGAATCGAGGGTCAGTGTGCTAACTGAAGATGGGGTTGGCCTGGATGACCTCTGCTGAGAAGATGATTGGTTCCATGTTCTGGTCTTCTTGTCCTTTCTCTTCCTCTTCTTTAGCCTCCTTTTCTCATTCAACTGAGCAGTTATGGGTTAAGCCAACATATGAATGGCTTCTTGAAACTCCGCATTCGTAACCTCGTGGTCTGGAACAGAAGGATTGACATTATCTGAAATGCGTAAGGAATGGATTAGAAGGGTAAGTAGAGTCAAACTCTATCGCACGATATTGAACACAAAGAAGTGAAGTTTTTCCTAAAACACCTCATAGCCTCACTCTCATAAGTGTGGCGCGCTTCACACCCATGAAAAAGATTCTACTCGATGCGGCTTTCAAACATCCTAGGACTCTTGAACCTGAGACTCTGATACCAAGTTTGTCACACCCCAAGGTTACCCGCTAGACGTAACATGAGACTTAGGACCACAAGTGCCCCAAGCTAACCCTTGGTCATAGCATTCTCAAGCATAACAACAGATAAGCGGAAGAATAGTAGATGAAGTTGGAATAGCAATAATAGAAAATTAAGTCAAATAGGAATACAAGATCCATAAGAAGACTCGAATACTGTCTATGTCTGAAAACCCTCTACATTACATAAGTAGTTGCTAGGACAAGACCCTAGCTAACTCAAAGTACGGAAATAAAAGCTAACATAAACTAAGAATATTACTAACCCTCAACCCAAGAGGACTCACCAACAGCTGACTGGGAAAGTGGCCCGGGAACTCTAGCCATGAATCTGAGAAGGGACACCTGAATCTGCATCATCAAAGGATGCAGCGCAAAATATGCGTCAGTACTATGGAATGTAATGAGTATGAGAGCGATGTATGAATCGTGATAAAATAGTTTAAAAACATGCTTAAGAATGATCTTGTTACTTAAAGAAGGACCATAAATAAATATCAAGGTATAAAACATAAAACATGAGATAAAGCTTAAGTTTCATAATATAGAGTCATATAACTTCATAGCTTGAAAATAAACATGTGGGAGTTTCTCTTAACCGACATTAAACCATGCTGAGCTACATGGAGTTTAGTGTCTTGAACCCATACTGAAAGAGTTGTCCTAACCGGCCAAGGTTAGAACCATTTCATACCAGGATCCTGTCATCATAAGCCTCAAAAGGGCAACCTACGGTGACACGTAGTTCTGGGACTAAGGGTACTCTCACCTGGTCCGACTTGGTGCTAAATACTACTCCCAAAATATATATATACATGACATGAGCTCACATACATATGATATATCAAATTCCAAACTTGTTCATACTTGTTCATACATTTTCATACCCCGGATCATCATACTACTCATGAATTAGGGTTTTGAAATCAATTCATGAGCATTGATGGAACATCGGGTGTATTATCTTGCATCATACTTCATAACATGGAAAGACTTGCATACTTCATGACTTGTAAAATTTGCATGGCTCTAGTTCAATTTTCTTAAAACATATACTTTCATAGAATCATAGGAACTAGGCATGCATGCACATGCTTGAAAATCCATAAGGAATATGCTATCAAAAATCCAATTTGCTTAAAACAACTTTCATGCATGTAGGAATTTCCATGGTTAAACTTCAATTCATGAAATAAGAGTCAACATGTAAAAATCCATGTGAAATCATGCAATTTAATAGAAATTTCATAATCCAATCATGAGAAGATCATATTTAGCAAAACCCATAAGAATTTGATAAGAACCCCAATTTGAAGATCATGAAATCAAAATTTAAATTAGGGGTTTTGGGCACAAGGGTGAAAGGAACCCATTATTGATTACCTACATACCTTGATTGAAGCTAACCTACTTGAATTGAAAAGACGTAGGAAACTTGAACTTGGAGCTTGAAACCCTAGCTTGAAGCTTGAGAAGATGGAACTCCTTTTCTTCTTTTGAAAGTTGATTGAAAGAATGGGAGAGAACTTAGGACAAGTAGGAATAAAATCCCTTCTAAATAGGTTTAAAATGACTTAGTATAGGAGTTAAAAGAGTGGAAAATTACAAAAATACCCCTAGACTTAAACTTGGAAAAAGCAGGAAAGAGTCAGCTTCAGAGACCACGGCTTGGTCCACGGTCTGTCATCCAAAAAAACGGACCATCAAAAGGATTCGTGGTTTCAAATGTCACTTCTGGGGTCAACTGGAACACAACACCATGAGTCACTCTACGGTCCGTGGTTCAGGACGACAGACCATCCTGTGACTCGTGGTTCTGACTTTAGGATATGAGGATCCTCTGATCCTCATGGATTATGGGTCAGTGTACAAACCATAACAGTGAATGACGGACCGTCATTTGGTCCGTGATTTTAGAAGTCACTATTTAGAGTGTAACACCCCGTACACGTACCTAGCTAACGAACTTAAGAAAATCCTGAACTTTTGAACAACTGGTTGTTCAACACGGGCATCACTGCTGCGATGGGCTGTGGGGCACGTCATGGGAATCAACCACCAGTGGCAACCCAAGTCCCTCCTCGCCGACGGGCGTCAAAGGTGCAACAGCCCATGGGACCTTCCTTCAGAAGCCACCTGAGCTCCCCCTCTCAGTTAATCCTGGTCGACGGGCTACGCCATGGGCATCACCGCTTTGATGGCCCATGGGCCCCTGTCGTCAGGACCCTCCAGCAGCCTCCCCTCCTTGCGACGTTTTGGCCAACGGGCCGTCATGGGTACGATGCCCGTCGGGTAGCCCATGAGATAGCCATTTTCCAGCTTTTCTTAAGTTAAAACCCAGCGGTATTTTAGTCATTACCCACCCTTATATCTTCTAACTGATGTTGTTTTAAGCTATTTTAAGTAGGGTTTTTACCCTTATTATCCCAAGTCCCTCTTAAGTCATCATTCCGCACTCAAAGAGGAAAATTGCTCTCAAGCTCAAGTCTCCAAGCTCCAAGTCAAGTCTCCAAATTCTTTTCCAATCAAGTGGGTAATCTTCCACCAAGGTATGTGGATTTTTAACAATGGGTTCCTTTAACCCTTGTGCCCAAAATTCCCAAGTCTTAATTTGAATTATGAAGTTATGAAATTAGGATTTTGACCTAAATTTGGGGAAAGTTTGTGAAATCAGTTTCTATGTTTAAATTCATGGTTTTATCTTGATTACTCATGATTTCATTATGATTCTCTCATTAGTTTTAAAATCCCAAGCATGAATGTTGATTTCTAGCATAAAACTATGAATTTACATGTTTTCAAGAGAAAGTTGGTATGATTAGATATCATGAACTTTATGTATTAATGAAATTGCATGACTAATTCTTTAAGTATAAATTTAGCAAGAAAAGTATATTTTGAATTATGGTCTTGCAAAGCTTTGAGATTCATGACTTTTGAATTGCATGACATCAGATATGTCCTTATGCTTTTTCAATAAGTTTTGGACATCAGATATGTCCCTATGTTTAAAGAAAGTTTGGACATCATATATGTCCCTATGTTTTAAGAAAGATTTGGCATCTAGATGTGTCCACCTAACCTAAGTGAATTGCATGGTATCAGATATACTCTTATGCTTTCCAAACAAATTTGGCATCAGATATGCCAAGTATTATATGAGATATATGTATATGTTTTGGGAGTAGTATTAGCACTGAGTATGATAGGGTGAGAGTACCAGAAAAGGTCCCAGAACTACGTGCCCCCATAGGTCTTAAGTCCCCTCTATTGGGCATCATTTTTAGTGATCCCGCCACAATAATTCCTTTATACCCTGGCAAGGTATATTAGGTCCTTTCGATGAGGCGGATACATTGAATTCCATGTAGCTCACATGGTCTATGTCGGTTAGAGAACCTTCCACAAGAAAATAGTTTATGCTTTTAAACTTGCATTTGACTCTTATTCAGATTTCAGACTTATGACTTATGATTATGTTTCAGCTTAAAGAAAGTATTAGAGTCATTGCATTCAGTTTATCTTTAAAAGCATGATTTCAGTTATTTAAGTATACTTAGCATGTTTTCATCATGTTCATGCATTGCTCACATACTTAGTATATTCCATAGTACTAACGCATATTGTGCTACATCCTTTGATGATGCAGATTCAGGTATTCCTTCACAGCTTCGTGGCTAGAGTTCCAAGCCACACTCTCGGTCAGCTTTGGTGAGCCCTCATAGTTCGAGGACTAGACCGTATTTTAGTTTTATGCTTCCTTTATGTATCAGATTGTTGAGTTAGTTGGGGTGTTATCCCATCAACTCTCTATGATAGTATTAGAGGCTTTTAGACATAGATGCTATGGGATGACTGTTGAGTTGTACTTCTTATTCGACTCTGTTTTATATGATTATGTTTTCTATTTAGATTATCTTACGATGCTTCCGCTATGTCTTATCCTTTTTATGCTTGAGAATTATATGACCAAGGTTTAGCTTGGGATCCTCGTGGTCCCGAGTCTTGTGTTACGTCTAGGGGCTAACCTCAGGGCTTGACAAACTTGGTATCAGAGCCTCAGGTTCAAGAGTCCTAGGATGTTTGAAAGCCGCATCGAGTAGAGTCTCTTTCATGTGTGTGAAGCGTGCCACATATATGAAAGGGGAGCTATGAGGTGACTTAGAAAATAAACTTCACTTCTTTCATAATCACATCGTGTGATAGAGCTTAAGTCTAATATTCCTCTAATCCTTATCTTATGCGTTTCAGATTATGCCTCTTCAACGTACTATGCCTCCCCGAGCTGCTTGAAATGCCGCTCCTCAGGTTCCGGTTCTCAATGTCACGAATGATGAGTTTAGGAATTCTATCCATTTGCTAGCCCAGACTTTGGCCACTCAGGCTAATCAGCTGGCTCCTGCCCCCGTTCATCCTCAAGGTGGGGTAGCGGCCCGAGTTCGTGATTTCATTCGTATGATGAGGTGAAGAAGATCTTCGAGTTTATACAAGTAGCGGGTGTTGATTGTGTTGAGCTTGCCTCCTATCAACTCAAGGATATGGATCATATTTAGTTTACGCAATGGAAAGAGGCTAGGGTGAGGGATGCGATCCCCACGACTTGGGAGTGTTTTGAGAGAGCCTTTCTTGATAGGTTCTTTCCCCATGATTTGAGGCAAGCAAAAGTGGAGAAATTTGTGAACTTGAGACAGGGTTCGATGTCGGTGCAAGAGTATAGTTTGAAGTTCACTCAGCTATCTAGATATGCTCCCTCCATGGTAGTTGACCCGCATGATCAAATGAGCAAGTTAATCTATGGTGTTTCTGATATAGTGAAAAAGGAGTGTAGGTCTGATTTGTTGTTGAGTGACATGAACATCTCTCATCTCATGACTCATGTCTATCAGATTGAGGGTGATAAGCTTAATGAGATGGCTAGGGAGAACAAGAGGGTTAGATCCGAGAGATCAGGTTGTGGTCATCACAGGTTCGGAGGTAGACATCGCTCTTCTTTACAGAAGAAGTCACAGGTCCTGTTCACTCTTCGGCTAGTGATCCTACCCAGGCTCAGAAGCCTCTTCATGATCAGAGTGGTAGGGGATTTGGCTCCTATTCTCAGCCTCAGGGTAGTGTTACTAAGGGACCTTCCTACCCAGCTTGTGTTAAGTATGGGAAGACTCACCCCGGTGAGTGTTTGGCTGGTAGAGAGGGTTGTTTTGGGTTTGGTCATACCGAACACCGTGTTAGAGATTGCCCTTCGGCCAAGAAGGGGCAAGAAGGTGGTAGGACTCAGTCTACCCCAACAGTTTTAGGTGGTAGACCAGCCCCGCAGGGCACAACTTCTAGTTCTGGTGGCCAGTGCCAGAATCATCTTTATGCTATTTCCTCCCGCCAGGATCAGGAGAGTTCTCCAGGTGTGGTTACCGGTATGTTGAAAGTCTTCTCTCTTGATGTGTATGCCTTGTTAGATCCCAGTGCATCCCTATCTTTTGTAACCTCTTATGTGGCTTGTAAGTTTGAGATACGTCCTGAATTGCTTTTAGAACCCTTTCATGTTTCTACTCCTATTGGTGAGTTAGTCCTAGCCGAAAGAGTCTATCGAAATTTCCCTATCTCAGTCCTTCATAGAGTCACTTCAGCGGATTTAGTAGAGTTGGAGATGACTGATTTTGATGTCATTCTTGGTATGGATTGGTTGTATACATGTTATGCCTCAGTTGATTGCCGAACTCGTGTGGTTAGTTTCAAGTTTCCTAATGAACCTGTCCTAGAATGGCAAGGTAGTCCCTCTTCTTCGAAGGGTCGTTTCATATCTTATCTTAAGGCTAGGAAGATGATTTCTAAGGGTTATGTCTATCATATAGTTTGGGTTATGAACATGGAGTCCGAGACCTTGACTGTTCAGTCTATTCCCGTTGTGAATGAATTCCTAGAAGTGTTCCCTGATGATTTTCCCGGAGTCCTCCCGAGCGGGAAATTAACTTTGGGATAGATCTTCTTCCAGATACAAATCCTATCTCTATTCCTCCCTATAGAATGTCCCCCGCAGAACTCAAGGAGTTGAAAGACCATCTGAAAGACTTGCTTGATAAGGGTTTCATCAGGCCTAGTATTTCACCTTGGGGTGCCCCAGTGTTGTTTGTTCGGAAGAAAGATGGTTCTCTTAGAATGTGTATTGATTACCGCCAATTGAACAAGGTCACAATCAAAAATAAGTTTCCCATTCCTAGGATTGATGACTTGTTTGATCAGCTTCAGGGTGCTAGTTTCTTCTCCAAAATTGACCTTAGATCCGGTTATCATCAGTTTCGGGTTCAGGTATGTGATATCCCGAAGACAGCCTTCAGGACTCGGTACGGTCATTATGAGTTTGTTGTTATGTCTTTTGGTCTAACTAATGCTCCTGCAACTTTTATGGATTTGATGAACCGTCTGTTCAAACAGTATTTGGATATTTATGTGATTATTTTCATTGACGACATCGTTATCTACTCTCGGAGTGAGGAGGAGCATGCAGATCACTTGAGGGTTGTGTTGCAAACTCTCAAGGATAGACAGTTGTTTGCTAAGTTTAGCAAGTGCGGGTTTTGGATGTAGTCGGTTGCTTTTCTGGGTCATATTGTGACTAGTGATGGTATTTGGGTTGAATCTCAAAAGATTGAGGTGGTAAAGAACTGGCCTAGACCCACTTCGCCGTCCGATATTAGAAGCTTCTTGGGTTTGGCTAGTTACTATAGGATATTTGTGGAAGGGTTCTCTTCCTTTGCTTCCCCTTTGACCCGATTGACTCAGAAAAGGGTTAAGTTTCAGTGGTCCGACTCTTGTGAGAAAAGTTTTCAGGAATTGAAGACTCGATTGACTACAACTCCAGTATTGGCTCTACCCGAGGGCCTTGATGATTTTGTTATGTATTGTGATGCCTCCAGAATTGGTTTGGGTTGTGTTTTGATACAACGAGGCAAGGTGATTGCTTATGCCTCGAGACAGCTTAAGGTGCATGAGAAAAACTACCCTACTCATGATCTTGAGCTACCGGCCGTGGTTTTTGCTTTGAAGATTTGGAGACACTACTTATATGGTGTGCATGTGGATGTTTTCACCGATCATAAGAGTCTTCAATATGTGTTCACTCAAAAGGAATTGAATTTGCGACAAAGGAGATGGCTTGAGCTTCTTAAAGATTATGATATGAGTGTGCTTTACCATCCAGGTAAGGCCAATGTTGTGGCGGATGCTTTGAGTAGGTTGTCCATGGGAAGTTTAGCTTTCATTGAAGATGGAAAGAAAGAATTGGTTAAAGAAGTTCATAGGCTTGCTCGGTTGGGAGTTTGCCTTATGGACTCGACCGAAGGTGGTGTGATTATGATTAATGGTGCCGAATCTTCCTTGGTGGTTGAGGTGAAAGACAAGCAAGACCAAGATCCCGTTCTACTTCAGCTTAAGGGTGCAGTTCTTCAGCAAAGGGTTGAGGTTTTCTCCCAAGGGGGAGTTGGTGTGCTTCGTTATCAAGGTCGCTTATGTGTGGCAGATGTTGATGGGTTGAGACAACATATTTTGTCTGAGGCCCACAGTTCTAGATACTTCATTCATCTGGGTGCCACTAAGATGTACCTTGACCTACGGGAAGTCTTTTGGTAGAATGGTATGAAGAAGGACATAGCCGGGTTTGTGGCTAGGTGTCCAAACTGTCAATAGGTAAATGTGGAACATCAAAGACCAGATGGTATGCTTCAGGATATTAACCTTCCCACTTGGAAATGGGAAGCAATCAATATGGACTTTACTACGGGTTTGCCTCGTACTCGAAGGCAACACGATTCTATTTGGGTGATTGTCGACCGGATGACCAAGTCATCCCATTTCTTGGCTGTTAAGACTACAGATACAATGGATGATTATGCCAGACTCTACATTCAGGAGATAGTCCGATTGCATGGTGTTCCCTTGTCTATTATTTCGGATAGAGGTCCTCAGTTTACATCTCAGTTTTAGAGGTCGTTTCAGAAAGGTCTTGGTACTAAGGTGAAGCTTAGCACAACTTTTCACCCTCAAACGGATGGCCAGGCCGAGCGTACTATTCAGACTTTGGAGGATATGTTGAGGGCTTGTGTTATTGACTTCAAAGGAAATTGGGATGATCACTTACCTCTGATAGAGTTTGCCTACAACAACAATTTCCACTCTAGCATCCAGATGGCTCCATATGAGGCACTTTATGGCCAGAGGTGTAGATCTCCTATTGGTTTGTTCGAGGTTGGTGAGGCAGCCTTGATTGGTCCAGATTCAGTTCATAAGACAATAGAGAAAGTTCAGCTTATTCGGGAAATGTTGAAGACCGCTCAGAGTCGACAAATATCTTATGCGGATGTGAGGAGAAGGGAGTTAGAATTTAAAGTCGATGATTGGGTTTTCCTTAAGGTGTCACCCATGAAGGGTCTGATGAGGTTTGGCAAGAAAGGAAAACTTAGTCCTCATTTTTTAGGTCCTTATCAGATTTCGAGGAGAGTTGGTAGTGTTGCTTATGAGTGGGAGTTTCCAACGGAGTTGGAAGCGGTTCATCCAGTTTTCCATATTTCCTTGTTGAAGAAGTGTGTTGGCGACCCGAGCTTGATTATTCCTTTGGAAGATGTGGGGGTGAAGGATAGTCTCACTTATGAGGAGGTTCCCGTGGAGATCCTTCATCGTCAGATTCGGAGGTTGCGAAACAAAGAAGTCATTTCAGTAAAGGTCCTTTGGAGGAATCAGCTTGTTGAAGGTGCTACTTGGGAAGCAGAAGAGGACATGAAGGCCAAGTATCCTCATCTCTTTCCTTTCGATTCAGTTCCAGCTTGAGGTACTAGTTTCCTCCTTAGTATGTCCCTCCGATTCTACTCCATCAGTTCCTCTCATGAGTTTAGCATGCATCCATGTTTAACGAAGTTAGTTTATCATGTTTTCAAGTTGAAAAGCTCAAGTCTTATGATTACCCCCTTGATTTCTATGTTTTGGTGTTTGGTTGGGCTATTTTCCCCTCAGTTTACCTTGTCTAGCCTTCATTCAAGGACGAATGATCCCAAGGAGGGATATTGTAACACCACGTACACGTACCCAACTAACAAATTCAAGAAAATCCTGAACTTTTGAACAACTGGTTGTTCAACACCGGCGTCGCTGCTGCGACGGGCTATGGGGCGCGTCGTGGGAATCAACCAGCAGTGGCAACCCAAGTCCCTCCCAGCCGACGGGCATCAAAGGTGCGATGGCCCGTAGGACCCTTCATCAGAAGCCACCAGAGCTCCCCCTCTCAGTTAAGCTTGGTCGACGGGCTACCCCACAACCGTAGCCACTGCAATGGCCCGTGGGGGCATCATCATCAGGACCCTCCAGCAGGCTCCCCTCCTTGCGACATCTTGGCCGACGGGCCATCGTGGGTATGATGCCCGTTGGGTAGCCCGTGAGATGGCCATTTCCAGCTTTTCTTAAGTTAAAATGCAGGGGTATTTTAGTCATTACCCATCCTTATATCTTCTAACTGATGTCGTTTTAAGCTATTTTAAGTAGGGTTTTTACCCTTATTATCCTAAGTCCCTCTTAAGTCATCATTCCTCACTCAAAGAGGAAAATTGCTCTCAAGATCAAGTCTTCAAGCTCCAAGTCAAGTCTCCAAATTCTTTTCCAATCAAGTGGGTAATCTTTCACCAAGGTATGTGGGTTTTTAACAATGGGTTCCTTTCAACCTTGTGCCCAAAATCCCCAAGTCTTAATTTGAATTATGAAGTTATGGAATTAGGGTTTTGACCTAAATTTGAGGAAAGTTTGTGAAATCAGTTTCTATGTTTACATTCATGGTTTTCTCTTGATTACTCATGATTTGATTATGATTCTCTCATTAGTTTTAAAATCCCAAGCATGAATGTTGATTTCTAGCATAAAACTATGAATTTACATATTTTCAAGAGAAAGTTGGTATGATTAGATATCATGGCCTTTATGTACTTATGAAATTGCATGACTAATTCTTTAAGTATGAATTTAGCAAGAAAAGTATATTTTGAATTATGGTCTTGCAAAGCTTTGAGATTCATGACTTTTGAATTGCATGACATCAGATATGTCCTTATGCTTTTCCAACAAGTTTTGGACATTAGATATGTCCCTATGTTTAAAGAAAGTTTGGATATCAGATATGTCCCTATGTTTTAAGAAAGATTTGGCATCTAGATATGTCCACCTAACCTAAGTGAATTGCATGGTATCAGATATACCCTTATCCTTTTCAAACAGATTTGTCATTAGATATGCCCAGTATTGTATGAGCTATATGTATATGTTTTGGAGTAGTATTAGCACCGAGTTGGACAGGGTGAGAGTACCCGAAAAGGTCCCAGAACTACGTGCCCCCGTAGGTCTTAAGTCCCCTCTGTTGGGCATCAATTTTAGTGATCACACCACAGTAATGCCTTTATACCCTGACAAGGTATATTGGATCCTTTCGACGGGGTGAATACATCGAATTCCATGTAGCTCACATGGTCTATGTCGGTTAGAGAACCTCCCACAAGAAAACAGTTTATGCTTTTAAACTTGCATTTGACTTTTATTCAGATTTCAGACTTATGACTTATGATTATGTTTCAGCTTAAAGAAAGTATTAGAGTCATTGCATTCAGTTTATCTTTAAAAGCATGATTTCAGTTATTTAAGTATACTTAGCATGTTTTCATTATGTTCATGCATTGCTCACATACTTAGTACATTCCATAGTACTAACGCATATTGTGCTGCATCCTTTGATGATGCAAATTCAGGTATTCCTTCATAGCTTCGTGGCTAGAGTTCTGGGCCACACTCTCGGTCAGCTTTTGTGAGCCCTCATAGTTAGAGGACTAGACCGTATTTCAGTTTATGCTTCCTTTATGTATCATATTGTCGAGTTAGTTGGGGTGTTATCCCATCAACTCTCTATGATAGTATTAGAGGCTTTCAGACATATATGCTATGGGATGACTGTTGAGTTGTACTTCTTATTCGACTCTCTTTTATATGATTATGTTTCCTATTTGGATTCTCTTACGATGCTTCCGCTATGTCATATCCTTGTTATGCTTGAGAATACTATGACCAAGGGTTAGCTTGGGATGCTCATGGTCTCGAGTCCTCTGTTAAGTCTAAGGGGAAACCTCAGGGTGTGAGATAGAGTCTACAAGAACTCCATTCCACGATTTACAGGATGGTCCATTGTTTAAAATGATGACCCGTCAAGTCACTCATGGAATCTAGGGAAGAAAAGCTGAATTTTGACAAACCACGGGTCACTCTATAGACCGTGGTTTTGTTCTACGGGTCGTGAACCAACCAGTGGTTTTGAAAATGAAAATTTTAAGCTTCTGTTCAGCAATGACAAGTCGAAGTACGGACCGTGGTTCAGAACCACGGTTCGTCATTCCCATCCGTCATCACTGGCAGCACTGCAGTAAACTGCCCATAACTTTTTACTCCTGACTTGGATTAATGCACAATTGGTGGCGTTAGAAAGAAGACTCAAAAACCTTTAATTTGATGGTACTAGGAGACCTAACTCTTTATATTGTTTGATAAATGATCGATTGAAGTTGACCCTAGTTTAGTCTTACACGAAAACTTACTTTGGTGAGGTGCTTGCGACTTAACTTGATGATAGGAGTTTCTTATGAACATGATTCGCATCCAAAGTACTCACCACACTAGGAAAATGATTATTACACTCATGAAAAAGGTTCGGATATTAGCTTAGGATTTTTGGGGTGTTATAGGGTAGTTAGACTCAGACCTTAGTACCTTTATGTGCGCTGTGAGGTTGTTAGTTGCAAATGGTAGGAGTAGTATTCAGAAGAGAATAGTTTCCCCATATATCTACTTCTCTCAGTTTGGTGTCCCTTTCGGTTAACTGTGAGTTCTAGAGTATATTTGTTCTTTATGAGTTTTAGCTGAGTTTCTACTCTCATCCCAGGCCAGTTATCATGTCGAATATCTAGTTCCTGTCCTATTGGGTGTTCTCACATTTTCAGCATGCATACGTGTCTCATGAAACCAGCTCAATTTTTATTTCAATTAGAAGTCAGTTTCCACGATAGTACTTCAGCTTTTACAACTCAGTTGAAGGAGCTACTTGGGAAGCAGAATCATCCATGAAGGCCAGGTACCTTCACCCTTTTCCTTCAGATCCGGTTCAGCTTGAGGTAGTAGTTCCATCCTTAGTATGTCCTCCCGAATCTATTCCATCAGTTTTCCTCACGATCCTAGCACGTATTCATATTTTCGAAGTTGATTCAGCCATGTTTTAAGTTGAAAAGTTCAGTTTCATGTTGATTCTTCAGTTTTCACGTTTTGTTTTTGGTTGGGCTATTTTCTCCCTAGAATTCCCTTTCTTAGTCTTCATTCGAGGACGAATGATTCCGAGGGGAGATATTGTAACACACCAAAAATCCTAAGCTAAATACCCGAACTTTTTCCATGAGTGTAATGATTATTTTCCTAGTGTGGGGAGTGCTGTGGATGCGAATCATGTTCATAAGAAACTCCTATCATCAAGTTAAGTCGCAAGCATCTCACCCAAGCTAAGTAAGTTTTCATGTAAGACTAAATTAGGGTCAACTTCAATCGATTATTACTCCTAAAATATAAAGAGTTAGGTGGCCTAGTACCCACCAAATTAAAGGTTTTTGAGTCTTCTTTCTAACTTCACTGACCGCGTATTAATCCGAGTCCGGAGTAAAGAGTTATGGGCAGTTTACTGCAGTGCTGCCAGTGATAACAAATGTGAATGATGAACCGTGGTTCTGAACCACGGTCCGTACTGTGACTCGTCATTGCTGAACTGAACCTTAAACTTTTCACCTTCAAAACCATTGGTCGGTTCACGACCCGTAGACTAAAACCACGGTCAGTAGAGTGAACCATGGTTTGTCAAAATTCAGCTTTTCTACCCAGTTTTCATGAATGACTTGATGGGTCATCGTTTTGAACGACGGTCCATCCTGTAACCCATAGAATCACCTTCAAAGAGGTACTAAGTCCTCTAAATTCCATGAGTGGGTTGAAGACTCGTCAACCTATGCCACGACCCATTCTTCCACTCATAATCTTGAGGATCAGAGGATCCTCATATCCTAAAGTCGGAACCACGAGTCCACAGGACGGTCCGTCGTCCTGAACCATGGGCCGTTGAGTGACTCGTGGTGTTGAGTTCCAGTAGACCCCAGAAGTGGCATTTGAAACCACGAATCCCTTTGATGGTCCATCCTTTTGGATGATGGACCGTGGACCAACTCGTGGTCCCTGAGATCGACTTTTTCCAGCTTTTTCCAAGTTTAAGTCTAGGGGTATTTTCATAATTTTCCACTCTTTTAACTCCTATACTAAGTCATTTTAAGCCTATTTAGAAGGTTTTTTATTCCCACTTGGCCTAAGTTCTCTCCCATTCTTTCAATCAACTTCCAAAAGAAGAAAAGGAGTTCCTTCTTCTCAAGCTTTAAGATAGGGTCTCAGGCTCCAAGTTCAAGCCTCCTCTTCTTTTCAACTTCAAGTGGGTTAGCTTCAATCAAGGTATGTGGGTATTCAATAAGGGATTCCTTCACCCGTATGCCCAAAACCCCAATCTTCTAAATTGAACTTATGAATTTCTAAACTAGGGTTCTTACCCAATTCTTATGGGTCCTTCTAAAATTTTTTCCTCATAATTCTTCTATGGATTCTAACTCTAAATTGCATGATTTTGCATGGGTTTTTATGAGTGGTTTCTTATTCATGATTTTAAGGCTAATCCTTGTCTAATTTATGGAACTTGGGTTCTTATCCAAATTGAGGAAAATTGATGGGCTTTATTTTAAAGTGTTAATTCATGACTTCTTATTCATTACTCATGTTTTAATTGTGGTTCCTTAAATGTTTTCAAAAGCCCATATGTTGATGATAAATTTTAGCACGATCTCATTGATTTGCATATTTTCAAGAAAAATTGACATGTTTAGATAACATGACCTCTATTATCATAAAAATGCATGCCTAATTTTTCAAGCTATGAATTTAGAAAGAAAAGTATATTTTGAATTATGGCTATGCTAAGTTTTAAGGTTTATGAATTGAAATTGCATGACATCAGATATGTCCCTATGTTTTATGAGAGGTTTGGCATCTAGATATGTCTACCTAAGCTATGAACAAATTTGACATCAGATATGTTATTAGTTATGATCAGTTTTGGCATCAGATATGCCCCGGTACTATATGAGTTATAAGTATGTTTTGGGAGTAGTATTGAGCACCGAGTTGGATTGGGTGAGCGTACCCCTTGTATATCCCAGAACTACGTGCCCCCATAGGTTCTAAGTCCCATATGTTGGGCATCAAATTTAGTGATCACGCCACAATCATGCCTCTATACCCTGGCAAGGTATATTGGGTCCTTTCAATGGGGCGTATACATCGGATTCCATGTAGCTCACATGGTCTATGTCGGTTAGAGAACCTCCCACAGAAACAGTTTCAAGTTTAAAAATGTATTGACTCCTTGCTTTCAGATTTCAGACTTACTACTTATGATTATGGTTTTAGCTTATGATATTGCATTGAGTACTTACATTACAGATTTTACTATTACCACATGATTTCAGCTTCAAGGATAATTTAAGCATGTTTTATCACAAATTATGCATGATCTCAGCTTTAAACATGCTTTCAAGTATATTTTTAGCATGACCTATGCATATCTCACATACTCGGTACATCCTATAGTATTGCCGCATATTTTGCGCTGCATCCTTTGATGATGCAGATTCAGGTGTTCCTTCTCAGACCCGAGGCTAGAGCTTCCATGCAACTTTCTGTCAGCTGTTGGTGAGTCCTCTTAGATCGAAGAGTAGTTATGTTCTTAATCAGTGTTAGCTATTATATTTTTCCGCACTTTGAGTTAGCTAGGGTCTTGTCCTAGCAACTCTTTATGTCATGAGTAGAGGCTTTTCAGACATAGACAACTCTTGAGTCTCTTTCTGGATTTTGTATTCCTATTTGACTTGATTATCCATTTATGTGATTCCTTATTTATCTATTATGCTTCCTCTTATCTTTTGTTATGCTTGAGAATGTTATGACCAAGGGTTAGCTTGGGGAACTTGTGGTCCCAAGTCCCGTGTTACGTCTAGGGGGTAAGATCAGGGCATGACATACAAATCAGTGACCATAAACACGTCTTATTCACACAGCCTAGACCCACCAAGGATACCTAGGACACCAACTATGTTTTTAACATACATTCCCGATCTGCACTAAGACCAACTTCACATTTAAATATAATCACCCAACCTCTCATGGACCATATGTAGAAATCACAATTCAAGAATACAACCCGGTACACTCATGGAACCATCAAAAGAATACAATAAATTCAAGTAAAACAAAACCCATACCAGGCGTGGTACCCGAGCTAACTATTGTGAATTTTCGTACCAGGCGTGGTACCCGAGCCAACTTAATAGTATCTCGTACTAGGCGTGGTACCCGAGCCAACCAATATGTAACCTATACCAGGCATGGTACCCGAGCCAACCGAATGTCACACCAAATCTAATCAATCAACAAACCATGAACAAAAGCATATTTGTAAACCAACAAGCAACAAAAAAAGTTCATTTCACAAGATTGATAACCAAATAAGCAGACATTCATAACCTCATTCCCTAAGCATGCAACTCATACAATACTAAGCGATAGTACATGAACACATATTGTATATTGGGAAATCAATAACCATCACCTACCTCGAATTGCTCAAAAGCTCTATCGAACCGTGGCATTCCCGTTTTCCTTAGCTCTTATTTGTTCTTGGTCTAAAAACAAACATAAAATAACTACAATTAATTAATTGGCCTAAAATACCAGGATTATACAAAATCTCAATCCCCAGGCCAAACTATGATCATTCCACCTATTCTCAGGATTTTCCACCATTAATTCACCTAATTCTATGATTTTACGGGCACATTTAGAGAATTATGGCTAAGTGATCATAACCCAACAATAACATCAAGACCCAAGAACTTCTATGCCTTAGAATCTCTACATTAATTAGCAATTCTACTGTATAGGAATTATAGTACTAAGTTGGGGGGTGGGGGGGGGGGGAGGGGTTAAAATCCTTACCTTTTGGACAAAAAATGATGCAAAATGGAGTAAGTTCGCCTAAAATCGCCCTGCCCTTCTCCAAAATGTAGTTGAGGAAAAACTGAATATTTTGTGGAAATTTCTACATTAAATCCTGACTCGGTACACTATAGTGATCCGTACACCGCTATAGCGGTGCTGACTAAAGTTGACTTTTGCTATAGCGGTCACCGCTATGGCACAGTGACAGTGCTCGTCATGGGCAAAAAGTCAAAAATCCCCAAAAAAGTACCTATTTTACAATACACCTTAAATTCCTGATGTTCAAGAATAATCCCTTCACGTCAACCTCGATACCGGGAGTTCTACTTACCCGAATTCACTTTTGAAGAGTCCTACGAACTCCTTTATGTCTTGGATAATGGAAAAACTAGCTCACTACAAGACACATTATCTAATCCTTACCCGGATTGTCCTAGACCATCCCTTGCTCAAAAACTGATCGAGACTAGCCTAGTCCAGAATTTCCAACTCCCAAACCCAAAAGTTTTCTAACCTGAAATTTGGCACGAAAAGTTTACCCATAATGACAGACCCGGTTTTTACACTGAGTTTCTCCAGAACTGATTTTTCATGTTATATTTTACTTCTCTATAATAGGATTTTACCTATAACAATAATGAAAATCATTATAGTGGTACACTCTTTGTAAAATTATCCTTCTATAACAATCATACTCAAATATAGTGTAATATATATATATATATTAATAGTTTATAAAAGATATATTATCAATAGTGACAATTTAGAACTTGTTGAAGATGGTGGTAGTGCATCACTTATATCTCAAATCCCATGTCATAACATCAATCAAGAAATGAATGCTATCAGTTATATGAAATTACTTCCAATACTTGAAACTTACATTAATGAAGAGATTATGATACAAGTCATTAAAGTAGAAGAACAAAAGATAGAGGATGCAGAATACAAATACGAAAGTGCTGATAAAGAGTCTCAACCTACTACTACTTTGGGTGAGATAGAAGAGTCAATTGTTAAGCTCTTAAAAAACCTTCAAAGAAAAGCTATTGAATAACCTTTTGCTGAAAGTTGGGACAAAAATCATGTCAATTAAAAGCAATATATTATCATTATGAGTTTTAGATTTTCATACATTTTAACTATTTTACCCCTTAATGTAGTTGCATTATGTTATTTTTGGTTTGCGGGAGTAGGTGTGACATGATTCTCGAGGTGTTTGATTAGTTTTTAAGAGAGTTTTCTATTTTAGAAGGTTTTGAAGTTGATATAATTGACTTTGGTTAACATTTAAAGTTTGGAGTGTCATATGAGAATTTCATCAGTTCTGTAAGCTTTAAAATGCCATTTTTAGGCTAGTAGTACTGTTGATTCAGGTTTCGAGAAACTAAAATGCGTTTTGGATAGTTGGTTGGGAAGTTGAAAGTTTTGGCATATAGCTGACTTTGGTCAATATTCAGTGATAATGACCTCCATTGGTGAATTTGATGATTTCATTGAGTTCAAAATGTTGATTATGATCTAGTAGCATAGTTAATTTGTGTTTGAGTGGTTCTGAATGAGTTCTGAGGGTCAAAACCAAGTTTTTCTAAGTTTGGTTGTTGCTGGTGTCTGGTATCCGCAAATGCGGAGGTTGGCCGCAATTATGATCATCATTTTTTCAAATGAGGATCACTTTTGCGGATGAGGATCACTTTTGCAAAATTCATTGGTTGGCCCGAATACCTCTTTTGCGATGTTACACCACTTTTGCGATGTCCGCTTTTGTGGACATGATCTAATTTTGCAGTGTCCACTTTTATGGACATGGACTGCTTTTGCGGCACCTGGATGCATTTTAAGAGTCTTATTTCTCCTTCGTAAAAATACTTTCCACATTATTTTTGGAGCTGTAGAACTCAATTTTGGGCAATTTTAAAGTGGTATTTCAAGATTTCTTGGATTGGGTAAGTTCTCATACTACTTTTACACAATCCTCAATGATTATTTCATGATTTGACCTTCAAATCTTGGTTTTTCAACTTGAAATTTGAAGTTTCTCGGTAAAGTTAAAGAATAGTATTTTAATTATTTCAAGTTCGATTTTAACTCTTTTTTTGATGAAATTTTATATGTGAACTCCTTAAACTTTTGATCAATTAATTTTTAAATAAAATTCTATTTTTTCTCTTATGAGTCATAGTTGATTTTTGGGTTGACTTTTTGGATCTGCTTTATAACTTAGCAATATGGCTATTGTTGAACTCGTGTGTACGCGTAGAACTTATTTTTTGATAGAATGGTTGCATTTGGAAGTGATTCATAAAGGAAAGGCTCAAGTGTGATCACATAGAGTTTTGTTGTTTGGCTTCGAGGTAGGTTATGGCTTAACTTCCTTTAGACTTTGCTTGTGTGAGAACTTATTGTGTAAAGCATGCTATGAGTTAGGTGAAATTATAGATTTGAGTACTAAATGTGTTGAATTATTTTATTGTAATGCTCGTGTAGGGGCTTATGTTGATTCTTGCAAATAATGATATTATTTGCAATTGTGATACCCGATTTGGTGTTTATTCTGTGGTAGTGAGGTCAGAGTTGAATCTTGAATTTGATATTGAGGCTAGTAGTCTATTTCCATGAGTTGGTTGATATTCTGAGACTTCATATATCTACCTATTGTATCTGGTTGTAACTTATCATTTGAGCATGCATAATCTTTCATCTCACGGATCATTGAGGAATTCTATGGAGAGGAAAAACTGCTATTTTATGGGTTATTTGATGTGTTTGTTAAATGGTGAGGTATGATACAAATTGTTGTTTTTATGAGTGATCCGATGCGTTTGTCAGATTGTGAGGTATGATACTACTGAGTGATTTTAAGTGATTATATATGGATCTCCCGAGTCCCCTATGGGTCCTATCCTGGAGAGATATATGCTCGAAAGGTGTATACTGGTAAGAATCAGTTTTTGCATTTCATCCCATATCATTACATTACATTCTCTTTTGAATTTCCATTGGGATTGAAATATATCGTGTTTTTATTGATATTGAACTGTTGGGATTTTCTAAGTGCATGATTATTTTTAGTATTTCTTATTCAATATAGTAATTACTTAAGCTCAATTAGCCTATGATGCCCACTGAGTACAAGTGGATCATACTCACTCCAGCTTTTCTGCATCTTTCTGATACATATACTGGTTTGAGCGGACCCTGCAGCTAGAGATTATATGGTATTTGTTGCTTTTGAAGTTGTGGTTAGCTCCTAAGTTCAGAGTCTCTCCTAACTTCATCTATCCTTATTTTGTCTTATTTATTTCATAGACAATTTTGTATACTCGTTATGATATTCAGTTCTAGAGTTCGTTCTTTTACTTGTGACAAATAAGTCTTGCAATTTTTGATGTATCATTTTCCTTCCTTTTTAAAGTTTATTTGGAGTTATTTTCAATAAAATTGCATCTGTATTTTGCTATCTTGCATTATTTTAAGTTGTTTATTTAGTTGGGTTTGCCTTACCTATCGTGGATGGGCTTGGGTAGGTGTCATCACAATCTTTTGATTTTTGGGTCATGACAAGTTGCTATCAGAGTGCTAAGTTCACTAGTCTTATGAGTACAAGAGCAAGTGTCTAGTAGAGTCCCGTAGATTGGTACATTGATGTCCGTATCTATCTTCGGGAGGCTATGGGACATTCTTAGGAAAATTCTAATATTTGACTCTTTATCGTGCGATTTGTTCACTTCTTGATTTGTAAACTAGCGTTCAACTCTTTCAGCTATTGTGAGGATGCGATCTGGTGCTACTGAGGGTGATGAGTTGGTACTTTCTATTGGGGGCCCACCTAGGGATTGAGGCAAGGGTCACGATTGTGGTAGAGGCAGAGGTAGGGTTTGTGAGGTAGCTCTAGCTAAAAGACGTGCCAAGATGGCATCCCCTCACCTAAAGTTTGAATTTAATGATGCATCCTACCAGCCTTAGGGAGTTGAGCCAACCCACGTTCCTCAGGGTTTTATTGCTACTCCCGTGCTATAGGATACCATGATTCAACACTTAAGTTATTTGGAAGGTATATCTCAAACAGGAGCTCAGTCTGTGACTCATGATGGATCTCAGACTAGAGAGGGTTATTAGACTCCTAGGGCCTATCCTACTGCTGCGATGGCTCCCCGTATTGATGCTTTGCCAGTCAGACTTGTTACTCTATCGGTCGTGCATAGACCAGTGATGATAATTGTTGTACAAAAGATGTTTGATAGGTTTGTGAGATTGGGTCCCCCCAAGTTTAGTGGTGCACTCGAGGAGGATGCTTATGAGTTTTTGGTTAGCTGTCAGGAGAAGTTGCATAACCTTGATTTGGTCGAGTCTCATGGAATGAATTACACTACCTTTCAGTTTGTTGGGGCAACAAACAAGTGGTAGAGGTCTTATCTTGGTTGTAGGCAAGTAGTTTCACCTGCCTTAACTTGGACACAATTTTCTTAGACTTTGTTTGAGAAATATGTACCTCACAACTTAAGGGAGAGGTTGAGAGATGAGTTTGATACTTTGGAGCAGGGTTCTCCGACTATCACTGAGTATAAGGCTCGCTCCCGTGCCTTGTCTAAGCATGCCTTGATGAGTATTTAAAAATAGAGGAAGAGCGGGTTAGGAAGTTTTTGAAGGGGTTGACTACCTCTCTTCAGTTAGCAATAACATAGTTGGTGACTACTGGGTGCACTTTTATGCAAATAGTTGATCACGCCAGAAGAATTGAGGGTATTTATTTCAAAGCCTAGGAAGGTAATGGCAAGAGGGTTCGCAGATAGGGTGGTTTTAGTGGATCTTCATCCCTAGACAGGGATTTCTCTGGTAGGGGCTCTCATTTCTAGCAGGCAGACCATTTCAGAAGGTGTTGCAGGCTGCAGATGGTGGTTATTTTGGGTACAGTAGGTAGAGGGGCCAGAGTTCAGAAAATATATCTAGAGGTTCTTATTTGGGGTTTTCAAGTCATGATAACCATTCAGTTCATCCAGACAGTCGTAGGGTCCCTTCTTGTTTAGAAGGTATTTTGATTGTGGGGAGTTGGGACATGTTGTAAGATATTGCCCAGGGAAAGAAAGGGTTATCTATAGTAGGGTTCTCAAATGTAAACTTATCAGGCACTACACCACTGGCTAGATGAGGTACACGGGTGGTAAATATGGTTCTCGGGATGCTAGGGGTGGAGCCCAAGGGGCTCATGGTAGTAGTTGTAGAGCTACATAGCTCAGAGGTGGGCGTGATCATTGTTATGATTTCTAGGTAGACCCAAGGTAGAGGTCTCTAATGCAGTCATTATAGATATCATCCCAGTTTGTCATTCACCTGCTTTAGTATTGTTTAACCTTGGTTCTACTTATTCTTATGTGTCTACATATTTTGCTTTGGGTTTTGACATGATGTGTGAGTCCGTTGCTATGTTTACTCGTGTCTCTACCCCCTAGGTGATTCTTTAATGGTGGATTGAGTGTACCGATCTTGTGTTGTGACTCTTTTGGGGTATGATACCTAGGTAGAATTGATTATCCTTGATATGGTTGATTTTGATGTTATTTTGGGCATAATTGTCTCTTCTCATACCATGATATCATGTACTTTTGAGCAAGACTGTTACTTTGGCTATGCTAGGTATGCCAAAGTTAGAGTGGAAGAGTACTCAGGGTTCATACCCTAAGGGTTTTATTTCTTTTCTTTGGGCTCAATAAATAGTTGAGAAAGGGTGCCTTTCTTATTTGGCATATATATGTGATACTAGTGCTGACTCACCTTGCTTGGAGTTAGTGACGGTGGTGAGAGGGTTTCAAAGTGTGTTCCCTATGGATCTTCCAGGTGTTCCTCCAAATAAAGACATTGATTTTTCTATTGACTTAGAGTCGGGCACTAGGCCTATCTCTATTTCTCCTTATATGATGGCTTTGATAGAGTTAAAAGAGTTGAAGGATCAGCTTCATGATTTGTTGAGTAAAAGCTTCATTAGACCTAGTGTTTCTCCTTGGGATGCTTCGATATTGTTTGTGAAGAAAAAGGATAGGTCTATGTGTATGTGTATCGATTATCGACAGTTGAACAAGGTGACCATCAAGTATAAGTATCCTCTTCTGCACATTGATGGTTTGTTTGATCAACTTTAAGGTACTTTGGTATTTTTAAAGATTGACTTGAGGTTGGGGTACCATCTGTTGAGGATTAAGGCTTTAAATATCCCTAAGACAGCTTTCAAAACTCGATATGGTCATTATGAGTTCTTGGTGATGTCCTTTGGCTTGATTAACACACTGGCAACATTTATGGAGTTGATGAATAGGGTGTGTTGACCTTATCTTGATTCCTTTATAATTGTGTTCGTTGATGACATCTTTATGTATTCCAAGAACTAGGTAAATCATGTGATGGATTGGAGAATTGTACTCCAGAGATTGAGAGATGAGAAGTTGCATGCTAAGTTCTCGAAGTGTGAGTTTTGGCTTAGTTTTGTGGCATTTTTGAGACATGTTGTGTCTAAGATGGTATTATAGTCGACCCAGCCAAGATTGAGGTGATTTGAGATTAGACTAGGCCTACTTCGCCTACTGAGATTAGGAGTTTTGTTGGCTTGACTACTTATTATAGACGGTTCATGTAGGGCTTCTCTTTTATTGCAGATCCTTTGACCAAGTTGACTTAGAAGAATGTTGATTTTCAGTAGTCCGATGAGTGTGAGGAGAGCTTTCAAAAGATTACGGCTCTATTGACTTCAATACCTATTTTGATTTTATTTATGAAGGTAAGGGTTTTACCATGTATTGTGATGCTTTGGGAATCTGCCTTGGTGGTGTCTTGATGCAGAAAGGGAACTTGAAGCTAAAGACCCATAAGAAGAACTACCCCACTCATGACTTGAAATTGGCGGCGGTAGTGTTTGTTTTTAAGTTGTGACAACATTACTTGTATGGGTTTCATTGCAAGGTGTACACTGATCATTGTAGCCTTCAGTATATCTTCCACCAGACTAATTTGAATTTAAGACAGCGTAGGTGGTTGGAGTTGTTGAAGGAATATGACATGACTATTCTCTATAATGGGGGCAAAGACAATGTAGTGGCGGATGCCTTGAGTAAGAAGGTCGTTAGTATGGGTAGTCTTGCTATGTTGGTGTCTGATGAGCGACCTTTGGCCATAGATGTTTAGTGTTTGGCTAATAGCTTTGTGAGACTCAATATTTCTGAGCCTAGTAGGGTGCTTTCTTATGTTGAGGCACGATCTTTGCTGTGGGAACAGATTAAAGGTAGGCAAATTAAGGATGGGAAATTGTGCATGATTTGGGACAAAGTGTTGAGTGTTGAAGCTACGGAAGTGATTCTTGATCTGGAGGGTGTTTTGAAGATTAAGGTTCCTAGAGTGGGCGATTTGACTAGATTGATCATGGAAGAGGCTCATAGTTCATCAAGGTACTCTATTCATCTAGGGGCAACCAAGATGTATCATGACCCGAAGAACCATTAATGGTGGTGTAGGATGAAAAGAGATATTGTGGAGTTCGTAGCTAACTATTTGAATTGTCAGCAAATGAAATATGAGCACTAGAGATCGGATGATGTGACTTAGAGGATGCCTATACTCAAATAGAAGTGGGAGCATATCACTATGGACTTTGTAGGTGGATTGCCTCAGACTTTGAGAAAGTTTCATTCCATTTGGGTGATTGTGGACAAGTTGATCAAATCAGCCCATTTCATTCCAGTAAAGGTGATTGACAATGCAGAGCAGTTGGCAAAGATCTACATTTGAGAGATAGTTTGGTTGTATGGTGTGCCCATTTCCAATGTCAGATAGGGGTACTCAGTTCGCATCTCACTTTTAGAGTTCTATGTAGCGTGAATTGGGTACTCAGTTGGAGATGAATACAACTTTTCACCCCTACACAAATGGTCAGTCAGAGCGGACTATTTAGGTTTTGGAGGATAGCTTTGGACTTGTGTGATTGATTTTGGTGGTCATTGAGACCAGTTTTTACCTTTGGTAGAGTTATCCTACAACAACACCTATCATTCTAGCATTCAGATGGAGTCATTTGAGGCTTTGTATGGGTGGAAGTGTAGATCTATAGTGGGTTGGTTTGATCCTTTGAGGTTAGGCCTTGGGGTACAGACTTGTTGCAGATTCTATGGATAGGGTAAAGTTGATTCAGGATCGGCTTTTGACATCCTAGAGTAGACAGAAAAGCTATGCGGATCTAAAGTCTGTGACTTAGAGTTTCATGGTTAGTGAGAGAGTTATGTTGAAGGTATCACCCATGAAGGGTGTGATGAGGTTTGGAAAGAAGGGAAATCTTATACGAGCTTTATTAGCCCTTTTAAGATTCTTCGACGTGGTAGGGAGGTTTCTTATGAGTCTTTCAACTATGCACATAGTTTTTCATATTTCAATATTAAAGAAGTACCATTTCGATGGTTCGCATGTGATTCGATGGGATGCAGTGGATATACACCAAAGTGTGACTTTTGAGGAGGGGCGTATAGCTACTTTGGATAGGCAGAATTGGAAGTTGAGGAGGGGCGTTATTTTCTCCTTCGTAAAAATACTTTCCACCTTATTTTTGAAGCTCTAGAACTTGATTTTTGGCGATTTTAAAGTGGAATTTCAAGATTTCTTTGATTGGGTAAGTTCTCATACTACTTTTGCACAATCCTCAATGTGAACTTATTTTCAAAGTGGAATTTCAAAATTTTGCTCCATTTTCGATGAAATTTCATAAGTGAACTCCTTAAGCTTTGGTTAAATCAATTTTCAAAAGAAAATTCCAGTTTTGCTCTTATGGACTCAGAGTTGACTTTCGGGCTGACTTTTTGAAACCAATTTAGAACCTTAGCAATATGAGTATCGTTGGACTCATTTTACGCGTAGAACTTGTTTTTGATAGAGTGATTGCGTTTGTAAGCAATTCATAAAGGAAAGGCTCAAGTGTGATTGCACAGAGTTTTGTTTTTTTGGCTTCGAGATAGGTTATGACTTAACTTTCTTTAGAATTTACTTGGGTAGAGACTTATCGTATAAAGCATGCTATGAATTAGGTGAAATTGTGGATTTGAGTACTAAATGAGGTAAATTATTTTATTATGATGCCCGCGTGGGAGTTTCTGTTGATTCTTGCAAATTATGAGATGGTTTACAATTGTGCTTCCCACTTTAGATTTTATGTTGTGGGAGTAAGGTAAGAGTGGAATCTTGAATTTGATATTGAGGCTGGTAGTCTGTGTCCATGAGTTGGTTGATATTATGAGACTTCACATATCTACCTATTGTGTCTAGTTGTAACTTATCATTTTGAGCATGCATAATCCTTCATCTCACAAATCATTGAGGAATTCTATGGAGAGGAAAAATTGATATTTTATGAGTGATCTAATGCGTTCGCCGGATGGTAAGGTATGATACAAACTGATATTTTTATGAGTGATCTGATGCGTTTGTCAGATGGTGAGGTACGATACTACCGAGTGATTTTGATTGATTGTATATGGACCTCGCGAGTCCCCCATGGATTCTATATTGGAGCAATATATTCTACGAAGGTGTGTACTGATAGGCATTATTTTTGTATTTTATTCCATGTCATTGCATTGCATTCTCTTTTGAATTGCCATTGTGATTGAAATATATCGTGTTTTATTGATATTGAACTGCTGGAATTTTCTATGTGCATGGTTATTTTTAGTATTCTTTATTCGGTATAGTAACTGCTTAAGTTTAGTCGACCTACGATGCCTACTGAGTACAAGTAATCGTACTCACACCTATTTTTCTGCATCCTTCTGATGTAGATCCTGGTACGAGCGAACCCCACGACTAGAGATCGTGCGATATTTGCTGCTTTTAAAGTTGTGGTGAGCTCCTGAGTTTGGAGTCTGTCGCAACTTCATCTGTAGATGGTTTTGTATACTCGTTATGATATTCGGTTCTAAGGTCGCTCTTGTACTTGTGACAGCTGAGTCTTGGGATTTTTGACTTATCGTTTTCCTTCCATTTTGAGTTTATTTGGAGTTGTTTTCAGTAAATTGCATATGTATTTTGCTATCTTATCTTATTTTAAGTTGTTTATTTAGTTGGGTTTGGCTTACCTATCATGGATGGGCTTGGGTAGGTGTCATCACAACCCTTTGATTTTTGGATCTTGACAATATGTTCCTTAGATTTTATTTCTTTATCGGTGCGGTACAACTAGTTATGAATTTTTAGTAATGCATTAGTCTTTTCAATAATAAAATATGAAAATCAACTTCGTTTTTAAATTTAACAAGTATGAGTGTTTTCGTTTATAACATAAAAAATACAATTGTTTTTTCATATTTTTGTTATAACAGCTAAATGAGACCTAAACATCGAATGCCACTATACATGTATAATAACACCTCACTATAGCAGCTATAAAACTTTCAGACAAATGCTGCCACTATAGAATGGTTTGACTGTATATGAAAAATACTAAGTTGTAATTCTTCTCATGATAATATAACTAAAAATATATATTTTAAATTGTTACAAAATTCACATAATTTGAATCTCGAAAAGTAAAAATGCATAGATTGAGGTAGTAGGAATAATTCATGATCAGATTAATTAAATGTATTTGTAATTAATGAAATAAATTGCTCTCATTTTTACGGTATTCATTGAATATTTTAAAAAGAAGTTAAGATAAGTATTAGATTATTAAAAAGAATTATGATAGATCACAATAATTAATAACTTAAAATATTAAAATATTACGGTTTAAGAAAAATTTGGTTAACTCTCCAAATTCCATATGTGTCATGTAATTTGGACAGAGAGAGTAAATGTATTTCCAATAATTTATATATTTGTAAATTACGTAAAAAGTACTATGACCCACAATAAATAACTACTGAAATACTTTTAAATTTTTATTCAATTATGGTCAAAGAAAAAATTGATTGACTTTCAAAATTTTATCTATATCACATAAATTGAAATAAAGCGAGTGACATAAATTGAAATAAAGCGAGTGACATAAATTGAAATAAAGCGAGTGACATATATTGAACCCGTGCTGACACGAACTCCTATATCTAGTTTATATATAAGGCGAGGTGAAGTGATACTAACTAGATACTACTATAATGACGAGATACTCCTATAATAACTGCCGCTCGGCCACAAGTTTCTTTTGGTCAAATTAGGTCAAGTCATTCACTGGGCTCGTTTGGATATACGATATAGAATTCTGATATGAAATCAAAGTAATATGAAGTTGAATTTTATTTGAACGTGCAATTTAAATTTTTTAAGTTGTATATTTTTTATAGACATAAAAATCTCACAATTTGTGAAAACTATCAAAGTTTTTCTAATTTTTACATAATCTTACCAAATGTAAAAAGTCATAGTTCATAGCAAGATATCGAAATATCCTAAGATGTCGCATTGATAAATTACATATCTCCATGTTTCTTTTAAAAATAAATATTTACGATTACAAAATTTCAAATATTACATAAATTTATAAAGATTCACTTGTCAACAATAGCAACAACTCTCTATTCTTTAATATAATCATTTCATATGATACGAATAATCTCTTCACGCTGAATATTAGTCTTTTTTTTTTACAAAATTAAAATGGTGGGTCTTTTTTTTATGTATAAAATATGAACTCATGGGTCAAGTTTTACATTCTAAAAAGTTGAAATCATAATTTGGAATTCCAAATCATGCTTTTGAGATTTGAAATCATGATCCTAAATCACATGTCCAAATGGCGATTTGAAATCATAATTTCACATCGCATGTCCAAACACAAGCTTAATAAAGCAACATATATAGGTGACCTCTTTGGATAAATTTCCAAATGACAATGGAACCTAATTAGCTAAGTGAGTAACTGTTAGCTTAGGGCAGCTGTTTGACTGAAATCGAAATTAAAGATAAGAGCGAGAAATTTAAAAATTGTGTATATGAATCTTAAATTTGCCATGAAATTAGAGGAAATGAGGAAATGAGATCTCCTGCTCTCTTACAATTTAAATAAAAGAAATGACATTTTTCAAATTTTTTTTATAAAAATAAAGATCTCTTATAAAAAGATTAAATTAATTATGATAAAGGTAAATATTAAAAGTTTAGAACTGAAATCATTTTCATATATAAAAAAGCTATCACTTTTTTAAAGCAAACTAATAAAGAAAGTGTGACAAATAAAATAAATAGAGTGAATATATAGTATTTAATTTGTTAGCTTTTTCCGTTCATGAATGAGAATGCAAATAATAAATTTACTGCATTCATTTCTCTGAATTGACTGTGCAGATGAAAATGAAAGTAAAATCTCACATTCATTCTCTCGAATTAATTATGCTGATGAGAATGCAAACATTTTCACATTCATTCTATTAATTATATGAAACTTATGGCCTTAATGAGATATCAACCGATATCTAATTTATTTCTTCACAAAAACGTATAATTTTTACACCTATATATTTGTTGTCTTCTCTTTCTGAGAACACGCACATACAAAAAGAAATAATATTTCCTTTATTGGCTTTCTTTCTAAGATATTTTATTTTTTCTTGGTTTTCTATTCTTTGTAAATTTCTGGGCAATAGTATTTGTGCAACTTTAAATTTTTAATCACGAGTACACGTGCTTGGAAGAGCTGTGGAACTTTGAGGAGTGACCGACCTAACAATTTGCATTAGAGTCAAGCCAAAATTACTTTCAAGACAGTGACTTGCCACGATAGAGTATTTGTGATAATTCTCTTATTATTTTTAATTTCAGTTTAATATTAATATTATAGTATTTTTTTAACAATTTGAGAGTGATTTTTTACATACAATATTGATCAATGACTATTTCCTTGAGCAACACTTTTTCTGCTTTGTCAAAGCTTGAGCCTTTGAACAAAAAACAATCTTAAACATTAGTCACATAAACTTCTGCTTTTGTTTGAACAATTATAAGTTGATTATATTTTTTTAATGAACCTCCTACTGATGGTTCTAACACTACTACTGGCTCTAACACTGTTGTAGTTGTTGATTATGTTGCTAAAAAGAAGTTTGAAATGGATAGTAGAACTATTAGAGGACATTTGCTGAATCATATTACTAATTCTTTATTTTATTTATTTGTTACTTATAAATTTGCTAAGGAAATATGAGACATTTTAGAAAAGAAATATGGTGCTGATGATGCAACAAAAAAATGTTGTCGGCCAGGAGATTTAGTTTTAGATGGTTGAAAATAAGTCAATCATGAAACAAGTTCACGAGTATGAGAATTTACTGCTGATTTTCTCAACAAGGACATGAAGATGTGTGAGATTCTTCAGGATAATGTTTTGCTTGAATTTTTTTTACCATCTTGGAGTGATAATGAAAACCAATCAATATATATATATATATAAAGGAAGGTTTTCAACCCGGTGACGTGACGCTCTCTATGGCCAAGAAAATCATTTATCTTTTTTCTCCTTTTTTCTGCTTTTTTCCTCATTTCTTTGAATTATTTTATTTTACAAAAATCATTTCCTTAATTCATACCTCTTCAATTACATAAATACTACTTTTAATTAATATTAGTAATGTCCATAACTCTCAAACCTTTCATGTTCATAACCCTCAATTATTTAATGTACAAGTTTATGACACTTTAAAATCACACTAAAAATTTTTGTTTAGCATTTTATCTTATTTTTTTAATTAAAAATATCTCTCTCTCTCTCTATATATATAAGAGGATCATAGACCCAATGATGTGGCATACCTCACAAGTAAGTATTCTTATTTTTTTTTTCTTCAATTTTTTATTTTTTCTTCTAATTTTTAAAGATTTATATCTAATCGGATATGCTCAAAAAAAAAGAAAAAAAAGAAAGGTCACCTCATTTACAATTGAAACTCCTGTTACCAATAGTATGTGACTGTTGACTTCTCTTACTATCACTAATAATTATTACTTTTTCTTCTCATGTCTATTTTATAATTTATGCTACGGATGCATTTAGATAGTCAAGAATTTTGCGGATTCTGGCCGGTGAGTTTCTTTCAGAGGAGAAAGAATGAAATGAAGTACTGATCAAAAGGAAAGAAGAATAAGAAGGAAATAAAATCTATATCTATATCTTCAATATTTACAACATATATCTATATAGTGTTGGGCATAGACAAGATGCCGTAATACTTTCTGTTGTATTTTTCTTTCATTATTTTTTGGCACTTTTCTCTAATTTTTTTCTTTATTTCTAACAGAAGGATTAATTGTATTGTATCCTATTTATCGAGTTTGATTAGATTTAGTCAAGCCGTTGTAATTTTTTGTTCTAACATGGCATCACTTTAAGATCAGGAATACTGCTTTATTGTTTTATCGTTTTCATTTTTCCATTTCTACCTCATATGTTTCATTCACTTCAATTTTACTTGTGCTTAGAAATTCAGAAGGCACGAGCTAAAAAGTTCCCCTTAATTACGAAACTCAATAGGCACGTCAATTACTAATCAATCAGGTAAATGTAAGTGTAATTCTTTAATCTCCTTCTTATTTTGTTTTTGGTTTCTAATGCCATATTATATTGAAAGAAGAGACTCGGCTTTATTCCGTTCATTTTCACTATTTGTTTGTTCGATGATGATTCTGATATTGGTATTTACTAAGCACGTAAAATAAAAATTGTTCAATATTTTTTTTAATTATTCACGTATTATTATATTAAGACTTATCAGTTGTTAACGTAAAAAATATTGTATATTCTTTGAAGTGTGATGTAAATATGAAGTGATCCTATTTAAAATTCCTTTTTAGAGACTTACAATTTATACTTGTAGAAGGATTTTTTTAAAGAATCTTTTATATTATGTTTGAGATTGTTATCCGAGAGTATGTTAATATTGAATATGTAGTTGAGGACGATACATAAAGCAGAGTTCAATAATATTAGTCCCTGATATAAATATTTTTATAACAATAGTTTCCAAACCAAGCTTGTGAGCCCTCAACTATTTGATCAGGTACATGCTACCTCTCATTAGGAAAGGTATACGAACTATCTTTATTCACTAAGGTTTAGACACATATGAAAAAGTCTCTTACTTTTTTTTTATTTTTACTGAAATTTAAATATTGATTTTCCGAAGTTCTACATATTCTGCGTCAAAATTGAAAAATTGCAGCTATTCTGCTTCAATTTTAAAGAATTAGAGCTCTTTTTCTACTACATATTTAAAGAAACGAAACTCTGTGCATTGTAATGTGTTGTTCTGCTTCGGCTTCTTTTAGTGATGTAAATTTATGGACATTAAATATATATATAAGAAAAAAAATATAGGCATAGAGGATGTGTATCCCTTGGCCAAGATCTTATTTATTTTATTCTCCTTTTTTTTGTTTTTGACTTTTTTCTCATTTTTATAAATTATTTTATTTTAAAACCTCATCTCTATAACTCACGCCTCTTCATGTTCATAATTTCTATTTTAATTAATAATATTCATAAATTACATTAAATTATCTTAATTGTAAGAAAAAAGGTTACCTCCTCTCTACTCTTCTTTGTGCCTATTGAATTTGTAAGAAAGAGCATTGGAAAGAGAGAATGGCTAATTCCCTTCTATAATGAATACACTGTTTAATTTGTCTTTGCAAAATTTTTATTTTGTTATGCATCGTCTCAATTATTCTGTTGGTCATGGTTGTCAATATAACTTGTGGATAGGAGACCCTTGTGTTAATAAATTTTTGCATAATTTGAAGCATACCGAGCAAGATGTGAATTTGACATTTAATTTTTTCTAATGCTTTTTTATTGTTGTTTGATATAATATAGCCTAATTTCTTTTCTCCAATATGTTTTTCCTGTTTTTAGTGTTCATATACATGTAAAAAGTGTGCATTTCATATAGATGTTACTACTAGAAGTTTCAATAGTATCCATTTACTTATTTATATATAATATAATGCTCATAGATAAGGTGATGTCATGCTTTTTTATAAACTTCAATTGCATTTTTTTCTTGACACTTCTCTCTCCCAAATAAAATAAAAAATTCTTGAGTAATCTACTTCCCTTTAAACGATAATAATAACACAATAATAACTTTAACTATTTTTTATTTTTAAAAAAGGCATCTACATAACTCACACCACTTTACTTTCATAACTTCTATTCTAATTTTATCCATTAATTTTATGCCTTTAACTCCATATAGCCATCTTCATAACACTCCTACTCTTAATAACTCCCACTACTCCTACTCCTAGAATAAAGAAACTAATTAGGGAGAAGGTGATCGGATTTTTTTTTAACTATTTACTTGATTATCTGACGCCGATATTTATTAAGAAAGTAATTTTTTTTTTGATCAATACTCTATTTTAATTGTTATTATTGTATTTTAATTCTGTTTATCTTGAAAATATTTTTCTTGCTGACTTTGATTGTCATTTTACTAACATGTTTTCTCTCTTTTTTCAATGATTTTTTTTGTAATGCTTCAAAATTTAGTATTTGTTCTTAAATTCTGATGGTACAAATTAATTGAGTAGAATATAAAAATGATGATTCTTCTACAAAATAAAAAGATATAAATAAATTAAAATGGTGAAATCTCATTTTATAGATAATTCTATCAAGGTATTATTATGTCATTGTTTAATAATATATATATATATATATATATATATATATATATATATATATATTAATTTTAAGTTTCGCTTGCTGATGTATTTGTTTAATATTTTACCGTATTTTATATTATGAGATATTTCTTAGACACTTAGAGAAGAAAAAACATCGAAATATATGTTGTAGATTAAAAGTTTGAAAACAATCTACATAATATACAATTAAAATCGTAATATTATGATTATACAATATAGTAAAAATTAAATTGGTTAGAGAGAAAATAGTGATTCTTTAACAACCGCGCGAAGCGCGGTCAAATTCCCTAGTTTAAAGATAAGAAAAAGAATTTAACTCTTTGAACTTATCAGTCACATGAGGACTGAGGAGACAAATTGTCTCAAAGATGAAATGAAAGCTCTTTATCTTAATTCTTCTAAAGCTAACCTTATGGAATCTTCTGGTACAATTTTGAAAGACAGTTTCAAAGACAAATAGAAGAAGATCATGGAAAAGGAACATATGAAGAAGAAAAATCACTTCAACAAGCCGGAGAGTCAAATTGAAAGATCAAAGGGACCTTGTTTTGTCTGTGGAAAATCAAGTCATAAGGCTGCACAATGTTCTCTAAGACAAGGGCAAAACTCAAATCAGGGAGGACAAGGTGATATCCAAGATCATCTCACCGAGGTTGATGAATTGAAGTGATTGTTGTGATAGTCGTCGAGGCAAATCTGATGGCTATTAAGACTGACTGGGTGTTGAATACAAGCGCTTCAAGACATTTCTGTGCCAATAAAGAATTATTCCATGACTTTGAAGAGTTTCCTGATGGCGAGTGTGTTTACATGGGTAACTCCACTACCACTAGAGTTATAGATAACATAATTTTTTTTCTAAAATTAACTTTTAGAAAAATATTAGCCTTGAACAATGTTCTATACGTTGCTTTCCTCCGTAGAGACTTAATTTTCTGGAGCACTTCTTAACAAAACAGGCCTTAAACTTGTTTTTGAAGCCGATAAAATTATTATTTCTCATGGAAGAGACTTTGTTGGGAAAGAATATTTTAGTAGAGGCTTATTTATATTGAACATTGTTCAAGAGATTATCAATAATGCAAGTATTTTAAATTTTATTTATATTGCTAAGTCTCTTAATTTATGGTATGGTAGACTAGGTCATGTTAATATTGCTCTTATTAAAGGAACGCCTTCAAGGAGCCAGAAAATGCATTGTGCAGCTGCTTGGCATCCAGGTAGGCTAGGTTCTTTCTTTGAGTAGACTTAGACCTGTTTCTATTTCATATTATTGATATAGATGGAAAGGAGGAATTTTGTTTAGGCCTTCGGGCATGGAGTCTGGAGGAACATTGTATGGTTTGGTTGGTTTACTAATTAGGGATTGATAATATGGTTTGGTTGGTTTAGTAATTAGGGATTGATAATATCGAGGTGATGTGCTTCATCCTTGGTTGTTTATACATGTCAAAATTAGGTTCAGAAAACTAGATTGTTGGTAAGGGTTCTCCTATCTAGGTGGATTAGAGTAGGTGACCGCACGGCCCGGTAGTTGGGTCGTGACAAATGGTATCATAGCCCATGTTACCAGTCTCCCAGTACAAGAGCAAAATGTTGAATAGAGTCCTGCGGATTGGTGTGTTGACTTCCACATCTAATCCTAGGGAAGCTATGAAGCATTCTAGGAAACATCTCTGTTCTTTCATTCCTTTTTGTGCGGTTCATTTACTTGCTTGTATGAGTTGAGTCCAATTGGTATCTCTCATTTCCAATTGGTATCTCAACGAAGTGAAGAATGTCATTAGACTCCGGTTGTGATAAGACAAGCAAGGGAAATTGGAACCGAGAAGGTTCCAATTGGTATCTGGCCTGAGAGGCTGTCGTAAGGTTTGGGAAAATGAAAAGGCTATGGTTAATTAAGTGACTAGTTCGAAGGGAGTTTTGGGGATGATTCTAGTATAAAGGAAGTAGAGTAAACTAGAATAGTTAAAGTACCAATGTTGGGGGATGTCTTTCCCATGTTGTATCTATCTTAAGAAAAGGGTCCAAAATTGATGTATCTGCGAATATGTGCCAAAAAGGGGTAAGTTGGGGATTAGTCCTCGGGTGGGTTTAATTATATGTAACTATTGTAGTTGATGATGGTCCCATGAGTGGACCGGGTTTAATTTTTGAAACTGTGACCATTGCATATTGTCCTGTGAGAGGCCGGGTAGTTGAACTTAAGTGTGGGATTAGTCTTAGTGTGGACCAGGATGACATGTTGAACACTTAGGTGATGGTTATTGATCCCTGTATGCATTGTATGTTTGTGTACTTTTGACTAAGTATTTGTAGGTTTTGCATTGCTTAGGAAATAATTTAGGAATGTCCAAAAGTCCTGTTTTCAATCTTGTGAAATGAACTAGGTGTTATTGCTTGTTGGTTTACAAATGTTGATTGTTCATTATTTGTGACTGTGGATTTTGTATGACATTTGGTTGGCTCGGCCATTCCTGGTATATGTTACTTATTGGTTGGCTCGGGTACCATGCCTGGTACAGGTTACTTATTGGTTGGCTCAGGTACCATGCCTAGTACAGGTTACTTATTGGTTGGCTCGGGTACCAATCCTGATACATGTTATTTATTGGTTGGCTCAGGTACCATGCCTGGTACAGGTTACTTATTGGTTGTCTTGGGTATCACGCCTGGTATAGGATACTATTTGGTTGGCTCGGGTACCACACCTGGTACGGGAATTACAAATGGTTGGCTCGGGTACCACGCCTGGTACGAGGTTTGATTTACTTTCTTGGTTGTATTCTTTACATGTTGGTTCCATGAGTGAACCGGGTTCTCTGTTATTGAACCGGGTTCTCTGTTATTGATGTCTTTACATGTGGATCCTTGAGTAAACTCGATTATCTGTGATTGATTACATTGGTCCTTGAGAGGCCAGGTTGTTACACTTAAATGCGGGGATGGTCTTGGGGTGGATCGGGCATCGCATGTTAACACTTAGGTGTTGGTCTAGTGATCCTTCCTTGGTCCGGTAATGAAAAAGGGTAAATGTCATATTTATTATTGTTATTGAATGATTGTTGAACCTGTCCCCTGTGGTTGGTAAGTCAAAAGGTAGACTGAGAGTCTGGAGTTACACTACTGGCTCTTATTATATGTTGTACTGCTTTACTCAGTCCGGGTGCACCGTTTGTTCTTTATATATTGGGTTCTTTAGAGGTCCGAGATTTATTATCATTTTGCATATAGTTGGTCCTTGAAGGGACATGTTAGTGTGCTTAAGTGATAAGGTGGTTCTTCTGTGAACCAGGGTCGTATGTTATTGTCCTAGGGATCCTTGTTTGGTCCGGGTTTTGTGGAAAGGATATATATTGTCGTCACTGGGAATTGTCAATGTCGGTTAGACTTGTTGCGTACGTTTGATAAGCTAAGGGAGAGACTTGTGGTTTGGTTATAGCATTGTCTGTTGTCACTTGCTGAGTATGGCCCTGGGGGTCATGGGAACAGTTTTGTACTAGTAGGTGGCGGTACGACGGGTGCGGTCTACGTCACTAAGTAGTGGCGTTTACTCCAGGTTGTTGAGTCATAGTGGTTGATTTGGGTAAGGCAATGGTAGTCCGGGTATGGACATAGATGTTGGCAATGTCAAGGTGACTTGGAAAGTCTAGGTGACAAGGTGACTTGGGAAGTCTAGGTGTCAAGGTGACTTGGGAAGTCTAAAGGATAGGCAGGCTTGGGTTGACATTGGGTTTTGGTAAGGTAAATGTTGAAGGATTGAGTATTGTAATTAATTGTGCATTCCCTTGATTTCTTATATGATGGTATGAGTGGATTCGGGTCAACCAATGATGCCTACTAGTACGTGTGTTTGTACTGATTCTACTCTTGCTATACCTTTTTGGGTATAGTCTAGTTGCAGGGTTGGTGATGTTTCACAGGTTCAGGATGACAGTAATTCTCTAGCAGCTCCTACTTCTTGCTTCTATGGTGGGAGTTATGTCTTCTTTATTTTTGTATCATCTTGTAATAGCTCTTATACCGGCTTAGACTAGATTCTAGGGAGGGCTGATTTCAAAAATTGTAAAAGGTCTCCGCATTCTTGTAAATAGTTTCATATATTAAAAAGGTTTATTTCATGGTTTACTTCTTTTTCCGCATTTCCTGTTGGATCGGGTGGTAAGGTTTTCCTATATAGGTGGATTAGAGTAGATGCCTGCACGGCCCAGTAGTTGGGTCATGACAGTCTTGTTGCTGGATCTTTGTCTACAGTGATATACATAAATATAAATAGTAAATAAGCCGGATCTTTGCCCACGATGATATATATATATATATGAATAGTAACATAAGTCTTTCAAGGCTTTTTTTTTTCAAAAACCAAATCATTTCCTGTTTCTATGAACCATGAGATGTATGCATATGCATGAGCACGAAAATAAATAAGAATCATGTATAGACACCATATCAGAAATCTATAGATCATAATCATATCACCACTATTGGCTACAACCTCAATATCAACTTATGAATCCATGTTCCATATCACCAAAACAATATCAGCCTCCATCCAATTCACTATCAAAATCAATACAAGCCCCTATACGGGCATCACAATAATACAATTCAATTCAAAAGCTATAATCATTACTAATTCATCCAACTCAAAGTATGCTCTAAACGATAAGTCCCCATCCAAGCAACGTTTGAAGAAAGTTAAGCCATAACCTACCTCAAAATCGAACAATAAAATTCTAACCTGTCACGACCCAACATACGGGGCTGCGCGGGCGCCTACTCTAACCTCCTAGATAGACGAACCCTCACCCCTATCCAACAGCTAACTTGCAGAAATTAATGTAAACCATTAATCAAATTATTTTATACATAAGGAATCTCTTTTTACAAACATGTTTAGGACATAGACTACTAAAAACTTGAGGAAAAACCTTTACAACATTTTAAACTCCCTCCCTAGGATCTGGTCTAAACAGGGACAAGAGCTACTACAAGATGACACAGAGACGGAAAAGACACAACTTCCGCCATGGAAATCGAAGACAGAAGTTGCTGGAGATCCTCGTTGCCGTGAACCTAAGAAATTTCACCAACCTGCAACAAGACTATACCAAAAGGTATAGCAAGAGTAAAGTCAGTACAAACACACGTACTGGTAGGCATCATAGGTCGACCCGAATCCCCTCCTACCATCATATAAGAAGAACAGGGAAATACATGACTGAAATTAAATAATTTGGTTCCCACCCCCACGTTCTTCCGCTGCCAACTCCCTCATTCTCAAGGCTTCCAAGTCACACTAACCTTAGAATTCCTAAGCCTTACCTTATCCCAGACTTCCCAAGTCACCTTACCCTTGACTTCCCAAGTCACCTTACCCTTGACTTCCCAAGTCACTTTACCCTTGACTTCCCAAGTCACCTTTACCCCAATCAACTACCTTGACTAAATACCTGGACTAAATCCGGCCCACTGCCCAACCAAACCACTTATACCTAAGTATTTCGTGCCATTTTCCAGACTTCCCTAGACCCCTAGGACAGCCTTACCACCTGGTTATATTAACCAATAATCACACCCAGACTATCAGTCTTCCTTTGTATTTACCAACCACCATTGACACCTTCAATGACCACCATGGAGCTACATCTAAATCCTTTCTTCGATCACATAACTCGGACCCTCCAAGGGTCCTCCATCCACACCTAAGTGTTCAACAGGCTACCCCGGTCTTCACCAAGACCCACCCTTAGCTTATTAGCCAGGATAATTCATGACCGCCATTATTACACTTAATGGCATTGATTTATGAGCATATAACCTCTTTTAAATAGTCCGGACCCACCCGGACCTCCCTCACACATCTAGTGTTAACATGAGTAACCCGGTCTACCCCAAGACCAACTAATAACATAATATAGCAACTCGGCCTAAACCAAGACCAACTCACGGTATACTACAACAACCCGGCCTACACCAAGACTGAACCAATAATATACATAGCACCCGGGCCTACAACAAGAGCAAACCCAATACTATAACATAGCAACCCGGCCTACACCAAGACCAAACTAATGATATAACATAGCAACCCGGCCTACACCAAGACCAAACTCAATACTATAACATAGCAAACCGGCCTACTCCAAGGCCAAACTAATAATATAACATAGCAACCCGGCCTACACCAAGACCAAACTAATAATATAACATAGCAACCCGATCTACACCAAGACCCACTCAATAGATATAACAGGATTCCCGGTCACTCAAGGACCACCAACAATTATCACATTTTCAATGAGACAGCCCGGTCCACTCACGGAACCAATAACAATTATTACAGTCAGTAAAATAACCCGGTCCACTCATGGAACCAATATCAGTTAATGCAATACAATAATCACAATGCAATATGCAATAACGTAAACCCGTACCAGGCGTGGTACCCTAGCCAACTGAATAGTAACCTGTACCAAGCGTGGTACCCGAACCAACCGAATAGTAACCTGTACCAGGCGTGGTACCTGAGCCAATTGAATAGTAACCTGTACCAGGCGTGGTACTCGAGCCAACCGAATAGTAACTTGTACCAGGTGTGGTATGCGAGCCAACTGAATAGTAACCTATACCAGGGGTGGTACCCGAGCCAATCGAATGTCAACAAAACCACAGTCAATAGATGAACACACAGAACTTGTAAAACCAACAAGTAAACAACGTTCAAACACAAACTGTAAATAGGAAACCAGACATTCCACACAACTTCCCTAAGGAATGTAATGCATACAATCACTTAGACATGAGTACATGAATATACAACATTCACAGGAAATCATAAGCCATCACCTACCCCTTTCCGGGTACAACTATGAACCATCAATTCCTGTCCGAAGACTATTCCCCGGTTCACCCTTTTTATTTGATAAACATACAAGCATGCGACACGCTTCCCTTTTATAACCTTAGCAAGACCGCCGCTAAGCCTCAAGCGATAAACATTCTTGAAACCCTACCTAGGAGCTTCCTATTCCCGTTTCCCGTGCTCCCAAGCACTTTCTCGGTTCTACGAACATTTTCGACACACTAGTTCCTCAACCCATCATCCTATCACGACAATATGAATAAGTTGAACACATAATACCATTCACAAGACCAGCCATTTCGTACATCCTAGAAACAACACAACCAATCCCGAATCCGCCAGACTCCGTGCCTGGAGGCCTAAAACATGGATTCTCCGTTTCTACTATACAACAAGTACGAAAAGTAAATAGGTCTAACTACTCATGAAAACCTAGCCTACCTCGGCGCCAAGCAGCTGCAACCGTGCATTTCTGGCTCCGTGGAGGCATTCCTGGCAGTCCTGCAGGTCCGAATCCGTGGTTTTGTGTCCTTTTTACCGGAATTCGTTTCTCGTTCTTGGTCTAAAAATAACACACAGTTCATACCATTAACACACAATGCCTGCACATTACCCAGATTATACCAAATTCCCAAACCCCAGGCCACCCATGATCATCCCACCCTTTTCCCGGGCTTTCCACGTTAAATCTCCTAGTTTTATCATTTTTACGGATAACAACAGAGAATTTAACAACCTATGATTATAATAACATACTTTTAACAATACCCAAGAACATACATGCTTGGAATCCGCTTCTTTCCCCAAATTCCACCATCCCTATCTCATTCTAACCCTTCCCCCATTTCCTTCCTAGCAATTCTACCGCATAGGAAATGTATTACAGAGTTTGGGGAACGAAAGCCTTACCTTAGGGAAGATTTTTGACGGAAGAATGAGGAAAAACGCCTGGAATCGCCTAGCCCTTCTCCCAAAATGAACTTGTGAAAAAATTGATGGTTTGGGGAATACTTCTGCATTAAAACCCCATCGGCCTGCTATAGCGGTCTCCGCTCCGCTATAGTTTTCCCGTTATAGCGGTTAGCTACCGCTATAGCGGTCGGCTATCGCTATAGTGGTCTTAAGCAGGTTGACCGACCTTTGACCGCTGCTATAACGGTAATTTCCACCGTTATAGCGGTGGCCGCTATTGCACATGGTCGCGCTCATCACAGATAGAATGTTTGGACATCTTCCAATTTTGGCCATTTCACAACACACTTGATTCTTCCGATGACCTGAAGCAACCCTTTCACGTCAAACACGATTCTGGGAGTTCTACTTACCCAAATTCGATTCCAAAAAGTCCCCCAGACTTCTCTATGTCTTGGCTACGCGAAAAACTAGCTTAACCCAAGACACCTAGTCCAATCCATACCCAGATTTCCCTAGGCTCCACCTCACTCTAAAACCGGCCGAGTCTAGCCTAGCCCAGAATTTCAAACTCCTAAACCCGAAGTTTTCTAACTCTAAAACTTGGCACGATTTGACTACCCATAACGACGGACCTGGTCGTTACAACAGATACCAATTTACCCATCGTTCATCCCCGAACGTTTTCTACGGCGGAGGGATTGAAAAAGCCCATCCCTCAATCTTATTGCTCTACCATGACAGCGTAAATATAACCTTACGCAAACCACCAAAAACCTCCCAATCCTATACCCAACTCAGCCAAAAATTTCATGCACCTTCGCTCTATCAAGGAATTCCTTCCTTTGAGCTGCACAAGCCAACTAGATTACCCCTCCTTGAGGGTCCAAGAAATCCGGAGCCTCATCGAAACACCGGGGCAGAAGAAACTCAACGAACTAACCCAAATAATTTTCATGCCAAGGGAACTAGATCACACCACGGCGACCCCTTTCCCTCTATACTCAGAGTTTTACAAACCCGAACTCCATCCTAGCCTGAGATTTTGTCAACTCTCACCTTAGGGGGAACTCTACCTGGGCACTTATACCCTAGCCGAGGCTAAAAGTGGTACACCCCTACCTCTCAAAGAGCAGTAACATTGGGTATTATCATGGTCAAAAAGAGAGACAATAATGCTAAAGAATCCATTTTAATAACCCCATTCTTTTGATTGACCCTACCACTAAGGATCATCACAATAAACTAGTCAATCATCACCCTCATCACCTATGAATAGTGTCCAACACTACTAAGTCAATTATGGGTCATCTTACAAAATTTTACATGGGTGACTATACCCACCAATGGTCAATCACAAGCTCACCAATACCCTGGGCTGCCATGTCTACCCTTTCCTTTTTATCGCGCATGGATGCTAAATTTTAGGCCAAATGCCTTATATGCATACAATATTAGTCCTATAGACTATTTCCTTGTTTCACATAGCAGCTCGTACCATAACCATTGCCCTTAGATGCCTCAGGAATGACATGAAAAACTAGGGAAAGCAGGGCAGACACTCTGCCCTGCGCCCTTCCACAATAGCGATAAAAATCCCGTTATAGCGGTCCCAATAGTAACCACGCAAGAAATTTTCCAGCTAAAAACACTCATCCCCCTTTCCAGCTACCACTGTTTAAACCTGTAAATCCCGCCATGGTCTTAAACCACCCTCAAGACCATTCCTGGCATTATCGCATCGCAAATCAACATGATACCTCATGAAATAAAATAAATCACAACATGTGCTTCCCGATAATATCTGCCCGCTATTACATACTAATGACTCCCTTGTTCCCTTGGTTCCCCACCAAGTCTCGATTGTCCTGAAATCGGGGCTTCCCTATATGGACAATCCCTTTTTGTTCCCTTACCATCTATATAACTGGTAAGCCTATACCCGAACGTAATGCAAACAATTTTAATTAAGGCATATCGTAATTTATTATTTAAAACAATCACAGTTTCCAAAGCTGGAACTAAATTTTCCTTACCGCAGTTCCTACCATCAAGCAATGATAGCTCTTTTCCCCCATGGTTCCCAACCAATCCCGACTGTCCTGAAACTAGAGTTTCCCTACAGTCGTAAGCCTTGTCCCCCTACCATTTTTACCAATGGCAAGCCCGATTTCAAAAAGTGACACCACTTTACTAACCAATTTTAAGTACACAAAAAGTAATTATCAACAAAGCACACCAATTCAAGTTATGACTCCTCCCGGAACAAGACATTCACAATAAATCAAATAATTGCACACCATACATTTGCAGTCATTGAATCAACATCAATGCACATAAGCACAACCTCAAGTATCAAGCTTAAACATTCAACCAAATCAGTTTCGTTACTTTTTATTCGCCTCATGGATGACCATTAGCCGACCCATCCATACCTTTACATAGCCTCCCCAGCCAGAAACCAATTAGAACCTTCCCGATTTCAATCCTTCTTGCTTGTTTGTCGTACCCGGAGTCCAATGACATCCTTCACCTTGTTGAGATACCAATTGGAATAGAGAGATACCAATTGGACTCAATCCATACAAGCAAGTAACGAAACCGCACGAAAAGGAATGAAAGAAAAGAGATGTTTCCTAGAATGCTTCATAGCTTCCCTAGGATTAGATGTGGACGTCTACACACCAATCCGCGGGACTCTATTCGATATTTTGCTTTTATACTGGGAGACCGGTAACCTAGGCTCTGATACCATCTATCACGACCCAACCTACCGGGCCGCATGGGAGCCTACTCTAACCACCTAGATAGATAAACCCTCACCCTCTGTCCAACGGGTAACTTGCAGAAATTAAAGTAAACCATTAATCAAACTATTTTATACATGAGGAATCTCTTTTTAATTTTTTTTTCAGGACATAGACTATTAAAAACTTGCGGAAAAACCTTTACAACATTTTAAACACCCTCCCTAGGATCTGGTCTAAACAGGTACAAGAGAAACTACAAGATGACATAGAGAGGGAAAAGACACAACTTCCGCAATTGAAATCAAAGACAGAAGCTGCTAGAGATCCTCGTCGCCGTGAACCTATGAAACATCACCAACCTGCAACAAGACTATACCAAAAGGTATAGCAAGAGTAAAGTCAGTACAAACACACGTACTGGTAGGCATCATAGGTCGACCCGAATCCCCTCCTACCATCATATAAGAAGAACATGGAAATACATGACTGAAATTAATTAACTTGATTCCCACCCCCACGTTCTTCCACTGCCAACTCCCTCATTCTCAAGGCTTCCAAGTCACACTAACCTTAGACTTCCTAAGACTTACCTTATCCCAGACTTCCCAAGTCACCTTAACCTTGACTTCCCAAGTCACTTTACCCTTGACTTCCCAAGTCACCTTTACCCCAGTCAACTACCTTAACTAAATACCCGGACTAAATTCGGCCCACTGCCCAACCAAACCACTTATACCTAAGTATTTCCTGCCATTTTCCGGACTTCCCCAGACCCCTAGGACAACCTTACCACATGGTTATATTAACCAATAATCACACCCAGACTATCAGTCTTTCTTTGTATTTACCAACCACGGTTGACACCTTCAATGACCACCATGGAGCTACATCTAAATCCTTTCTTAGATCACATAACTTGGACCCTCTAAGGGTCCTCCATCCACACCTAAGTGTTCAACAGGCTACCCCGGTCTTCACCAAGAGCCACCCTTAGCTTATTAACCAGGATAATTCATGACCGCCATTATTACACTTAATGACATTGATTTATGAGCATATAACCTCTTTTAAATAGTCCGGACCCACCCAGACCTCCCTAACACATCTAGTGTTAACATGACAAACCCGATCTACCCCAAGACCAACTAATAACATAATATAGCAACCCGGCCTACACCAAGACCAACTCACGATATACTACAACAACCCGGCCTACACCTAGACTGAACCAATAATATACAGAGAAACCCGACCTACACCAATAGCAAACCCAATACTATAACATAGCAACCCGGCCTACACCAAGACCAAACTAATGATATAACATAGCAACCCGGCCTACACCAAGACCAAACCCAATAATATGCTATAACAACCCGGCCTACACCAAGCCAAACTAATAATATGTTATAACAACCCGGCCTACACCAAGACCAAATTAATAATATGTTATAACAACCCGGCCTACACTAAGACCAAATTAATAATATGTTATAACAACCTGGCCTACACCAAGACCAAACTAAATAGATATAACAGGATTCCCAGTCACTCAAGACCACCAACAAGCATCACATTTTTGATAAGATAGCCCGGTCCACTCACAAAACCAATAACAGTTATTACACTCAGTAAAATAACTCGGTCCACTCATGGAAACAATATCAGTGAATGCAATACAATAATCACAATGCAATATGCAATAAAGTAAGACCATACCAGGCGTGGTACCCGAGCCAACCGAATAGTAACTTGTACATGGCGTGGTACCCGAGCTAACTGAATAGTAACCTGTACCAGGCGTGGTACCCGAGCTAACCAAATGGTAACCTGTACTAGGCGTGGTGCCCGAGCCAACCAAATAGTAACCTGTACCAGACGTGGAACCCGAGCCAACCAAATGGTAACCTGTACCAGGCGTGGTACCCAAGCCAACCGAATGTCAACAAAACCACAGTCAATAGATGAACACACACAACTTGTAAAACCAACGAGTAAACACCGTTTAAACACAAACAATAAATATGAAACTAGACATTCCACACAACTTCCCTAAGCAATGTAATGCATACAATCAATTAGACATGAGTACATGAATATACAACATTCACAGGAAATCATAAGCCATCACCTACCCCTTTCTGGGTACAACTACGGACCATTAATTCCCGTCCAAAGACTATTCCCCGGTTTACCCTTTTTATTTGATAAACATACAAGCATGCGACACGCTTCCCTTTTCTAACCTTAGCAATACCACCGTAAGCCTCAAGCGATAAACATTCCTGAAACCCCTCCTAGGAACTTCCTATTTCCATTTCCCGTGCTCCCAAGCACTTTCCCGGTTCCCCGATCCTTCCCGACATGCTAGTCCCTCAACCCATTATTTTATCACGACAATATGAATAAGTTGAACACATAATACCATTCACAAGACCAACCATTCCGTATATCCTAGAAACAACACAACCAATCCTGAATCTGCCAGACTCCGTGCCCGGAGGCCTAAAACATGGATTCTCCATTTCTACTATATAACAAGTACAAAAGGTAAATAGGTCTAACTACTCATGAAAACCTAGCCTACCTGGGCACCAAGCAGCTGCAACCGTGCATTTCTTGCTCCATGGAGGCATTCCTGGCGGTCCTGCAGGCCCAAATCCGTGGTTTCGCGTCCTTTGTACCAGAATTACTTTCTCATTCTTGGTCTAAAAATAACACACAGGACATACAATTAACACACAAGTCCTGCACATTACCCAAATTATACCAAATCCCCAAACCCCAGGCCACCCATGATCATCCCACCCTTTTCCCGGGCTTTCCACCGTTAAATATCTTAGTACTATCATTTTTATGGATAATAACAGAGAATTTAACAACCTATGATCATAATAACATACTTGTAACAATACCCAAGAACATGCTTGGAATCCCCTTCTTTACCCAAATTCCACCATCCCTAGGTCATTCCAACCTTTCCCCAATTTCCCTCCTAGCAATTCTACCGCATAGGAAATATATTACAGAGTTTGGGGAACTAAAGCCTTATCTTAGTGAAGATTTTTGACGGAAGAATGAGGAAAATTGCCTGGAATCGCCTAGCCCTTCTCCCAAAATGAACTTGTGAAAAAACTGATATTTTTGGGGAATGTTTCTGCATTAAAACCCCGTCGGCCCGCTATAGCGGTCCCCGCTCTACTATAAAGGTCCCGCTATAGCGGTCAACTGCTGCTATAGCTGTCTTAAGCAGGTTGACTGCCCTTTGACCGCCGCTATAGCGGTAATTTCCACCGCTATAGCGGTGGTCGCTATCGCGTGTGGTCGCTATCGCGTGTGGTCGCTATCGCGTGTGGTCGCTATCGCGTGTGGTCGCTATCGCTTGTGGTCGCGCTCGTCACGGACAAAATATTTGTAAATCTGCCAATTTTGGCCATTTCACAACACACTTGCTTCTCCCAATGACCTGAAGGAACCCTTTCACGTCAAACGCAATTCCGGGAGTTCTAGTTACCCAAATTCGATTCTGAAAAGTCCCTCGGACTCCTCTATATCTTGGCTACGCGGAAAACTAGTTTAATCCAAGACACCTAGTCCAATCCATACCTGGATTTCCCTAGGCTCCACCTCGCTCCAAAACCAGCCGAGGCTAGCCTAGCCCAGAATTTTAAACTCCTAAACTCAGAGTTTTCTAACTCTAAAACTTGGCACGATTGGCTACCCATAATGACGGACCTGGTCGTTACATAACTAATCACACTTATGACTTTAGTTTATCAGGAGTCTCCACACACAATCACTCTATCACAAATAAATTCTACGCATAAACACGAATCCAATGATACCCATATTATTAAGGTTCTAAATCGGGTCCAAAAAGTCAACCCCGAGCCCAAAAGGGAAAAAATTGAAAATTTTAAAAAAATTGGTTCACCCAAAGTTTAAGGAGTTCAAACATGAAATTTCATAAAAACGGGATTAAAATCAAACTTGAAATCATCAAAATAGCATTCTTCAATTTTACTGGGAAAACCCCCAAATTCCAAGTTCAAACGAGGTTTAAAATGAGTAAAACCATTAAATTTATGCTAAAATCCGATTACCCATACTTCAAGGGCCTTAGTTTCCAAAAATCAACAAAAACCCATCACAATTTGATTCTAAAATCAATAACTTCTCATTTCATAAACTTTGGGGTTTTAAATCTCGACTTGTGAGTAAAGATCATGAAAAATGTAAAGTATAATCTTGAAAAAAGAATAAAAGGATGGTAGAAACACATATCCATGATTATACGAGAAAAACGAATAAAAAATTGCCTCAATCGGAGCTCCCTAGCTCCCAAAATTTCAAAAACATGAAATTTGCCGATTTAAGTAAACACAGGAAACCATCACGATCATGACAAAAAGGCTCACATTTGCGAAGACCTTTGGTGGTGACCTTCGTGGTCATAACAAAAAGGATCGCGATCATGTAACGATCAGGTTTGTCATTATGGATAAACCTTTTGTGCCAAGTTTCAGGTTAGAAAACTTTTGGGTTTGGGAGTTGAAACTGTTGGGCTAGGCTAGTCTCGATCAGTTTTAGAGTGAGGTATGGTCTAGGACAATCCAGGTAAGGATGGGGTAAAGTGTCTTTACTTGAGCTAGTTTTCCTTTTAGCTAAGACATAAAGAAGTTCGGGGGACTTTTCAAAATTGAATTCGGGTAATTAGAACTCTCGGTATCAAGGTTGACGTGAAGGGGTTATTCCGAAATATTGGGAAATCAAGTGTGTTGTAAAATGGGGCAATTTGATGGATTTTATGACTTTTTGTCGCATGTTAACCACCATAGCGGTTGACACACTGCCATAGCGACCTTCGCCATAGCAGAGAAAATACCGCTACAGTGAAAGTCAACGTCGGTCAGCCTCTGCCATAGCGGTTGACTCTGTTACGACGGTACCGCTATAGAGGAGCGGACTGCTATAGTGGAGCATGATAGGATTTAATGCATAAAGTTCCCCAAAATAGTCAGTTTTATCAAAGACGTTTTAGGAGATGGGCAAGGCGATTTTGGGCGATTTTCCTTCGTTTTCCATCATTTTTCATCCCAAAGGTAAGGTTTCAACTCCCTAAACTCCGTACTATCTTTCCTACACTATAGAATTGATAGGATTGGACTTGGAGAAAGGTTTGGGATGACCTAGGAATGGTAGAATCCAGGGAAAAAGGGAATTCTAGGGTGCTAGAGTTCTTGGGTCTTGATCATTGATGATGGGTGATGCTCACTTAGCCATAATTATCTAAAGGTATCTGTAAAAATGATGAATTTAGGTAAATTAATGGTGAGAAAGCCCGGGAACGGGTGGAATAATCATAGGTTAGCCTGGGGATTGGGATTTTTTACAATCCGGGTACTTTGGGTCAGTAATTGATTATAGTTTTTGCATATTTGTTTCTAGACCAAGAACAAGCAAAGGATCCTGAAAGGGGGAAAGCTCCGGTTCAATAGAGCTTGGAATAATTCAAGGTAGGTGATGGTTATTGATTCCCATATGTATTGTATGTTTGTGTACTTTTGTCTAAGTATTGTATGAGTTGCATACTTAGGGAATGATTAGGAATGTCTAAGGGTCCTCTTATCAGTCTTGTGAAATGAACTAGGTGTTATTGCTTGTTGGTTTACAAGTGTTGATTGTTCATTGTTTGTGACTGTGGATTTTTGTGACATTTGGTTGGCTCGGGTACCATGCTTGGTACAAGATAACTAACTGGTTGGCTTGGGTACCACGCCTGGTACGGGTTTACTTTATTGTATTGCTGGATTTTAATAATGGTTTCATGAGTGGACCGGGTTGTGTTTATGATTGTGATATTGCATATTGTCCTTGAAGGGCCAGGTTGTTATTGTATTGATTTGTGAGTTTGGTCATGGTGTAGACCGGATTGCATGTTTAACACTTAGGTGTTGTTTAGGGGGATCCCAGGGTAGGTCTGGGATATGTAAAATGGTATATTTATTAATTATTATTGATTGTTGATCATGGTTATAAGGGTGGGTTACATGTGGGAACAAGCTAGGAAGAGACTTGTAGTTTAGGGATACATGTTGGCTTGATTACATATTTCATGTACTTTTACTTATCTATTGTACCATTCATATATTGCTTATCTGGAGCTGGCTGATGATCCTACCAGTACACGGTGGTTGTATACTGATTCTGCACTTGCATTTCTTTTTGTGAGTACATGCAATCTTCCAACGACTGACACGCGACCTTACTTGTAGTTCCAGCGCTTCCAAAAATCAAGGGTGAGCTATTTAGGTCAAGCTACCTTGGTCTCTTTTGTTTTTAGTATAGCCCACTTGTTTCGGGCTTAGAATCTTGCTTATTTAAGGGTTGCATCCCCGTATTCTAGATTTTTGGTAGTGTTTTGGTATAATGACATTCAGGTTCTAAGGAGGGATTTCCGTAGGTTCATTTATATTAGTGTTAATTTGGTTGATTATTGCTAATTTTACTTATTCTATACTGGTTTTGAGCTGTTAGAACGGTTAAGTCTTGGGTCGTTGATGGTTCGCTCGCCTGGGGGTTGGATGGGTACCACTCGCGATGGTTTGGGTTGTGACAAAGATGGTATCATAGCCCTAGGTTCGTTGATCTCGTTGTACCAAAATAGGTCCAGTAGAGTCTTACGGAACGGTGCGGAGACGTCAGTACTTTTCTTCGAGAGGCTATAGGACTTTAGGAAAACTATCTCTTCTTTTTTCTTCTTGCTATAACTTGATTCCAATTGGTATCTGGTGATACAAATTGGTATCTGGATCTTTCACTCTTCTGTCCGCAGATGGTTAACACAAGGAACACTGGAGTAAGACCAACAGTCTCAATCGTGGGTCCGATGGTCAGAGGTAGAGGCAAGGGTAGAGGCAGAGGTCAGGGCAGATCCACACCTGACAGGGGTGGAGCTCAAGCGGAGGTAGGAGAGCGAGAAGCAACCCCTCCCCTACCTCAGGAACAGGTTATCGAAGAAGTGGAAGTTGCTGTTGAGGATGGAAGGGCGTAGGAGGAGGCAACACCGCCTGGAGGTGCGGGCCTTCCCCCTATGACGCCCGAAGCATTTCAGCAGGTTTGGAACTTTTTGAGTGGTTTGGTTGGTGCCGGAGCCACCCTCGTGAGTGTTGCAGATCAGGCTCTGGCACTCAGCCAATAGTTACTACGACTCCTAGGATGGATGCAGCTTCTGGCACTGGTGACTTCTTCAGGCCAATGCTAGGCCCGGTAATGACAGGGAATGAACATGAGATGCTGACTAAGTTCCTCAAATTGAAACGTCCTACATTTCAGGGTACTGATAAGAAAGATGATTATGAGTTCATCTTGGATTGCTATGAAAGGCTACACAAGCTGGGTATTGTGCGACAGTATGGAGTTGAGTTCATCACATTTCAGCTGCAGGGTGATGCTAAACGATAGTGGAGGTCTCAGGTGGAATGTCGACCATCGACCTTGCCTCCATTGACTTGGGAGGAGTTTCATGCTCTCTTCTTGGAGAAGTATGTACCCCGTATTTTTGAGGGATAGGAAAAAGGATGAGTTCTTGAATCTGGAACAGGGTAGCATATCGGTATCTGCTTATGAGGCTAAGTTTCATGCCTTGTCTCATTTTGCTACGCAGTTGTTGGGGTCTGAGGAGGAGAGGATCCAACTATTTATGAATTGCTTGAACACTGATTTGCAAGTATTATCTATGCACATGACTTCATTAGGAAAGAGCTTCAATGAGGTAACAAATTATGTTAAAAAGTTAGAAGGGGCCAAGCAAATGGGGCAGGCTAAAGTGTTAGCCAAGAAGCCTCGAAATGACGGAAACTTCAGTGTCTCGCACTCCAAAGTCCATAAGTATATTTAGCCCATCCCATTCATTCAGCTCTGCCAGCTGCTACAGGTGGTCATCCAAGAGCTAATCAACAGTTTTCAGCTCCTAGAGGCCAGAGAGCTTCTTACACATCTGCCAGCAGACCTACACTTGATTGCAGTTGTTTTTATTGTGGTGATCTGGGCCACTTTAAGAGGGAGTGCCCTCACAGGAAGATTAGTAATTAGGTTCAGCAGCAATCTAAGGCCTTGATCCCGGCATGTAGAGGTGGTTATGCTAGAGATCGTCCACAGGGTAGGTGAGGTAACTTTCAGGGAGGCCAGGGAGACACAGGGAATGACGGCAGGGGAAGAGGTGTGATGCAGCCAGCCAAATAAGTAGCTCAAATTGATGACCGAGATCAGTGTTATGCATTTCCAGGAAGGTCCGAGGCGGAGGCATCAGACGCGGTGATCACAGGTACCATTTTAGTCTATGATAGGATGGTTTCCGTGCTTTTTGAACCAAGTTCTACATATTCATATGTGTCTGTGAATTTTGCTTTGGGTCTGGATTTGATTTGTGATATCCTTGATTCCTCTATCTACTTTTCCACCCAGGTTGGAGAGTCCGTGATTGTGACTCATGTTTATCGTAATTATTCTGTTGTATTTGTGAGGTTGCATACTTGGGTAGACTTGGTAATTCAGGAAATGCTAGACTTCGATGTCATTTTGGGCATGACCTGGTTATCCCCTTATCATGCCATATTGAATTGTAACACAAAGACTGTGGCTCTAGAGATTCCGGGCAAGGATAGGCTAGAGTGGGAAGGTGTGTACAGGCCTAAGACGGCCAAGATAATATCGTTTATTCAGGCTAGGAAGCTAGTGGGGAGAGGGCGTCTAGCCCTTTTGGCTCATCTCTGGTATGACAGTGTGGAGTCTCCATCTATTGAGTCAGTTCCAGTTGTTTTAGAGTTTCGAGAGGTGTTCCCAGCGGATTTGCCTGGTATGCCTCCGAACAGGGATATTTATTTTTGTATTGACTTGGTTCTAGACACTCGCCCAATTTCCATTCCTCCATATCTTATGGCTCCTTCAAAGTTAAGGGAACTTAAGACTCAGCTTCAGGAACTCCTAGATAAGGGATTCATCCATCCCAATGCTTCGCCTTGGGGTGCTCCGGTCTTGTTTGTGAAGAAAAAGGATGGTAGTATGCGGATGTGCATAGATTACATGCAGTTGAATAAGGTGAACATCCAGAATAAGTACCCTTTACCCCGTATAGATGATTTGTTTGACCAGTTTCAAGGTGCATCTTTGTTCTAAAAAATTGACTTGAGGTCAAGGTATCATCAGTTGAAGATTAAGCCCGAGGACATTCCTAAGACTGCTTTTCAGAATCGATATGGGCATTACGAGTTCTTAGTAATATCGTTTGGGTTGACTAATGCACCGGCAGCATTCATGAGTTTGATGAATAGGGTGTTTAAGTCTTATTTGTATTCATTTGTTATTTTCTTTATTGACGATATCTTGATCTACTCCAAGAGTAAGGATGAGCATGTTAAACATCTCCGTATAGTGTTGGAGATATTAAGACACCAAAAGCTTTATGCGAAGTTCTCTAAGTATGAGTTTTGGTTGACTTCAGTCGCATTCTTGGGGAATGTAGTATCAGAAAAGGGGGTGATGGTAGATCTCCAAAAGATTGAGGCAGTCAAGAGTTGGGCCCGGCATACCTCTGTGACTGATGTGAGGAGTTTTGTTGGGCTCGCAGGTTACTACCAGAGGTTTGTCAAGAATTTTGCATCTATTGCTACTCATCTGACAAGGCTAACACAGAAAAAGGTACCGCTTGTGTGGTTCGACAAGTGTGAGGAGAGCTTCCAAAACCTCAAGACACTTCTGACCACGACTCCTATTTTGTCTTTGCCGATTGAAGGTAAGGACTTTATTGTTTATTGTGATCTTTACATTCTGGTTTGGGTACTGTGTTAATGCAAGATAGGAATGTGATAGCATATGCTTCTAGGTAGTTTAAGGTTCATGAGAGAAACTATATGACTCACGATTTAGAGTTGGCAGTGGTGGTGTTTGCACTCAAGATTTGGAGACACTATCTCTATGATGTCAAGTGTGAGGTGTTTAATGACCATCGCAGCCTGCATCATATTTTCACTCAGAAAGACTTAAACCTGAGGTAGAGAAGGTGGATGGAGTTGTTAAAGGACTATGATGTGACCATTCAGTACCATCCAGGTAAGGCTAATGTGGTGGCAGATGTATTAAGTCGAAAGACAGTTAGCATGGGTAGTTTGGCTTATTTGGGAGTGTCCAAACGACTATTGGCAAAGGATATTCAGGCGTTGGAATCTAAGTTCATGCACTTGGGTATTTCATAACAAGGTAGGGTGTTGGCCAGTATTGAGATCAAAGCCTCTTTTATAGAAGAAATAAAGGCTAAACAGTTTCAGGATCCACAGCTGAGCAAGCTTTGAGGTAAGGTAATATTTGGAGAGTCCAGGGACGCCACGTTGGACGCTGACAGAGTATTGAAATTTAAGGAAAAGGTTTGTGTGCCTCGAGTTGATGACATAATTTAGAAGGTGTTAGCAGAGGCTCATGGTTCTCGATATTTGATTCATCCGGGTGTAACCAAGATGTACAGAGATTTGAGACAGTTTTATTGGTGGCCGGGATAAAAAGGGACATAACCGATTTTGTGTCCAAATGTCATAATTGCCAGCAGGTAAAGTATGAGAACCAAAGACCTGCAGGTCTACTTCAGAGAATGCCCAATCCAGAGTGGAAGTGGAAAATGATAGCCATGGATTTCGTGGTGGGTCTTCCCAAGACTTTGGGGAAGTATGACTCTATTTGGGTCATTATCGACAGACTGACCAAGTTAGCTCATTTCATTCCGGTCATGGTGGATTACAATTCTCAACAATTGGCTAAGATTTATGTGAAAGAGATCGTGAGATTGCATGGGGTACCACTGTCCATCATTTCAGACAGGGGTACACAATTTACCTCTAAGTTTTGGGGTAAGTTATATGAAGAGTTGGGTACGCGATTTACTTTTAGTACAACCTTCTATCCTCAGACTGATGGTCAGTCGGAGAGGATGATTCAGGTACTGGAGGACATGCTGAGAGCATGTGTGATTGACTTTGAGGGTCATTGGGACCAATTTCTGTTGTTGTGCGAGTTCTCATACAATAACAACTACCACTCCAGTATCGACATGGCACCATTCGAGGCACTATATGGGAGGGGTTGTCGATCACCCATAGGGTGGTTTGAGGAAGGTGATGTAAATACTTTGGGCGTGGACTTGGTACGGAAAGCACAAGAAAAGGTAAGGGGCACTCAGACCAAGCTGCTAGCCACCCAAAGCAGGTAGAAGGAATATGCGAATCGTAAGGTAAGGGACATGGATTTTCAGGTTAGTGAACAGGTATTGTTGAAGGTGTCAACCATGAAGGGAGTTATGCATTTCGGCAAGAAGGGCAAGCTCAGCCCTCGGTTCATTAGACCTTTTGATGTTCTTGAGATCGTGGGGCCAGTGGCTTACAGATTAGCACTGCCGTGCAGTTTGTTGGGTGTCCATTCGGTATTCCATGTATCCATGCTAAAGCGATACCATGGAGATGGGGACTACATCATCAAGTGGGATGAGGTGTTATTTGATAAGGATCTTCGCTATGAAGATGAACCGATTTTGATTCTTGATCAGGATGTCCAAAAATTGAGGACAAAGGTGATCAGTATGGTAAATGTTCAATGTAAGTATCGTACTATTAAGGAATCCCCTTGGGAAACCGAGAAGGACATGCAGGATAAGTACCCTCACTTATTTGAGGATTCAGGTACTACACCTCCCTTCTTTATTTTTTCGTATTTTTGATTTGATCATTTGGGGATGAATGATACGTAAATTAGTATTTATTGTAATGACCGGGTTCTTTATTATGGGTAAACCTTTCATGATAGGTTTCGGGTTAGAAAACTTCCGGTTTTGGGAGTTGAAAATGTTAGGCTAGGCTAGTCTTGGCCGGTTTTGGAGTGAGGTATGGTCTAGTAAAATTCGGGTAAGGATGGGGTAAAGTGTCTTGAGTTGAGATAGTTTTTCTTTTAGCTAAGATATAAATGAGTCCGGGGCACTTTTCAAAATTGAATTCGGGTAAGTAGAACTCTCGGTATCAAGGTTGACGTGAAGGGGTTGTTCTGGAACATCGGGAAATCAAGTGTGTTGTAACATGAGAAAATTTGAGGAACTTTACCACTTTCTGTCCCGTGTCAACTGCCATAGAGGTCGACACACTGCCATAGCAACCTTCGCTATAACTGAGAAAATACTGCTATAGCGGAAGTCAACGTCGGTCAGCCTCTGCCATAGCGATCGACTCTTCTATGGTGGTACCACTATAGAGGAGTAGACTGCTATAGTGGGGCGTGATGGGATTTAATGCATAAACTTCCCCAAAACAGTCAGTTTTCAATAAAGATGTTTCTGGAGAAGGTCAAGGCGATTTTGGGCGATTTTCCTCCATTTTCCATCATTTTTTGTCCCAAAGGTAAGGTTTCTACTCCCCAAACTCCATACTATCTTTTCTACACTATAGAATTGCTAGGGTTGGAATTGGGGAAAGGTTTTGGATGACCTAAGAATGGTAGAATCCGAGAAAAAAGGGGATTCTAGGGTGCTAGAGTTCTTGGGTCTTGATCATTGATGATGGGTGATGATCACTTAGTCATAATTCTCTAAAGGTATCCATAAAAATGATGAATTTAGGTGTATTATTAGTGGGAAAGCCTGGGAATGGGTGGAATAATCATAGGTTGGCCTGGGGATTGGGATTTTGTACAATCCGGGTACTTTGGGTTCGTAATTGATTATAGTTTTTGCATATTTGTTTCTAGACCAATAACAAGCAAGGGTTCCTGAAAGGGGGAAAGCTCCGGTTCAATAGAGCTTGGAATAATTTGAGGTAGGTGATGGTTATTGATTCCCGTATGCATTATATATTTGTGTACTTTTGTCTAAGTATTATATGAGTTGCATGCTTAGGGAATGACTAGGAATGTCTATGGGTCCTGTTATCGGTCTTGTAAAATGAACTAGGTGTTATTGCTTGTTGGTTTACAAGTGTTGATTGTTCATTGTTTGTGACTGTGGATTTGTGTGACATTCAGTTGGCTCGGGTACCACACCTGATACAGGATAAATAACTGGTTGGCTCGGGTACCACGCCTGGTACGGGTTTACTTTATTGTATTGTTGGATTTTAATAATGGTTCCATGAGTGGTCCGGGTTGTGTTTATGATTGTGATATTACATATGGTCCTTGAAGGGCCGGGTTGTTAGTGTATTAATTTGTTAGTTTGGTCTTGGGATAGACCGGGTTGCATGTTTAACACTTAGGTGTTGTTTAGGGGGATCCCATGGTAGGTCTGGGATATGTAAAATGGTATATTTTTTGATTATTATTGATTGTTGATCATGTTTATAAGGGTGGGTTACATGTGGGAACAAGCTAGGAAGAGACTTGTAGTCTAGGGATACATGTTGGCTTGTTTACATGTTTCATGTACTTTTACCTGGCTAATGTACCGTTCATATATTGGTTATCTGGAATTGGTTGATGATCCTACGAGTACATGGTGGTTGTGTACTGATTCTGCACTTGCATTTCTTTTTGTGAGTACATGCAATCTTCCAGTGGCTGACACGCGACCTCACTTGTAGTCCCAGCACTTCCAAACATCAAGGGTGAGCTCTTTCGATCAAGCTACCTTGGTCTCTTTCATTTTTATTATAGCCCACTTGTTTCGGGCTTAGACTCTTGATTATTTTAGGAATGCATCCCCGCATTCTAGATTTTTGGTAGTGTTTTGGTACGATGAATTTTAGGTTCTAGGGAGGGATTTCCGCAGGTTAATTTAAATTAGTGTTGATTTGGTTGATTATTGCTAGTTATACTTATTGCACACTGGTTTTGAGCTATTAGAACGGTTAAGTTTTGGATCATTGATGGTTCGCTCTCTCGGGGGTTGGGTGGGTGCCACTCGTGGCGGTCTGGGTCGTGACAGATTGCGACCTTAGCAGCACCAGTAATAACTGTCCGTAGTAAACCGATTATATCTCCCTTATACGAGCTTCAAATGCGACGATTCTTTTTGAGTTAGTTCTAAAATTTCAATACGGATCTAATGGTACTATTCAAACACCAAATAGATCTCATTTTATTCAGGTGACACTACTAAAACCCAATGATGATAAACTTCCAAACTCCAAACGAGTATGAAAAACTCATCTTTGACCCCTCGAACATAAACCAATAGTGCAAACCACTTGTTAAACACATTCCAGACTTTATGAAATCATAAAAACACCCAAACAAGGTTATCTTGGCTAAATGTTGACCTAGGTCAACTCTTAACTTAGAAATTTTCTAAACTTTTGCATAACGACTCAAAGCGCATTCCGAAGCCTCGAGATCTGAACCAAACCTTCAACTAGACAAAATGTAACCCTTCAGACTTAGTGGAATCTTCAAAACTCAAAAATAAGCTTTCTACCCTCAAATGTTGACTTTGATCAACTCTCTTAAGTTTTCAACTTCCAAAACTCAAAAACTCATCCAAATGTCTTTGAAGCCGAACCAATAGTCCTACTAATCTAAAAATGACATTTTGGAACTAATGACACTGGATGAATTTTGATACGAGCTCAACTCCTATCGATATTGACTAAACTCAACCATATTAGCTTTTCAACCTTTCAAATTAAAAAACCTGCATAATTCTCAACACCCACCTTGAAAACCATGCCGCCTATTTGTCACGATCTAATTTCTCGGTCATGATGGCACCTATAACCCCCGGTAGGTGAACCAATCCCCGTAGCCCAGGACAGTTAGTAATGGGCTACTATCTAACAAATAAGGGAACAAGACGAAGAGAATAGATAAAAGGGATATAAATATATACATATGCAGAAACTAAACCAAACCCCAAGACCTGGTATCATAGTATAGAGCCACAACTACATACATGGAGTGCAAACGATCCAAAACAATATATACAGATGTCTCTGAGTGGTAACAGAGTACATAAAGCAAAAGATAAACTAAAGCTAAGCTCCGATCGCCAAGAGCTCACCCTCAGTCTGAAGTAGTCCCCAACAGATCTCCAAGCACGAATCACAGCGATCTAACGACGATGGCCCACGCTAGGATCTGCACCCAAAGATGCAGGGGGTAGGGTGAGCACCAAATGCGAAGCATAAGGTACCCAGTAGGTATCATAGGCCGACTGGGCACATATAAGATAAAAGCGTAGTAACAGACAGAATAGAAACAAGTAGTCACAGAAATTAATAAAAGGTACACAGGAACTAGCCAGAGGGAAATCAACATAACCACATGTGAGGCTAGTAAGACGAATATATACACCATAGGCACAGGTGAAAGTGAGAAATAACGCACCTGGGGTCCATGCAATAACAGTGTATACATGATAAGTTTACGAAATGGACGGTATACCGGTAACCTCAAGTGTAAGAAGAGAGAAAGAGTAATGATAGGCATGCTCAGAGACATGAATCAAACTCAACTAATCATATCAATCTCAATCCAGAAACTAACAGTCTAGCAGTAACCAATTTCATACTTAACCGTAACAAGAAACAATTCTGTAAGTAAATAGCAAGAGTCTACCTACAGTCCCCCGGCCGCCCATACAACCGAGGAACACAAACAAGTGAAAAGAAACCCTCCGGCATCCCATACTACCGGAGCGTACAATCAACAAACAACAAACAAGGGTGGAGCGTCAAACAATGAATGATATGATGCATGAAGATCTCAAGTGAAATGGTATCTCTGTATGTACCTCCTCCGGTGCCGATCCGGCCTAGCAGGTAGGTTCCATGGAAGGACACTGCCCGTATACCTCTACTCCACCGTATACCCTTCCTCCGGCACACGCAGCCCACAGCCCCTGGCCCAGATGGCAAGGTCCATGGAGGTCCCTGACCCCATACTAAAACTCAGTATCAAAACATGTCGTTCGGAAGCAAGTCCGGGTTCAAGATAGAGACCCAGTCTCGAATATGCATGCCCAGACCCTGTCCAGGACTAAAGTAGTAGGAATATCTCAAAACCCCCTCCAAGGGTGCCCGGGCATAACCGGGTCTAAACAGTAGAAAGTCATCTCAGGTGCTCGGTCCGACCGAGGCTAAAATTCATCTCAAGTAGCAAGGAAACTCAACTAGCACCCCGGCCCTGCCGAGTATAGTGTTAATCGTAAAACTGGTGTTTTAAAACATAATTTTACTTTCTTTTTACCCAGGAATATTCACAAGTTAAATCAAACAATTTCCAAATTATTTCCATTAAAAACAGGCCCCCGGGGCCATGCAAGGTTAGAAAATGGTGCCAGTAGGCCCGAAGCCAAAACCATAGTAAAACATGGATAAAACCTCTTTATATGCATGGAAATGGTATGATCACACACAATAGCTGCCCAGCAGCTCACAATCAACCTACCGACCCTGCATAGGCCCACAGCTACTCAGCAAGCATAACCAGCCTAGAAGGATAATTCTATGCCCGGGACTCGCGGACATTCCCAAAATTCCACCTTCTATGTTCCAGAGTCAACAAGGCCTCACAGGACCACAAGGGTAAATAAAATATATCGGCAAGTACTACAAGCAACGGAGGAACAAAAGTAGACGGACATGAATAAAGCGGTCGACGTCTGTGGTACCAACCTAATAAACCAACCAAGGGATGCCCATTAATACAATTTTATCCTATATATGCGGAGTCTAGGGAAAATAAACCGTAACCTACCTGTCGTACGATGACAAGCTTGAACCTCTCCGAAAAATCCCCAACACGAAATCAAACTCGAACTCGGGCTTGAATAACTCGGCGTAGATAATTGATTTCTCTTTTCGGTGCTCAAATATAAGAACAAAACAAGAACAAAATGTTTTCTCCACCAAATATCTTTGTCCACCTAAGCATGTAAGTGAACAATTTTAAATGTTTAAGAGAATATTAAGTACAAAAAGTTAATGGCTATGTAGGGTAATAATGTGTATATATATATATACTACCACATACTGCCAACCTTGTTGTACAATGCCTCCACTTCCACGTGGAAGTGGAGGTGGCAACCAATTCGTCCCGTTAAGTATATACTCGGGTATTGCATAAATTTATGGTAAAATATATATAACTTTTTGATTATACCATAATTAATAGAAAATCATTTAAAATAAAACCTATTATATTATAATAATAATTTTCAACATAACTAAATTTACTATCTCCGTTAAAATATTACAATGTATAAAAACCTTATAAAATAAATACATATACAATTATATCGTAACAAAAATATTTTTCATAAACCTTTAAAATACTTTTAAAAGGTAATAAAAAAAATAACTTTTTACCACATTCAACTTTAAAATAAAATATTTTCAAATATACGCGCGATGCTAATAAAATTCTTAAATTTAAGTTCGCAACTCCCCATCGCACCATTTTGATACTCAAGAACTCTCTTGGAACCCTCCCTTATGTTTTCTCACTGTTTCAGAACTGAAATGGCATTTTAAAATGTGAAGTTGAGGCTTAAATCGATTTTGACCCGACCCGGTTCGCGACCCGGTTCGTAACCCGGTTTCTGCCAGACAGTCCGCGGTAAAACAGTCATAAATTTTTACTCCGAGATCAGTTGGACGTGAGGTTTTGTGCATTGGAAACTACACTCGTAGACCTTCGATTTGGTATTTCGGGAGACTTCTAACTCTTTATATATTGAGAGAAAAGCTCTGAGACATTTTACCCAAAGTTCAGAAAATTTATTAAAGAACTTACGATAACTTTTGCCGACTTGCTTGACTTCAAAACTTATCATACGACCAAACAAATGGACCCGGCACCGAACTACCGGTCCCGACAAGCCTTAAATGACTTGGGTCCGCTACAACAAGCTCTAACGGCACAAGGAAAACGTGTATGTGGAAATGACCGGAAGGGTCATTACATCATCCACTACTAAAAAGGACTTTCGTCCTCGAAAGTCAAGGTCAAGGGGGTACCTGAAGGCTCAAACAGCTGCGGATATTAGGCGCGCATATCTCTCTCGGTCTCCCAGGTAGCCTCCTCGACTGGACGGTGCCTCCACTGAACCTTAACAACCGGGATCTCTCGAGACCTCAATCTCCTGACATCTCTGGCCAAAATAGCTCCCGGCTCCTCAACAAAGGCTAAACCCTCACCCAACTGAACTGAATCCCACTGTAACCTATGAGACTCATCTGGGACATACCGACGCAACATCGAAACATGAAATACAGGATGTATAGCTGAAAATATCGGAGGAAAGGCTAGCTGATAGGCAACGCTACCAACCCTCTGAAGAATCTCAAACGGCCCAATGTACCTGGGGCTAAGCTTGCCCCGCCTACCAAATCTCACCATGCCCTTCATGGGCGGTACACGGAGAAACACTAAGTCACTGACACTAAACTCCAAGGCACGAAGCCTACGATCAACATAACTCTTCTGCCTGCTCTGAGCTGCCCAAGTCTGTCCTGAATCACTCGGACTCGGTCTAAGGAATCTTGAAGCAAATATGTGCTCTGTGGCCTAGAACTAAAACCATCAAACCAACCTACCGGTGATCTGAAACGCCTGCCATACAAAGCCTCAAAAGGTGCCATGCTGATACTCGAATGGAACTGTTATTATAAGCAAACTCTGCCAAGGGAACAAACTGATCCCAAGAACCTCCAAAGTCAAGAACACAGGCCCGAAGCATGTCCTCCAGAATCTGAATGGTCCTCTCGGACTGGCCATCTGTCTGAGGGTGGAAAGTGGTACTAAGATGAACCTCTATACCCAAATCTCGCTGAATAGCCCTCCAGAACTGAGATGTGAACTGAGTGCCGCGGTCTGAAATGATAGAAGCTGGGACCCCGTGCAACTGAACAATCTCACGAAGGTAGATCTGAGCTAACCTCTCTGCTCCATAAGAAGTCTGAACCGGCAAGAAATGTGCTGACTTAGTCAGCCTATCAACAATCACCCATATGGAATCAAACCCATGAGAAGTATGAGGCAAACCAACAATGAAGTCCATAGTAATCCCTTCCCACTTCCACTCAGGAATGGGAAGTTGCTGCATCAAACCACCAGGTCTCATGTACTCGAACTTAACCTGCTGACAGTTCAAGCACCGAGATATGAACTCTGCTATATCCCACTTCATACCACTCCACCAGTAAAGCTGTCTCAAGTCTCTATACATCTTTGCTGTGCCAGGGTGAATGGAGTATCTAGTACAATGTGCCTCATGAAGTATCAACTGAATCAAATCACTAATCCTCAGAACACAAAGGCGACTATCAAACCTCAGAACCCCATCTGAATCTAGAGTTGCCTGGCTGGTCTCACCCTAAACAACCCAATCACGAAGGTCACACAACTGCTGATCCTCAAACTGACGACTCTGAATCTGATCAATCAAAGTAGAACGAACCTCAATACTGGCGAGAACTATGCTAGGATCCGACAAGTCAAGCCTAACCAAACGGTTAGCCAAGGACTGGATGTCCAAGGCTAATGGTCGCTCTGAAACTGAAAGAGAAGCTAGGCTACCCATACTCACTGCCTTCCGGCTCAAGGCATCCGCTACCACGTTTGCCTTGCCTGGATGATACAGAATAGTGAAGTCATAGTCCTTCAGTAACTCGACCCATCTCCTCTGTCTCGAGTTCAACTCTCACTGACTCGTGATATACTGAAGACTACGATGATCAGTGAAGATCTCACAGTGAACTCCATATAGGTAATGTCTCCAGATCTTGAGCGCGAAAACTACCGCCGCCAACTCTAAGTCATGAGTAGGGTAGTTGCGCTCGTGAACCTTCAGCTGCCTCGATGCATATGCTATTACTCGAACCTGTTGAGTCAACACACAACCAAGACCAACCCCAGAAGCATCACAATACACGGAGAAGCTCTGACCCTCAACCGGCAAAGTCAAAACTGGAGCTGAAGTCAATAAGGCCTTAAGCCTCTGGAAGCTATCCTCGCACTGATCCGACCACTGAAATGGGACATCCTTCCTAGTCAGCATAGTCAAGGGTGCTGCTATGGAAGAAAATCCCTCGACGAACCGTCTGTAGTAACCTGCTAATCCAATAAAGCTGCGGACCTCAGTAGCAGTAGTAAGTCTCGGCCAATCACAAACCACAGAAATCTTTCCCGGGTCAACCCTAATCCCATCCTTAGACACCACGTGCCCTAGGAATGCAACTGACTCAAGCCAAAACTCGCACTTTGAGAACTTGGCATAAAGCCGATGATCTCTTAAAGTTTGGAGTATAACCCTCAAGTGCTGCTCATGCTCATCTCTACTACGCGAGTATACCAAGATGTCATCTATAAAAACTATCACAAATGAGTCCAAATATGGGCCAAGAACCCTGTGCATCAAGTTCATAACGGCTGCGGGGGCATTAGTCAACCCAAAAGACATCACCAGGAGGTCATAATGGCCATAACGTGTCCTGAATGCTGTCTTAGGGATGTCCTCTGCCCTAATCCTCAACTGATGGTAGCCAGACCTCAAATCAATCTTCGAAAACATGACTTAACCCTGAAGCTGGTCAAACAAGTCATTAATCCTCGGCATGGGATACCTATTCTTCACTGTCACCCTATTCAGATGCCGATAATCAATACACATGCGCATCGACCCATCCTTCTTCTTCACGAAGAGAACAGGAGCACCCCAAGGTGACACACTAGGTCTAATAAACCCCTTAGCTAACAGATCCTGGAGTTGCTCCTTAAGCTCCCTCAACTCAGCAGGAGCCATACGGTAAGGAGAAATAGAAATGGGCCTGGTGCCCGGCTCTAGCTCAATAGAGAAATCAATATCAATATCTCTCTCAGGTGGAAGGCCTGGCAGGTCGGTAGGAAACACATCGAGGAAGTCTCTAACCACAGGAACAGACTCAGGAGAAGTAGGGTCAGCACTAACATCTCGGACATATGCTAGATAAGCTAAACACCCACGGGAGATCAACTTCCTAGCTCGAAGACAAGAGATGATCCCAGATGGTGCATGGCTAACAGAACCCTGCCACACAACCGGGGATACACCGGGCACAGCTATGGTAATGGTCTTGGCATAACAATCCAAAACCACACGGTGAGGGGATAACCAGTCCATGCCCAGTATCACATCAAAATCTAGCATATCAAGAATCATCAAATCACCCCAAGTCTCTGAATCACCAACAGATAACATACAAGATCTCACAATCCGATCCACTACTAAAGAATCTCCTACTGGGGTCGAAACAGAAATAGGAACAGATAATGACTCACTAGCCAACCCCAAACAAGGCACAAAGTAGGCAGATACATATGAACAAGTGGATCCAGGATCAAATAAAGCCATAGAAGACTGATGGCACACAAAAATCGTACCTGTAATCACAGCATCTGAGGACTCTGCCTCTGGTCTCCTAGGGAACACGTAAAACTGACGACGACCTCCACCTGCCCGACCGCCATCCCTACCACCTGCTCTACCGCGCGGAGCACCACCTCTACTCTAACGACCACCCCCTCTAGCCGGGGGCTGAACTGCTCGTAAAGGCTCGGCCAACTGAACTGTACCCTACTGAGGGCAATCTCTAGCAAAATGACCAATCACACCACAAGTAAAACAAGCCCCTGGTGACCTACTCGGTCAAGATGAACTTGCAGATCCCGCATAACCACCACGGCCTGATGCCCTAGAAACTGTACCCCTCGAAGACTGGCCGCCATAGCCCTGATGGCTGCTCTGACCCTGCTCGAACTGGGTACTACCAAAAGTCTGAAGGGAAGCCTGCACAGGTCGGCTGTACTGACCCTGGTGCTGCTGTGGATGATAACTCCGGCTCCACTGGCCAGAACCTCTACCACTATATCTGGAACCACTGTAGACACCCTGATGTCGAGGCCTCTTATCTCTGGACCCCTGATCATGTCGCTGTAAGTCCTCTACAATGCGGGCATAGTCTACGATAGTCTGAAATGACCGACCACCGGCAATTAATATCTCAGCTGGCTGCCTGATCTCTGGCTTCAAACCTCATACAAATCTGCGAATCCTATCTGCCTCGATAGGAATGATCATAGCTCCGAACGGTGCTAGCTGATGAAAATGGGTCTCATACTCTGAGACAGTCGTAGACCCCTGCATAAGGTGAGTAAAATGCTCCCTGTGATGCTCACGATCACTCAGAGGTAGGAACTTGGCCATAAAGGCCTCATAAAACTCAGACCAGGTCAAAGGAGGTGACCATGGTGGTCTACAAGCAACATGAGCACTCCACCATAACTTCGCTAGGCCGCCTAACTGATAAGTAGTATAACCAACCCCGTGAGTCTCCAACAAACCCAAATGATGCAACATCTCCTCACAGGTAGTAATAAAGTCATGTGGATCCTGTCCAGAAGTACCATTAAACCTTGGAGGTGCTAACCTCAAAAACCTACCCAACGCCTTCTGCTCTGACTCTGTCATAACTGGGCGAGGAGCAAGAGGCTGTGCAACGGATGGAACCGGAATGACCTTCGCACGGAGAACCATAGTAGCAGGCTGCGCTCCTGAGCTCTGTGTACCCAGGGCTGCCCCCTGAGCGGATGTCTGCGCTACCTCAGAAGGCCGCTCTCCAATCACACCCAAAAGCTGTAATAGTAATCCCCGAATATCTGGAGACTGAGCTGCGGCTGGAGCTGGCACATAAGTGGGCAATGGAGCTGGTACTGGAGCTGGTGGTACCTGGGCTGCCCCTGATCCACATGCTGCTCGGGCTCTATCTCCACCCTAGCAGCTCTAGCAGGTGCCACTGATCGAGGGTGTCCTCGACCCTTAGCTGGAGTGGGAGGCTCATCTCCGCGTGATGCCGATGATCTCGTACGAACCATCTGCGGAAGAATGAAGTAGAACAAATGAGATTCCAGAAATTTCGAGGGTTTCACGCACAACACAGAAGCAATGAAAGAGTCAAATTTCCTAAAATGTCACTGTAGCCTCCCAAAGATTGAGTACGGACGTCTCCGCCCTGATCCGCAGGACTCTACTAGACGTTGGCTCCTATATCGATGACACCGGTGAACCTAAAGCTCTGATACCAGGTTGTCACGATCTAATTTCTCGGTCATGATGGCACCTATAACCCCCGGTAGGTGAACCAATCCCCGTAGCCCAGGACAGTTAGTAATGGGCTACTATCTAACAAATAAGGGAACAAGACGAAGAGAATAGATAAAAGGGATATAAATATATACATATGCGGAAACTAAACCAAACCCCAAGACCTGGAATCATAGTATAGAGCCAAAACTACATACATGGAGTGCAACGATCCAAAACAATATATACAGATGTCTCTGAGTGGTAATAGAGTACATAAAGCAAAGATAAACTAAAGCTAAGCTCCGATCGCCAAGAGCTCACCCTCAGTCTGAAGTAGTCCCCAACAGATCTCCAAGCACGAATCACAGCGATCTAACGGCGATGGCCCACGCTAGGATCTGCACCCAAAGATGCAGGGGGTAGGGTGAGCACCAAATGCGAAGCATAAGGTACCCAGTAGGTATCATAGGCCGACTGGGCACATATAAGATAAAAGCGTAGTAACAGACAGAATAGAAACAAGTAGTCACAAAAATTAATAAAAGGTACACAGGAACTAGCCAGAGGGAAATCAACATAACCACATGTGAGGCTAGTAAGACGAATATATACACCATAGGCACAGGTGAAAGTGAGAAATAACGCACCTGGGGTCCATGCAATAACAGTGTATACATGATAAGTTACGAAATGGACGGTATACCGGGTAACCTCAAGTGTAAGAAGAGAGAAAGAGTAATGATAGGCATGCTCAGAGACATGAATCAAACTCAACTAATCATATCAATCTCAATCCAGAAAACTAACAGTCTAGCAGTAACCAATTTCATACTTAACCATAACAGGGAAACAATTCTACAAGTAAATAGAAAGAGTCTACCTACAGTCCCCGGCCGCCCATACAACCGAGGAACACAAACAAGTGAAAACAAACCCGCCGGCATCCCATACTACCGGAGCGTACAATCAACAAACAACAAACAAGGGTGGAGCCTCAAACAATGAATGATATGATGCATGAAGATCTCAAGTGAAATGGTATCTCTGTATGTACCTCCTCCGGTGCCGATCCGGCCCAGCAAGTAGGTTCCATGGAAGGACACTGCCCGTATACCTCTACTCCACCGTATACCCTTTCTCCGGCCCACGCAGCCCGCAGCCCCTGGCCCAGATGGCAAGGTCCATGGAGGTCCCTGACCCCATACTAAAACTCAGTATCAAAACATGTCGTCCGGAAGCAAGTCCGGGTTCAAGATAGAGACCCAGTCTCTAATATGCATGCCCAGACCCTGTCCAGGACTAAAGTAGTAGGAAAATATCTCAAAAACCCCTTCAAGGGTGCCCGGGCATAACCGGGTCTAAACAGTAGAAAGTCATCTCAGACGCTCGGTCCGGCCGAGGCTAAAAATCATCTCAAGTAGCAAGGAAACTCAACTAGCACCCCGGCCCTGCCAAGTCTAGCGTTAATCATAAAACTGGTGTTTTAAAACATAATTTTACTTTCTTTTATCCAGGAATATTCACAAGTTAAATCAAACCATTTCCAAATTATTTCCATTAAAAACAGGCCCCCGGGGCCATGCAAGGTTAGAAAATGGTGCCAGTAGGACCGAAGCCAAAACCATAGTAAAACATGGATAAAACTTATTTATATGCATGGAAATGGTATGATCACACACAATAGCTGCCCAACAGCTCACAATCAACCTACCGACCCTGCACAGGCCCACAGCTACTCAGCAAGCATAACCAACGTAGAAGGATAATTCTATACCCGGGACTCGCGGACATTCCCAAAATCTCACCTTCTATGTTCCAGAGTCAACAAGGCCTCACAGGACCACAAGTGTAAATAAAATATATCGGCAAGTACTACAAGCAACGGAGGAACAAAAGTAGACGAACATGAATAACGCGGTCGAGGTCTGTGGTACCAACCTAATAAACGAACCCAAGGATGCCCATTAATACAATTTTATCCTATATATGCGGAGTCTAGGGAAAATAAACCGTAACCTACCTGTCGTCCGATGACAAGCTTGAACCTCTCCGAAAAATCCCCAACACGAAATCAAACTCGAACTCGGGCTTGAATAACTCGACGTAGATAATTGATTTCTCTTTTCGGTGCTAAAATATAAGAACAAAACAAGAACAAAATGTTTTCTCCACCAAATATCTTTGTCCACCTAAGCATGTCAGTGAACAATTTTAAATGTTTAAGAGAATATTAAGTACAGAAAGTTAATGGCTATGTAGGGTAATAATGTGTATATATATATACTACCACATACTGCCAACCTTGTTGTACAATGCCTCCACTTCCACGTGGAAGTGGAGGTGGCAACCAATTCGTCCCGTTAAGTATATACTCGGGTATTGCATAAATTCATGGTAAAATATATATAACTTTTTGATTATACCATAATTAATAGAAAATCATTTAAAATAAAACCTATTATATTATAATAATAATTTTCAACATAACTAAATTTACTATCTCCGTTAAAATATTACAATGTATAAAAACCTTATAAAATAAATACATATACAATTATATCGTAACAAAAATATTTTTCATAAACCTTTAAAATACTTTTAAAAGGTAATAAAAAAAATAACTTTTTACCACATTCGACTTTAAAATAAAATATTTTCAAATATACGCGCGATGCTAATAAAATTCTTAAATTTAAGTTCGCAACTCACCATCGCACCATTTTGATACTCAAGAACTCTCTTGGAACCCTCCCTTATGTTTTCTCACTGTTTTAGAACTGAAATGGCATTTTAAAACGTGAAGTTGAGGCTTAAATCGATTTTAACCCGACCCGGTTCGCGACCCGGTTCGTAACCCGGTTTCTGCCAGACAGTCCGCGGTAAAATAGTCATAACTTTTTACTCCGAGATCAGTTGGACGTGAGGTTTTGTGCGTTGGAAACTAGACTCGTAGACCTTCGATTTGGTATTTCGGGGGACTTCTAACTCTTTATATATTGAGAGAAAAGCTCTGAGACATTTTACCCAAAGTTCAGAAAATTTATTATAGAACTTACGATAACTTTTGCCGACTTGCTTGACTTCAAAACTTATCATACGACCAAACAAATGGACCCGGTACTGAACTACCGGTCCCTACAAGCCTTAAATGACTTGGGGCCTCTACAAACAAGCTCTAATGGCACAAGGAAAATGTATACATGGAAATGACCGGAAGGGTCATTACACTATTCCTGTAAATCACAAATATCATGATATAACTATGAAAATGGTTAAAATTGTCAAAAAATATCAAATGTAAAAAATCACTATGAGGGTTGTTACAGCTGTATGTGAGTTTTTCATTTTAGAAGGTTTTAAAGATGATATGGTTGACTTTGATCAATATACAGAGATTTAGTTATCGTATGAGAATTTTGTCAGTTCCATTAGCTCCAAATTAATGATTTAGAAGCATTGTTGATTCGGGTCTCGAGCTATTCAGATGCGTTTTGAGCAGTTGGTTAAAAAGTTAGAAGTTAAGGCATAGAGTTGACTTTGGTCAACATTCATTGATAACAACCTCCGTTGGTAAATTCAATGATTTTATTAAGTCCAAAATATAGATTTTAGTCTAGTAGCATAGTTGGTTTGTGTTCATGCGGTTTCGAGTGTGTTTCGAGGATCAAGTCTAAGTTTGTGAAGTTATTGATGTTGCTAATACTGGTGCGTTGTAATAGCAACCCTTGGTAGCACTAGCGATATCGCGCTTGCAACTAAGGGGTTGCTCCAGTAAAGCTGCACCAGCGGTCAATCTTTCGCTTCTTTGGAGTTGGTCTTGGATGGGGCAAGTCGCTCATGTGGAGCCAAAACCGCAATGGTGGAGCTGCAACTGTGGTTCTCTGCACTTGTGTGCTCACGCCTGCAGGGAAGGATTGGTCTTGTAGGACTCCACATGATAAGTGGATTCTGCAATGACAGATAGTAAGTCGCATAGTAAGTCGCACTAGCGAGACCGTGCTTACAGTCAAATCTCTGCAGGTCCGAAGATTGCTATGATATTAGTGGGGTTTTCCTTTTCCTTTTTTTCTTTCATAACTCATTTTTGGAGCATGAGAACTCAATTTTGGACAATTTGAAAGGGAATTTTTGAGATTTCTTCATTAGGTATGTTTCTTATACTAATTTTACCAGATGCTTTGACCAACATTAAATGCTGGGCCACTTGTTGAAGATAAAAGTACATCAAACCCATATGAAGTTTTACCATGAGCGGATTTTATCCATTGAGCAAATATAGGTTCAATCAAGATTTACTACGCGTAATAACGAACTTGCAAAATGGATCTATTTATCATAAAGAGATTCATCATTCTTGATGCTGCTTCACCTTAATTGTTATTTGAACAAGTAAAAGTTCTATCTTGGTCCGAGTGGGGATCAGGTTGTAGGAACATGCTTTTGATCCCTATCCCATAGGTACAATGTTTGAATCAATAGAGAACCTTTTCTTTTGTATGAATTGATATTATTCCATTCCAAATCCTTCCCGATACCTCGCAAGGAAAATTTTGAATTTGGATCCCAAATTGACCAGTTAGTGTGAGCTTATCCATGCAGTTATGCACTCTTTGAATAAGAATCCATTTTCTAAAAGAGCCTGGTTAGGCGACTTCCCACTCACACGCAAGTGTACGCGGTCTTCCAAGTAATATAGATTGGTTAGTCCAGATATCGTACCCAAGAGACTTATGACTTAGCAAATGTTCTAATTTATTTGTATACCTCTAAAATAAACAAGTATGAGAGTAACTAGAATATGAGTTTTATAGTAATTAACAAACTAAAATAAAATGACAGAATTAAATACGAGTAAGTAATGATTTTTTGGTTCCAGGTTTAGAGAGAAATCCAGGGTTACAACTTTATTAAACAATCATAAGTTGTAGTCATTAGAATCGACTTGTTCATTCACCTAGTTATTGATTCCGGGGTTGATTTTACAACTATGGTCTTCCGAGCCTCTAGTTGCCTATCTAAAATAGCATCACAACTACATCGTTGAGCGGGGGCGTTCTAGGTATATTCCTATCCTAGTCGCTAACCTACCCTTTACGTTAGAAAAGAGAGGCCTTTCTCCTTATATTCCTCGATCTACCTTGTTGATCCTTCTCCCTAGTTCACAACAATGCTATATATTTATCTTAATGGTGGCCAAGCATCAAAATACTAAACACAAGAATATAAGAACAACTAATAATGGAAAATGAACAATCAATCCAAATTCATACTAAATAATCATGTGTTTGTAGCTGTAACCCCAGAACAAGGGTTCTTAGCCACTCATGCTAATCAAAAATGCAAATAATAATGTTTTCATCCAAAGTTATGGCTAAGAAAAGGAAGAAGAAAAGAAACCTAATGGTGAAATCTAATCTCTGCTTTTATGCTCTTAAAATATGACAGAACCCTTACAAAGACGCACATGGTTCTATTTATAGGTCTTGGGAAATAACCCTTTCTCCTTCTTGAAATCAGAATAGAAAAAACTAGAAATTACGGTGGGGATAGTGGTTGGCGCGATGCGCCACTGCAGGTGTTCATCAGTTTAGGCCTTGGGGCGGCGTGCCACTGATGTGCCATGCTGCCCCTCGAGTAGTTTAGTGCTTAGGGCAGTGCCCCGTTGATGCGCCATTGCCCATTTTCTTCTCTCTAAGTGCTCTCGAGCATTCCGCTATATTGCATCCATGCTTTCTTCATCCAAATCACCTTCCAATGGTTAATTTCCAACGTCATTTCACCTACAAGCATCTAATCATGTGTCTTAGTACAACATATAGAAATTCAACTCAAAACACACTATATATAGTAAGTAATGCTCTTAAAACATAAGGTAAACATGGGTAAAATACGATAAACAGGCATATAAATACGCCCAAGATCACGACCCCACACTTAAACCTTTGTTCGTCCTCGAACAACTCACTACCCTCTATGCTATGCTTCACCATAAACACCTAAGGAACTCTCCCTCCTCACTTGCAAGCGGCTAAACAATTTTAATCATGCTTTCATAGTTCATGTAGCAAGCAACATCAAAACAACACTTTTTAGCTTAAATATTCCTCACTTGAAACAACGCAACCTCTATAGCCGACTCTTCATCATAATATCGGGCCAACATATCTATGTGTAAACAATGCAAGTAATAACACTACCAAATATATGACATGAGTGCCCTCACAATTTAGTATTTCCCCTATGTTTTCAATCACACTAATCTACTTTAAATGGGGCAATCAATAAAGCACTCACTCTCTTAAAAGATGTTTCAAACATATTATAACATACCATAGGCTTGCCCGTAGTGTATAGTGAATTTAACTAAGTAATCATATTCATGAAATCAAAAGGACTTTCGTTTGGTTGTAATGTCAGCTTCGGGACGGGTAGGATAATTTTAGGCATAAAGTGACTCTTTTCCCTATTGCACATTACACTACATTTTTACTCTTTTCTTTATCCTTCTTTCTTAGTTTCTCCTATGTTCACACCTTCTTGTACTACCACTTATTCCACCTTCTTTTCGCCCTTTATTTGATGCGTACTTGTTGCTAGTGAAACTTATTTCTTTTTCTTTTCTCTTTTTTTTTTAAATCCAAACTCTTTTGAATCCTAACAATAAGCACTTTAAAAGATTTAACCGGGCTCTACATCATTATTTCACTACACTCACCTTCACTTTCATCTACCCTTCTCCTTTTATTTCCCTTTTTAACTTTTCAAGCTCATAGTGCATCAGGGACTTTGATTTGGATCAAACTCATAGGGTATTAACAAAGTGGATAGGCTCATTATGCGGCTTAACAAAAACATAGGCTTCAAGGCTCAAAGGGGCTTCACTAATGGCAATGTCAATGTGGTACAAACAATCATCCAAGAAACAAGAAATATGGGCTTTTCAAGAAAATGCCTTAATCATATTCCACAAATTTCATGTTAGTTAATGTTCACACATACGCAGGGCAAGTTCTAGATGCTACTCTATGCAAGAAACCAATCGAAAGCTCACACACACGGCACCATGAAGGACATATAGGAGGATTATACTTGCATGCTCACACATAACCACATTGAGTGAATTTACACAACTAAGCCCATTTCCTTCGTCATTCGAGTCTAGTTAAAGAGCCTATGTGTTTCTCATAAAGTTCTCAGTCACTTGTCTGGCTTCGCATGAACTACCCATGACGTCTAAATAAGCTTCAAGTGGGATTTTTAAGTTCCAAAGGCAAGGCTTCTAATCCGACAATCCTATGACTAATCTTCCCTTAAGATGGTCATCATCCATCCATCATCAGGATAAGTCATTACTACTACGACTTACCTAAAGAAAGAACTAACCTAAAAAAAAAATCTACCCGGTTCAAAGGGACTATCCTCAAGAAAAGAACCGAAAACAAAAGCCGAGGAACCCAACCTAAAAAAACAAAACCTAACTAAGCATCCTACCAACCATCCTTCTTAACAACTAAAAACCAGTCATACGACGCTCACAACACTCACAAGACTCAAGATATAGCAATGAAAATCATAGGAAGTTTTTTCTCCACCCCACACTTAAACATAACACTTTCCTCAGCGCTTCAAACAAGTACAGAGGTAAAGAGTAAGAGAAGGAACTCCTTGGGCCTCTAGGTGTCGTCCTCATCATCTTCATCAGTATCAAATCCCTGATTCTGCTTGGCTGTAGTATCATCAACCACCATCAAAGGGATCCTAGCATCATCGACCTTATCATCTTCATCGGCATTAGTGTCATGTACGGTCGGCTCATCATCATCCAAAGGCTCCTGAAATGCCGGCCCCATCTTGCACATAAACATTGCGCTCTCAGTCATGGGGTACCGGTTTCTCAAAGTAGTCATCTCCTCCTCGATCTCTGGTCAACTACTAATTCTCAACTGTAGCTCCGCCATCCCATACATTCTGCCCATCCAACTATCATCTCGAGCCTGTCGGTCACCATTGGAAAGCACTGGCCCATGGGAAGTATCTTGGTGCTTCGTCTTTGTCACATCAACCAATTGACTCACAAGGTATGGTACTTGTGGTGGGCACAGATCATGAATTATTTCCTCTTCTACCTCTTCTTTTCTTAAAAAATGGGTCACCAACCCTCCGTAGCAACACCGCCACCTCTTGTTGTCCTGGAATTTTCTCATATTGTGTCTCAGTATTAAGTCCACATTAATTGGCATTCTCTTTATCAACATGTAAACCAACACAACGCTATCTTTTGTTACCTCAGTTGTGTGCTTGCATGGTAGAAGGGTGCTACAAACAATTTTGAGCCACACTCTTTCCTCCAAGTTGAAGTAAGCATAATGCAAGGTGGCATGTCGCCCAGTGTCCTTGCTTCTTTCCCAATGAGCCATCGAATTCACTCCACAATGTGTATGGCGTATGTCTCTATATGGTGGCTCCTCTTTCATCTCTAAGTAGGGGTTGGCATCCACATGTAGCATCCCTAAGAATTCATGTAGTACCCGTGTGGTGAATCACACTACCTTCCCTTGAACTTCCACCTTTTGGCTTCTACCTTCCCCTGTTTGCCAATTTGCATAGAATTCCTTTACCATGGTCAGGTTGCACTCTCCTAGATCCTGAAAGATGTATTGAATTCCCAGTCTGTAGACCATCTCATGAGTTTGGGGGAATTCCACTTGCAACCGTTCCTCATCAACATTCTCATCTCCATGATACTTTGCTTCTTTTTATGATTCAAACCAGTCGATCCCTTGAATCCATACTGTTCTTTTCCCAAATTTTCATGGGGGTGCCCGTGGGATTAGTGGAGCTGCTGTCCCGGATGATTCACCTTTGTGGGACCTCTTGCTTCTCGTGCCTTTGGTAACCTATTTCTTTCCTCTTGGAGGCATTGTACATACAACACACAAGTTACAAATATCATCTCAGTATATTTAAAACTAGCTAAACCAGTGTTTTTATAGGGTCGTAACAACTTCACACTTAATTTGCTAGCAATGGTGTCTATAGGTTGATGATATGAGGTACTCAGACTTCCCTCTTTCAACGCAAGTTTAGTTTCGTCATCCTATGACACCATATCCACCAAATAATTTCCATAAGTATATTCCAAACAATTCTCAAGTATTCACTACCTTTTTTTCCCAAAATAAAACACTATTCATGTCCACAACTTCATTCAATGTTGTACAAATTCACCAATTTTCTTGAAGTTTTAGAGTGACCCATCTCCTTCTACTACTTACTTTGCTTTCCATAATTCAAGACCCAACAACAAAACAAGAAACAAAATTGGAAATCCACCATTACTAGTGTATATACGAAAAATAATCTTCTTTGTGGGTGTATTTTAAGAGTTTAAGAATTCATCAATGGTGGAAAAAGTTTTAGTTCTTCCAACAAGATGAAACAAGTTTACTCCTACCAATCTTGATAATGGAAAACATAGATAAGAAGTAGAAAGTGTTAGAGAGTTTAAGGGAGATCTCACCTTGAGAAAGTATGGAGATTGTTCAAGCTTGAGATGGACAACAATGGAGGAAAGAGAGAAAATTTGAGAGAGAATAGGGGTGGGGCGGCGCTCCAAGTGTAAGAAAGTAGGGAGAAATAAAGAAATTAGGGGTTTTAAAACAATGGGTTGCCAAAATTTTTGGGTCTCGGGTCAGTTGACCCTTGACCAGCCCCATTTTTTAAATTAATGGGATGCCTAAAATGGGCATGGGGCGCCACACCTATACTGCGCCAGAATTGGCACTCAGAAGTTTGGGCCTTGGCGTGATGCACAATAGATGCGCCCGCCTGGATTTCGGCCTGGGGCAACGCACCCTTGTTGCGCCAGAATAAGCCCACAGAAGTTTAGCTCGTGGCGCGTTGCGCTAATCAAGATGCTCAACAGTTTTTTTTGCATGGGGTGGCGCACCTGTAATGCGCCTAGCTAGGATCCTACATGAGGCAACATGCCAGCAAGGCACTAGGTTGAGCCTTCGGAAGTTTGGTCCCTGGGGCGCTGCGCCAAGGCTCTTCCTGACCCCTGGGACGCAAATTTTTCATTACTTACCTCTTTCTATGCAATCCTTAGCTTGTAGCTGCCCTTTTCCTCCTACAAAAACAACAAACCATAGAAAAATGGTGGGTTGCCTCCCACTTAGCGCCTTAGTTTCGGCCGTGGCACGACTTATATTTTTGTATTTTTGTTATTTTTGTCCTAAACTATTACAATACATTCGTGGGTTGCCTCCCATGCATCGCCTAATTTAACATCGTGGCACGACGCACCTCAAAAATCACTCATCCGATAGGGTGATTGAGGTCTTCTCCCTGTCCACATGCTCAGCCCAATAATGCTTCATTCGTTGACCATTTACCAAGAACCTACCTGTTTTGTCGGCCCTCCAAAGTTCCACTGCGCCATATGGGGTCATCTTCACTACCTCAAATGGTCTAAACCACTTGATTTCAGCTTCCCGGGGAAAAGCTTCAGCCTGGAGTTGAATAGGAGTACCCTTTGACCAAGTTTAAACGAGCGAGGAAGGATGTGCTTGTCGTGCCATCTCTTTGTCTTCTCCTTGTAGAGCTTCGCATTCTCAAATTCCTTCAGCCTAAACTTATCAAGTTCATTCAGCTGCAACTGTCTCTTCTACTCAGCTAGTTCTTCATCAAGATTCATCTTCCTTATAGCCCAATAGGCTTGGTGTTCCAACTCTACCGGCAGATGACAAGCCTTACCATATACGGGCCGATAAGAAGAAGCTCGAATAGGCATTTTGAAGGCAGTTCGATATGCCCATAGCGCATCATCAAGCTTCTTAGACCAATCTTTCCTTTGCGCATTCATAGTCTTCTCTAGAATCGGCTTCACTTCCCGATTCGATACCTCAACCTGCCCGCTAGTTTGGGGATGATATGTAGTAGCTACCTTGTGATGCACCCTATACTTAGCCAATAATTTTCTGAACCAGTTATTAATGAAATGAGTTCCACCATCACAGATTATTGCTCGTGGAATACCAAATCTTGTGAATATATTCTTCTTAACAAACTTCAATACCACATTTGCATCATTGGTCGGAAGGGCTACCGCTTCTACCCACTTAGACACATAATCCACCGTAACAAGTATATACTTGTTGCCAAAAGAAGGTAGGAAGGGTCCCATGAAGTCAATCCCCCATACGTAGAATATCTCCACCTCGAGGATGTTCTGTAAAGGTATCTCATGCCTTCTAGAGATAGCTTTAGTCCTCTGGCACTGATCATATCCTTTGACAAAAGCTACCGCATCCTTGAATATTGTGGGACAATAGAAACCTGAATGTAACACCTTATATGTTGTACGCTCTCCTCCATGATGTCCCCCATAAGGAGAAGAATGATAACTCTCTAAGATCTCCCTCACATGATTTTCCGGAATGCATCTTCTAATTATTTGATCCGGACCTTGTTTGAACAGGTAGGGCTCATCACACAGATAAAATTGTGAGTCGTGATATAGCTTCTTCTTCTATTGTGTAGTGGCTTCCGGGGGTACACCCCACTCACCACTAAGTTGACAATATCAGCATACCATGGTAGCTCAGCAACACTTAAAGCTAGGAGTTGTTCATCTGGAAACTCCTCTCTGATATGCCCTTCATTAGGCACATGAGACCAATCTTCAAGCCTGGCCAAATGATCTGCCACTTAGTTTTCTGTGCCTTTTCGATCCCTTATCTCCAAATCAAACTCTTGAAGCAGCAAAATCCACTGAATAAGTCTTGGCTTCACATACTTCTTGCTAAACAAGTAGCGGATTGCAGCATGATCCGTATACATAATCACTTTTGTTCCCACAAGATAAGAGAGAAATTTATCAAAAGCAAAGACTAAAGACAATATCTCTTTCTCAGTGACTGTGTAGTTTGTCTGAGCCAAATCAAGTGTCTTACTCGCATAATAGATAGAATGAAATACCTTGTCGATTCTTTGACCTAACACAGCTCCAACCGCAACATCACTGGCATCACACATAAGCTCGAAAGGCAGTTCCCAATTTGGTGCAATCAATATAGGAGCTTCAATCAAGCGCTTCTTCAAATTCTCAAAAGCCTTCACACAGTCTTCACTGAATTCATACTTCACTTCTTTCTCAAGCAGCTTGCACATTGGCCTAGATATTTTGGAGAAGTCTTTAATGAAGCAATTGTATAAACCTACATGACCAAGAAAACTACGAACACCTCTCACAGAGACTGGAGGTGGTAGTTTCTCAATAACCTCTATCTTCGCGCGATCCACTTCTAGCCCCAACTTTGACACTTTATGGCCAAGGAAAATGCCTTTCATGACCAAAAAGTGGCACTTCTCCCAGTTTAGAACCAAATTCATCTCCTCACATCTTTCCAATACCCAATCCAGATTCTAAAGACAAGTGTCAAACGACTTCCCAAACACTGAGAAGTCATCCATGCAAAAAAAATATCTTTCACTATATCAGAAAAAATATCTTCCACTATATCAAAAAAAATATCTTCCACTATATAAGAAAAAATAGCCATCATACACCTCTGAAATGTAGCCTGTGCATTACAAAGCCCAAAGGGCATACGCTTGAAAGAATATGTGCTATAAGGACAAGTAAACATTGTCTTCTCTTGATCCTCTGGTGCTATAGCTATTTGATTGTAGACAAAATATTTATCTAAAAAGAAAAAGTACTCCTGGCCAGCTAACCTGTCCAACATCTGATCAATGAAGGTGGCTTCATTCAATTTACTATAGTCCATGCAAATCCTCCACCCAGTGACTGTACGTGTTGGAATCAGCTCATCCTTCTCATTTTTTATCAAAGTCATCCCTCCTTTCTTGGGGACACATTGAACAGGACTTACCCACTTGCTATTTGAGATGGGGAACACAATACCTGCGTCTAGCCACTTGATCACCTCTTTCCACACTACATCCTTCATGGGAGGGTTCAATCTTCTCTGATGCTGTGCCATGGGCTTGTACCCATCCTCCATGTAGATCTTGTGCATGCAAAATGATGGATTGATCCCATGAATGTCAGACATTTTCCACCCAATTGCTCTCTTCCTCTTTCCATATTAAAGCGATACCATGGGGATGGGGAATACATTATTAAATGGGATGCGATCTTACTAGACAAGGATCTTCAATATGAAGTGGAACCGATTGTGATTCCTGATCGAAATGTCTAAAAGTTGAGGACAAAGGAGATTAAATATGTGAAAGTGCAATGGAAGCTTCGTACGGTTGAGGAAGCCATTTGCGAAACCAAGAAGGACATACGGGACAAATACCCTTATTTGTTTGAGGATTCAGGTACTATACTTTCCCTTTTTTATTTCATCTTTTTAGGTGTGTTCGTTCAGGGATGAATGATGGGTAAATTGGTATCTATTGTAATGACCGGGTCCATCATTATGGAGAAACTTTTTGTGCCAAGTTTTGGGTTAGAAAACTTTCGGGTTGGGGAGTTGAAAATTTTAGGCTAGGCTTGACTCGAACGGTTTCTGAGTGAAGCATGGTCTAGGGTAATACGAGTGAGGATTGTGTAATGTATATTGTATTGATCTAGTTTTTCTGTTAGCTATGACGTAAAGGAATCTGGGGGACTTTTTGGAATCAAATTCGGGTAAGTAGAACTCTTGGTATTAAGGTTGACATGAATGGGTTGTTATGGAACGTCAGGATTTAAAGGTGTGTTGTAAAATAGGCACTTTTGTGGGACTTTTCGAGTTTCTATCCCATGTCAACCTCTATAGAAGTTGACAAAGCACAGTAGTGACCATCGCTATAGCGGAAGTCAACATTGGTTAACACCACCATAGCGGTTTGTTCTGTTATGGCGGTGGCGCTATAGTGATGTATGGAACGCTATAGCGAACCAAGTTGGGATTTAATACATAAGCTTCCCCAAAATGTTTAGTTTTCCTCAAGAACATTTTGGAGAAGGGCAAGGGCGATTTGGGCATCAACAACTCTATTTTCACCATTTTCATCCCAAAGGTTAGGATTTCGCTCCCCTAACTTAGTAGTATGATTACTATGTGGTATATTTGATAGTTACGGGCCTGGGGGAAGGTTTGGATTGACCTAGGAATGGTAGAATCTAGGGAAATTGGGGATTCTAGGGTAGAGAATTCTTGGGTTGAGTTTATCATTGATTATTCATGATTAATATACCTTAATTCGCTTATTTTGTCCGTTAAATGGTAGTCTTTAGGTGAATTAGTGGTGGGAAAGCCCAGGAATGTGTGGAATGATCATAGTTTTGGCATGGGGATTGAGATTTTGTATAATCCAGGTATTTTAGGTCAGTGTATTGATCATAGTTGTTTGTATAATTGTTTTTAGAACAAAAACAAGCAAGGGCTTCAAAAAATGAGAAGGCTCCAATCCAGTAGAGCTATTTGAGTTATTCGAGGTAGGTGATGCTTACTGTTTTCCCAATATGCAATATGTGTTGATGTACTATTGCTTAGTATTGTTTTAGTTTGCATGCTTAGGGAATGGTATTATGAATGTCTAGCTATCCTATGTCAATTGTGTGAAATTAACTGGGTTTGATTGTTTGTTGGTTTATAAGTGTGATGTTGTTCATTATTTTATTGACTTATTGGATTATGTGTGACATTCGGTTGGCTCGGGTACCATGCCTAGTACAGGTTACATATAGGTTGGCTCGGGTGCCATGACTAGTATGGTATATTTATCGGTTGGCTTGGGTACCATGCCTGGTACAAGTTTTATAAATGGTTGGCTCGGGTACCACACCTGGTACGGGTTTGATTTTACTTGCATTGATTATATTCTGTCGATGGTTCTATGAGTGGACCGGAATGTATTCTTGAATTATGATTATTGCATAATAGTCCATGAGAGGATGAGTGATTGTATTTAATGTAAGGTTGGTCTGAGTGTAGACTGGGATTGTATATTGAACACATAGGTGGTGTCCTAGGGATCCTTGGTTGGTTTGGGTTATGTGGAAATAATAAGTGTGATGACATTTGTTCATTGTTAGATGATTATTGAACCTGTTACATGTGGTTGAAAGCTAAGGGAAAGACTTATAGTTTAGCTGTATTGTTGGCTTGTATTACATGTATACTTCATTTTACTCAGCTTTTGTTTATTATTCATATTTTGTTTATGAAGCTGGCCGATGATCCCACCAGTACATGGTGGTTGTGTACTGATTTTGCACTTGTTTTTCTTTCTATGAGTATAAGATATCTTCTGATGGCTCCTACGCGACCTCAGATCTAGTTCTAATGAATTTAGATTGCAAGGGTGAGCTGCTTCTTTCGGGCTTCCTTGTCTTCATCTTGTTTAGTTGTAGCCCATTTGTTTTGGGCTTAAACTCTGGTTTATTTTGGGGTTGCATCCTCGTTCTAGACATTTTGGTAGATTGTTTTGGTATGATGACCTTCAGATTCGAGGGGTAGTTTTCCACAGAATGTTATTAACATTTTATTAGTTATGAATGCTAGTTTATTTCAATGCACTGGTTTAAGCTATTAGCATTTCTAAATATTGGGTCAATATTGGTTTGCTTATCCGAGGGCTTTGGGTGGGTGCCACTCACGATGGGTTGGGTCATGACACATTTACATAAGATTTTTGACGACTCTGAGCAGCCTTTAACCTCTCCCTAATAAGATGAACTTTCTCCATGGTCTTATGAACAAAATCTTGCCCTATCAAAGCTTCTTCACCTACCTCAAACCAGCCTATAGGTGATCTACACCTCTACCATAAAGTGCCTCATATGAAGCCATCTGGATGCTAGAATGGAAACTGTTATTGTAGGAAAACTCTATAAGAGGTAAATGCTCATACCAATTACCCTTGAAATTGATCACACAAGCTCTCAACATATCCTCTAAGGTCTGAATGGTACGTTATGCCTGACTGTCTGTCTGCGGATGAAAAACTTTGCTAGGATTAACCTGGGTACCAAGACTTTTTTGAAACAACCTCTAAAACTGGGATGTGAACTGAATACCCCTATCTGAGATAATGTATACGGGAACTCCATTCAATATAACTATCTCACAGATATAAAGCCTAACATAATCCTCCATTGAATTTGTAGTCTTGACAGCCAAGAAGTGGGCGAACTTAGTCATCCTATCTCAATCACCCAAATAGAAAAATGCTGCCTGCGAGTATGAGGTAGGCCTGTAATAAAGTCCATATTGATCACCTCCCACTTCCAAGTAGGAATATCCATATCCTGAGTCATACCACCTGGTCGCTGATGTTCTACCTTCACTTGCTGATAGTTGGGACACTTAGCCACAAAATTTGCAATTTCCCTCTTCATACCATTCCACCAATAGACTTCCCATAGGTCACGGTACATTTTGGTAGCACCAGGAGAGATGTAATATCTGGAGCTACGAGCTTCTGTCAAAATCAGCTGCCTCAAATCACCTATATTAGGAACACATAACCGACCCTGATAACGAAGCAACCATATCCTCCTTGGGAGAAGACCTCTACCCCCTGTTGATGAACTGCACCCTTCAACTGAAGTAAGATGGGATCACTATCTTGACTTTCCTTCACCTTAACTACCAATAAAGATTTCGACCCATTCTAAATAATGACACCACCTTCTGACTAATCTGTAAGGCAAACCCCTAACCGAGTAAGCCTATGATCATCCATAGTTAATTCCTTTCTTTCTTCCTCAACTTGTGACACACTACCCATGGACAACCTGCTAAGTGCGTCAGCTACGACATTGGCCTTACTTGGATGGTAAAGCACACTTATATCATACTCTTTGAGAAGTTCTAGCCACCTTCTCTGACGAAGGTTTAACTCCTTATGAGTGAAAACATACTGGAGGATATTATGGCCTGTAAGCACATCTATATGGACACTATACAAGTAATATGTCCAGATCTTCAAGAAAAAAATGACTGTTGCCAACTCAAGATCATGAGTTGGGTAGTTCTCCTCATAAATCTTAAGCTGTCTGGAGGCATAAGCAATGAACTTGCTATGCTGCATCAGAACACAATCTAAGCTAACTATGGACGCATCACAATACACCACAAACCCATCTGAAACCTCTAGTAGAGTCAAAATGGGAGCTGTGGTCAATCTTGTCAATCTAGTCTTCAGTTCCTGAAAGTTCTTTTCACACTCATCTGAGAACTGAAACTTAACATTTTTCTGAGTTAACCTTGGCGATGGAAAAGCTATGGATGAAAACCCTTCAACAAACCTTCTGTAGTAACTAGTCAGTCCCAAAAATCTCCTAATATCTATCAGAGAGGTGGGTCTAGGCCAATTTTTATTGTTTCTATCTTCTGCGAATCTACTCGAATGCCTTCCTTAGACACCACATGACTTAGAAAAGCAACTGACTGTAACCAGAATTTGCATTTACGAAACTTGGCAAATAGCTGGCGGTCCTTGAGAGTCTGCAACACCACCCTCAAATGATTGGCATGCTCCTCCTCACTCCTTGAGTAGATTAGAATGTCATCTATAAAGACAATAACGAACAAGTCTAGATACTCCTTGAACACCCTGTTTATCAAGTCCATAAAAGTTGCAGGGACATTTGTCAGTCCAAAAGACTTAACTACAAATTCATAGTAACCACACCGAGTTCTGAAAGTTGTCTTTGGAATGTCACATTCTCTAACTCTGAGCTGATGATAATTGGATCTGAAGTCAATCTTGGAAAAATAGCTGGTACCCTGAAGATGGTCGAACAAGTCATCAATCCTAGGGATGGGATACTTATTCTTGATTATGACCTTGTTCAACTGGAGGTAGTCTATGCACATTCTGAGAAATCCATTTTTCATACGCACGAAAAGAACATGAGCTCCCTATGGAGAGATACTAGGTCTGATGAAACCCTTACCTAGGAGGCCCTTGAGTTATTCTTTTAACTCTTTAAGCTCGGCTGGAGCTATTCTGTAAGGGGGAATGGACATAGGCTGCGTATCTGGAAGAAGGTCTATCCCAAAGTCGATCTCCCTCTCGAGAGAGACTCCGAACAGATCCTTAGGAAACACCATAGGGAACTCACTGACTACCAGAACTGACTGGAGATATGGAGTCCCAAACTCAAAATCTTTGACTAGGACTATGTGATAGATGTACCCTTTCGAGATCATCTTTCTAGCTTTTAGGTAAGATATGAAATGACCCTTGGACATTAGGGGACTACCCCTCCATTCTAAGACAGGCTCATCTGGAAACTGGAAATTCATGACTCTAGTTTTATCGTCGACTGAGGCATAACAGGCGTGTAGCCAATCAATGCCAAGAATGACATCAAAGTCGGTCATGTTTAACTCCACTAAGTTAGTTGAGGTGATTTTATGAAGGACTAAAACTGGGCAATCTCTGTATACCCTCTTAGCTAAGACTGACTCACCGACTAGGGTAGAGACTGAGAAGGGTTCTAAGAGTATTTCAGGGCTGACTCTGAATTTGCATGCAATATATGGGGTTACAAAAGATAGTGAAGCCCCTGGGTCTAACAAAGAATAAACATCAAGAGAGAAGACTGACAACATACCAGTTACTACATATGGTGAACTCTCTTGATGCTGACGTAATGACGTGGTATAGAAATGATTTTGGCACTGACCACCTCTTATGCTAGAAGTAGTACCTTACTGGGCTATGCAGCCTACTGGAGCTGCTGAAGTGGTAGATTGAGCTTTGTTACCTCTTTGTCCTTACCTAGCAGAGGGGCACTCTTTCAACCTATGGACAAGCTGACCACACCCAAAATACACCTCTCTTCCAACAAGACACTCACCCGAATGATTCTTACCATACTTTAGGCATACTAGGAAAGTGCAATTACCTAAAACACTGCCTTGTGACTTAGATCCTAATGCCCTCTCTGGTCCTATCGAGGTCTGGGACATAAAGCACTAGCTGATGAAGGTGCTAGAGCTGAAGATCTCTACTAAAAATATGAGCGATTCCCACTGCCTGACCTTAGCTGAGAATAGTCATAATTACCTGTCCTAGCCTTTTGCTTTCCCCAGCCATATCCTTAAGCTTATCTTCCTCAATCTGCTGAGCGTGGATCATTAGTCTAGAAATATACATGTATGCTAACAACATAGTTGTCTTGCATGCATTCTTCACTATTTCAGATACCCCAGACACAAACTTACTCATTCGATCCCTTGGCTCGGCTACCATGGCTGGAGCATACCTGGAGAGTTGAGTGAACTTTAGCCCATACTCTTAGACTAGCATGGATCCCTACCTCATATTTAGAAAATCCTCTGCCTTTGCCTCTCTCAGCTCCCTCGAGGAAAATCTATCTAGAAAATCTCCAGTAAAGCACTCCCAAGTCATCGGAGCTGCGTCATGCCCCTGTTGTCCATCCATTATGTATACCAAATATGAGCCACATTCTTAAGCTGATAGGATGCTAGCTCAACACTCTCACTCTGTGAAATCTTCATCACCTCAAGAATCTTCTTGATATCATCAATTAAATTTTGTGTCTCTTCAACAACTTTTGAACCCAAAAATTCTGGAAGGTTCATGCGGACAAAATCTCTACCATTTTGGTTAATAGGAATAGGTGTCTGCTGATTCAGTTGGTTGGTCACAACCTATGCCAACATCTGGATAGCATTCCTTAATTCTGCATTGATAACCTCTTAGTTAGAGCTGGAGGATTTGCGTTAGCATTACAAGTGTTAGCTCTACGAGGAGGCATGATCTGAAATGCATAAAAAACCGATTAGAAGGGAAAATAAAGTTAAACTCTATCGCACGATACAGATCATGAAATAAGTAAAGTTTTTCTTAAAATGTCTCGTAGCCTCTCCCTCATAAGTATGGCACGCTTCACACTAACTCCACTTAATGTGGCTTTTAGAAACCCTATGACTCTTGAACCTGATGCTCTGATACCAAGAAAAGTTTGTCACATCCTGAGGCTACCCCCTAGGTGTAACATGGGACTTAGGGTCATAATTGACCCCAAGCTAACCCTGAGGCTGGCATACAGTAAGAATTCTGAAGTAGTTCAAACTAGGCGAAAGCATAACTGAGTAAAACATAAGTCCAAAGAATCTTAACTAAAAATATCTGAAATAAACAAATGTCTGAGAAATAACTGGACTAAATAAACTGAAGTCTAACTCTATGTCTGAAAGCCTCTACTACTGATGAGCTGCTGGTACAAACCCCCAACTAACTCCAAAATACTGAAAAATGAAAATAAACTAACTAACTCAAAAAGAATAAAAAGATATGTCCTTGGATGATGAGGACTCACCACAGACTATCACTGATATGGCACTGGTATGAGCTAATCACGAGGATGGACCTGAGAACCTGAACCTGCATTATGATAGGATGTAACATATAGAGTATGTGTTATTACTTCAGATGTACTGAGTATGAAGGATGTGCAAATAACTGAACATACTAGAATACTATCATGCTATTTAAAACTGTAAATTGAATTGTAATGTATTGGCCCAAAATATAATCATGCATAAGAATCGAGAATGCAAGAAAAATTTGAAAAGCATAATGAAAAGCTGTAAAAACATGCACTGAGGGCCTAATGCACACTACTAAAGCTAATACTGTGGGAGAGTCTATTAATTGACATAAACTACATGAGCTAAACATGGAGTCCGATGTATACGCTTCATCGAAAAGATCCAATATACCTTGCCAGGATATAAAGGCATGGCTAGCGTGATCACTAAATTGAGGCCAACTAAGAAGCTAAATAATCCTATGGGGGCACGTATTTCTAGTACTTTAGGTACGCTAAACCCTAGTCCATCTCGGTGCTAAGTACTACTCCCAAAACTGGTTTGTAATGAACTGAAGTACTGGATAGCTCAAAATACTAAAACTGAGAGCATTCAAATCATGGTATTCTGAGTAACTGAACATCTAACTAAAATGCATGAACTTGAAACTGATCGGGCATTGATAACCCACCATACTAATGAATTTAACCACTCTTAACAATGCTAGAATTTGTTCAAAGTGAGGAAATTCATAGTTATAAATTCAACATTCAAGTGTGATATCACATAGAGAGGGTTATAGGGTTCTGGGAACATAATAGTACTAGACTTCAAGATTCATGCAATAAAGATTCAATTATAACAAGGAAACTGAAATACAAAACAATTCACCCAAAATCTTGGGAACCCTAGGTCCTAGAAATTAAGTTGAAACTGAAGAACTTGAGTTAATCTAGGGACTCAATGGGTGAAAGAAACTTATTGATGAAATCCCACATACTTGAGAGAAAAACCTTTGGTGAAATCCTTGGGTTTGAAGCCTCGAGTTGAAGAACCCTACTGCTCATTTTGGAGGAGAAAAGAATCACTTTTGTTCTATTTTTTTGTTAAGAGACGATCAATATATGAGGGAATAAGGGATTTGGTGTAGTTTAGGCTTAATATCAGGTTTAGGTAGGCCAAAACAACATAGTTTTGATGTTAAAAGAGTGGGAAAAGACCAAATAAACCCTTGAAAATGCATTAACAGTTTAAAACGGGTTTGTCTGACAGTTCAGGTGATGAACCGTCAGACCCTTGATGGGTCATCACTTGAACCATTAAGCATGACCAAAATTTTGTTCTTTCTGGTTAAGCTGATGACTTTCTTGATGAATCTTCACAAGTGTGACGACTTGTCAGCTGAGTCGTTACTCTTAGGCAGACTGACATTTTCTTGGTAAACTGATCATAACCTTGTACTTTGGGCTTGGATTAAGGCGTGGTTAGTGGAATTGGAAAAAATACTCGAAGATCTTTAATTTGTTAGGTATTAGACCACCTAACTATTTTTATACTAGGAGTAATGATCATTTGAAATTGACCATAGTTGAATCTTACATGAGAACTTAATCGGTTGGAGTGCTTTCAACTTCACTTGTTTATAAGAGCTTTTTATTAACATGATTCACATACGAAGAACTCACCACACTAGGGAAATGATCATTACACTCATGAAAATGGTTAAGGTCTTAACTTAGAATTTTTGAGGTGTTACATTTACCCAGTGTCTACTGGATCTCCTATATACTTTTGTGATTGTCCTTCCTTATTTTGAGATACCTTAGACTTTTTTTGTATTGATTCTATCACTAGAGGGTTGTACTTATGGCTTCCAAATTTTAAATATCTGTTGGAATTCGTACTCCTCTATCGAGTTGTTTATGTGATTCTATTTTAAGACTTATCATTATTTTACTTCTTCTGCGTATTTACTTGATCTATAATTTTTGAATATTAGGTTAACTTGCCTATCCCAAAGGGTGAGATAG